>OX392538.1:37322598-37975098 GCA_947623455.1 Mimachlamys varia | reverse complement strand
CACAGAACCCAATATAATCATCACACTGTGTTCGTCATCTGTCGTCATGTTGGTACGGAGTTGTGACGTCACTTGGATACGGTGAAGCCATAAAGATCCAGCTATTGGCACAGCACAAACGTCTGTGGTAAAGCGTCAGAGAGCTCGTGGGGAGCGCGCGAGAGGCGTCGTGCCACACATCTGTCACTCGGTGATAACTCCTGATGGCGTGTGTTGTACAATTCTTGCGTACAGAGAGTGCCATTTCTGTTAAACATTTATCAGCTCTGAAAAAATGCATAATCCTAAGAGAGAAAAATACAGATAGAAGATATTCCTTATTCACAATGTAAAAATCCAGTCAACGATTCACCATATATGTGCATGCGTAATGCTTGCATTGTACACTACGATGCAAGGCTTTCTTGTTTCATTCACAAAACGATCCGTCCTTCGATACCGTTGGTTGCTGAATCGGTATAGCAGCTATCGATCCTGTTCTATTTGAAGACACCATGCCTTGACACGGTACAAATACAGGAGCTTCCCATACACTATAGAAAATAAATATAGCACGTGTGCTATTCATACACAGTCGATGCCGTAGCTGTGTTGTGCACGCGGATGGGCTCAATCTGTCGTAGCAGAAGACAAAAGCAGGTCGTTGCTTTGCGCAATTTTGTTTATTTCACGGTTTTTCCTCCTCGCTTCCTCCATGCCCTTATGAAAACGAATGCTTTTTAGATACCATAGCAACAGAATGATTGGTAGCAGACAAAAGAAAAGACTGAGATGCGAATGCAGTATACTATTTTTGATTTTCATTGAGGTCCCAATACAGACAGAAAAGATGTGGTTCTGCAGCGGAATCTTAATACGTTGCTTCTAAGATAATGCATGTGGATACAAAAGTTATATTCATTCTCCGAACTCTGGATCCGTTTCTGTATAGAACGCATTTGGTTTAAAACGTGACAAAACAATGTTGGGAGGATTAAGCAATTGAAACGTTATTTAAATGCATCCTAACGACAATGATATATTTTGTAAAAAAAAAAAGAAGAAAAAAAGTGTTTGCTTTCCTTATTATATTGTTAACCTGCTATGTCGTTTCGTTGTGATTGCTGTAGTTTTCCTGATTTCAGCACCTAACCGTCATGGCACTTGTTTTTGTACTCTTTCACAAATGGTATAACCGTCATTCATTTCTGTTTTTCCTCTGAAACACAAAATAATTGATATAGTTATCCTTGGTTAAAGGGGCTAAAATGACGAAGTGGTGAAGGTGTCAGACGTCCTGCTACCACTTGCCCCCTTCCCTGGATCGCGGCTACCAAGTCCTTAAAGTTTCTAATATTTTGCTACCATCAGCCCTCAACCGGTGTAGAACTTTGAGGCCTACGCTCAGCAATCGCGATATACTGGCCGTAGGTCGGTGTTTTCTTCTCCAGGAACTCCGACTTTCTTATACCACTAAAACCTGGCAGGTTCTTTGTTACACTAGCAAATCAAACTAAAATCAATTATCTGTTTATATTGATACATATAACAAAGGCATGAGTGCTGTTGTTTGCTGTTTAGGAAGTTTAAAGATGCCCAAGTTTATTTCACCATATAAACTAGTGCATATATTGATTAAGTGATTGTTTTCTTCTAGATTGGAGCCAATTGACTAAAGCGTCCTCCTTGTGCTCTTCTTGTTACAATACATCGTTCACAGTCTGTTAATTGAAGATAGTCCCAGACAAAAGCTGTCCATGTCACATTTTGTGAAGTCCAAAAAATGATATCGCCCCTCAAAAAATCAGAAAATCCCAAAGCGTCAAGAAAAACATTATCAGAACTCAAAATCGATTAAAACAGGGGCAAGATTGGATAAAAGAACAGACTTACACGGAAAACTTTGAAAAAGTACAAGAGAATAAGACCTTGCATGACTAACATGCACGATCATCATTATATCAGGAATGACGTAATATTAAACGTTCTTTACAATAATATTCTTTATCAATAATCATAAGACAAATATGGTTGCTGTTTAATATGTAAAGCTGATTGATCTCAAACAAATTTTAATCATGATTCAGAAAAAAGCTTTACGAAGATCAATTACGGAGAACATATATCTTCCCAATTTAGAAAAAAATTCTACAAATATTCAACTTGAATCTCTCATGAGATGAAATTTGAAAAAATAAATTTGACACACAATAATTAAAGACAAAACAAGTGATGACACGGAAATGCGGCATATATACATTGGCAATCTACTACCTGACTTGAATACTGCAAGAACCAAAGAGGGGTGAAAGGAAAGGTGAAAGAAGGCACAGGAGTGGAAGGTTCTGGCTGCATCAGCTATCCACTAGTACGTTTCATAATATCCTTGCTGATTTTATAAATGCTGACTAAGCTGAAAAGAAGCAAGTTTTGTTTTTTTGCCCTTTTCGTGTTTGTTTCGTTTCTTAGTCTATGTACAAACTGAAGAATATGGAAATTACATTGAATGTTATATATAGTTTCAAAAGTAGCACATTCAACTTGCGGTTATCAGAAAGATTATTTCTTGTTCATTGTGTTTGGAATAAGTAGATTTCTATTACGTTGTTTATTAAATCCATTACCGATAATAGTACACAATATGGGAATGCAGAAACGTATATTTTGAAATAAATAATAACTAAAAAAAAAAAACGATTAAAAATGAAAGCTCATAACAATGAACATTTGAAATTACTTATTTTGTTAGTTATTTGTACTTAAAACTTCATCAACAATTACATGTAAAAATGTTACAAATATTTATATACGTCGTATAAAAATGGAATTGCGAAATAGTATATAAATCTAATATTCATCTACTATTATGCGAAGACATTGACAAAAGCCACGACGTGACATTTAAAACTCAGACGTCAGTCCAAGCGAGCCGTGCGTCTCGCGACAGCAGAAATCCAATATGACGTCACAAGCAGACGAGACAGAAATGTCACGTAGAGACGTTCCGTGAATCACATTTCCATTGATCGTAACAAATATGATATATCAGAAACATCGTATTTCGACATGATGGTGTTTAAGGCACGTTTGCATTATGACAAAACGTGTTTGAGCGTTACAGGCAGTTAATGTGTAGCTGAGGGAAGTTTACATATCTATGTTTATCAATACAACACAATGTCAGTCGGTATGTGTGTGACCTGATTTGAATGTCTAGGTGGTTGTGGTTTTCGAAACACTGTTGTCACCCCATTTTATTAAATGTTAGACGCCTTTCTCTCAACAACAAGAAGAGAATATCGACATATCAACCAAACCTTAGCATAATATAAAAATTTATGGCAACATACATGTATATGCGAAGAGCAAGCCGTTGCCAAGTAAGACCAAATGGTCCCGCAGAAAGCGTTCGAGTAAATTGGTTATCGAAACTTAATGACCGTGTTTAAACGGGTTAGTTGCTAAATTGTAAACGTTACAGTATGGAAAAAATACATGGCCAGGCCGGGTTTCGAGTTTAGCCGGGCGCTCAACCGATTGAGCTCTCTGGTGGCCGACGATCTAACCTGTCCAGTCTCGCTACATAGATCTGTAATATTGTTTTATATATCTGTTATACAACATACATGACACGCAAATGTTCTTGTGTCTTTAACTAACAGATTTATGAATTTGCGTAATCAAGTTCAATTCTTCATAATGTTAATTTCTAACGAACATTTTAAATTCAGAAAATTTAATTTTTTTTAATTCTTTTTTTATATACCTAGAAACAATGTGTTTGAACGCATTTCAAACATGATAGAATTTACAACAAGGCAGGTTATCACATTTACGTTTTCATAATTCTATTTATCACATAACTGACCCGTTCAGTCATGCCATACGGCCATGTCATAAATATGGTATTACACACGTGTAATAACACTATTGTGACGTCATCAACAAATGACGTCATATGATTGTCTTGGTGGTGACAATTATACCGTCAAAGAAGAAATTTGCCTTTCTTATAGAAAATGAATGGGAATGTTTCGGTGTATTTTCTCATAAATATAAGTTATGTGATAAATAGAATCTTACACTCGTGCCAAGTAATATCGAATTTATTAAACTCGTTAAATAATTTAATATGTCACTCGCCTAAAGGCTCATGATATAATTATGAAATTGTTGAACTCGTTTAATAAATTCCGTATTACATCGACACTCGTGTGAGATCCTTTATTTACGAGAAATTAAAACAAATGCTTTTTCTCTGTTATGGTTATTGGTAGAATGACTTGTTACGTCAATCAGAAAAAAATACATTAACATCAGGGAACATATTTTAATTAAATAAAATAGTATGTTTTACTTAAAGGCCCAATATACGTAACTTCAGGGAAATTTTCGTGATTCTGAAAAATTCTGGAAAAAATCCAGTTGATAGCCATGCAAAAATAAGCCTACAACAAAGTAAACTTGAGCGGTAACTAACAAGAAACACTTGACAAAAAAAATCCAAATAATTGAAAATAATGCAGTTGGGGCCCACTTCAACAACAAACCGAAGGTAGAAGACGGTTTGAAATGGTCGCGTGTTTACAAATAGCGTGTTTCAACTGCTGCTGTACCGGTAACCGCGAAAGAATTCAACTTGAATATTGCTGATACCAGTTAATCTTAACTAAATCTATAAATATGATAAGTTATTCGGCTTGATTTTCGCTTCAAGTTTTGCCGAAAGTTACGTAAATTGGGCCTTTAATGATCAATACATTTTATTTTAACTAGAAATGTATGTATCGTAGTGTATATAAATCTTTTGGTGTCATTACAACTATAACATCATAATCGTCTCTGTCAAATTCAATATCTCCCTCCGTGTTATTTCCATACGTTTTAATTTGTCTAGCTTCGGAATCTTTGTTTTGTCTCTAATATAACTGTTATGGACTTTATTTCAGTCAATATTCATGATCAAATGGACCTTGAAAAGTTATACTGACCTCGATTTCGTCTCGGTCAGTATCAATTTATTACGTCCTTATATTCATACATTCACCTCCAAGTCTCCAATTAACTGATATCACTGTATAGAAAAAGCCTTATATAAAGCTTCCGAAACAAGCATCCTTATCGAAATTGTGTAAAAAAAATATTGAATAAAATGCATACAAAGTGATTATATGATGCGTCTGCGGTTTAATTCACTTCAGCAACATCGTGTGACCACAGCGCTTGCTCTCTTACGTAAGAGAGAGCATGCTTACTTCAGTGTGTCAGTAAAACTCGACCAGTGACTCCCCTGGGCAAGCCACTATCACAGTCTACACACGGAGATCGACGGGTAACGCCGGCTGCTTACGTACATGCAGCGAGCAAACGTGTTTGGTGGCACCGTTTTGCCAGCAGTTCTACTCCTCTGCGGTATAATTTGCAGCGTTACTGGGACTTCTGTAAAATATGAAGTCCATATGTGTTTCAAAAGAAATAACGTCATGACGTAGGCTATGAACTTTACAAACAGCATCGGTAACGTCCCCATTGCAATCATAAACGCCGATGGCTCTTGAATATAATAAACCTTAAAATCAAGACTTGGTCGGATTTTTCTTTAGATTCTTTTCAGATAGATTTGGTCTACATAAGAAAGTCTTATTCTTGTTGCTATGACGTCAGTAAAATGCGTCTCATAAATCTATTTACCGCGTGTATTTTCAGCTTTTGATATTATTTGATAGCAAAGTATATTTGTTTCCATGACGATAACACACGGATAAAATGTGTGATCGATGCTAATTCCGTGACAAGTAGTTGTCAAAGACACGAACTTACATCAAATATTTCCTCTTTCCTGGTATGGCGTTGCTAATTGGACTTCCTCGGCCAATGTTAGTCGACAAATACGTAGTTCGTGTCCTCAGCTGCAACGCATAAAAACAAGCATTTCTATTTTAATACATCATATATGATCAATTAACATAGATTTACATTCTGATTGTTTCCTCTCTATATGAACATATCAACTGAAAACAACAAACACTAGACTATGAATACATCATGAATACAATATGAATACATCAATTCACGTGAATTACTTCAATATATGAATTGAACGGCGTTTTTTAATTTTCATGCCGGTATGAATGCAAAGCGGTTACAGCCATATTGACCATGAAGCCCTAGCGGGCTTCATGCAATATGGATGTATCCGCTTTGCATTCATACCAGCATGGAAATTAAAAAACGCCGTTCAATCCCTATATATAATTCCTTGCTTTTTTGAAAGATTTCTACATCTATGCATTTTGAATCTGTCAAGGGACGAAATTTTAAAACTATTCATCGGTGCAATGCAATTTTAATGTTATAATGGTTTCGTTTTGTTATCGAAACTGCATATGCTGTAATAGGTTAATAAATGGAGGACCCGCTGTCGGGAAAGGGGATACTTTAAGTACAAAGTACAACAATCTAACGGAATTGTAACAAGAGTTCCGTATTTTATTTTCAAAAACAAGTAAGTTAGAATCAGAACTATTTTATTCTGAAAATGAACGACCATGGGCAGAAAACATTCCAGATTTGATATCGGTCTGTCTTTTATCAAATCATTGCAAATTTGTCAGATTTATATAAATTGTGGTAGTTTGACGTTATATATTATGTTGTCATCTTACCCAAATACAGAGGGTTCAGTTTATACTATCACTGGATACACGAGGTCGGGAAACACATGTAGAGTAAAACAAAGTTAATTTCCATTACACATTTGATCCTTCAGTGAATTATTGGTGAATGTGGAATGGTCTTTTAACAACAATCATTTTATAAAGACGTGTAACGTTTTGATGGTGGTAGTGGTGTAGGAGAACTGGAGAACCCGGAGAAAACCCTACATACATATGGTAATTACCTTGCATCTGCCTGACGTCCACACATCCCATCAGCCGAGGGCACTTTATTTATATAGTCAGTCGCCCTTAATCTCCTCAAACGTGGCATAAAAGGTAAGTTGGATTAAAACTCATTATAATTGTATGAAAAACATATAAAACATGTTTTGTCCTTGTTTAAAGACACTGAATTCACTTGTTAACCCTAAACAATGCATTTATCAGGCTTTTCAACATCAAAATATCTCCAAGAAAAAATATTATAATAATCATCATAATAACTGTCATTTACAACAAGAACTCTATCAAATTGCAGACCTAATTTTCTCCTTAAAATTTTTTATGTAATTTTAATTTTGTGAAGTTCGAAACTCAGATAAAGAAATAAAACAATAGCAGACAATCTGCTTGAGCATCCATAAACGTAACAGGTTTAAATATCCCTACTGGCTGATTAATTTCTTCGGTAAGGCAGCTACCTTTAATGTCAATGGTACACTCAAGTACACAGAAACTATATGTACTCTTGAGAGATTATTAATCTTCAGTATTTATATAACTGATATCCTTATGCAGTAGATTGATGTGCAATGCAGAAATCCCCTCGCAGGCGTTAATAATACTAACAATAATTCGAGGTTCTTATATACCGTTTTATCACAACCTATAGGTTGTTTCAAAGCTGTTCAAATTATTATTTGTGATCCTTGGTTATAGGACCTTAGCAACCAGCTAATATCGTTCTAAGTTCCATGGGGAGCATACAACCGGTGCTGCCATTTCGGCGTTCACATGTAACATTCTACAATTTCTAACACTGCCCAAACACGTACTCATTTACTCGACCCTTCGATCACGAGCTCTGCGTCCTACCACTAGACCACCGTGCCTCCACCGGTACCTTCAGTTAGTAGTGTTTGATATTGTGGAAAAGAAACCTATTTGAATATTCAAGTTACGTATAATTATTTTTAAACAAACGCAGATTCAGTACCTTTCAAAATGGATTTTTTTTGATATATTGAACATTTAAATGTATGCAAAGGGGAAAAAATCAGAGAATATCAAAGGGTCACTGAAACCATAATCCAAAAAAGCCCCACTGATTAGACCAGAAATTAAATGTGAACTAACGAGACCCTTGAAAAAGAACAAGGGAATAAGACCAGTTGTTCCGTAAGAGTAAGCGTCTTTTGCTTCATCGAAGTCACAAGCCATGCAAATCTGAGGCATCATTCTCAAACACCTCAATAAGGCGTACTACTTTTGAATGTCAAAAGCATATACAAGGCCTGTTCTCTTTGGTTTATCCTAATTTCCAATAACCATAGGTAGACGTTGACCCATTTAAAAAAACTAAAATCAGAGAATAGCAAAGCGGCAACTAAATCATAATCCGAACTCAAAATCGATTAAACTAGGGGCAAAATAGCAACAAAGGAAAAATTTACATAAATTAACATGAAGGCAGTCTTTAAAGAAATATATTCTGGAGCCTACCAGAAAAGGCCAACGAAGGTAAGACGGAAGAGGTTTATTTTTTTCATATTTTCTTTTGTAAGAACTTATCTATTTATCATTTGCTATACATATAGCATAATATTACCCCCCCCCCCGCCCCCCCCCCCCCCCAGAAAAAAACCCCAGTCTGATACATTTTGTATTAATCTATTTCCTTTCGAAGGACACCTTGATAGCACAAAGCAAACACCAATTATGGAGACGAATTTCAACATAATAATGTTTTCCCCTTTGCCAAAACATACTGTTTTACCAGTTATATCACTGAAATATTGCATTCACTTTTCCAAATAAAAAATTCATAACTGTAATGTCCATGCCGATACTGCAAGGGTTACGCTCACTCTCACTCCCTACACCCTTGGGTATATAAACAAATTGAGAATAACGAAACGTCAACAAAACCATAATGCGAACTCAAAATCGATTAAAACACGGGCGAAATACGAAAAAAGAAGATATCCACTTTGAGACTCTTGTTAAAGAACAAGAGAATATATCCAGGTGTTCCGGAAGAGTTAGCGTTTTCTATTACATCGAAAACACCCGCCATGAAAATCTAGTTCACATCCAAGTAAACATCAAATCCTCGAAATGAGAACCGAGTCATCATTCTCAGTCACAACAAGTAAGCACACTAATGAACATATTCCAAAATGTCCTTGTTCAAATCACACAAAAATACCAAATATTTTCCAATGAGACAATGATGACGACCATAAAGCATGTTTCTGATTAACCTGCATCTCTCGAATCCCTGTGTTGTTAGTTTGTTTGTCAGCAGTCGACATCGATTACAAAAATCACGATATTTAGAGCAAGCTTTATATCACAGGAAAATAAGGGGTGCAAGACCAGGTATATGATTGGGATATACGGAGTCTTTACTGTTGCCATACCAAACACCATAACTTTCAATGATGAGGGAAGGGGTGTATGCAGACAATATTTCTTCACGTGAATTTCACGTGATTAACTTCCACATGAATTTTTCTTCGCGTGCAATTCACGTGAAGGCCTTTGTGTAGAGGTTTAGGTGTTTGTAAAGGACAGAAACAAAGAGTTCGTAAGTGAGGATCGAGGATGTGCAAAGTTTTATCAAATATTGTCATAAATACAAAGAAATAAGATATTGCGAAATATTTGGCCCAGTTTTACTCATCTGTTCATACATTTCAATATAATAAAAAATATATAAGGAACGGCATTTAATGACAGAAGAAAGACCTATAGGAACGGCCTAGATCACAAAAGAAAATCAGTTTTCTAGTCCTGAATACAGGAAGCTTTACAACACAGCGTGGTGTTCTAAATGTGGATGTTTTCATTTGTCAATACAGCATGATTT
Source organism: Mimachlamys varia (assembly GCA_947623455.1). Taxonomy (NCBI): domain Eukaryota; kingdom Metazoa; phylum Mollusca; class Bivalvia; order Pectinida; family Pectinidae; genus Mimachlamys; species Mimachlamys varia. Next base: position 37,965,369 of record OX392538.1, on the reverse strand, counting down.
ATTTAGGATGCTATTTCACATAAAAATGCATCGATGAATTATAGAACAAACGTCATCATTTGTGTCAGTTATATAGTCATATATGGAACACGAGGTAACCGCATGTTCCTAGATCAGGAACGGATAGAAAGGTGGTTTAAAAATTATGGTTGCTCTCTTGCCTCAAAACAATGACTAGAAATTTAAAACGAATTACCTCTATCTAGTTTATTGATAAAAAAATCAACAACAAAAACAAAAACGGAACAAAGGCCATTTCATTCAATTAGGAAAACAGCAATGCTCATTAGGAAAACTAAAGTGGTAGACGTTTTTAAAACGTTTCATTCAAATGTGCTTAAAATTTGCTTCTCATTACTGAAGACTAAAAATGCAGCATTAAAAGATAAAAATAACAGTTAATAAGTAATTAATTAAACAGTATATGCGGTTTATCTTATATCTTGTCAATTATATAATCAAAACGAATATATGATCGATTGCCTACGCATTACATTGTATGTGACTTTAAAGATTGAAAAAAATACTGACCATACGACAGACAAGAAACAGGCAAACTTACAAAACAAAACAAAGAGCTTTGTATTAGTAAAATGCTAGAATTTAATGTTGAGATATTTCTAGAAAACGAATTCAGGGAAAACCGAAGTGTCAATAAATCCTAACTTAAATCAATAAAATGTGGGGAAGTGTGTGTGTGTGTGTGGGGGGGGGGGGGTTGTTATTACCTAAACCCCAATGTATCTTCCCACCCACACCCAATAACTCAACACCCCTTTCATCTACATCCCACTTTCCTCTCTCACCAACAAACAATCTGTCCTTCTCACATACATCCAGTGGCAGTGACCAAACACCCCCACCTTACCTACTGCCTAGCTATCTTCCCGATGCGTTTTCTGCTTCATCGATGACATCCGCCATGGTCACATCCAAGTTAATATTAAGTCCTCAAAGTGAGAATCGAGTCATCATTCTCATTCACAGCGAGTTACAACACTAATGAGCATATTTAAAACCGTCCACCTTCTTATCACACAAGGATACAAAGTATTTCTCGATGACGATGGCGAACATAAAACTTGCTGATTGTCTTCATCAACCTGCATATCGAGCTTGAACACAATTACTTATACGGCAAGACAACACACCGAATAACAATATTGTTGGTCTGTTGATAAGTTAAGTTTGGTTGTTCAGCTGATGCGCAAAATAATACAATCGAGGCACTGCTATTGTACCCCAATATCTGAACCCATTCCTTAATCAAACCTCTGGATTCGAGAGATGCAGGTTGATCAGAACTATTGGCAAGTTTTATGGTCGCCATCTTTGTCTCATTTAGAAATATTCTGTATCTTTAAGTGATATGAAGATGGAGTTTTTGAGTATGTTCATTAGTGTGTTTTCTTGTTGTGATTGACAATGATACTCGGTTCTCATTTTGAGAACTTGATGTTTACTTGGATGTGGCAAAGATTTACATGGCGGGTGTCGTCGATGAAGCAGAAGTTTGGATTATGATTATGTTAACGCTTCGGTATTCTCTTATTTATTCTTTCTGAACAAAGGCTAGCTATGATCCTGAAATGATAACCAATAAACATAGAAGCATACTGTGCAATTAAGAATGGTACAGGGCACAGCAATTCATATTGAGCACATCATATTATATTGAGCACAAAAAATATATTGAGCACAAAAAATATATTGAGCACAACAACTCATATTGAGCATAACAATACACAATTTTTGAGCACAACAAATTGTATTTAGCATAATTCAAAATTATTGATCACAACAAATTATATTGAGCGCAACAAATCATATTGAGCACAACAATACACATTGTTTGAGCACAACAAATTGTATTTTGCACAACACTTTATAATTATTGAGCATAAATTATATTGAGCACAACAATTCATATTGAGCTGAAGCACAAAAAGTGATATTGTGTACAACAATTCATATCGCTATTGAACAGAATCTGGTGCAAGCATTTGCAGTCCTCGGAAGTCTTCATCCAAAATAGATTTATATAAGTAATTTGCGAAATTACAACCAGTTGTATACATTTCGGACAGAAATATCGCGAGACGTTTAGTTTGAGCGATCTGGTCCATTTCGTTGTAGCCAAGTCACTGGGATTACAAAAAGCAACCCTCGATGCATCACGGTTTTAAGGGAAATATATTTCACATATCGAGTGATACTTTAACAATCCTGCTAATCACTTCCTCGTTGCAATTTTTAAACAGAAATAACTTGATCAATTGTTGGTACATGTTATTTGCTAAACTGTTTGTTGATTTTGGCAAAACGTGCGATTAAATGCATGTTTTGAGTTAACACTATTCCACAATAAGATCATGTTAAGCATACATGTGACACATATCTGTCATGCAGTTTTACTCACAAGTGTCTATAGCATGTTTTTATAGGGTATTTTGGTGCTCAAACGATCCTCGATGCCCTCGGAGTTACGTTCTCTTTTGCACCTGTCTTTTGGTACTTTAACGTTGAAAAAAAACCATATCAACACAGTACTCATGGTGAAAGGGCGTTTACTCTGTATATTGAGGGTCACATGATCACCTTTAGTATATGACTCTCATAGAAGCAAAATGTAAACAATTAACAGATATCTTACTGTGGGTAGTAAGGTTGTGTGTGTATAAGATACGTTATCAATTAAGGCATTAAACACAATTAAAACGAGGCAATTATACTGAACTAACACGTGAACCTAATTAGAAATAAATATCCACTACGCCGATGGATATGCATAAAAGCCAGTAAAGAAAAAAGAAACTGATATTGAATCATTTGTCATTAAAGGTGATGGCAAATAAATGTGGGTATAACATTAATGGTTCACTTTATTGATATTTAGCGATTAGTATTACGTCATTAACACTTAAATCTCTAAACCATGGTTAACCATTATATCAGCCTGTGTGTGTTTTTATTGATCACAAGGCGTTAAGCCATTAGGGCTTTCCGATTGAAGTTATACTTGATATAAGCAAATTTAAAAAATGATTAAAACATTCTCCGTAAGCATAAAACATAGCACACAAATAACTTGCACGATAGAAATGTCCAAACACATTTAGAGAGTATATAGTCATATTGTGAAACCAATCGTGACAAATATCGGTACGGTTGTGATCAGCCTCTTATAAACAGTATGCCATACTCCACCATGGAATTGAGTGAGCTTGCTATTTCTGGGTAATTCAATAAAGATGTTTTACATGTTACGTCACAGTGACGTCACAGACTGATGCCTCAGATTCTCAACATATGTGACCTTTCACATTGGATTCGTCAGATAATGGCCGTGTGCGTCTCGTTACGTTTTTACTATATTATCCTGGATATCTTCAATGATGTGTCGTAATCTTGTATCATTCGATTTGCACATAATTATGTGGCATATTTATATACTACAATGAGGCCAACGAAGGGGTTTTCTATTGGCCGATTACACATGGACGAGGAAGAAGCCATACAAGGCATTCGATACGAAGAGAAGCCGGACAAGAGATGTACGTATTTATCAAGTACATACCTAAAGCGATCAGGCAAGGGACGAACGTATGTATACCATTGACCAATCTACAAGACGGGGGTGTATATCTAAATAGGTAATCTAATGGCTTTGATGATGTGTACTTTCAGCTGTTACTGAGCGCCCAAAAGTGGTTACAATAATAAGTGTAAAACATCCGTTCGATTTTGCTAACGCCTTGAAAACCTTTATTCGATTGTACTAGCGCATTGGTAACTTGCGTTCGATTGTACTAGCGCATTAGTAACTTGCATTCGATTGTACTAGTGCATCGCGAATTTCTGTTCGATTGTACTAGCGCTTCAGAAACCCTCGTTTGCTTATGCAAGTGTTCGCAAGCCATGGTTTGATTGTACGAGCGCTTCGGAGATTTACGTTCGATTGTCGTTGAGCTTCGGAAACTTGCATTCGATTGTATACTAGTGTTTTTCGATAAACACTTCAACAATTGAAATAGAGATCCCGACGATGGAGGAGCACTGCACGAGACCGTGAATCATTTAGTATTGAGCAAGAATGATGATTTTTGCCTTAATTTTGTGTTAGTTTTATATTTATTGAAAACCAAACAAAGCTTGCAGAATTGAAGGTTATACATTCATAGATGAAAGGAGTTCAGTTTATTTTGACACATAGCAAAATGGTTGTTGTTGGACTACAGATAAATTTACGTTATTCAAATGTATACTTTTGGTAGGTTTTGATATGTCATGGCGAATTGATACGGTATCAGATGTCAAGGGTTTCCCATCCTACTACATCGGTTTATAAACGTCCGATTGACAAAATAGGATGTCTGCAGCGGACTTGAATGCCACAAACTCCACACCCTCCAAATATACCATTTAATACCTAACTAGGTGTCTAAGAATCTAGACACTATTCACTTGTTTAATGTTTAAGAAATAGGTCTGCCCCAAAGCTTCGTTATAGCATACACTAGTGGTTTAAGTTGTTGGAATAGTGACATCATTCATAGGGATGGTGACTGCCTATGAGGGGAAGAATGAACTAGCAGCTTACTACTTCTAAGCTGTACAATAAACGATTTCGATGTTCCGATCCTGAACTTTTTCTTTCTTGATAGTAACACCTCTGCTTCTCTATCCTATGATCGAAGTTGATTCGTTATTCTTAGCGCTTGCTCTGAATATCGAGATTTTCGTGATTCGAGAAAAACAGGTTGATGAAGACTATGAGCAAGCTTTATGTTCGCCATCTTGGTCTCACTGAGAAAAAGTCTCCATCTTTGTATAAGAAGATGGACGTTTTTGAATATGCTTATATGAATGCCTGCTGTACTTAAGTATTATGCTTCAGATCTCACTAAGATCTGACCTAGATGTACATGGCGGGTGTCGTCGATTAAACAAAGGACGCTTACTCTTCCGGAACACCTGATCTTATTCTCTTGTACTTTTCCAAGTGTTTCCATGTAAAACGTTCCTTTGTTCATATTTTGCCCATAGTTAATCGATTTTGAGTTCGGATTTTGGTTTTGTTGACGACTTGATATTCTCTAATTTCCCCTCATTAATAATATGTTAAGGTACTTAAAGAAATCACGTCACATTTCTATAAAACTATTTTTTATACCAGACGACGTAACCCACATATGTTGCAAATTTTTAATTTATTAATAAATATAGTGTGCCGAAAAAAGGAATTATACTTCATCATACAGCTGTTTGTCCTCCAAGGACTCTTCGGTGATGCTAGGAGCCACAAGATGGCGAAGCAGAAGGATCAGGTGGGTTAAACCATTTAACATGTTGGAATTTAAAAGTAAGATTAATCTACTTTCGTATAATTTCAAATCGTGTACTATGGAAATGTGTATATTAAGTACCGTGCCACTACTCAAATTATATTAACTGTGGCTATGGAGGCTCCAACAATCCTCGGGGACTAAAAACCCACCAGCAGAGCCTGCTACCCCTATCATGAAAGATGACGTAACACACTCATATGCTGCACCTTTTAAATTTAGTAATAGATACAACATGCCCACAAAATGAATTAAGCTGCATCATACAGCTGTTTCGACCTCCTAGGGTTCTTCAGTGATGCTAGGGTCCAAAAGGTTGGAATTCAAAATGTCTAAACTAATGAAGAAGCAGAAGGGTAATGTGCATAGAACCCCCTTAATTTATGAATTTAGAAATAACATTAAACTTGTTCTGTAGGAATGTAGCTTATGAATATTGAATATAGCTTATGAATATTGAATGTAGCTTATGAATATTGAATGTAGCTTATGAATATTGAATGTAGCTTATGAATATTCAGTAGTACACTAGTCCTCTTACACAATGTTCTTTAACGTTTTAATCATCGTAAATACGTGACGTCTGTAATACGTGAAGCACTACGAAGACTCAAATCTCCTGCATCAAATGAAATGTTGACACTCGGTCTATATAAGCAAAAAACGGTTTGGTGGGTGGCGGATTGGTCCGTTTTTAGAAGCCAATCAGGGCTGTATTCAGGCTCTGTTCGAATTTCCGATCGACAGCCTGACCAGTTTTAAAATAAGACTCGGGTGACCGATATTATAATGTTATGGCATAAACTATCATTCAAGGATGTTTTTTACTATCGTTGAAAACATTGTACTGACATTAAACACCCCACATGTAGTGTTTTTGGCGCTTTAATATGTGACCAATAGAGGCGAAGGCAAGGGAAGGGGAGGGGGGGGGGGGGGGGTTGTTAGCGACCTTGTGTAAACAAATTTTGGTATCAATATATCTAAATATAACAATGTGTATATAGTATATACATTAATAAAAAAAATTGTTTAGTTTTGTTCGATATATTAAGATAAAATAATTACAACTTCATAACTATAAACGATGAGCATACTTCATTTTTTTGTTTTTAAGAGTGCTCTCTTAATTTGCATGTATGACAGACGCAGATTTATAGATATTATATATATGTATACAATGTATATTGAAATTTTATTCTGTAATCGCCTGTGACCTCTACGTCAATGTGGATAAAGATACCTATTAGAAATAGGCCACAGAAAATGATTAACATATACTTACAGACATTTTTACTAAGTATAAAGTAGTTATTTATTGTTGATAAACAAACACTGATAAATGTTTCAAGATATTTACTTCATTCATCTGTCGTCTGGTAACATTTACAACATGGTTTCCAAATTAATTGTCAGGATTTCGAGCTATTTTAGTATAAAGCGTTTCCATCACATGCAAAAAACAAATCCCCTCCACCGCCAAAAAAACCCAACAATACAAATTAAAGAAAAAGAAAAAAACACCTGTGGTAGAAGTGACGGTTAAAGACCAATTTTTAATCAGATGGTCAGATGTATATGGAAACCGTTCATGCCAAATGAAATCTTAAAGGGCAATTAAGCGAAGTTTGTATACTTTTTATAATATCGCCAAATATTTTATAAAATTGTAGTTCGGTAATCCTTGTGAACTATTCATATTAATATTTTGAAAAAACTTGATGTTTTCCATGCGCTTTTTGAAACGACAATAAGGAAATCCTTAATCGTCCAACCCAGGCAAATGAGTCATATGTTTACAAACATCTCTGAGCACTTTGGTCCCAAGGAGCTTGCGTGTTTTCAGGTTAACAAATTTCCCCTCATGTCCTCGCGTCCAATTGTTTACAACACACATACATGTGGTCGCGCCAGGTTGCGCGGTGTTTCGTGCTATATTTTGATGTCGCTATATTTGGCGCGGGCTTTCCCAATAATTAAACTGACCACATCGGACATCGGCTACACGGTATTTAAGTATCAAGTAGCGATTTTGTTTGTTTGAATATATTTATTTTTCATTCTAGTTTATTTTGAAATACGCGGGTTCACTAAATTGCCTCTTTAAAAGAAATGAAATATTTCATCTAAAGACACAGACAAGGAAATGTAAACTATTTTTAATGAAACAATTGATGTTCAAGTGCTCAACGACAAAGTCCTATTGATTTATTTTGAATAAGAAAAAGCTTGTGTGTGAAATGGAATTGTCTCTAATAGAGAAAAACATCGATTATTCATTTTTGTGACAGGTTTTAAAAGATCTGTTCTCTTTTTGGAACTATATGAAGACAGAGTTACAGAATATATGAAAAGTTACGTAACAGTTATAAGGCGGTTCATTCAGAAAGACATGATTATTACTTATTTAAGCGAATAAATATTAATAATCTAGATTGTGCATTATATGAATAAAGCGAAACAGTTTTCAAATGAACAAACGAAAACACACACCATATTTATTTATTAAATGAATATTCAAAACATGCATTGATTATAATTATTTTGTTTATTAACAATTAATAAACAAACAAACAAATATTGAAAAATGGGAATGGGAACTCATGCTAAATGTTGCTTTTGCACACTTTTAAATAGAGCCCAAAGTTTGGTCCAGTTTCATGACGTCGTTTCCTAATTAGTCCTCACGTTCATGTCGTCTGTGTAGAGAGTCTAGTATACAGACGATATAAGATGAGTCTTTAAATGGCCAGGGTATTTGTTTAGATGGTAAGCTATTCCACAAAGTGGCCGAAACTCTCCCAAAGCAACAGTTTCTGTAGTTCATAAGTACGAGATTCTGTGAAACAAATATTTTTTTAACACTTGCATCACTCCAGGAGATTAAGCTTGGTCGTTATACTTATGTATACAATCGTTTTAAGTGATCTTGCGATCGGCTAATTAAGCTTGATCAACCATGAAGTCGTACAATGACCAAATATGACGTAACACACACATTTGATACACCTTTAAAATTTATGAGTATGCCGAAAAAATGAATTAAACTGCAACATGCAGCTGTTTCGTCCTTCCAGTGATGCTAAGAGCAGAAGAGTCAGGTGCGTAATACCCCTTTAATGTATAAACTAAGAATAAAAATTAAATTAGTACTGCATATATTCAAATCGTGTACTACGAAAGTGTGTATTTTATGAACCATGCCACTACTCAAATAAAAAATCTTATTCGTATGAACGTTGATAATCCTATTCAAACATTTAAAACCCCATGAAGCAGGTACCTCATTGCAGTTTGTTGATTGGAAAAGAAACATTTTGTGATTTATTATATAACCACTTATATCTTTAATTATTTATGTGATAAATGATGACATAGATAAATCATTTCGATGACCTATGTCGCAACAAGATCTTTTCTGTTGAAACCTAGATATGCAAAAGACCAATTGTAATGTCTCTTAATTCTGGTGTCACCTGAAAATGAACAAAACAACTTGTGATAGTTCTTTATTGCAAAAAAAAAATATATATATAAACTATTTAATTAAATTGATGCATATCAATAAAGACATTTGAACATGGTATACATTTCTTGGACATTTTTCATTTAAACGTACACAAATGCAGATAACTTTTGCAAGTGAGCCGCTCAAGTTACATATTTATTTTTCATCCAGCTTTCAAAGTCTTGATTTTTGTTCTCCACTTTTCCCCAATCTGAAATCAATTTTTTCCGTAATTTAAACTTTTTATTTTGTATCCCCCCCCCCCCCCCATCATTCTAAATTCATTAGAAATTTTACATTAAGCATCAATCCCAAGACGTATCGGACTTAAAGAATTAATTCTTCTAAGTAATTATTCAATTACACTCACTAAAAATGTTTCTTTTTCTTCTTTTTCCTTTTCCCCCAATTAGTTGTGGTGTTTGAACAAGGAAGTTCGTTTGACGTATGATTTCATCTACTTTAGAATTACGGGTGAGAGACGAGAGTCAGCACAGTCAAGGTCAATTGGTTTTCCTCACGTAATGCAGCCTTATAACGTTCCTGACCTGATAATGAAATCGCTTTTGCTCTTCACATACATCAATAAATTCTGTTACTGCCGTCAAGTCGTGATTATTTTAAGAAATCGTGATGGCAGAGAAGCCACTTCAGATGTGTACTAGTAAGTCATGGTTCGAAGACGTATTCACTGAAACCGGATGAAGAAAACTGTGTAAAATTGTCTAGATATAACAGCACATGCGCACGAAGGGTATTACGGGGAGATAATCTTAAAACAATAATAATAAAAAAAACATTAAGCTAGTATTGTGGCCTTCATTTCTTACTCACCGGGAGATTTTGGTTTTGTTCAGGTTTAAGTTAAAAAAAACTATGGTAATTCAGGACTTTTAAAAGTTTTAGCGGTAGTAGAAAGCTGGAGTTTCAGGAAAAAACTACCTTCAAACAGCCGGTACCTAGTGAGTGCTCCATGATACGATCGAACCGGCGACTAAAGGTGGAGAACTAGTGGTAACACAATGTTAGGCACCTTTACCATGCAATTGGCCACCGCGACCCCAGTTCGCCAGAAGAAGAATTTGTTATTAAGAAATTAAACCATAATAGAAGGGACTTTGAAAACGATATAGAACAACATATCATCGCTTGTTTGATAAAAACAAAATGGACAAAATGGTATCGCGCATTGCTTATACTTATCACGTGACTGGATTCTTCATTGGTTTACATCATGCCGTCTGTAAACAAGATTTAATTGGCGTGCTATCATCATATTCTGTTTACCTAATGACTCATAGGAGGGGTGCCAATTTGGGCCTTTCCGCGGCCTATTAGTGATAAGGCTAATATTTTGCAGGAAGATAATTTAAAGTCAGTTACATATTGTTTTATGTTCAAAACATCTGATTTTGTGTGGGCTCATAGAAAAGTTGGGGGTCAAAGTGGAGGGAGTGTCAAATGAACAACTTTATGCGTTTTTAACTTATTTATGTTCAACTTAAATCCCCATGTCTGCTACTTATTTAACTGAATCTGCACGAACTAAACGTTTTTCAATATATTTCAGTCAGTGAGAACTTCAACAACAAATTTTTCATTTTACACTCCCCAACTTTGACCCCCAAATTTTCTATGAGCCCACAAAAAATCAGATATTTTGAACATAATACAATATGCAACTGACCTTAAATTATCTTCTTGCAAAATTTCAGCTACTGATAGGCCCCAAATTGGCACCCCTCCTTCCTAAATGATGTGTTACAATACCAGATACCAATAAAACATCAAAGAATACCAAAGCGTCAACAAAATGATAATTGGAACTCAAAATCGATATTAAATTTGGAGCAAAATATGAACAAAGGAAAGATTTACATGGAGACCCTCGCAAAAGTACATGCAGTTAAGACAAGGTCTTCAAGCAAAGTAAGCATCTTCTGTGTCATCGACGACACTCGCCATGTAAATCTTGGTCACATCCAAGAGAACATCAATTCTCAATATGAGAACCGAGACCTCATTGTCAATTACAACAAGTAAGCACATTCATAAGCAAACTCAAAAAACTTCCATCTTCATATTACACCAAGATACAGAATACTTTTCGATGATATCAAGATGGCGACCATAAAACTTGCCCTAAGTCTTTATCAACCTGCATCTCTCGAATCCCTGTGCCGTAAGTTTGTTCGTTAGCAGCTGCCATCTATCACGAAAATATCGATATTTAGGACAAGCCCTAGAATATCGAATTAACTGCGACATGTAAACACCATATGATGGAGAAACAGAGATATTGCTATCAAGAAAGGAAATCGAAATCGTTAGTTTATCATAGTTTAAATTAAATTGAGGTAAGAGTCTGATGTAGGGGAGAGTCTGGTGTGTCTCAAGTTTAGTAATGTGTATACGATTGACTAGGTCAGCAAACTTCTTGTTGATTATAGACAACACATCGTCGATATACCTGAAAGTGAAATTAAAAGATTTGGCAAGGTTTTGTTTACGCGTCATGATAAGCCCCTCAACCAATTCAGCCTTGTATGAAAACATTAAAAAGTCAGCCAAAAATGAGGCACAGCGAGTTCTCATTTGCATGCCAACAGTCTGTTGGAAAATCTTTCCTCTGAACTCAACAAAGACATTGTCAACCAGGAGATCAACTTTTGTTGTTTTCACAAAGAATGCTCCAAGATAGCTCACAACTATGTATTTGTATCGTCGTCCGCCTTTCATGGAAAAGAAAGCTTTCAAAATGAGAGACCGAAGACGTTCTTTCAGTTTGATATGTGTTATGTTAATGTACAGTGTGGAAAATCCAATGTTTTGATGGACGAAACACAATCTGATTAAAATACAGATCCTCACTATTACTATCGTGTGTAGGATCTGACAGCGACCAGTAAAATGTCATGTGCAGATGACCTTTTTTATTTCCATATCTTGGAAATGAACAGCCAATCAAAATGCACCTTGTAAACGGTGTTTGGTAGACGAACAAAAATGGCGGCAGATCGAAGCGAAGAAGAGAAAATCATTCCGGGCGTAATATAACAATTTGATTAGTATTTTGTGATAATTTATTTAAGGATATAGATAGGGGGTAACAACATTTTTTTTTTGATTTTTTGTTTTTTTGCAAAATTGATTACTTATAAACATACTACATCATAAAACAAAAAGTAATTTTCAAAATTACGTTCCCAAATGTGTCAATTAACTTGATTTAACATTGAACACGCTCATACAGGTCAACACGTGGTACTGTTTACGCCATAAACAGATACATCACACAGTGGCGTGGTCAGTTAAAAAGTCATTAGCCCTGTGCTATGGTGGTGTGAAGTGCTGCGTAATCATGCTGCTATAATCCATTAAGTCATGGTCAGTCTTTGATGTAATACATACTATAAGAGAGGGGCCGGAGCGTTTCTAATGACCCCTTCATTACATGGGAGGAGCTTATCCTATGTCCAGTCTGACATTTTGCGGGAAAGGGGCATTTTCACTGAGAAATATTTTAATATTCATTGATTTCTCACTTATTTGAACCAATGCATGCTCCGTTTTTTCGGAGGACAGCTTTATGGATACATGTCTAGTCATGATTAATGGTTTGGTAGGCAGAATCGGTCAGATAAGTGTTAAAACCAGAGATATCCGATTTCAAAGAGTGGAAATGGTCTTTAGAGCACTTTCATAAATTCAACAAGTTGTCAACTTCAAACAGCCATAACTTTGGCACCTGTGGACCGATTTCTTCCAAACTTTGCAGGATTGTTGGGAATGACCTTGTCAACAATAAAGTTTCTGAAGAATTTAGCTACAACAAGATTTATAACCAATTAAGTGAATTTTGGCATGAAAATCCCACCCAGAGACCATAAAATCGAAATCACTTCAATTCTAGAACAAATAGGGAAAATCTGAGGCACGTTTTTTGTAGATGACCTTTCTGTCCATCAATAGGAAAAGTATTGTCAGTTTATGTAAGAAAATGTGAAAGAAGATCCAAATTCAAAAGTGTCCGTCATTTTTTATATTATATACTATTATGCAATTATGAATTAATTTACCACTATAATTATAAGTTCACGTTATAGAAAATTTAATAACCTTTCCAATGATATATGATACATGTATGTGATTAAATGTATATCCAAATTATTAAGCAAAACATCTGAAGAGACTGTACCCCCTATCTATATCCTTAATACCTTCAGTTTTTTTTTCGGACAAACGAAAAACTTCAAATCAAACTGATAATATCTAAAAAGAACACACGCCTTGGCGTAGAGACCGCTGAACTGGGCGCCGCCATTTTTGTATACGGTCGTTCGGGTTTCTCAATACTTTACTCTGATTTAACGACAAGTGTAGAAACAAATCGAAATTAGCTTTTCACTTTCAGAATCTGGTAAGCAGCGATTTGATTGGTGGATACAAAGGTCATCTGCACATGACCTTCTACTGGTCGCTGTCAGATCCTACACACGATAGTTATAGTGAGGATCTGTATTTTAATCAGATTGGACGAAACATTTTTGAGTAGGGGTTGCTCAAGAAGATCTTTTGAGTTTGTCAGAATCCACAATTCGTGTATACCAATCCTGGAGTAGACAGTGTCACACTAAGACCGAAGCCCTGATTTCACGGTACTAAAATGGTAATAAGAAGTTTTAATAATGCTCGATTGAGCAATGAGACGAGCCAGCGATAACACCATGAAATAAACATAATCTTAACGAAAAATATTGTACACGGCGCCAACGCTTATCATAAGAGGTTACTTCTATTGCTCGCTCCCTTAGAATAACAGTTTCTTCTTTGCATCCGCTTAAGTTGCATCCGTTTAATGTTAAAGCAAATGATTGGTGTCGTCGATGAAGCTGAAGACGCTTACCCTTCCGGAACACTTGGTCTTATATCTATTGTACTATCATAAGAAAGATTACATGAACATATCGCTAGCCTCCAAAAAAATAAACACGAATTCAACATATTGACATATATCGTATACATCAGTAGACATACAACATACTCAAATCAAACAAAATCGAAGGTACTTTGCATGTGGTAATCTGATGGTTAATCTCCTCTGTGAGGGTTGTTTTAGACAGAAAAATAATGTATGGGACTGCAAATGAAATTTTCGTGCGAAAAAAACGACAATTATTTTTTTTTATTTTCGTGTTAATTAACTACAAGGCGGTCCAAAAATTTTCCTAAAGGATTTTCCCACGATTTTTCATAATTTCATAATTCAATCTCGTTTGTTGCAACAATACGTGAAGTGCCGATACCCCGTCTCCTTCGGTGTCTGGAAAATGGACAGGCTAGGTGACGCCCCATTTATATCAACCTAGTGAATATGCATATTTTGACCGATATTCTAGGTCACGTGATGTGTGACGTCATTGAGGCACAACGTATCCGATACCTGTACTTATTCTGACACGCCCATAACATATGTATGTATTATCTGCAAGTGTAAGCGTGTAATTCTTATCTAATTCCTTGGTGTAGATAATGACAGCAACCAATACATGTTGATGCTGATCTAATTCCGAGATTTGCATAAATTGCATTATATTCGAATCTAGTCCGTGACGTAACTCCAAGCTTAGAGACAGTGATACATATTACACAATCTGATTTGACAGCTATGTAAATTACCTGTAGCCTTACCTGTCATACATATATTAGCCAAAGGGCATTTGTTGTACCTACCTGTGAGTTGTGGCAGGTGTATTATTACCCTTTAATTACCAAGAGGTGTGAATGGTATGGCCAGTGAATTGGAAGGACATTCATGATCATATAATTACCGATCCTCTAAATAGCAATATACCGGCACAATTCTTTTTTATCCCTAGCCGTCCCCAAAGTTGGAAGATTTTTTTTTTTTAAAAGGATTAACAGAATCTAACTCTACTTTATCAGTATTTAATATTAGGCTAGTAACCTTGGTAAAACCTGACGATGTTAATTAGGTTAAACTGTATATATATCACATATATAAACTGATTTTTTTAATTTCATTAATTTTTTTTTTTAAATCGAGATGGTGACACTATGACATTTTTTTTTTAAATAATTGCATATTTAAAAATATCAACATACACATTTGGTTATTTGATTTTTCAGGGACGTATATGTGTCCCTTGATTTATGATATATTCTCAGGGGCGGATCCAAGAATAGTAGATGCGTTAATGTGACCCACTTCCACTTTATGATATAAACCCAAATTTATCCAGATCTTATTTATGAAAACTGTATGAAAAACAAGATTTAAACTCGTTCAATGATTTGAATCCTAGCTGAAATGAATATCACCAACTAGAGTGAGCCTAACAAAATTATTTTTGCAAACCGATTTCAGTCCACATTTTAAACAATATTTCAATTTAAGACAAATAATTTAGACTGTCATGTTTTCACATCTATTTGTGCCAATGTCTACTTAATTGATACTAGCAAGAAATTGTTTGTTTACGTGCACAGTTCAAAAATTTGAATGAAAGTTTTTTTTCATTCCATATGTACGTGCTGTACTATTACCATATACTTATACAGTATATGATTTAGAGTGGTGGGGTTTGCCGGACACTTAAACATAAACTCGTCATGGTTTTATTTACTTCATTATCTCCACAAACCAAACTGTGCTGTTGACGTCATAATATATTATACTTCTGAAGTACTAACGAAAAATTTTAATTGTACAGCGTCAATAGTTGTATTAGCAAACCACATGATTTTAAAATCACCAAGATCAAACACTGAGTATATAACCGGACACTATATATGCAATCAAGGAAGATTTGATATTTGCAAATTTTACATGTTGTGGTTACAACTTTGAACACATATTCATAAATCAGCATTGTATGCTTTTTTAATTTAATTTCAGCTAAATAAAGTCAATACAATAAAATTTGACATTTGATGTTTGCAAATTTTACATGTTGTGGTTACAACTTTGAACACATATTCATAAATCAGCATTGTATGCTTTTTTAATTAAATTTCAGCTAAATAATGTCAATACAACAAAATGTTTGATAAAAATTGCCATTTCAAGAAAATGGCTCCGTCCGGTAATATACCCACAACCGCTCTGTGTGTGTTTGTTACAACTGTATTCATATTCTATCTATAAATCCAATATGTAACGTGTTTGTAACAACCATAATATTATAGTCCTTTCACAGACTTTTTAATTATATGGTCCTTTGTAGAAGCATTATTGTTAGCAAGAGACGGATGTGTAATACACACTCACATCACGATGTTTTTAAATGGCATTTCATATTTCCTTTCTTCAGTTTACAATTACATAGCTATATTTTTTTCAAGATTCTTTATTCGTAAATCAAAAGAATTAAACAACAATCAATAGTGACTTACATGTCGAATTCAATAGACGTTTTTCTACTAAACTTTCTTCGTCAATGTACCACTGATCAGTTTACCTGAGCCAGTCAGTTGTGCTTCAATGACGTCACAAGTACCACGTGACCGGTCAGCTCATTAAAATTATCGCCAGTCGGGAGCGGTCAACTTTGACTGTCAATATATAATTCCATAATCGAATGCCCGTTGATGGGCTAAACAGTATTGTACAAGATTTTCAAAATCGTGGCCAAAATCCTTAAATGTATAAAAATCAACGGAATGTATTTAACAAAATTAACAAAAAAACGTTTTCTTCGTGAAATTAGCAATGCGGTTGAAATGAAGTATTTATCAAATAATTCTTACAGTCAATTTTAGATCTTTTATTTCAAATGTCACATTACAATTTTGAAAAGTTGAAAATTGCTAACAGAAAGGTAAACGCAAACAAACAAAACATACTGGCGCACCGTTGTTCCTATCTTTCAGACGCTTCGCGACAGTTGACCGAGGCTGAAGCGTTGGTTACCTCCCATCTATGTGTGACGTAGCTATTGGACATGCGAGCTGAGCTGTAAGGCTTCTTCAGAAACGAATATTGGTATTGTAACGTATTATCAGGATTCTATGAAGCGTTTAGGTGACAAGTGATATTTATTTGAAGTGTTTTAAGAAGGAGGCACAGTGTATAGAATACTCAATGACGATTATGATTTATTTTAGTTGAACAAAAACATACATTACTCAACTGGGCTATTTTTGATAGTTTTTGACAGCGGTCCTTTGTCTCTTCTTGGTTATGATTCTTAAGTTGTTCTTATCGTCTGCAGGTTTTTGAAGTTATCACAGGCAAGCATTTTCAAGATGGTTATTAGTCAAAAGAAATGCATATATCTTATAATTAATATTGAATATTTCAAAAAGACCGGAAAGCAAAATTAAAACAACAAATCAAATATTTCTTACATTTTTTTCACAAAATCCCCATATATTTTGTAATAACTATAATTATATAAAGACACTAAATTACAGAATACCGAAGCGTAAACAAAATCATTAAATTTGGGGCAAAATATGAACAAAGAAAAGGTTTACATGGGAAATGAGAACCGAGAATCATTGTCAATCACAACAAGTAAGCTCAATATTAAGCATACTCCATAACCTCCATCTTCATATCATTTAAAGATACAAAATATTTTTCAATGAGACAAGATGGCGACCATAAAACTGATCAAACTGCATCTCTCGAATTCTTGTTAGTTTGTAGTTATACGATCGACGTGGTCAGCAAACTACTTATTGTTTATAGACAACAAATCGTCGATATATCTGAGAGTGAAATTAAAAGAATTGGCAAGGTTTTTGTTAACTGTCCTGATTAGCCCTTCCACAAATTCAACCTCGTATGTTATATTCACATTATAATGCAAGCTTTCGAATCATATGCATTTTTAATAGAAACATCATTGTAACATTTAAATGGAATAACACACCTTGGTCGAGAAACCGTTCGATTCCTATTACAAAATTAAAAAACAACATCAAAACCAAAAAAAACAACATCAAAACAGAAGAAAAAAAAACAACAAATAACCACAAAAACGAAAAAAAAATAGATAAGGTAGTTTTACTTTTTCCTTAATTTTCTGCAAAATTTTCTACTTAAACTACGACCAACATGGACAGCTTAATACTAAGCTATACGATAAACGTGGTGATTTCAATTTTCCGATCGTTGACTTTCCATTTCTTGATAATAACATCCCTGCTTCTCCAACATATGGTGTTTACATGTCGCAATTGATTCGGTATTCCAGGGCTTGCTCTAAATATCGGGATTTTCGTGATCGATGTCGACTGCTGATAAACAAACTAACAACACAAGGATTCGAGAGATGCAGGTTGATTAGTACTATGGGCAAGTTTTATGGTCGCCATCTTTGTCTCATTGAGAAATATTCTGTATCTTTAAGTGATATGAAGATGGACGCTTTTGAGTATGCTCATTAGTGTGTTTACTTGTTGTGATTGACTATGATACTCGGTTCTCATTTTGAGAACGTGATGTTTACTTGGATGTGACAAAGATTTACATGGCGGGTGTCGTCGATGAAGCAGAAGACGCTTACTCTTCCGGAACACCTGGTCTTAGTCCCTTGTACATTTGCAAGAGTCTCCATGTAAGTCTTTCCTTTGTTCAAATTTTGCCCCTGGTTTAATCGATTTTAAGTTTGGATTTTGATTATGTTGACGCTTCGGTATTCTCTTATTTTACTTCAGCTGACAAATGTACAATTAGCACAACCTCAATTTTACTTTGTTGACCAGGGCTATGAAACAAACAAAAATGGTATACATATATGTTTTGTATCTGGCTTTAATTTTTGAACAATAATGTTTTTGTTGACAATCTTGCCTTGTAAAGAGTTTCTATATTTGACAGTCTATCTTTCATCCAGGTAAATGGTGTCACTTCTGACGTAAGATTGTGTTGTTTCCATGGTAACAGATCCGTCTAAGGATTCAAATAGAAGCAAAAACACACTTCAGAAGTTGAAAATGTGTACAACAAAAAACCATCCTTGAGGATACTATTACACGTGAAACGAAGTCAGTAAAAGCGTTATTACGACCGAGATAATTGTCAGCTTTCTTTCGACCGTTTGAACGATTTACATAGAATCAGAGTTAAAGAAAAACAAATCAGATAATATCGATTTTTTTTTGTATTTTTACTAATGTTTTGAAAGATTTAGTGAAAATAAATTAGAGAATACCGAAGCGTTATCAAAATCATAATCCGAACTCAAAATCAATTAAACCAGGGACAATATATGAACAAAGAAAAGATTTATATGGAGACCATCGTAAAAGAACAAGATAATAAAATCATGTGTTCCGGAAGAGTAAGCGTCTTCTGCTTCATCGACGACACCCGCCATGTAAATCTTTGTCACATCAAAGTGAACGTATATTTTTTACTATTAACTCTGATTCATCATAATTATCTTTAAGTAATTTTTTTTTCACTTTTATGAAAATCAAAATAGGTTATTCCGAAAAGTATATCGCTACAATGGTAATTTTCACAATAAGTCGTCTTAATTATCATGACAAGTCGAATAAGCAGTATAAAATTTGGTACATATCATATCTCAACTAAACTTAGCCGGTGGCAGGAACATGCCACAGTGATTTCAGATCCTGGTCAGATCTTCAGACGTTTTAGAGGTATAATCAAATCAGCATTACAATCGGCCATTACAATACATCAAAAACGATTTTTTATTATTTAAAACACCCTTTCCTCAAAATTTGGTTTTATTTCGTTTGCCAAGAATCTTCTATAAATATCGGAGAAATACATGTTAATCTTTCCTTTGTTTATATTTTGCCCCTGGTTTGATCAATTTTGAGTTTGGATTATGATTTTGTTAACGCATCGGTATTCTCTTATTTAATTATTTGTTTGAACCGACATTATGAAGCATCAATGGAGGAATATATGAAGCTATTTTGAGTGATGATCTATTTAGATCATTTCGGATATCCAGAACCAAATACTTAATCTAAAAGGTGCAGCACATGTGTGTGTTTACGTCATTTTTGATGATAGGGGGTGGCGGACTCTGCTGGTGATGATCTGTGTAGATCATTTCGGATAGCCAGAGCCCAATACTTAATCTGAAAGGTGCAGCACATGTGTGTGTTACGTCATTTTTTATGATAGGGAGTGGCGGACTCTGCTGGTGATGATCTGTTTAGATCATTTTGGATAGCCAGAGCCCAATACTGTCTTCACAGTTTCTAGTAAATAAGTACATTTGTTGGTTTCTTAGTGATCAGCAGCACCTACATGTAACTAAAAGCATTAAAGCAGGAAAAAGTACTTGATTAATATTAAATTATGAATTAATGCTCTTTGTTAAGTAAGCATGTCTTCCTATTCTATGCATAAGAGCTCCTATTTGGCCAAACAAGACCCAGGGAGCCGAATCCATCAGTTCCAATATAACCTGCAGCCCAACAATACTGTTTCAAAATACAAAAATAAAAAACATATATATATAAGAAAATAAAAATCGCTGCGTAGTCCAAAATTGACTGTAATTTTTCTCAGCATAAACAATGTTATTTGTAACGTTTTTAAAACTACATACACATGTTTTTGTACCTTATTATGTATAGCAACGGCACATTTCTGTCAACACTGTTCTTATACTTGTAAACAACAAAAACAATTTCGATACAAAACAAGCTGGACACACAGTAACCTGAATACTATCCCCACCATAAAGCTACGGGAAGTTTTCATCGAAAGAATCCATCCATCAAATGGAATGTGAAATTCAAGATTCTTATGGACTCTTGAAGATTACGCCAGACAATAGGCTAAAAGTGAACATGCTGAAATGGAATCACTTCCAGAGTGGGTGAAGTCTATCAGGCCCTTTATTCAGAAAATGATTGTCAATTTGCGTTACAAAGTGAAAACTAAATATAAGTCGATATTTGACCCTGATTTTCGAACAACAATCAACAATCTACATAAAAAGTTGGTTGTGTCTGAAGAAAAAGCATCTAACAACTTGATAATTGCTAATTGCAAACGCTATTACATTTATTGCTTGCAAACAGAAATAGGCCTGCTTGATTTTGATATAACCCTACTTACACATTGACCGTTTTTTCGAAAGATGAAATACTATCTAACCTTGCTTCAGTATTACAATCTTTTAAGACTGGTTAATGAGAAAGACGCTCACCTATCTCGTCTTTGTTGGATCTAATCAAGTAGTATCGAAATAGATAAAGAAATATCAAAATATGATATGTATGTATATAAATACCTTAAAGCTAACCATACTTGGTGCATATATATGTGAACCTTCGTGCACGAGAAGTACCGTCATCAATAGTTGTGTAAAGCGTCACAATACCCTGGGTAACAACAAAGCCAGTTGTTATTGTCTTTCGCTTTCGTCAACAGCTACACGATCTGAGACCTTGGGGAGGAATATCAAAAGATAAACACCGTCGTTGCGGTGTTATATAGCTACAAAAAACAGAAGGCATTAAGATCGCTCGTACTAAGCAAAACTGAAAACATAAACAAAACGACTTGTTTACATTTGTATATTCAAAGTAAGATACACATTACCAAGCGAAATTTGAATCTTTAATTATTTTAATTTAATACTGAGTGACTTCGTTGTAGATCAATGCATAGCTGGCTACAATGCTTATCTGTTGTAAGGAAATGGCAGTCTTTTGTTTTACATGTTATTGTTTAAATGCATGAAAACTGTTATAGAAATATCAATATACAACTTAAAAGAACACAAAAGAAATAAAATCATAAGAAAAAAATCAGAGAATACCGAATCGTCAACACAACCATAATCCGAAGTTCATAAATCGATCACACTAGGGGCAAGATATGAACAAAGACAAGATTTAAATGGAGACCCGATTGTGACAGTACACCAATTGTTCCTAAAAGGTAAGCGTCCTCTGCTTCATCCACGACTCCATGCTAATTTTGGTCACATCCAAGTAAGTCCTCAAAGAAAGAATAAAGTCATCATTCTCAAGAATTTATTGCTGTTTTTAACATGCAAAACCATTAAATTTAAATTAGCTAATACATCTCATAAATACAGATGACCAAAACGTGTTTTTTTCTGACTTACCTTTAATATTTCTTAAATTGATTTTGTCAATTCCGTCTGAAATCCGTATATTCTCATCGAAAAGGACTAACATGTACAAATTCAGATCATTGACCAAGTATTGACAAACAAAATGCAATTAAAGGGGTTTCTCGACTTTGTATGTACAAATACAGGTCCGACTTCCGGTGCCAGGAAAATTTTCTCTTTCTGATATCTTAATTTATAGATACTTCGTAGTCGTAGGTAAAAGTATCAATGGTCAACTTCATATTGAGTTTTATACTTCATATTGATAGGTATTTTTGTGTAAGATACAAAGAAAAAATATACAGAGAAAGAAAAAGTTGCTTCTGGAAATCGTCATTGTTTTCGAGTATTATATTTGTAAATTGATATTTATTTTTGTCTAAAACACAAAGAAAAAAATGAGAGAAAGAAAGGTTGCTTCGGGAATTCGTAAGTGGTTTTTTATATTGATATCTATTTTTGCATGAATACAAAGAAAAAAATAGAAAGAAAGAATTGCCTAGGAAAGTCGTCAGTGTTTTTTTAAAGAGGGAGGGGAGAGGGGGGCAGATTTTAACAAAACTGAGTCCGAGTTCTTTCATTGAGTATTTAGAGAATTAATTATTCAGGAAGATGTTGTTTTGTTGAAAGCTAAACATGACGTATAAATTGGTTTTTGCAATCTGCAACTGCGAGCTCCACGAGATCATTATATGTCTGTGACGTCATTAGTCTTTGCTTTAGATGGTATAGTGTCTCGAGGCAGCTCTTGTATACAGCACGCGACCTTAATGCCACTTTCCCGCTGGTACCGGCTCGCTCACACTGACGTAAACATGAGAGTTGTTAAGAGATGCCATCAACGCCATGGAAATATAAAATGTCAAAGTATGCCAAAACATTAGGCTAAATAATGACATGTTTGTCAAGGGTTGCTGACCTTCACAGAGATTTGGAAATCAACTAGATCTAGAAATACTTGCAAATGGTAAACAGTTCTGTGTTCGCAATACGGCCTGAGTTTTAAATTTATTAAGGATTTTCTTCATGTTACAGCAGTTTGCTATTTTAATATTCTTTATTAATTGTGTTATTCATCTGTAGAATCAGTATACGATTTTTATACTTTGTTGTGGAACAAAATAGAACTAATGATATAATGAGCTCGCACCTTCCAATCTGGATAGGATGCTGCAGTCTGAACGGATATACACCACTCCTCATCCAAGAGGATTTTCTTCTGTCTCTTTGGGATCTTCGTGAAACAGTTGGACCGTCATTCTAGGTGTCATTCGAGCTCAAGATCTGTAGTCTACCGCAAGGTCTAACGTCTTGAAAGGAAAAGAAGATGATGTCGCCTCACCCCTAATCAACATCATCTCAACACGGTAAACGTGTTTTAATTAGATATTTTATTCCACAATAAAGTACAAAACCTGCGTCCTATACTTATCTATAGCTTATAAAAAATATTGGAATATTAAAATAATGAAGACTTTCAAGCAAACTGGTCAGGTCACAAACAAATTGACCAGGTTATGCCCAGTCAATGGAAAATATGTTAAAAAAATGACAAAGAATATATCTCGCCAATTGCTAAACAGCACAATTATGGAGTACTGTATGAACAAAAAGAACGCAGATAAAACGCATACATGGCTACCTTAATTCCACCCTATAAACTACCATACCACATACCAAATTGAAAGAACGTCTTCGGTTTCATATTATGGGAGCTTTTTCAAGAAAGGTGTACGATGTTACAAAAATGTGCTAGTGAGCTATCTTGGAACATACTTTGTGAAAATCACAACAAAAAAATCAGAGAATACCAAAGCGTCAACAAAACTTTAATCTGAACTCAAAATCGATTAAACTACAGGCAAAATAGGAACAAAAGAAAAATTTACACGGAGACTGTCTTACAAAAGCACAAGAGAATAAGACCAGATGTTCCGGAAGTGTAAGCGTCTTCTGCTTCATCGACGACACCCGCCACGCAAATTTTTGTCACATCCAAGTAAACATCAAGTTCTCAAAACGAGAACTGAGTATCATAGTCAATCACAACAAGTAAACGCACTAATGAGCATACTCAAAAACATCCATCTTTATATCACTTAAAGATACAGAATATTTCTCAATGAGACAAAGATGGCGACCATAAAACTTGCCCATAGCTCTGGTCAACCTGCATCTCTCGAATCCTTACTGAGGAAGATACTGCGAAAGGTAAGTATATTTGAATTCCTGGTTGACAATATCATTATAAGGATCTTAACTTAAACTATGACCAACACGGGCAGCTAACTACTAGGCTGTGCGATAAACTCGTCGATTTCTCGAACTTCTAAATTCTGTTGTGTTTACATGTCACAGTTGATTCGTTATTCTAGAGTTTGCTCTGAATATCGAGAGTCGGCTGCTGTACATTAAACGTGACGATTTCGATTTTCAGATCGTGGACTTTCCCTTTCTTGATAGCAACATCCCTGCCCTCCATCCTTATTTGTTTATGTGTCGCAGTTGATTCGTTATTCTAGGGCTTACTCTAAATATCGAGATTTTCGTGATCAATGTCAGCTGATGACGAACACACTGACGGCACAAGGATTTGAGAGATACAGGTTGATGAAGATTTTGAGCAAGTTTAATGGTCGCCATCTTGGCCTCATTAAGAAATATTATATAGCCTTGACTAATATGAAGATTGAATAACCCCATTACTATGCCTGCTTGTTGTGATTGAAAATTATGCCTTAGCTCTCACTTTAAGGCGATGGCATTTACCTGGATCTGACATAGATTTACATGGCGGGTGTCTAAGATAAAATGAGAAATAAGGACATTTTATTCATGTAATAAACATTTCCGACAAATTATTTGAATACAAAACAATTAGGAAGGTAATTTATATCTTTGAATCTTTTAATCAATATACGGAAATATAAATGATACATGGTATTAATAACTGGATATTCAAGCATGGACGATGTTTCAATTCAGTGCACTGGACTTACCGCATTAACCCCTGTGTACACCATTGTAGTAAATAACATTAAACTAGAAGCCGAGAGGATACAATCCGGCTGCTGCTTGTTCGTAATCCCGGGTGACGCAAAGGCGCTATACGGGAGTATAATGTCAAATGTCATACGTTTTCACAATATGATCTTTCTTGACAAACAACAGAAAAACAAATAACGCTGTGCAATGCTGAAATGATGGATTCTAGATAAAATGATACCACTTTCTATCAGATAATAACAAGGAAGTAAAATCTAAATGTCAAAGTAATTTGTCCGGATTCTTTGAAGACCTATACAGCGATTTTTTTGTTGATGACGCAAATCTGAATCCATTTGTAACGTCTGTTGAACTCAATGTAACAGCAATCTCTTTCTGTATTTATATCAGATAAAACTTGTAATTAAAAGGACATTTGATTAATTAATGAATGTAATTTTTTGTAGGATTTCTTAACTGTTATCAAGTAAATTAAAAATTATTCATCTAAGGTCATGTAGTGTTGACATATAAGGTCATATATTGATGTGTACATGGTGTTGGTCGAACCACGGACTTAGAATATATAGCTAATCTAATTCCGTTGTCGAACAAGAAAAAAATAGAGAATACCGAAGAGTTAACAAAATCATAATCCTCGCTCAAAATCGATTAAACAAGGGGCAAGGTTCGAACACAGAAATTATTTACAACGAGACGCCTATAAAAGTATAAGTGAATAAGACCAGGTGTTCCGGAAGAGTAAGCGTCTTTTGTTTCATCGACGACACCCGCCATGTAAAGCTAGGTCTCATCCAAGTAAACATCAAGTCTCCAAAGTGAAAACGGAGTCTTCATTCAATGACGACCATAAGAATTGTATATTTTAAGATCAACCTGCATCTTTCAAAATTTTGTGTGTGGTAAGTTTGTTTGTCACGGAAATCACTATACTAAGTAAAACGTGAAAGTAAAGTTAAACCATTTGGCGAGGGTTTTGTAACCCATCCTAGTTAGTTCTTCAACAAATTCTTTCGTATGAAAACAAATATAAGTCAGCTGATAGTGGGGCACAGTTTGTTCCCATGGGAATGCCAATAGTCTGCGGGGAAATCTTTCCTCCAAGCTCTACAACAAGATATCCCAGAATGATCTTGGCGCCTAGCCTAGACAATCTTTATTTGTTCTTAAATTGTTGGATCTTTTCCCTTCTTTTCTCTTACATGCATTTAATTCTGGTTCTATACAATTTGAGAATTCCTGTTAAGAAAAGGCAATATTGATTTCAATAAGATAGTAGCATGTAAGCCGTTTTTTTCTTTTGGATCAGAACCAAAAACAAACAGAACAATTAAGAACCAGCAGAACTTATATATGAAATAAGATATTTTCATTATCAAAATCCAAGAAGGCCATTTGCCAGCCATGTTGTTTTTTTCTGATCACTCCCAAAATCAAGAAGACGAAACTGAACACTAAGGGGAACATACATATGAAATTTGAGAAAGATCCCTTCAGTCTTTCTCAAGAAATAGCGATAAATTTTAAATGTCAAAATCAAAGATGGCCGTCTCTCAGCCATTTTGTTTTCTAATCAGTTCCAAAAGCGAAAGGGCCCAACTGAGCAACAATTAAGGAGAGCCTACATATGAAAGTTGGGAATGATCCATCCAGTACTTTTCAATAAATCGCGGTAAAAAACTATTACTAGAACATTCAAGATGGCCGCATGTCAGTCATTTTGCTTGTAGGATATGTTCGAAAATGGGCCATGCACAACAAGGCATCAAGGGAAACGTACATATGTCATTTAAGAATGATCCATCCAGCACTTCTCAAGAAATAGCAATAACAAACTGTACTCACAAATCCAAGATGGCCGCATGTCGCCCATACTATTTATTGGATCTGTCCGAAAATAGACCATGCATAACTAGGCATCAAGGAAAACCTACAAATGAAATGTTTTACTGATCCATCCAGTACTTCGCAAAGAATAGCGATAACAATTTTTGTCTATTTATCAATTATTCGTCACATGCCACGTGTGGTTTATAGAAATAATGAATAGAAAGACAAAAGTTTCCCCATCGCATACCATCTTTTACTCTCAGGTATTCTCATTTTTTTTTTTACATTCGTATGTCACAAATATTGGTATTCTACCACAAGGGAATTACTAAAACGTGCATTGCTGTCACTATGAACGATTAAACACCAAATCCAAGTGTTAAGATCATCATCGGGTACTTACACGTCACCAGCTTATTATACAACCACCCTGTCAGACAAGATAATTATTGTTTCGTTAATTAAACTTCTTAGCATTTAAGTCCTTATGTCTGATTAATGTATGATGAGAAAATATTTTTTTTTCAAAACATCCCTTGAACATTTATTGATATTCCAAAAATCATTTAACTGAAAGTTAAATAAAATATATTTAGAAAATATTCAATACATTTGAACTATAATAGTGCAGTTCAAACAATATTCGGACACGTTTTATTTTTACTATATATTTCATGCATTTCCATAAATTTTCAATGAAATTTTATGACATCTTTTTTCAATAGATTTTCTTGAAATTTTATACACTCGTAAAGATTGTAAGCTTTTTAATAAAAAAAAATTCAAACACTTTCCCAGTGTTTCATTTCCCCCGAAATAGACGCATTTAACAAAAGTATTCCCACGAAAGTATGGCGTCGTTTTGTTTCTTTTTTCTTATTTAATAATACCAATGCTAATTTTCAAAACGTAATGAGTTTTACGATCGTGTACAAAAATGTATGCAAATATTATGGGAGAATGAGCAAATGATTCTCTTCGTGTATGTGAAATTTCAATAAATGTCAATAGAAAACACAGTCATGAAATATCATTGAAAATTTTGTCAAAACGTAAGAAAAAAATATTGCACTACACAACAGATACATAATAATTATTATATACCGCTTTATCACAACTTGAGGGTCGCCTCAAAGCGGTTCACAAATTATTATCCGTGGTTATAGGGCCTAAGCAACTAGCCAATATATCGTTCTAAACTCCCTGTGGAGCATGCATTGAACAACCGGTGGTGCCATCACGGCGCTCACAGCTAGCATTCTTCAATTTCTAGCACTGCCCAATCACGTACTCATTTACAGCTCAGTGGACTGGAACAAGCGGAGTAAAGTAACTTGCCCAAGGATACAACACAAGTGCCGTGATCGGGACTCGAACTCGCAATCCTTCGATCACGAGCCCGGCGTCCTACCACTAGACGTGAGTTTGTATCCTCGTTGGCATATTTATCACTACCACTGGCCTGGAGCTACATTTCAAAAACAACGTGGGTAAATGGCCCAAGAGACAAAATATTTGTAACTAATGTAATTTCATATGGTGGAATTGTCTTTCCACGTGGCAATAGGTGTTTTCTTTTGAACCGATCTGCCATCTGTTAATGATGTATATTCTAGCTATGAAAATTTTAAGGACATCTGCACTGAAAGTTACAAAGGAGCTGTTATTCACTTGTGGTGGCGTATCTTTGATAATGCTGAAAACATAAACTTGCCAAACATATTAAAGATGATGAACGTCTAACTTTATTGTAAACCTATGAATCTGTAGCGTATCTTATTTCAGTGTTTTCCGAAGTTAATGACTTCGCCATATGCTAAAGACATACCGACAAATAAGTTCAGCTAAGTACACGTGTACTAGGAATGATCGAGCCAGCTCAGTAGCATATGTACGTGAAAAGATTGGCCTACCCCAAATCACGTGTACATTGGTCTACCCCAAATCACGTGTACATTGGTCTACCCCAAATCACGTGTACATTGGTCTACCTCAAATCACGTGTACATTGGCCTACCCCAAATCACGTGTACATTGGCCTACCTCAAATCACGTGAACATTGGCCTACCCCAAATCACCTGAACATTGGCCTACCCCAAATCACGTGTACATTGGCCTACCTCAAATCACGTGAACATTGGCCTACCCCAAATCACCTGAACATTGGCCTACCTCAAATCACGTGAACATTGGCCTACCTCAAATCACGTGAACATTGGCCTACCTCAAATCACGTGAACATTGGCCTACCCCAAATCACGTGAACATTGGCCTACCTCAAATCACGTGAACATTGGTCTACCTCTACCTCAAATTACGTGTACATTGGTCTACCTCAAATTACGTGTACATTGGTCTACCTCAAATCACGTGAACATTGGCCTACCTCAAATCACGTGAACATTGGCCTACCTCAAATCACGTGTACATTGGCCTACCTCAAATCACGTGAACATTGGCCTACCTCAAATCACGTGTACATTGGTCTACCCCAAATCACGTGAACATTGGTCTACCTCAAATTACGTGTACATTGGTCTACCTCAAATCACGTGAACATTGGTCTACCCCAAATCACGTGTACATTGGTCTACCCCACATTACGGGTACATTGGTCTACCTCAAATTACGTGTACATTGGTCTACCTCAAATTACGTGTACATTGTTCTACCTCAAATCACGTGTACATTGGTCTACCTCAAATCACGTGAACATTGGCCTACCCCAAATCACGTGAACATTGGTCTACCTCAAATCACGTGTACATTGGTCTACCCCAAATCACGTGTACATTGGTCTACCTCAAATCACGTGTACATTGGTCTACCCCAAATCACGTGTACATTGGCCTACCTCAAATCACGTGTACATTGGCCTTTCCCCAAATCACGTGTACATTGGTCTACCTCAAATCATGTGTACATTGGCCTTTCCCCAAATCACGTGTACATTGGTCTACCCCAAATCACGTGTACACTGGTCTACCCCAAATCACGTGTATATTGGCCTACCTCAAATCACGTGTACATTGGCCTTTCCCCAAATCACGTGTACATTGGTCTACCCCAAATCACGTGTACATTGGCCTACCCCAAATCACGTGTACATTGGCCTTTCCCCAAATCACGTGTATATTGGTCTACCCCAAATCACGTGTACATTGGCCTACCCCAAATCACGTGTACATTGGTCTACCCCAAATCACGTGTACATTGGTCTACCCCAAATCACGTGTACATTGGTCTACCCCAAATCACGTGTACACTGGTTTACCCCAAATCACGTGTACATTGGTCTACCCCAAATCACGTGTACATTGGCCTACCCCAAATCACGTGTACATTAGCCTATCCCAAATCACGTGTACATTGGCCTTTCCCCAAACCACGTGTACATTGGCCTTTCCCCAAATCACGTGTACATTGGCCTTTCCCCAAATCACGTGTACATTGGCCTACCCCAAATCACGTGTACATTGGTCTACCCCAAATTACGTGTACATTGGTCTACCCCAAATTACGTGTACATTGGCCTACCCCAAATTACGTGTACATTGGCCTTTCCCCAAATCACGTGTACATTGGCCTACCCCAAATCACGTGTACATTGGCCTACCCCAAATTACGTGTACATTGGCCTTTCCCCAAATCACGTGTACATTGGCCTACCCCAAATCACGTGTACATTGGTCTACCCCAAATTACGTGTACATTGGCCTACCCCAAATTACGTGTACATTGGCCTTTCCCCAAATCACGTGTACATTGGTCTACCCCAAATTACGTGTACATGAAATTATTAGATGATTATTAGATGCGCCTGATGATTTGATATAGCTAGTTTTTTTACCTAAACGAACCGGATTTAGACACAAATAAGTCAACCTAATGCTAAGTTATCAGTATAATATGACCATTGGGGAGGCATTTTACTGAAAATTGATATAAACCTCTCAAAAGTGTAAAATTACACTTACAACTTTAGTTTAGGTCCAAAACTATAGCTACATGTATAACAAATTCTCAATTTCGAAATTTCTTGCTGTCAGTTTAGCATCCATTGGGATGGGAAATTGATGAGTAACAGCCTCAATGCGTTTTTCTAGAATCGCACAGTATAAGTATATCTGATCAGATGTATGTGAAAAAAATGAGAGAATACCGAAACTTAACAAAACCATAATCCAAACTCAAAATTGATAAACTAGGGGCAAAATATGAACAAAGAAAAGATTTACACGGAGGCCATTTTTAAAGAACAAGAGACTAAGACCATGTGTTCCGGACGAGTAAGCATATTCTGCTGCATCGACGACACCCGCCTTGTAAATTTTTGTCACATTCTAGTAAACGTCAAGTCCTCAAAGTGAGAACCGAGTCATCATTCTCAATCAAAAGTAAGCACACTAATTATCATACTCAAAAACGTCCATCTTATATCACACAAGGATACAAAATATTGCTAGAATCGGATAGGCATGATAAAACACCGATTATCAATCAATGGGATACAACCTTCAGTTTTAACCGTATACCTAAAGTATTCTGACACCAGGTGCAACAATCTTACGATTGATCAGCAGGCAGCGTGGGTAGATTACCAGGGTCATCAATGAACCGCGTCAATATCCGTAAAGTACGTTCAGCTTAATCTAATGTCTGCTGACGCTTCCATACTGAAAGCGTTTCATCGAATATTGTGATGAACTACCAAACACATGCGTGGTTGTGTGTGTTTTTGCGCACGGAATTTAAAAATGGTTAAATTTGATGAATTCGTATGCGTTTAAAAACAATACTTGTGCCAGTTAAGTTAATAAAACTTTGATTTGCTTGAAGGATTACATCCGGAATAAGTAGTGATGCAGTCGCCACAGCGATAGCAAGCCTCTTAAATACTCAAATAACTGTTCTTAACAGATGTGGCATCATCCAGCAACAATCCTGACAATAAATGATATGAACGCCTCCATTCATACTATATTTTTGTGTGTCAGTAATCTTTAGCGTTGTTGGTCCTGCTAGGCATTGTCAAGATTCATCATACTGTTTTATTTTGTTTACGTCCTATTAACAGCCAGGTTCATTTAAGGACGTGCCAGGTTTTGGAGGTGGAGGAAAGCCGGAGTACCCAGAGAAAAAAAACAACCGCCCTACGATCAGTATTCTGTCAACTGCCCTGTAGATCTCGAACTCGCGACTCGAATTCGCGACCCAGAGCTGGAGTGCTAGTGGTAGAATGTAAAGACACCTTAACCACTAGGCCACCGCGGCCACTCCACCATACCAGAAAACGTAAAAACCATACCTTTAGGGAAACAATATAATAAAAAACAGATGTCCATGTGTTTTAACTCTTGTCCGTAGGTTTGTTTTTTCTCTTTGTCGTTTTGGAGTCAATATACAGTTACGTGC
Source organism: Mimachlamys varia (assembly GCA_947623455.1). Classification (NCBI taxonomy): domain Eukaryota; kingdom Metazoa; phylum Mollusca; class Bivalvia; order Pectinida; family Pectinidae; genus Mimachlamys; species Mimachlamys varia. The sequence goes on along the minus strand of OX392538.1, from coordinate 37,933,155 downwards.
CAAAAGTCTTTCAATTTTTTTTATTTTGCAATATATTCTTTGTATTTCCAACTTTTTTCAATGAATTTTCCTGACTTCGTTTATGGAAGGATTTTGACAATGTTTTGTCAATTGGTACAAAAATATCCAAGGTTTTCTTTCATAATAAAAAATTAATTTTCCGTTGTGTATTTATGGAGCTATATAGAATTATCTACACTGCTTATTTCCGTGTGACGCCATTTCTCTATATAACGTTACCAAAATGACGTCAAAATGGCGTCCCGAAAATTGGATGTTGTAAATAAATTATGATTTCTTTGGTTAAACATAACGGAAAACAGTGTAAATATTATGAGATGAAACAGGAAACAATTCTCTATAAGTACACAGAATTTCATTAAAAATGATCCCGAAACGAAGTCAGGAAAATTCATTGAAAAAAGTTGGAAATACAAAGAATATATAGCAAAATAAAAAAAATGAAAGACTTTTGACACGTAACTGTATATACAGGATAGCACGATTCTATTCCAAACGAAATTTATGAAACAAGTATAAGAATTATTCAAAACAGCAAGTCTCTAGCGAACTTAAAATGGAAAATACTAGACGAGTTTTATCAAGCTCATATACAATGAGAGTCAACCGACGGTAAGATGTTTTTTTATGACACGTGAAAAACAACACTTTTATCTTTATGCAACTGTGAAATGTAAAAAATAGGTGTCATTTTGACTAATTAGGTGTGATGGTATGTACATATGCACTTACCTCAGGCGTGACGTCACAATTAAACCACTGAAATTTACAACAAATCACTGGTCTGATAGACATGGGTTAATACGCAGACTGATATATTCACTACAGCTACGGTCACTGGCAACTACCTCACGTGGGTTTCAAACTGGCAACCCAGAGGTTGAGGGCTAGCGGCAGAATGTCGTAACACCATTAAAACCGTCCACTCGTCCACTGCGACCCCATAAGAGATTTTTGAAGTCAAAGTCAACAGCATTAAAGCAGTATTAATATTAGCCAGTGCTATAAATCCCTCGGGATAAGAAATCAGGCAACGTTACCATTCTATTTGATCAATACGATAAAGCATTTTATGAATCTATATCACTTTATGGTTGTCACGTCTAATTTTGGGGGTTTTCCGCCAATTTTCTTGTATAAGTGTCAAAAGTGTAAAATACTAATTTTGTTGAAGTTTTCACGGACTGAAAATTACAGTAAAACTTCTAGTTTGTGTAGTTTCTGTTAAATAAGTAGCAGATTTTAATTATAAGATTTAAGTTGAAAAATTGAGTAAAAAATGGTCTTTTGATATCAATACTTCAGGAAACTACAAACTTCCATTAACCGACCCCACAATAAGTTGACAACAATGGCCCCTGACTGACTCCACAGTGTTCTAGTGATCCTTGTGTTGGTTATCGATATAAACTCGTTTGGAGATTTTAAACATGTTTGAGCCCTATGACCGTGAATGTTAGTATGTATTTGAAAAAAATATGTTAGCCTTTCATCCGAGCATGCTACAGACCTAATAACAGTACCATGGACCTTTTAGTTATTGAAAAGTCTATTTAAGATTTTAAACATATTTGACCTCTGTAACCTTTAAATTGGGTCAAGGTCATTTATTCAAAAAAACTTGGTAGCCTTTCACTCAGTAGGATCAGTGACCTGGAGATTTTTCTTATTGAGATGATGTGTTAAAATTTGAAGATATTGGACCCTGTGACCTTAAAAATAGGCCAAGGCCTTTAATTTCAACAGACTTGGTGACCTTTTATTCCAGCATGCCAAAACGCCCAATATTATCACTAGTACCCTGTGGCTTTTAGCTAAGAATATTGCCATTTGAAGATCTTAAAATATGACGAAACACACAAACAAGCTGCACCTTATACATTTAGTAACATATACAGTATGTCGAAAAAAATGAATAAAACTGCATCATGCAGTAAACACATTTCACCCTTGTGCCTTTGAAAGAAGTTCAAGGTCTTTTATTGAACAAATTGTGTAGCCCTTAATCCCAGCATGCTGCTTACCCAATACTAGAACAGTAAGCTGAATGGCTAACTAATACCAACCCTTCCTTTCATGGGTTATTAAGATGTGACAGTGTGACAATCTATGTATAGCGACATGGTTACCATGGCAACCAAATGTTTTGCTAAAATCCTTGCATGCACAACTTAACCTAGTTCCTAACATTCGTGTGTAGTTTCATTGAAATTGGTTTACATATTTGGAGAAGTTGTCAGGACAGAATGTTACAAAGAAGTAATTAAGAGCTTTGGAGGTTTTTTATGTCCACTGGTGTTAGACAAAGGCCTGCAATATCGGTCATACCATTTAAATGAAATTTTCAAAGTCAAATGTTTGGTTGAAAGTGAATCTGCAACAAATCAGCACTTTACCTACATATTGTCAACATAGAACTACATACCAAATTACAGTGGAATATCTGTATCTGTTAAAGAGTAATTGGGCTGAAACAATATTTATTTGAGAATTCTTTATCTTAAAATTTTCACATTTTGGATCATAGCTACCTTTAAAAGGGTCAAAATATGAAACTAAAATGATGCAGGCCTAAATAATACACCGACGATGCCAGTGTGTTTTATGAGAATTTGCTCATTAGTTAAAATGAAGATCTCAAAAAAATTATTTGCATAAAGTGCCGTAACTCCCTTAAAATTTGTCAAAATTTGAAAAAAAAATGCTGATGCACATCTTCATAACATACTGATCATTCATGGGAAGTTTTATCCAAATCTGCGTGTTAGTTAACGTTACAGATACCCCCAGACAAGTTACTGCTGACGACATCCAGACAGGGTGATTGCAATACACCCCCCAACTTTGCTGTAGGGGGTATAATAAATATTCTGGGCCATTTGATTATTGACAGGACTTTATTTGAAGTAAAAACATGGGCATTCATAAAATATAATCTGAAGGTTTTGCAATGTAATACTTTTTGAATCATGTGCCCTAGAAATTAGGTAAAAAATGATTTTGAGCCAAATATTTACTTCATTTAGGCAAGCTTCAGACTTAACACTGAAAAGAAGACACCAAATGAAAACAAACAATATGCACCGCAGGCAGAGGCATGATACGCCCGTCGTACCCTATCAGAAGTATAATGGTATGGAAACACAAAGAAAGTTCTGACACTTTCTACATATTATGTAGAAAGTGTCAGAACTTTCGAATGTAGTTTTCGAATATTATTAATATTCGAAAACTACATCAGATACAAAGTCCTAAAGGGCCATAACTCTAGTAAATATTGTCAAATTAAACTGTCATTCAGGAAAACACAATTTCATGTCATAATGATTAAACCTAGCAAGTTTGAAAGATATCGATTGAAAATGGTAGGAGAAGATCTCCGGACAAACAACAATTTACAACAGAAATGCATTTTCTATATAAATGCCTATATGTTGCAATTGCAGCTATGCGATGCTGTTACGCAAAAAGTTGAAATAACTCAACAAAACCCGTAATATATGTTGAATATTATAGATATTCGAAGTACCATACAAAATTTTAGAGGAATTGAAGAAAAAGCAAAAACGTTCTGACATTTTCTACATAATGTCTGAAATTGCATCAGATACGAAGTTCCAAAGGACCTTAACTCTAGTAAATATAGTAGAAACAAACTGTTATTCAGGAAAACACAATTTCATGTCATGATGATTAAGCCTAGCAATTTTGAAAGATATCGGTTGAAAACTGTAGGAGAAGATCTCCGGACAAAACAACAGTTTACAACAGAAATGCATTTTCTACATAAAGCCTATATTTTGCAATTGCAATTATGCAACACTATTACGCGAAAAGTTGAAATAACTCAACAAAACCCGTAATATATGTTAAATATTATAGATATTCCAAGTACCATACAAAATTTTAGAGGAATTGAAGAAAAAGCAAAAACGTTCTGACATTTTTTACATAAGGTCTGAAATTGCATCAGATACGAAGTTCCAAAGGGCCTTAACTCTAGTAAATATTGTTGAAACAAACTGTTATTCAGGAAAACACAATTTCATGTCATGATGATTAAGCCTAGCAAGTTTGAAAGATATCGGTTGAAAACTGTAGGAGAAGATCTCCGGACAAAACAACAGTTTACAACAGAAATGTATTTTATACATAAAGCCTATATTTTGCAATTGCAATTATGCAACACTATTACGCGAAAAGTTGAAATAACTCAACAATACCCGTAATATATGTTAAATATTATAGATATTCGAAGTACCATACAAAATTTTAGAGGAATTGAAGAAAAAGCAAAAACGTTCTGACATATATTTTTTACATAAAGTCTGAAATTGCATCAGATACGAAGTTCCAAAGGGCCTTAACTCTAGTAAATATTGTTGAAACAAACTGTTATTCAGGAAAACACAATTTCATGTCATGATGATTAAGCCTAGCAAGTTTGAAAGATATCGGTTGAAAACTGTAGGAGAAGATCTCCGGACAAAACAACAGTTTACAACAGAAATGCATTTTCTACATAAAGCCTATATTTTGCAATTGCAATTATGCAACACTATTACGCGAAAAGTTGAAATAACTCAACAAAACCCGTAATATATGTTAAATATTATAGATATTCCAAGTACCATACAAAATTTTAGAGGAATTGAAGAAAAAGCAAAAACGTTCTGACATTTTTTACATAAGGTCTGAAATTGCATCAGATACGAAGTTCCAAAGGGCCTTAACTCTAGTAAATATTGTTGAAACAAACTGTTATTCAGGAAAACACAATTTCATGTCATGATGATTAAGCCTAGCAAGTTTGAAAGATATCGGTTGAAAACTGTAGGAGAAGATCTCCGGACAAAACAACAGTTTACAACAGAAATGTATTTTATACATAAAGCCTATATTTTGCAATTGCAATTATGCAACACTATTACGCGAAAAGTTGAAATAACTCAACAATACCCGTAATATATGTTAAATATTATAGATATTCGAAGTACCATACAAAATTTTAGAGGAATTGAAGAAAAAGCAAAAACGTTCTGACATATATTTTTTACATAAAGTCTGAAATTGCATCAGATACGAAGTTCCAAAGGGCCTTAACTCTAGTAAATATTGTTGAAACAAACTGTTATTCAGGAAAACACAATTTCATGTCATGATGATTAAGCCTAGCAAGTTTGAAAGATATCGGTTGAAAACTGTAGGAGAAGATCTCCGGACAAAACAACAGTTTACAACAGAAATGCATTTTCTACATAAAGCCTATATTTTGCAATTGCAATTATGCAACACTATTACGCGAAAAGTTGAAATAACTCAACAAAACCCGTAATATATGTTAAATATTATAGATATTCGAAGTACCATACAAAATTTTAGAGGAATTGAAGAAAAGCAAAAACGTTCTGACATTTTTTACATAAAGTCTGAAATTGCATCAGATACGAAGTTCCAAAGGGCCTTAACTCTAGTAAATATTGTTGAAACAAACTGTTATTCAGGAAAACACAATTTCATGTCATGATGATTAAGCCTAGCAAGTTTGAAAGATATCGGTTGAAAACTGTAGGAGAAGATCTCCGGACAAAACAACAGTTTACAACAGAAATGCATTTTCTACATAAAGCCTATATTTTGCAATTGCAATTATGCAACACTATTACGCGAAAAGTTGAAATAACTCAACAAAACCCGTAATATATGTTAAATATTATAGATATTCCAAGTACCATACAAAATTTTAGAGGAATTGAAGAAAAAGCAAAAACGTTCTGACATTTTTTACATAAGGTCTGAAATTGCATCAGATACGAAGTTCCAAAGGGCCTTAACTCTAGTAAATATTGTTGAAACAAACTGTTATTCAGGAAAACACAATTTCATGTCATGATGATTAAGCCTAGCAAGTTTGAAAGATATCGGTTGAAAACTGTAGGAGAAGATCTCCGGACAAAACAACAGTTTACAACAGAAATGTATTTTATACATAAAGCCTATATTTTGCAATTGCAATTATGCAACACTATTACGCGAAAAGTTGAAATAACTCAACAATACCCGTAATATATGTTAAATATTATAGATATTCGAAGTACCATACAAAATTTTAGAGGAATTGAAGAAAAAGCAAAAACGTTCTGACATATATTTTTTACATAAAGTCTGAAATTGCATCAGATACGAAGTTCCAAAGGGCCTTAACTCTAGTAAATATTGTTGAAACAAACTGTTATTCAGGAAAACACAATTTCATGTCATGATGATTAAGCCTAGCAAGTTTGAAAGATATCGGTTGAAAACTGTAGGAGAAGATCTCCGGACAAAACAACAGTTTACAACAGAAATGCATTTTCTACATAAAGCCTATATTTTGCAATTGCAATTATGCAACACTATTACGCGAAAAGTTGAAATAACTCAACAAAACCCGTAATATATGTTAAATATTATAGATATTCGAAGTACCATACAAAATTTTAGAGGAATTGAAGAAAAGCAAAAACGTTCTGACATTTTTTACATAAAGTCTGAAATTGCATCAGATACGAAGTTCCAAAGGGCCTTAACTCTAGTAAATATTGTTGAAACAAACTGTTATTCAGGAAAACACAATTCCATGTCATGATGATTAAGCCAAGCAAGTTTGAAAGATATCGGTTGAAAACTGTAGGAGAAGATCTCCGGACAAAACAACAGTTTACAACAGAGATGCATTTTCTATAAATGCCTATATCTAACTATGAAATGCCGTTACGTTAAAAGTTGAAATTACTGAACAAAACCCGTAATATATATTAAATATTATAGATATTCGAAGTACCATACCAAATTTCAGAAGAATTAAAGAAAACACAAAAAAGTTCTGACGTTTTCTAAATAATGCCCAAAATGACGTCCCAAAGGATATTCTCGAATCAAATTGTCTTTCAGGAAAACACAACTTCATGTTATGGTGGTTAAGCCTAGCAAGTTTGAAAGAAAACGGTTGAAAACTGTAGGAGGAAATCTCCAGACAAACAAAAGTTTACGACGGACGTACGTATGTACGTACGGACGGACAACGCCATACCATAATACGTCCCGTCATTTTTGACGTTCGTATAAAAAGCATCCGTATGAATCAATATTGAAACAAACACAATTTTGTTTTTTATTTGCATTTAATTGAATTTTTTAATTTGCAGTTTACAAAGATTTACAAATAATGCATCTATCAACATCAAAAAGTTACTCACAAAAACCCCCCAAAAAAACACAAGACTTAAAAACAAAACAGACCCTGTCAACATCACCAGATTATGATTGAAAACTTCACTAAGTCATGTAAAACTAGGAAATACATCGACAATTAAGTGTGGGAGACCGAGATAATTTCAGTGTTACCAAGTATACTAAGGCTATTACAAAATATAGGTTAGACATTCCTGTCCAGGGCAACCATGAAAAAAACACAAAATTTCGGAAACAACTCCATAAATAGCTTTTGATATTTCATTCAAGAAATGAAAATCTCTTTTTTTTTGTTAAGTGTTCAAATATAACAATCTTTGATGCCGATAACAGTTAAACCAATGGATGAAATAACACAGCAGTTTTTCCTGTCTTTTCAAGATTCTCCTTCAAGAAAGATAAAAAAAATCATTTCAGTTCTTTGTAAGACCCAGAAATGCTGTACCGTGTTTAATTTCATTAAAAAGAGAGATATCTGCTGAGGGATTGTATTTTCAAAGTCAAATTGTCAGGGTAACTTCATTTTCAGTTCTTCAAGTGATGATATAACCGTCTGATGAAGGTTTTGCCTCAGGAAGTAGATCTGAAGATCAAAAGCACTTTCTTCATTTGTAGGCATTTGCCTTGTGTTTTGGGAGGAAGTTGAATTCTTCAGGAACTGGACCAAGTAACATCTCGCTGGAAAAGAAAGAAACATTTCTGACTTTGCTCTGTATTATAAACCCTGACTGAAAGAAGTTCATCCATATCTATTACAGTTCAAATAGAAAACAATTTTTTATAAAAAAAATTTAAGTTATTGGCTTTGACCATTGGCCATTCATCCCTGAAGTTCCATATTAAACCATTCCAACTTTAAATTGGAACAGTTCAACTGCATCTTCAGGGTAATTGAGCTTCCTTTAAGTCTGAGTTCTGTACTAACCGGTTACTCTATAGACTATGGCAAGTTTATTACAGTAATGTGACTTGCATTGAAATTGAGTATGGAAAAAATCCATTTACATGAGGTCAAAAATGATTTTTAGCATTCAAATCAAAGCCATTCACCATCTTCTGTTACATGCCCTTGATGGGCCATTCTCTTTTGTGAAGTAACATGTAGCCGGATATCGTAATGATCAAAGTGCTTCGCCATGAACTAACGTTACAAACATTTATACATCCAATCGTTTTGACAATATGAGGCATTAACTTCAGGGTAAAATCTAGATTCCGAAGCCAATACTGTTACTATTAACACTATATTATGAGCATATATCAAAGAGTGGATATTTACAACATTTATATTCTTTTGCATAAAATCAACTTTTCAAATAAGTTTTTTAGGAGCATGTGTCTAACTAAAGCTAAATATAAGGGATTAATAAGTTTATGCATACCTTATCTTGATCCAATCCCCGCAGTTAGAGCTGGACAGGAGTGTTTCTAGGTCACTGCGACCTACATAAAACGGTGGCCTCTCGTTGATTTTCTGCGGCACCTGGTCCAACAGACCCACCGGTATGTACCTGTCAAGGAATATTTCAAACTTTGTTTTAAACAAAAGTCTTTCATTTCTCCACATTTACTCAAATTCAGATAATCCGATGAAACGAAAATACAGCAGATTGCCATACCCTGCAATTCCACAGCGACCTAGCAAAAGGCAATGTGAAAAAGATGGTAAAATATGTACGGTACCTGTATAAGAACGACAACCATTCAAGGAGAAATCTACGTGTGTTTTCCACCCCTTGGTGATCAGAGCCCCAGTGCTCCAGCCCAAAGTTGACGTAATTCTTGAGCATGTCAAATCTTTCGTTAGCTGAGATGTCCCAGTGTCGTCTCTCCTTCATCTCGGTGAAAATCCACGGCTTGATCAGCGCTCCTCTGAAGTACAAACAGAATGTCTTCATCAGTGAATGATGGAGGCTGTATGTTGACTTCAAGCACAAATAACTCATTCAACTCTACACTAATGTTCTTTTAAATAAATTGAATGGCAAATGTCAAAACATTTGTTATTTTGTCTGTGGTTTAGCTAAGAATCGAAGCAACACATATATTAAATATTAACTACACCGAATTTCAACCCATCAATTTATTTCTTTTGTTTCTTTCAAACATTTTTCAAAGTAAAGTAAAAATCTGATTTCAAATAAAGGGAGATAAATCTATTCCTCACAGAGGCCTCAAAATTGATCGTTTGGAACATTAAGAGTATACTTTCAAATAAAGGGAGATAAATCTATTCCTCACAGTGGCCTCAAAATTGATCGTTAGGAACATTAAGAGTATACTTTCAAATAAAAGGAGATAAATCTATTCCTCACAGTGGCCTCAAAATTGATCGTTAGGAACATTAAGAGTATACTTTGCTTACATTGGATACTGTAAATACCATATTTGACCTTATAAGCCCACTGCACTGCACCAAAAACACAAAAGGGGTGAGCTTTATAAAACCCTGTACAGGGAAATGGTCATGTGTAAAATGTAAAATAAAATGCGTTTTGTGGAACAGTCTTTGGTGAAACAACTAAAGATTGTATTGGCAGATTAGATAATTCATTTAAAACACGTATAGGGGGCAGGTGGCTTAGTACGCCTAAAACGGTATGTTTTCATAGGGATTTTCAGAAATCAATCTGCATTGAACTTATTCAGCCCTGAAACTCCACCATGGGCGATTCCTGCCTTTGTATTTGAAGAGTTCAATTGTGTCTTCAGGGGTAAATGAGTTAAATCGGTATGTTTGTGTTATACTACATACAAATTATACTAATAGAGGTGGGAGTGGGATTTCTGTCATTCCACATTTCCAATGCGGGAGAAAAATTGGAAAATGCAACCGAAACCTCAATTTTGCGAAAATGTTCTACAAATCTTTGAATCTGTCAGTTATTAAGCTCACGATTTTAATCACTACCACAAGAAATGTCCGAGTTACCTGGCAACCATTCCTCCGCTAGCATTGGTCTTCAGACAGGCATCTAGGTCTTCATACGATAACAGGTCTCCGTTACCTGGTGGTGAGAAAGATTTTACAGATAACAGTGAAACAGGTACCAAAAGAAATTATTTGCAACTTTTTGATATATTGACCCCTGTGACCTACAAAATAGGTCAAAGTTATTCTTATTTGCAAACTTTGTTCAGCTCCTTCAAAGGAAGCTTCCAGTCAAAGATCGTGTCTCTAGGCCTTGGTATTTCAGAAAAAGTGGTTAGGACATATTTGATCCCTGTGACCTTGAAAGTAAATCAGTTATTTTCCTTCACTAACTTTGTTCAGCTCCTTCCAAGGTAGCTTCAAGCCGAAAATCATGTTATTTTCCTTTGCATCTTCAAAGGCAGCTACCAGCCTTATATTGTGACTCTAGTTCTTTCTGTATTTTAGAAAATGCTTTATTTATCCCTTTTGAACTTGAGAGTACATCGAACGTGTTTTCCTTTGCAAACTCTGCAGCTCCTTCCAAGGCAGATACCAGCCAAAGATTATGTCTCTAGGCCTTTGACTATTTCATCAAAAGATTTTTAAAGGAAATATTGATGGACAGACAGATGGCTAATGAACGCCCCACCTCCCTTTAGGTCAGGTCAGCTAACAATCATTATACTGGGTATGTGGGCATCCCAGTTTGACCTACCAAATACAGGCATAGGGGCTCCCAACTTGGCACATTCGTCTATGTAGTTCCAGTCCGCCAGTCGTGTGTAACGCTGCTCCCTCGAGCGGCCATGGATCTGTGACAAAGAGGTAAATAAATTATTTAATAGGCCACATTCATTTTTTTATATCTCTGCCAATTTTACACTGTAACAGAACAGGAAGTCTACTTTTCACTTTTTCGTATCAAATTCAACAATTAAATCATTCACAAGTCTGAAACTTGATAATAAATTACCATCTGATTGAACAGATGTGAAAAGTAAAAGTCACATCATAGCTTACGAAATGTAAAAGAACATACATGACTGTACAACATACATTTTTCTGTGAATTTTATAGTCATTACAGGAATATCAATATCATGACGACAAATACGGTGGGTCCCGACATTAACCAGCTTCACAAGTACAGTGGGTGGAATACTTTTATTTCTAGCTAGCCTGTTTACATGACAAGTCACAGAGATACCATCATACCAATTAACATATTATACAGTACAGTGCAGGTATCTTTAAAAGTGACTGAATTCATTTGATATCTAGTAACTAATGTGTCTTTCCACAACTAGACATAACACTGTAGCTATAGTCAGCGAGGGGATTGCTGGAAAAGGAAGGGGCTATCTATGTAATGGTATCATATCTTGTGTAGTGATGCATGGTGACTGTCACAGATAGTATCACAATAACTTATTGAGTTGTTTACCCTAACTACCTCTGTTTTAAAGTGGTAACATGTGACAGTCTTGGGCAGCGACCAAATATAGTCAATATTTTAGACATTTTTGTGAATAAAACAGTACATATAATGTCACGTAATAATTGAAACAGTACATATAATGTCACGTAATAATTGAAACAGTACATACAATGTCACCAAATAATTCCGGAATGCTTAACTTACTTTTCTATAAACATCATTTAGCAGGTGTACAAAACTTTCTGATTTGTTTTACATCAAAAGCTTCAACTTGATAAACACTACATGTAACCCATGAATCCCGATACAAATCATATTGTAGCCCATGAATCACGATACAATTCGTATTGTAGCCAATGAATCACAATACAAATCGTATTGAAGCCCATGAATCACGATACAAATCGTATTGTAGCCCATGAATCATGATAAAAATCATATTGTAGCCCATGAATCACGATACTAATCGTATTGTAGCCAATGAATCACGATACAAATCATATTGTAGCCCATGAATCACGATACAAATTGTATTGTAGCCCATGAATCATGATAAAAATCGTATTGTAGCTAATGAATCATGATACAAATCATCTTGTAGCCCATGAACCACGATACAAATCGTATTGACGCCCATGAATCACGATACTAATCATCTTGTAGCCCATGAATCATGATACAGTAGACTCCGCTTAATATCACTTCTCATTTGTCCGGGGAAAACATGATATTAACCGGAACATGATATTAAAAGAAAACGTATTTCTGACATTTTTTGGCCCTCAAAACCGGAAGTGGACTTGGTTAAATGTCGTCAACTGAGAAGATTGTTGAATATTTTATCACTAACAATGATTTTTCACTCCAGTTACGGTATATTCTTTGGTTTTATTCTTGAATGCACTTTTCTTTCATATATTTTGTTCGTACGTAATATTATCAGTAGGCTAGCTTCACAGGAAACGTAAGTAGTACTACGATTGTTTACTGCAGTAGGCCTAAGCTTAGTGATGTAAGTTAGCATACAAGTGGCTGGTATTCTGCATCAAATTTGTGTTTTAAAATCATGACACTCCATAAATATTTACCGTTATCTTGATATGTATACTGGGTTTTCCCTTGTGAAATCTGTTGTTAGTTTAATTTCTTTAGATATTCGCTGCAAGTGCGACATCGTTTTCACAGAGTTTGTCAGTTGGATACCGCTACCGCGAAATGAACTTTTACCTTTGAAACGTGATGTTTCATTGGATGACCTCTATGCAAATGAAACAACCACACGATAATATTTAGTCTCAGCACTTCACCAGCCGGCATCGTACTTTGGCTATTTAAAAATCAAAACAAAGACGATATCTTCGCATTTTACGTGAACATTAGCTTAAGTTAATTAATTGGACATTTATTGTTTAAAAGACACTTTTTATTTTAATTTCAATCAATATTTCGTCATGTTTACGGAAGACCATCCACTTGTAAGCCTTCTTCACGACAACGTGAATAAGCTTAGTCAATCTTGAGACGAGCTGAAATGAAAAATAGAACTCGTGTTAGGAACACATTAAATCACACATGGCGTTAGTTAAGATTACAAAAGTATGGGTTCCCTCGCCCAAAGGTGTAATCTTTGCTCCGGTATGCCAAGTCAATCTATTGTTCGAGTAGTACTGCAGTGATCAGGTAGGTGTGAAAGAGACGCAGCTGACCACGGCGTTGTTTACATAGCGAGTTCAGGTGTGAAACTCCGGTCCCCGGGGCATTTATATAAAATTATTTCTAACATTTACCTGTAATTTTTGTATGACAGTGGCCAAAAAAAGTGATATTAACTGAAATCCACCTGGAAACAAGTGATATTAAAAGAATGACAATACATAGATTATATAGCAGGAAAAACGGTGCACAAAGAAAACGTGATAATAACCGAAAAGTGATATTGACCGACGTGACATTAAGTGGAGTCTACTGTACTCATCATCTTGTAGCCCATGAATCACGATACAAATCATATTGTAGCCAATGAATCACGATACAAATCATATTGTAGCCTATGAATCACGATACAAATCATATTGTAGCCAATGAATCACGATACAAATTGTATTGTAGCCCATGAATCACGATACTAATCGTATTGTAGCCAATGAATCACGATACAAATCATATTGTAGCCAATGAATCACGATACAAATCATATTGTAGCCCATGAATCACGATACAAATCATATTGTAGCCCATGAATCACGATACAAATCATATTGTAGCCCATGATTCACGATACAAATCATATTGTAGCCCATGAATCATGATACAAATTGTCTTGTAGCCAATGAATCACGATACAAATCATATTGTAGTCAATGAATCACGATAAAAATCGTATTGTAGCCCATGAATCACAATACTAATCGTATTGTAGCCAATGAATCACGATACAAATCATATTGTAGCCCATGAATCACGATACAAATCGTATTGACGCCCATGAATCACGATACAAATCATATTGTAGCCAACATTTAGATACCTACCGTCACCAGTGATGCTCCCCACCTCTACTTATAATCAGGTATAACATTTAGATACCTACCGTCACCAGAGATGCTCCCCATCTCTTGAGCTTTGGTACAAGGTAATGGGCAATGTTTTTGTTGTCGAAAATTCCTGTCCTCATTTTTATTGTGAGTGGGACGTCTAGCACTGACTTCATGCTGCGAAACACCTGCTCAAGCTTCGTACTCTTCCCCATCAATGAACATCCCTCACCCTGAATGTGAAGGAAGAGGAGTTAGCTCCCTTGTTAACTTTTATAAATTTGAAAATTAAATTTAAAAAAGTTCTGATATGAAATTTGTTTTCATCATTTACTTATGACTTAACACAATAAAACACAGAATTATTTTAACATATTCTGCAATCATCAACTGAGAACGAATTGTTAAAAAATTTGATAGACAAAAGATGAATAATATACAGGCCATATGCAATAATTATATAGACTGTTCATACAAAAAGAAATTGCAAGATAAGAACAAAATCTCCAAAAAGATGGGAAAAGTAAATCATGACCTTTTAATAGTGGAAATTAGACTATTAAAACATATTGCATGTATTTACTAAAATGATCTAATAATCTTGACAGTATATAGCATCACAGTCCTACCTTCTTGCAGATTAGGTCTATGGGACAGCCACAGTTGAGGTCGACGAAGTCCACGGATAACTCGTCGTTGATCAGCTGACAACACCGCGTCAAAGTGTCCGGAAAGGCGCCACATATCTGTCACAAACAGACATGCTCAACAACTTTATCTCATTCACCCGAAGTCACATTATGAAGTTATGTTTCGGGGGTGAAAGTGTTAATTAAGAGTTACCGCACTACAATTTGCAATCTGGGAATTGTTTGTGTTAGAGTAACGACACTTTTGTTTGCTTGTCCTTAACAACATAGCAATGTTTGACTGGTTCATGTCATGTATTGAAACCCCTTTTCTATTCTGATAAGGACATTTTGGTACAGATGTAAAGATGTATGTCACAAATATGATACATACATATTCTATGAAGCTGGCTTGGGATTTGTGATATTAACTTTGTATGTATTAAAAATCAATTTGCTTTCATACCAACTCAAATATTGAAAACAGGCCATTCAACAATTTCTATTACAAGTTATTCATTATTAGCAAACAACATTCCTGAAACAGGTTAGCGACACCAACAAATGCTTGCTTTGTCTTATGATAATGAAGGCAGAAGAAGGTGGCATCAAATTTATGCTTACCAAATTGCGTTCATAGCATTATGAACATATTTCTTATTGCAATGCATATCATAGAGAAACTTGCAGTGGAAATATAGATATATAGAGAAGGTTGAAAGTGACACATGTAAATGACACTTTGTAAGGGTTTAAGTACTACTTGAAACTTTAGATTTGATTTGTGAGAGCAACTGGTAGGTAAGACACTGTGATGATAGCTAAATTTATTTACTACACATTTATAACTGAATGCAAGTCACAAAAACTCTCTTAAATTACACCAGTGTTACTAACATACTAGCAGTAAACTGTGGTTAGATCTATCTTTGAATCCTTTTAATGGTTTTTATGCTTGCTTAGGTAGACATGATCATGACAATTACATGCAGTCAATGGTAGACTTACCTGAACCCCAAACAAATCTTCCGTTTCGTGACGCTTGAGTAGGGCCCACTCCGACATCTGTCCCTGGAGGATGTTAGAGGCGAGAGCCATCTCACAACAGGTGATGTCTACCCCCATCCCCTTACAGATCCGACGGAACGGCAGGTTACCCACCTGGCAATATAATGTATTACAGGTAAATTACCCACCTGGCAATATAATGTATTACAGGTTAATTGCACACCTGGCCATTACACAACTGTAAATGAAACAAATAACACAACAAAATGAATAACAGGTAAATTACCCACCTGGCCATTATTGTATTACAGGTAAATAACCTGCCTGGCTATTAATGTATTACAGGTAAATTACCCACCTGGCCATTATTGTATTACAGGTAAATTACCCACCTGGCTATTATTGTATTACAGGTAAATTACCCACCTGGCCATTATTGTATTACAGGTAAATTACCCACCTGGCCATTATTGTATTACAGGTAAATTACCCACCTGGCCATTATTGTATTACAGGTAAATTACCCACCTGGCTATTAATGTATTACAGCTAAATTACCCGCCTGGCCATTATTGTATTACAGGTAAATTACCCGCCTGGCCATTATTGTATTACAGGTAAATTACCGAACAGGCCATTATTGTATTACAGGTAAATTACCCACCTGGCTATTAATGTATTACAGCTAAATTACCCGCCTGGCCATTATTGTATTACAGGTAAATTACCCGCCTGGCCATTATTGTATTACAGGTAAATTACCGAACAGGCCATTATTGTATTACAGGTAAATTACCCACCTGGCCATTATTGCATTACAGGTAAATTACCCACCTGGCAATTAATGTATTACAGGTAAATTACCCACCTGGCCATTATTGTATTACAGGTAAATTACCCACCTGGCCATTATTGTATTACAGGTAAATTACCGAACAGGCCATTATTGTATTACAGGTAAATTACCCGCCTGGCCATTATTGTATTACAGGTAAATTACCGAACAGGCCATTATTGTATTACAGGTAAATTACCGAACAGGCCATTATTGTATTACAGGTAAATTACCCGCCTGGCCATTATTCTATTACAGGTAAATTACCCACCTGGCTATTAATGTATTACAGGTAAATTGCCCACCTGGCCATTATTGTATTACAGGTAAATTACCCACCTAGCCATTATTGTATTACAGGTAAATTACCCACCTGGCCATTATTGTATTACAGATAAATTGCCCACCTGGCCATTATTGTATTACAGGTAAATTACCCGCCTGGCCATTATTGTATTACAGGTAAATTACCCGCCTGGCCATTTAATGTATTGCAGGCAAGCTATCAATATGGCAATTTAATGTGTCAAAACTGGACTCTACAGTAGGTTATATGAACTGTATTTATTTTACAACAATCATGAAACCAGCTTTTTGTCTATTTTAAACAATCTTGTTGGCTAAAATGTAAGTACCTGGGGTTCTTACATATATATATATATATAATTATTGTGGGAAGCAACTGGAGAACCTAAAGAAACATTTGGCCAGGCAGTTAACATATGCACCATATCTTTTCACATCCGCTAATGGAACAGACTGATTCTATGGTCGCCTTGGTATAACGCAAGTTCACTATCCACTGTACCATTCAATCACCCAAAAGACTTGGATCCAAGGAATGAGAATAGTTTTATAATCAAGTCTCTACATGTAGTTCACAGTATGATATACTTTGTGACTGATTCTCCACCTGGTACACATACCCTAGCTAACATTAACTGCACAATCTTATCTTACATACTTACAGTGGTCAGTGGTGCCAAGTACAGCTTGTTAGAAAAGTCAATCTGGAAAAAAAAAGAATCATCAGAAACTAAACATCAAAATCACATAAACCTCTAACACAGAATCGTGTAGTATCCAATTTCTTCACATCCCACAGTCTTAGAGGGAAACTTAACTCATAGGATTTCATAAATGGAGGTGTTCCTGTTTACAGCTTAAATGACAAACATTTTGTGCTTAGATTCTAAGTATTGGTCTGATATAAATATTTGCAAAAGCATTACAAATGTTTACTTCAAGACCTAAAATAGTAGTTTGGCAGACTTTATTGTACATAGGATTTAGGTCAAATTCTAGCTTTGGGCTAAAGTGAATTTTCCTTAGCTCAGTGGTAGAGCGTCTGACTAGGAACCTGGAGATCGAAGGTCAGAGGAAGCACTGTTCTTCCTGTTTCAATATAAAGAATCAATCAGGTTTGTAACTTTTATAGAACACAAATACAGTGTACCCTCGTTATACACCACTTTTCATCCACAGGAATTGTGGCGGTATAACGAGGGTGACAATAGTATCAAATTATGAAAATTATAACCATGAATTAAATTGCATAATTGATTTCATTTCCAACATTTCTTTAAAAGCAAGCTAAGTATCATATCGTCACATAGATCTACATTGGCACAAAGAGTTCCTTGATCTCCAAAAACAGAACAATATGGCGTTATCGTCAAGGGAAATATATAGCGATTCGGGACGTTTGTATTTTAAAGGGTGTGGCGGATGGCGGTATGCGAGGGTGGACTTAACGAGGGAACTATATAGGAGGGAAATCCATTCTAGAGGTTTAGGTGGCGGTATGCGAGGATGACGGTAGATTTGGTTGGCGGTAGATCGAGGGTACACTACATTCACTTTTATACAAATTATGGGTTTCTTTAATTAAAATTTTCATAAAAGATTCAGGTTAACACTAAAAGGTGGGGGATGGATTTGATTGGGTTGAATTATCTATCAAAGATATCTTACCAGTTTTTTCTCCTGTGGCCGAAGTCTAATGCCTTCAGCATCTGACAAGCATACAGCTGCATCGGACTGCTTGGTGCTTCCGACACCTGACATTTCTATATCTGTAGATGTTGACGCAGACAAATTATTGTCACTTTTACTATCAGCCTCCACAGGAGTATCACACGTTTCTGTTTTGCTTGTTTCTTCATTTGTTCCCTGGTTTGTCGGTTTTTTCCCTTCCTTTTGAAATCTTTCAGCGTCCACTCTTGCTCTCACTTCTTTCTGTATTTCGGCAGTATTTTTGTTTGCTTTTTCAAAGTCGTATTTCTTTTTCCATAGCTTGTGTTGTAGCTCCTTATAGAGAACATTTTTTACTACTTTCTTGTCCTGCATTTCTTTATACAAATCCTCATTAATGATATTTTTAAAATCTTCTGAGATATGACTTTTGCCGTAGCGACAGGATATTCCGAACTGACATTTTCCATATTTTTCAAAAATGATACAAACAGGTCCCAAATCTGTCGGTTTTTCAGCCATAAATTTCTTGATATCGTGGCTGAATTTACAGCTGTCCCCAAACCGACAGTCCTGAGCATGAAGCACAGCCGGACACATCTTTTTAGAGTTATGCAGTTTGGTATTAACTGGTCGGACCTTATTTCTTCCCTTCAGCCTCATTTTTTTACTTGGAGGAGGTCCGTCATCACGATCTCTGGAGGCTCCATTTTCTGTTCCACCTGAATTGAGTGTAGAGAAAATCAGACAGGACTTTTAAAGAATATGCTTTTAAATATAAAGTAGGAATATCTCCTTTCAAAGAGTTATCAAATAAGAAATGTTTTAAATATCAATAGTTATTTATAATAGGGGCTAGAATAAACCAATTTTTATCCTATCATTATGTTCAACTCTCAGATTGTTCCTGTAAATATAAACTTTATTTATTTTACAACAATTATGAAACAAGTTATCAAACATATATTAATCACTTTTTCTGGCCCAGATGTTGGTGCGCGAGGGGTTTTATAGGGGGAGGAAACCGGAGTACCTGGAGAAAACCCATTTTTCCTGTATAAACCAGAACTACAAATGTCCATCCCCAATCAGGTGCCATGCATAAAAACTAAAACCTGGTAAAATTCTCTAAAACAGTATGTCAGAAATAATGCATTCCACAAACCAAATCAGCTGAAACTGAGATTACATAAACTTAAGTTTCCTTTGGCCCCGACACCAGGCTTTAATGTTTTGACAGATGGATGTCTGGTGTTGGGACACTGGGCAAAGCGCATTGTTGTATAAAAACTTGGAATTCCGGCACCATATGATGTCTAAGAGTTTTGAGGTGCTGACTAAAATAATACATTACTGATATTAATCTTGATCAGAAGATTTCTAGACCAAATCCTGTTGTTGAAAAGTGTCTCCCAAATACCAAACAGTGTCAAAGAATTCCAGGTTTTTATAAAACGGTGCGGTCTGGCCCCGACACCTGTAGCGTGTTCCATTTAGCAGAACATTCCGGTTGTTCCGGAACGAACCAGACATTCCTCTATATGGTACACGACGTTCCGCAGGAACGAACCGGTTCGTCTGGAACGTCTTATTTGAGGGAACCAAGTTGGATCCAATATGGCGGCCAGTGAAAGGTTTTTGTTTCAAATGTTCAATAAATTGTAAATAGACCTAACTATAACCAGTGAAACAACATTTCACCAGTAAAATATATCACTACCATCTCCAAGTGACATCATAGTTTGTAAAATGTGTAAATAAAAGGGATAACTCACATTTTTTTTGCGAATTTTATGACGGAACCATTTTGGTTATTTCCAAAAAAGTTGTTGCTTTTTCATTTTCGATTATTAGATTTTCACCCACAGGAACGGAATTCGGCACGTTCTGTTCCATTTAGCAGACCAGTTCCGAGTTGGCACAACCGGAACGTTCCGCTAAATGGAACACGCTACGTGTCCTAAATCTGAAGTGCAGTCTACACCAGACATCTATCTGTCAATATGTTTAAGTCTGATGTCGGGGACAGAGGAAACTCGGCCTACACCAGACATCTATCTGTCAATATGTTTAAGTCTGATGTCGGGGCCAGAGGAAACTCGGCCTACACCAGACATCTATCTGTCTATATGTTTAAGTCTGATGTCGGGGACAGAGGAAACTCGGCCTACACCAGACATCTATCTGTCTATATGTTTAAGTCTGATGTCGGGGACAGAGGAAACTCGGCCTACACCAGACATCTATCTGTCAATATGTTTAAGTCTGATTTCGGGGCCAGAGGAAACTCGGCCTACACCAGACATCTATCTGTCAATATGTTTAAGTCTGATGTCGGGGACAGAGGAAACTCGGCCTACACCAGACATCTATCTGTCAATATGTTTAAGTCTGATGTCGGGGACAGAGGAAACTCGGCCTACACCAGACATCTATCTGTCTATATGTTTAAGTCTGATGTCGGGGCCAGAGGAAACTCGGCCTACACCAGACATCTATCTGTCTATATGTTTAAGTCTGATGTCGGGGACAGAGGAAACTCGGCCTACACCAGACATCTATCTGTCAATATGTTTAAGTCTGATGTCGGGGCCAGAGGAAACTCGGCCTACACCAGACATCTATCTGTCAATATGTTTAAGTCTGATGTCGGGGACAGAGGAAACTCGGCCTACACCAGACATCTATCTGTCTATATGTTTAAGTCTGATGTTGGGGACAGAGGAAACTCCAGTTACCTTTACATATAATATACCCATTAACTTTCTATCATTACGAGGGAGACTCTCTCATTCTGACCAAAATTTACCAATCTCCCTCAAAATCTCTCTCATTTAAATCCAAACTCACACAAACTCAAAAGCTACATCCTGAAGCCAAATGATGTAGTTATTCCAGGATGTGTGGTATGATCATAGCATGTACATGTATGTCTCGACTAAATAAATACTTTTTAGAGTTATTGTGATAAATACAAATTAAAATGGAAACATAATTTAAGCAATGCAGTTTCAGTCTTCATACACTTTTTCCCCCCATTGGAAATGTGGAATTAGGGAGATCTCCACCATTGGAGGCTTCATGCACTTTCTTCCTCACTGGAAAAAAGGTATGAGGGAGATCTCCCCCATTGGAGGTTTCACAAACTTTCTTCCTAATTGGAAAAGTGGAATTAGGGAGATCTCCCAATTGGAGGATTCAGAAGTTAACACCAATGATATCTGGTAATGTCTGAGATATAAAGCCATAAAGGTAAAGCAGATACATCTTATACCATCAACTTTCTTCTTTATGTATTACTTTTTATTTTGATACACAAAAAGGGAAGGACAATATGAGCAGATCGGTTTCAGTCATATTATATGCACTTTCTTCCTCATTGGAAAAGTGGTATGAGGGATATCTCCCCCAATGGAGGATTAAGAGGTTAGCACTTATGCATATGATATCTGGTAATGATTGAGAAAGCCATAGAGGTGAAGCAGATACATCTTATACCATGAACTTTCTTCTTTACCTTCTTTGCTTGCTTCCAGTTTTTCCTTTGTTTTGTGGGAAAGAAACTCCTCAGAAATCTTGATTTTATGGTCCAGTAATATAAATCTATAATGAAATTATAACATGTAAACCATTTCAAAATACAAATATTCCTACATGGCCTAGTTTAGCTGAAAAATGTCAAAATCTGAGCTGCAATCATCACGCATTATGGTCAAACTGAAATGAAAAGGGAGGCAACTCATGCTCTCTGCTTTCACTTTGGGGTGATTTGGAAGTATCAAATTCCTTGTCAAAGAATCAATTTTAAATAAGAAAAAAAGTCAGATATGACTCAAAACTTTTATGAATCTCCCAACAATTACAACCACTGTAGAATTTTAATATTTATAAAGGGCCTTACAGTGTTCTCACTAAGTTTTGCAATAGTTGGTTGAACTCAATAGAGTAGCTGGTTGAATTTTCACATAACATAATGTTACATGTATAAAATTCAGAAAAAATAGCCGGTTGATGAATAGCAGGCTACTTTTGCCGGCAACTGGCTTTTAATGAGAACACTGCCTTATATTATTTTTATCTATATATTTGGGACCTTCTTTTCAGTTCTCCTTGAAGTATGACATTTATCCAATGATAAGAAAAAAACAACCAAACTTTTTTGTAATTTTTTGTTTTAAATATTGAGCTACAGGTATCAGCTTGCAGATCAGAAATTTGATTTCTTCAAAAATATTTAATCCAAGTCTGCTGGTCACAGCCTTCTGAAAGAGTTGATCTTTGAACAGGTAAAAACTTACTAGATTGATTAGAATAGAGTATTTTATTTTCGAATCTGATATATTCTTTACAACTTGTTATTATTTCTAAATAAATATTCATAAAACATGACTTTCAAGGTAAAATTTAAACCATTTTTGAAAATGTTGTTATTGTTTTGCTTATTACATTTAATTTCTATAATGAGGAAATGATTAAACAGAAAAATTATTTGAGATGGTCATTAAATTTTGACTAACGAGCATGGTTGATCATAAAAGATCTTACTCTGGTTTGATTTGCGCAATGCCTGGTTTATCAAGGATCTTTCTAGCTAAAGCTTCTCTCTCTTCTGGAGTCCGCTTCTCTTCCGGACCATTCCCACCCTCAGCAGCTGTACCACTCTGCTCCTCTGTGGACATCTTTAAGGAGCTGCAGCCTTCTGAGAAAAAAAAATGAAAGTCCAATGACTTCATATAGAACTACATGTACACACATACATGTTTTACATGATGCAATCCCCATGAAATGTATACAGTATATAACAGTGTATATAATTATACATGTACCCGTATACATATATATATGTATATGTGTGTGTTGTAGTCATATGACTGGAAAATTGATTCAGCTTCATTTACAAATGTACATTTAAGTCAATCCCACTCAAACATAGTCCAACCACAGGGACATGTATAACTTTACAAATGCACGTACAATTGTATATGATAAAACCAGCAACAAACAGTCATTAAATACCTTTATTCTAT
The DNA here is from genome assembly GCA_947623455.1 of Mimachlamys varia. NCBI lineage: Eukaryota > Metazoa > Mollusca > Bivalvia > Pectinida > Pectinidae > Mimachlamys > Mimachlamys varia. The sequence goes on along the minus strand of OX392538.1, from coordinate 37,909,543 downwards.
CGCTTATTTTTTATCATATAGAACTAATAGGCTTATGCCCCTGCAAATTATCATATGTACAATGTAATACCAGTACTAAATTTGACGATGGTAAAGTGTAACTGGAACCTGTTTATCTTGATTTAATAACTTACCATTTCGGCAATTAACAGAAGCATTGACACTAGCTGCGTTTAGGCTAAGATTTAGAGACAAAATATGTGATACAGATAAAATTGCGCGAAAGATGCAGTCTGCAGAGTGTCAGGGTGAAGGTGGCTGGTGAAAGTTTTGGTGCAGTGATCAGCAGACAAACCCGGAACTGCCACAATGATAAGGAAACTAGAAACATGATTAAACATAGTAAGGCTGATAATCGGTGCATACCAGGGTTTTAAATCAGCTGAATGCTAACAATATAAAATAAATAAAATTTGATTGGATCCTCAAAATCACCCAAAGATCCTTGCCAAATTAAAATCTGGGACCAGTGCACACTGTCCTGACATATCAATATTTTATATTTTAAGCAATTAAAAGACATCTCAACTGACACTTATATTTCTAAAAGAAGAAATAACTTCAATTCACCTACTCGTTGGAAATGCCACTGGTTATTTCCAAACAAAACCGCAAAAAATCAACAACCAGTAATCTTCTGTAACTTTTCCAACGTGGTTTGCAATCAAGATACCGTAAAGTGGTCACTTCCGGTTACATTATTTTTAATTAACAATAAAAAGCCAAGAAGAGCATAACCATAATCTTTAACTACAATATTATCACCAAACGAATATACCTAAGATTTTGCCGTGGTTCATTTAATTACTTCAATCAATCTCTGCAATTTTAACAATAATATTTTGCGACATACTTTTGTAGTGAGGTTATCTCCCTTTGACTGTTAGATAATATGTCTTGCCGGACCTCCTTGCAAAACACCAGGGCCCAGTTGTTCAAAAGATGATTAGCTTAATCAGTGATTAGTGGAACTTTTAATTATCCTGTGACTTTAAAATGAAACTATATATTTAATTACAACTTTGCAGATATTAAATATCTGATATTGTTAATTTACATACAAAATTTTAAGATTGTAACTTGTATATTGACAGAATTATTCAAGTTTGAAAAGTGTTGTTAAATAGTAATTAAGCTAATCAGCCATTGAACAACTGGGCCCAGGTGGAGTGAAATAGTAGGTCATGAATTGTGCAATTTTGAAAATGCTTTATGACAGTGCATATACTGCACACGATTGCGGTTATTTCAATACTGTAACAAAACTAGAAGATTGTTTGTTAGTACTCGCCGGATCGATCAGCTGATTGGTTTGTTGTGTTGACCCAGTTTTGGAATCGGCTGTTTATTGCGGTAAGAACGTTCCGGGATTGTTGGGAACGATTACGGAACCTAAACTATAAATGTTGAGATCAACTGGTAATTTAAGAACAATTTATTATCCTATGATTATTATTTTTACGAGCGTGAGTGAAATGTTGTAATGGTGCATCGGGTCACGCACGCTAAATATAGCTGCATTAAATGAAACACGTTTTGTGAAATATGACGTGAATAGATTATACTTGCATATAATTTAACATTTGTACAAACCAATGTGTTGTTCATATTGACGATATGCAGTCGATTTCATCTAGGTATCGCCTGGTTTGGTCGTATTTGGTCACGGTGGCTACCGTTCGTTCCTGTACCGCCATCAACTTTTACGGCCATGTTTTGGTTAGTTGACGTCGGCTACATATCCGATGCCACTCTTAGAGTGTTGTTATAGTTCGATTTATATTACCTTTAGGTTCTTTATAAGTTAATAATGCGCTTGCGATGTATTTTAGACAATGGTGCACCATTTGTTAACCAATTATTTTTGTCATTTTATCGGGATTATTTCTCGCGCAATGTCGCATTGTGATTCGGATTACTAATGGCATTAGCCAATCAGAAAGCCGCTAGGCAACGGTTGCAACCAAAAAGGTATAAATACGGGTGAGCACAGAGGCTCAGCATCTCCGTTTCACCGGTACCAGTAAGATATTCTTACACCAGTATTTTTGTCAGACGTCGTTAGTACTCATTATTAGAGAACACTCATTACTTTAAGAGTTCGGCTCTTAGTATTTGAGTACTGTTCAATAGTTATTTTATCCTAGTATATAGTAGAGAACCATCACCTTACTTCAAGAGTGCGGCTCTTAGTACTTTGAATGGTTTCTCGTGTTAACTTAATATTTTCTTTTAGTATTATAGCAAGGATACTTACCTTATGTTAAAGGTTTATCTCTTGTTAATGATAAATTCCCGTTAGTGAATGAACTTATAAATTGGGCAGTCTAGGGTCCTTGCATGAGATAATAGTAGAATAATAGTGGAGTTATCTCCCTTACACCAATAATGAACAGAAAGAGGGGTTGTTTTTCATAGTCTTATATTTTATTGATCATTTGTCATGCATACAGTTTGGGTGACTTCATTTTGTAAATACTGAGAATATTCCTTAATCTAATTTATATCATAACTGTTTAATTGCTGAAAAGTTGTTAAAGTGAGCATGGAGTGCAAGATAGTGATTGTTGTGATTCATTTGTAAATATCCATCACATGTTGTTACTTCAACTGGCATAATATATTTATAGAACTTAATTTCTGTCTTGAGTTTTCTATAAATCTGAGTAACTACTGACAAACTGGTAAAGGAATTTAGCTGCAGCTGGAAGAGCACCTGAAACACAGACTTGTAGTCTAAACCCACAGTAATACAACAGTACAAGAATAATTGACAGAAACCACGATCCGGGTGGAGGTTTATTCACGCTACCAAATCTACAGGAAAACCACACCCCTGGTCAGGTTTTGTCACAGTGGTGGCAGCGGTGGGATCCAATTGTTTCAGGAGATCAATAAAGGATGACCACAGTAATTAATGCTGACAGCAATCTTTCCCTCCATATGGAAGATCTTGGAGTGGAAATGTCTGGTACCGGTGAAACAGACATCCCACAGACACAATTTGTGGAGACGTCACCAAGTGGAGAGATCCAACTTAGACTGCCACATCCACAGGACAGTGGATTGGGGTCGGATCAGGAAAAATCAGCCAGAGAGAAGAACCTGGAAAAGGAAATAGAACATTTACATAATCAATTACATACACTGAGAAATACCATGGAAAATAGGACTACGGAAAAGATGAAGGAAGTTACTCCTGGGTCTAGTAGGACTGATGTAAGGGTAGGATTGAAGTCCAGGGACCCTTCATCAGATTTAGTACCTGCTGCCAGAGGTACTAGGGAAAACCCTAGAGTGGCCACTGGGGTTAGTTGCATGTCCAATGGTGGTATTGTGGGGGTTCACCTTGGGGGATATACAGAGCAACTGGGAGTTCGCTCCGGTTCATTGAACAGGACAGTCGAAGATCGCGATTCTATAAAAGGATCTGATCCTCATGATCCTAGGAGAGAGGATCATGTTGGAAATATACTTGCCAGATACCACTCTGCTCTCTACAGTCAAAGACCTAGAGTTGGTAACCCTGGTTATGGGAACGATAATTCCATAGGTAATGGAATATGTCCTCCTATTGGTGGAATAGGAGGAACCGATTGTGTAGTTACTGAACCAGATCCTACTAGACCATTGGATGAGGAAGGAGTATTGAACCAAAATAGTATTTATAGACCAGACTTATACCGGGCACAGGAAAATAGGTCTGTGGACAGGTCAAGTCAAGGGAGACCACTGAAAAATAGGAAACCTGCAACATACGATGGAAAATCAAGCTGGCTCGACTATTTAGTACAATTTGAGATGGTTTCTGCGTTAAACAAATGGGATGCGGAAGAGATGGCATGTGAACTTGCTGTTGCCTTACGAGGAACTGCACAGGGTGTTCTAAGTATTCTAACACCTGAACAACGGGTTAACTATCGGATGCTTGTTAATGCTTTAACAACACGATTTCAACCAGAAAATTTGACCGAAATTTACAAGGCTGAACTTAAATGGAGATTACGCAAAAAGGATGAATCATTACCTGAGCTTGCACAGGATATAAGAAGATTAGTGAGGATGGCTTACCCAAACAATGAGGGTTTTATCCGAGATCAACTGATGCTTGACTGTTATATTGACAGTTTAAACGACTCTGCTATGGAATGGGCAGTACAACAGAGACAGGTCAGGACCCTAGATGGAGCGGTCAGAGCAAGCATGGAATATGAATCTTTTCAATTGAAAAAGAGAAAATGCAGTACGTCTTGAGCTGTAATCAGAAGTCAGACAGACAAGCAGACATAACTGGATAATTTGACCCAACTTCTACAGTCTTGAAAAGCATACAAAAGCGAAGGACCAAACTCAGGGAATTGACTCATTCAAGAGTAGCTTCCCTTGGAATTTCACCTTGATGGAAAGAGGATCAAAACTTCACAGAAAATCTATCAATAGAAGAAGAGCCTGTAATCACAAACGTTAGTAAGCCTGTTATAATGCCAGGGCATTTTGTTGAGAAGAGGAACCAGAAATAAGAAGTCACATAGGTGGTTGGGAGTCTATGAACCTTAAAAAAAAAAAAAAATGAAAAGTCAGTATGATTAGTCTGGATCATAGTTTGCTCTGTAGGGACTTGTATATGAAATAAAAGAAAATTTATGCTACAAGTTTGCTGTAAAATTCTTCCTCTGCCGTACTGAACACCATGATGTAGTGCACATGGTGGGCCAGGAAGTTGTGTTAACTTACTTATGGGATCCTTGGTGTCGAAGGATGAAGTCCACGGGCGATCATATGGATTAACGATGGACGAGGGATCTTAAGACGGAAAATCTGTATAAAGAAAGAAGATTAAGGAACCATAAAGGCAAGAAGAATACAGAATAAACTATAGATTTATATGGTAATTTGTTCTAAACAAATCAGTTTACATGTATTGATGACAATAAAGATGTCACTCTATGCTAGCTCTAGATGGATATTTAGCGTAATGTAAAATAGCAAAATTCCATCCATGGAAGGTATATTTTACAAATGTGTGAGGCAGATAGATAAGTATTGAGAAAAATACATCAGAGGACTCATCACACCACCTTAAAAAAAAAGGGGGGGGGGGAGAAAAAGGGTTTTTGTGGGAAGAAGATATACTTGAGACATAGTTGGCGCCACTGTGTTTTACAATGTAACTTTCCCTATTCGTGAAGTAGATGGACTCCCACTTGAGTCATGAAGTAGATGGACTCCCACTTGAGTCATGAAGTAGATGGACTCCCGCTTGAGTCATGAAGCAGATGGACTCCCACTTGAGTCATGAAGTAGATGGACTCCCACTTGAGTCATGAAGTAGATGGACTCCCTCTTGAGTCATGAAATCAGAAGATATCTAATCCTGTATGGACAACAATAAAATAAAATAGAGACATTTTATCACATAATGTAAATGTGTAATTAAAAAAAAAAAAAATGAAACTCTTAGTGGTGAGTATAGTTTAGACCTTAGTGATAATTCAATGATAAAAATATAGTAAAAGCTGTAGTTATAATATTTGAAGAAGTCTTTGAATTTTACATAGAAATGATTTATATGGCTACTGTCTTTACAAAAGTGTAAAATAACATATTTATTAAGGACTAATATCCTGAGAACGGAGGAATGGTTGTTGCTGTCAAATGAAATTGGTATTGACGATTATAAAAGAGCATGTCTGTAATATTTATTATTTATTGGCAGTAAATTCAGAAGGTATTGTGCTATTATCACAATTAATGAATTATACCTTGCCTTTGTGAGAGATTATTTATCTATGTGCTGAGTAATGTAAATCATTATATTTGTGGGAGTTTTCATTTACCTCACCTTTATACTTACGCACCATCACATCTAGCTGTCCAGATAATGTGATAGACTGCAAAGTGCAAACAGTTTGAGCAATTTTCAAACATTTTTTTTAACGTCCAGGTCTGGAGCGAGCTGAAATGTTTAATGGAAGTCTGTGGTTAATAATAATATGTAAACATATATATAAAATATGTTGGATTTTTTTTTTCAATGTAAACAGTAACACTATGATGTTGGTATATTGAAAGAAAAAGAAATTAACTTTATATATATATAGAGAGAGATGAAAGAGTGAACTATCAAGCAGAGTACAACAGCAGTTTACTTATTCATATTTATTTTCAAAATTATAATAGTGTTGGTCTTGTAGAATTTTTCATTTAAGCATACAAGAGTTACCGCCCTTGAATGTGCGATAAGAATTTTATATGTGGTATGTCATTTTGAAAAAGAGTATGGTAACCAGAATCTCAACATTTTATAAATCAGGTCACTGTATAAATCTTTATGGTGAATGTTGACGAGGACGTCAACTTTTAGAAAAATGGGGGTAATGTAACAAAACTAGAAGATTGTTTGTTAGTACTCGCCGGATCGATCAGCTGATTGGTTTGTTGTGTTGACCCAGTTTTGGAATCGGCTGTTTATTGCGGTAAGAACGTTCCGGGATTGTTGGGAACGATTACGGAACCTAAACTATAAATGTTGAGATCAACTGGTAATTTAAGAACAATTTATTATCCTATGATTATTATTTTTACGAGCGTGAGTGAAATGTTGTAATGGTGCATCGGGTCACGCACGCTAAATATAGCTGCATTAAATGAAACACGTTTTGTGAAATATGACGTGAATAGATTATACTTGCATATAATTTAACATTTGTACAAACCAATGTGTTGTTCATATTGACGATATGCAGTCGATTTCATCTAGGTATCGCCTGGTTTGGTCGTATTTGGTCACGGTGGCTACCGTTCGTTCCTGTACCGCCATCAACTTTTACGGCCATGTTTTGGTTAGTTGACGTCGGCTACATATCCGATGCCACTCTTAGAGTGTTGTTATAGTTCGATTTATATTACCTTTAGGTTCTTTATAAGTTAATAATGCGCTTGCGATGTATTTTAGACAATGGTGCACCATTTGTTAACCAATTATTTTTGTCATTTTATCGGGATTATTTCTCGCGCAATGTCGCATTGTGATTCGGATTACTAATGGCATTAGCCAATCAGAAAGCCGCTAGGCAACGGTTGCAACCAAAAAGGTATAAATACGGGTGAGCACAGAGGCTCAGCATCTCCGTTTCACCGGTACCAGTAAGATATTCTTACACCAGTATTTTTGTCAGACGTCGTTAGTACTCATTATTAGAGAACACTCATTACTTTAAGAGTTCGGCTCTTAGTATTTGAGTACTGTTCAATAGTTATTTTATCCTAGTATATAGTAGAGAACCATCACCTTACTTCAAGAGTGCGGCTCTTAGTACTTTGAATGGTTTCTCGTGTTAACTTAATATTTTCTTTTAGTATTATAGCAAGGATACTTACCTTATGTTAAAGGTTTATCTCTTGTTAATGATAAATTCCCGTTAGTGAATGAACTTATAAATTGGGCAGTCTAGGGTCCTTGCATGAGATAATAGTAGAATAATAGTGGAGTTATCTCCCTTACACCAATAATGAACAGAAAGAGGGGTTGTTTTTCATAGTCTTATATTTTATTGATCATTTGTCATGCATACAGTTTGGGTGACTTCATTTTGTAAATACTGAGAATATTCCTTAATCTAATTTATATCATAACTGTTTAATTGCTGAAAAGTTGTTAAAGTGAGCATGGAGTGCAAGATAGTGATTGTTGTGATTCATTTGTAAATATCCATCACATGTTGTTACTTCAACTGGCATAATATATTTATAGAACTTAATTTCTGTCTTGAGTTTTCTATAAATCTGAGTAACTACTGACAAACTGGTAAAGGAATTTAGCTGCAGCTGGAAGAGCACCTGAAACACAGACTTGTAGTCTAAACCCACAGTAATACAACAGTACAAGAATAATTGACAGAAACCACGATCCGGGTGGAGGTTTATTCACGCTACCAAATCTACAGGAAAACCACACCCCTGGTCAGGTTTTGTCACAGTGGTGGCAGCGGTGGGATCCAATTGTTTCAGGAGATCAATAAAGGATGACCACAGTAATTAATGCTGACAGCAATCTTTCCCTCCATATGGAAGATCTTGGAGTGGAAATGTCTGGTACCGGTGAAACAGACATCCCACAGACACAATTTGTGGAGACGTCACCAAGTGGAGAGATCCAACTTAGACTGCCACATCCACAGGACAGTGGATTGGGGTCGGATCAGGAAAAATCAGCCAGAGAGAAGAACCTGGAAAAGGAAATAGAACATTTACATAATCAATTACATACACTGAGAAATACCATGGAAAATAGGACTACGGAAAAGATGAAGGAAGTTACTCCTGGGTCTAGTAGGACTGATGTAAGGGTAGGATTGAAGTCCAGGGACCCTTCATCAGATTTAGTACCTGCTGCCAGAGGTACTAGGGAAAACCCTAGAGTGGCCACTGGGGTTAGTTGCATGTCCAATGGTGGTATTGTGGGGGTTCACCTTGGGGGATATACAGAGCAACTGGGAGTTCGCTCCGGTTCATTGAACAGGACAGTCGAAGATCGCGATTCTATAAAAGGATCTGATCCTCATGATCCTAGGAGAGAGGATCATGTTGGAAATATACTTGCCAGATACCACTCTGCTCTCTACAGTCAAAGACCTAGAGTTGGTAACCCTGGTTATGGGAACGATAATTCCATAGGTAATGGAATATGTCCTCCTATTGGTGGAATAGGAGGAACCGATTGTGTAGTTACTGAACCAGATCCTACTAGACCATTGGATGAGGAAGGAGTATTGAACCAAAATAGTATTTATAGACCAGACTTATACCGGGCACAGGAAAATAGGTCTGTGGACAGGTCAAGTCAAGGGAGACCACTGAAAAATAGGAAACCTGCAACATACGATGGAAAATCAAGCTGGCTCGACTATTTAGTACAATTTGAGATGGTTTCTGCGTTAAACAAATGGGATGCGGAAGAGATGGCATGTGAACTTGCTGTTGCCTTACGAGGAACTGCACAGGGTGTTCTAAGTATTCTAACACCTGAACAACGGGTTAACTATCGGATGCTTGTTAATGCTTTAACAACACGATTTCAACCAGAAAATTTGACCGAAATTTACAAGGCTGAACTTAAATGGAGATTACGCAAAAAGGATGAATCATTACCTGAGCTTGCACAGGATATAAGAAGATTAGTGAGGATGGCTTACCCAAACAATGAGGGTTTTATCCGAGATCAACTGATGCTTGACTGTTATATTGACAGTTTAAACGACTCTGCTATGGAATGGGCAGTACAACAGAGACAGGTCAGGACCCTAGATGGAGCGGTCAGAGCAAGCATGGAATATGAATCTTTTCAATTGAAAAAGAGAAAATGCAGTACGTCTTGAGCTGTAATCAGAAGTCAGACAGACAAGCAGACATAACTGGATAATTTGACCCAACTTCTACAGTCTTGAAAAGCATACAAAAGCGAAGGACCAAACTCAGGGAATTGACTCATTCAAGAGTAGCTTCCCTTGGAATTTCACCTTGATGGAAAGAGGATCAAAACTTCACAGAAAATCTATCAATAGAAGAAGAGCCTGTAATCACAAACGTTAGTAAGCCTGTTATAATGCCAGGGCATTTTGTTGAGAAGAGGAACCAGAAATAAGAAGTCACATAGGTGGTTGGGAGTCTATGAACCTTAAAAAAAAAAAAAAATGAAAAGTCAGTATGATTAGTCTGGATCATAGTTTGCTCTGTAGGGACTTGTATATGAAATAAAAGAAAATTTATGCTACAAGTTTGCTGTAAAATTCTTCCTCTGCCGTACTGAACACCATGATGTAGTGCACATGGTGGGCCAGGAAGTTGTGTTAACTTACTTATGGGATCCTTGGTGTCGAAGGATGAAGTCCACGGGCGATCATATGGATTAACGATGGACGAGGGATCTTAAGACGGAAAATCTGTATAAAGAAAGAAGATTAAGGAACCATAAAGGCAAGAAGAATACAGAATAAACTATAGATTTATATGGTAATTTGTTCTAAACAAATCAGTTTACATGTATTGATGACAATAAAGATGTCACTCTATGCTAGCTCTAGATGGATATTTAGCGTAATGTAAAATAGCAAAATTCCATCCATGGAAGGTATATTTTACAAATGTGTGAGGCAGATAGATAAGTATTGAGAAAAATACATCAGAGGACTCATCACACCACCTTAAAAAAAAAGGGGGGGGGGGAGAAAAAGGGTTTTTGTGGGAAGAAGATATACTTGAGACATAGTTGGCGCCACTGTGTTTTACAATGTAACTTTCCCTATTCGTGAAGTAGATGGACTCCCACTTGAGTCATGAAGTAGATGGACTCCCACTTGAGTCATGAAGTAGATGGACTCCCGCTTGAGTCATGAAGCAGATGGACTCCCACTTGAGTCATGAAGTAGATGGACTCCCACTTGAGTCATGAAGTAGATGGACTCCCTCTTGAGTCATGAAATCAGAAGATATCTAATCCTGTATGGACAACAATAAAATAAAATAGAGACATTTTATCACATAATGTAAATGTGTAATTAAAAAAAAAAAAAAATGAAACTCTTAGTGGTGAGTATAGTTTAGACCTTAGTGATAATTCAATGATAAAAATATAGTAAAAGCTGTAGTTATAATATTTGAAGAAGTCTTTGAATTTTACATAGAAATGATTTATATGGCTACTGTCTTTACAAAAGTGTAAAATAACATATTTATTAAGGACTAATATCCTGAGAACGGAGGAATGGTTGTTGCTGTCAAATGAAATTGGTATTGACGATTATAAAAGAGCATGTCTGTAATATTTATTATTTATTGGCAGTAAATTCAGAAGGTATTGTGCTATTATCACAATTAATGAATTATACCTTGCCTTTGTGAGAGATTATTTATCTATGTGCTGAGTAATGTAAATCATTATATTTGTGGGAGTTTTCATTTACCTCACCTTTATACTTACGCACCATCACATCTAGCTGTCCAGATAATGTGATAGACTGCAAAGTGCAAACAGTTTGAGCAATTTTCAAACATTTTTTTTAACGTCCAGGTCTGGAGCGAGCTGAAATGTTTAATGGAAGTCTGTGGTTAATAATAATATGTAAACATATATATAAAATATGTTGGATTTTTTTTTTCAATGTAAACAGTAACACTATGATGTTGGTATATTGAAAGAAAAAGAAATTAACTTTATATATATATAGAGAGAGATGAAAGAGTGAACTATCAAGCAGAGTACAACAGCAGTTTACTTATTCATATTTATTTTCAAAATTATAATAGTGTTGGTCTTGTAGAATTTTTCATTTAAGCATACAAGAGTTACCGCCCTTGAATGTGCGATAAGAATTTTATATGTGGTATGTCATTTTGAAAAAGAGTATGGTAACCAGAATCTCAACATTTTATAAATCAGGTCACTGTATAAATCTTTATGGTGAATGTTGACGAGGACGTCAACTTTTAGAAAAATGGGGGTAATGTAACAAAACTAGAAGATTGTTTGTTAGTACTCGCCGGATCGATCAGCTGATTGGTTTGTTGTGTTGACCCAGTTTTGGAATCGGCTGTTTATTGCGGTAAGAACGTTCCGGGATTGTTGGGAACGATTACGGAACCTAAACTATAAATGTTGAGATCAACTGGTAATTTAAGAACAATTTATTATCCTATGATTATTATTTTTACGAGCGTGAGTGAAATGTTGTAATGGTGCATCGGGTCACGCACGCTAAATATAGCTGCATTAAATGAAACACGTTTTGTGAAATATGACGTGAATAGATTATACTTGCATATAATTTAACATTTGTACAAACCAATGTGTTGTTCATATTGACGATATGCAGTCGATTTCATCTAGGTATCGCCTGGTTTGGTCGTATTTGGTCACGGTGGCTACCGTTCGTTCCTGTACCGCCATCAACTTTTACGGCCATGTTTTGGTTAGTTGACGTCGGCTACATATCCGATGCCACTCTTAGAGTGTTGTTATAGTTCGATTTATATTACCTTTAGGTTCTTTATAAGTTAATAATGCGCTTGCGATGTATTTTAGACAATGGTGCACCATTTGTTAACCAATTATTTTTGTCATTTTATCGGGATTATTTCTCGCGCAATGTCGCATTGTGATTCGGATTACTAATGGCATTAGCCAATCAGAAAGCCGCTAGGCAACGGTTGCAACCAAAAAGGTATAAATACGGGTGAGCACAGAGGCTCAGCATCTCCGTTTCACCGGTACCAGTAAGATATTCTTACACCAGTATTTTTGTCAGACGTCGTTAGTACTCATTATTAGAGAACACTCATTACTTTAAGAGTTCGGCTCTTAGTATTTGAGTACTGTTCAATAGTTATTTTATCCTAGTATATAGTAGAGAACCATCACCTTACTTCAAGAGTGCGGCTCTTAGTACTTTGAATGGTTTCTCGTGTTAACTTAATATTTTCTTTTAGTATTATAGCAAGGATACTTACCTTATGTTAAAGGTTTATCTCTTGTTAATGATAAATTCCCGTTAGTGAATGAACTTATAAATTGGGCAGTCTAGGGTCCTTGCATGAGATAATAGTAGAATAATAGTGGAGTTATCTCCCTTACACCAATAATGAACAGAAAGAGGGGTTGTTTTTCATAGTCTTATATTTTATTGATCATTTGTCATGCATACAGTTTGGGTGACTTCATTTTGTAAATACTGAGAATATTCCTTAATCTAATTTATATCATAACTGTTTAATTGCTGAAAAGTTGTTAAAGTGAGCATGGAGTGCAAGATAGTGATTGTTGTGATTCATTTGTAAATATCCATCACATGTTGTTACTTCAACTGGCATAATATATTTATAGAACTTAATTTCTGTCTTGAGTTTTCTATAAATCTGAGTAACTACTGACAAACTGGTAAAGGAATTTAGCTGCAGCTGGAAGAGCACCTGAAACACAGACTTGTAGTCTAAACCCACAGTAATACAACAGTACAAGAATAATTGACAGAAACCACGATCCGGGTGGAGGTTTATTCACGCTACCAAATCTACAGGAAAACCACACCCCTGGTCAGGTTTTGTCACAATACCATATATGTTATATTAAGCGGGTTAGTCCGAAGAGTTCTGACTCACAGCGGGTAAGCGGTTGTGATAGGGCTTGTAATCATGAAATTACAGAAACACATGAGGAATTTTCACAAAATACAAAAATATATATATGTCAAAAATTGTCAACTTTGTTATGTACTGTTATAATCGCAATAAACTTTCCACCTATATACTTCCTACAGTGTACATGATCAATTTGATGTGAAAAAAACACGGTTAATATTTTTTTTAGCATGCCAAACATGTCCAACGTACAATTTACCATATTCATGAAGGTTTTATTACCATTGATTTTTCAAGTAAATAACGATAGCTTCTATTTCTTAATTTAATGTCAAACCACTTCGTTATATTTTGCACGCATTTAAGCTGTTTTAATCAGTAAAGATTCAAAAATATGTGAAGGTTTTCTATCCTCCGAATAACTACTTGATGTTGAGATTGAATTTTGTAAAGATATGCAGATATATAAAAACAATTAAATTAATACTCATTATAATAAACTAATAAACATTTCATTATAATTCTGCCATTCCCCAATTTTCAACAAAACATGAAGGGATATTACATGATTTTATATCTTAAACTCTGATCAAGTAAAGCAACACACGATGACGGTGTCTGCCATCCGATTCCAGTTAGGTTTTTCTGAATACATGTATACAAGTATATGTATGCGGTATTACATCTTTTCCAGAAATCTAACTTACATGTATGTCAAATATTCTGTATAAACCACTAGCTAGTACTGATATTTCATTAACTTTACAACGGACTTCGTGACTGTGCCCATGCTATACCCTCGGTATATATGTGTGTACAGGTATGTCATACCCTCGGTAGATATGTGTGTACAGGTATGTCATACCCTCGGTATATATGTGTGTACGGGTATGCTATAACCTCGGTAGTTATATGTGTACAGGTATGTCATACCCTCGGTATATATGCGTGTACAGGTATGTCATACCCTCGGTCGATATGTGTGTACAGGTATGCTATACCCTCGGTATATATGCGTGTACAGGTATGTCATACCCTCGGTATATATGTGTGTACGGGTATGCTATACCTTCGGTAGATATGTGTGTACAGGTATGCTACACCCTCGGTAGATATGTGTGTACAGGTATGTTATACCCTCGGTATATAATGTATGTACAGGTATGTCATACCCTCGGTAGATATGTGTGTACAGGTATGTCATACCCTCGGTAGATATGTGTGTACAGGTATGTCATACCCTCGGTAGATATGTGTGTACAGGTATGTTATACCCTCGGTAGATATGTGTGTACAGGCATGTCATACCCTCGGTAGATATGTGTGTACAGGTATGTCATACCCTCGGTATATATGTGTGTACGGGTATGCCATACCCTCGGTAGATATGTGTGTACAAGTATGCTATACCCTCGGTAGATATGTGTGTACAGGTATGTTATACCCTCGGTAGATATGTGTGTACAGGCATGTCATACCCTCGGTAGATATGTGTGTACAGGTATGTCATACCCTCGGTATATATGTGTGTACGGGTATGCCATACCCTCGGTAGATATGTGTGTACAAGTATGCTATACCCTCGGTAGATATGTGTGTACAGGTATGTTATACCCTCGGTAGATATGTGTGTACAGGCATGTCATACCCTCGGTAGATATGTGTGTACAGGTATGTCATACCCTCGGTATATATGTGTGTACGGGTATGCCATACCCTCGGTAGATATGTGTGTACAAGTATGCTATACCCTCGGTAGATATGTGTGTACAGGTATGTTATACCCTCGGTAGATAATGTGTGTACAGGTATGCCATACCCTCGGTAGATATGCGTGTACAGGTATGCCATACCCTCGGTAGATATGTGTGTACAGGTATGCCATACCCTCGGTAGATATGTGTGTACAGGTATGCTATACCCTCGGTAGATATGTGTGTACAGGTATGTTATACCCTCAGTAGATAATGTGTGTACAGGTATGTCATACCCTCGGTAGATATGCGTGTACAGGTATGCCATACCCTCGGTAGATATGTGTGTACGGGTATGCCATACCCTCGATAGATATGTGTACAGGTATGCTATACCCTCGGTAGATATGTGTGTACAGGTATGCTAACCCTCGGTAGATATGCGTGTACAGGTATGCCATACCCTCGGTAGATATGTGTGTACAGGTATGCCATACCCTCGGTAGATATGTGTGTACAGGTATGCTATATCCTCGGTAGATATGTGTGTACAGGTATGCTATACCCTCGGTAGATATGTGTGTACAGGTATGTCATACCCTCGGTAGATATGTGTGTACAGGTATGCCATACCCTCGGTAGATATGTGTGTACAAGTATGCCATACCCTCTGTAGATATGTGTGTACAGGTATGCCATACCCTCGGTAGATATGTGTGTACAGGTATGCTATACCCTCGGTAGATATGTGTGTACGGGTATGCTATACCCTCGGTAGATATATGTGTGTACGGGTATGCCATACCCTCGGTAGATGTGTGTGTACGGGTATGCTATACCCTCGGTAGATATATGTGTGTACGGGTATGCCATACCCTCGGTAGATGTGTGTGTACAGGTATGCCATACCCTCGGTAGATATGTGTGTACAGGTATGCCATACCCTCGGTAGATATGTGTGTACAGGTATGTCATACCCTCGGTAGATATGTGTGTACAGGTATGCTATACCCTCGGTAGATATGTGTGTACAGGTATGCCATACCCTCGGTAGATATGTGTGTACAGGTATGCTATAACCTCGGTAGATATGTGTGTACAGGTATGCCATACCCTCGGAAGATATGGGTGTACAGGTATGCCATATCCTCGGTAGATATGTGTGTACAGGTATGCTATACCCTCGGTAGATATGCGTGTACAGGTATGCCATATCTTCGGTAGATATGTGTGTACAGGTATGTCATACCCTCGGTAGATATGTGTGTACAGGTATGCTATACCCTCGGTAGATATGTGTGTACAGGTATGTTATACCCTCGGTAGATATGTGTGTACAGGTATGCCATACGCTCGGTAAATATGTGTGTACAGGTATGCCATACCCTCGGTAGATATGTGTGTACAGGTATGTCATACCCTCGGTAGATATACGTGTTCAGGTATGCTATACCCTCAGTAGATATCTGTGTACAGGTATGCTATACCCTCGGTAGATATGCGTGTACAGGTATGTCATACCCTCGGTAGATATGCGTGCACAGGTGGTGTCTGCATAACCAGGCTGAATGAACACAACCTTTTCAGGCGCAACAGGGTCAACCAGGTGTTCAATCGAATTCCTCATACAATGTACTAGATATGGAAATCTCGAGACAGTAACGTGCTCGCTTTGGCCATCGTGACCTTGAATATTTGTGAAGGTCATTCATTTAAACAAACTTTTGTTGTGCTTCATTCAAATAATTTCACTAATCAAATATCATCAATTTAGCCCTATTGGTTCTTGAGAAGTCTCCATGTAAATCCTTCCTTTGTTAATATTTGCCTCTAGTAGTTAGATTTTAAGGTTGGATTATGGTTTTGTTAACGCTTTAATATTCCCTAATTTGTTGTAAAGGCTTTAAATGCATTCAACCCCTGGGACCTTGCTTATTAGGTAAGATCGACTATTCGAAGAAACTTGATAGCCCTTCGTTGCAGCTCAATATCAACATCCTGGTCTTTAAGTTATTGAGAACAAAGTGTTTGAAGATTTTAAGACATTGACCCCATGACCTTGAAAGTAAGTAAAGGTAATTCATTGGAACACAACTTGTAGTCTTTCATGCTATAATAGATTTGACTCTAGTAACCTTGATGTTTCGTCAAGGTTAATCCAGCATGCTACATGTCTAACATCAATACCCTGGGCCTTTTGATTATTGAGAAGAGGGTGCATGAAGAGTTTATAACAGACTTGACCCCAGTGACCTTGATATCTGGTCAAGTTTATCCGAGCATGTTACATGCAAAATATCAGTACCTTGTGCCTTTTGGTTCTTGAAATGAAGTTGTTTGAAGACATTTGACCCTTGTGATCTTTAAAGTAGGTCAAGGTAATTCATTTGAACTAGTTGGTAGCCATTTACCCAAGCTTACTACAGGCCCAACTTCTGCTCCTTAGTGCTTTTAGTTATTGAAAAGAATTTGCTAGAAGTAAAATATTAACAACGGACGGACGATGTATTCCGCATTACGACATAAGCTCATATGTCCTTCGAGCTAAAACTGTCACTTCATTGACGCCACCGATCTTCATTTCAAACTTTTTATAAACCTGCTGACTAAATGTTTTAATTTCCAATCCTAAAACAAATATTGAAGCTGTATGGAACAAACCATTATTTGTTTAAGCTTCCTATATCCATACCTTTTTTTGTATTTATCATATTTTGACATTCCAAGTCGGGGCTGAAGCTTATGTTAAATCTCCAATGGAATTGACGCTACTTTTAAAGCGTTAATGAAACAAAAAGCCAAACTCAATATCGATTAAAGCAAGGACAAGATATGAACAAATGGATATATTACACGGAATATCTGAAAAATCACGTAACACACACATTTGCTGCACCTCTTAAATTCATAAATAGATACAGTATGCCGAAAAAATGAATTAAACTGCATCATACTGCTATTTCGTTCTCCTAGGACTCTTCAGTGATGCTAGGGGCCAAAAAGTAGGAATCCAAAATTTCTAAACTTATGTAGAAGCAGAAGGGTCAGGTATTAAAACAATACATGTAACAGGATAAGACCGGGTGTTTTGGATTGGGAGCGTCTTCAGCTTCATCGATGACACCCTCCATGTAAATATAGGTTATATCCAAGTAAATGTCACGCCCTCAAAGTGTGACATGGGGATATTAGAGGGTATTCTAACTAGTGATCACACTCAGTCGATCTCTTTAGAAACTTTTATATATGCTTGTTTAGTTTACGCATGTGTTCAAAAATAGAAATTTTGCAAATTCAATATTTATTTTTTGATATTTATAATTATTTGTAAGTACCGTACTCCTTTTGGTACCCCCAAAACCCTCTTCTGTTCGAACTTTGACCTTGGTGTTTGTGAATGTTTTACAATAAGACGTCACTGAACAAATGAACAAGGTGAAAATCCGACTACACCGAGTCCAAAGACACTTATCCTTTAATTTGTGTCAGTGAGGTTTAACCCATGAAATACGACACATTTGTACATTTTGACACGGTTCCTTAACAAATAGTTCGTACCTGTTACCACCACACATACAAGTAAATACATATAGCCAAAATGACTCGTCGCCCAGTGTAACACGGTCGTATAGAATCCCATTGAAACGTGCGATTTACTCCTCGATAATATGTAGTGTCAGTTAATAGGAAACCGGTTTATGACTTTTGTCGTCGTTAATGCATATATGAGCAATCCCGCCAATTATTCCCCAATGAAATTGACATTGGCCGAGGGCGACCTTGGCATTACTTCAGAACCACCAGCTGGTTCCGATCCTCGACTCTCAAAACAGGGGCGAAGCTTCCTATACGCGGGTACTAGGTGTGTTCACCTAATTTAAAAAAAATGAGACTACTGTACAAGAAAATGAGTGTGTTGATTCTTTAATTCATTATAGCTAAAAGTTGGCACAAGAACACGTTAAAATGATCCAACGACCTTTAGGGAATCATTTTTTGTTGTGTGACACACCCTGACCCCCGTTCCGGGAGGTGGATATATCCCCCAACCCCTCCCGTACCCACCCACTCCTAGCGCTTTGGGTGCTGTCTTCGGCACCACGTCTGTGTACACTTTAAAACAGCCCAATAGCTACGCCACCTCATTATGTATTCAAGTTGTGCAGATGACGCAGACTGATTAACATATGCTAATTCGGGAACGTTTGCTTTGGTTTGGTTTACATAGGTTCAACGTCCTATCAACTTCTAAGGTCATTTAAAAAGAGACTTGCTTCCATTTAAGCAGTGATACTTAAATATACGGTCGATTCGGTCCTATAACACACATTGCTATTGATGGCAAACTTGATAAGCGAGCGGTAGAGTTTGTCAGAAATAGCATTGTGTGTTATAGCACCATAATGTAAGTTTATCAGAAATAAAATTATGTCACAGGACAATAACAATATTTGCTGAAAGGATGCAGAGTAAATGTAAATATGCGTGTATGATTGCTGGAGACAGGGTATGGTGGTGTATTTGTTTGCTGGAGACAGGGTATGGTGGTGTATTTGTTTGCTGGAGATAGGGTATGTTGGTGTACGTACTTGTGTGCTGGAGACAGGGTATGGTGGTGTATTTGTTTGCTGGAGACAGGGTAGGTTGGTGTATTTGTTTGCTGGAGACAGGGTATGGTGGTGTATTTGTTTGCTGGAGATAGGGTATGTTGGTGTACGTACTTGTGTGCTGGAGACAGGGTATGGTGGTGTATGTGTTTGCTGGAGATAGAGTATGGTGGTGTACTTGTTTGCAAGAGATGGGGTATGTTGGTGTATTTGTTTGCAGGAGACAGGGTATCTTGGTGTATTTGTTTGCTGGAGATAGGGTATGATGGTGTATTCGTTTGATGGAGATAGGGTATCTTGGTGTATTTGTTTGCTGGAGATAGGGTTTGGTGATGTATTCGTTTGCTTGAGACAGGGTATGGTGGTGTATTCGTTTGCTGGACACAGGGTATGTTAGTGTACTCGTTTCCTGGAGATAGGGTATGGCGGTGTACTTGTTTGCTGGAGACAGGGTATGGCGGTGTACTTGTTTGCTGGAGATAGGGTATGTTGGTGTATTTGTTTGCTGTAGATAGGTGCCGACTTTATAGGGCTATGCCACTGAATGGATGAACAAGAAGTTGGCGTTACCCTTTAATGCTGAAAGTAAAACAACAAAACCATAATTAGCAATGATATAACCTTCGGTTTTTGTCGACCAGACGACAGAAATTCATAACCTCCCGCACAAGGACGAGCGCTCAATTGAAGGTCAAACTCGAGGCAGTGTCAATGGAGACATTAAGAATGGAAAATATGCAATTTAGTCGCCTCTTACAAATCATGCAGTGGGAGCAACAGGCACCAGTTGCTTTCGAAACCCACTGCAACGTTAGCAAAAGGCCATTTTGTTTCCAAACGTAATCAACTTCAATTTCTTTGAAAGGAAAGAAGATTTTTTAATGATTGTACCCATCAATGGGCGTTTCTGTTGAATTCGGCCAGGGGTTTCTGTTCGGAAGCGGAAAAATCCTGACACGATAAGTAAAACTTGTTATTTTGTCTTACATAGCGCTGAATGTGCCATAAAAGTGATGATATTTAGTCTTTTTGTTGTAACCTTCCAGAATGAATGTCCTTTGTCATGTTTCCGTCATTCTCGCTGCTAGTTCGGATTCGAATTTGTTAGACTCCTATTTGGTTCCTCCCTGTACATAGGCACTGTATACTTACTTCTGTTGTTATTTATTTACTGAATACTTATAAATCCATCGCTGACTTAAGAAGAGTTGTAAACTTCCAGTTGTGGTGTTATGTATCCAAATAATCCTTCATATACAAGTACAGGATATTGTTTCACTAGAGTATATCAATAAGAAACACTATTTGGGAACGATTTTAATAATTTCGGCAAGTAAACACATGTAGTGACCTAGAATCAGCATTGTTTATATATGTCAAGGCAATATAAGGGTTCTAGATGAGTGCACGGCTTGCAATCCTATCCTACAGCGGATCACGATGACAAAGGCCGAACGTACATTGCAAGTGTGTGTCTGCATGGTCTAGAGGGACCCCGGTATTTTCTTGACCACTCTACTTTCGTCAGGTAGCTGACCACGGTTGACCAGCTGCTGGCCCATTACGCTCTAACACCAGTTTACCACGTAGTTCGAAGACTTAAAGGCAGGTAAGTTCATAATCGTAGGAATATAAAACTTGTACATTTTCGCGTGTAGAACTGTGGGTGCGTAATGACCTTCAAATTTGAACCGATTGTCATAAAGATTATTGGGAGTGGTTTTGAAATATGAAAATCCGTATTTTGTATATAATCCATTAGACAAGATTAGCAAAAATACTCGTATGTACAGTGGACGTATTAGCGATGGTACAGTCTACCTGTCAACTTCTCCTTTTAAACAACTTCTGAAAAACTGAAAGGCCTAGATAATTGATATTTGGCTGGTAGCTTTCCGGAAAGGAGCCGAACAAAGTGTGCGAAACAAAACATTTTCGACCTAATTTTTAGATCGCAGAAGTCATATATGTCAAAACTTTCAAACAACTTCTTCTGAAATACCAAAATGCCTAGAGATACAATTTGCATGTTATTTTTTGGCTTGTAACTTCTCGGAAAGAGCCAATCAAGAGTTTCTGAAAAATGTTTAACCAACTTTAAAGGCTTCACGGGTCAAATATTTTTAAATCTTTAGGCGTTCCTTTGATTGACTAGAGTTTTGATTTTAGACCATTCTAAGGTTAAATGTGTGAAATTGATACCAGGTGAGCGATACAGGCCCATTAACAACTATAAAAGGCCTGTATTTAGAAAACAAAGAGTTTCAGGAGGGAGTTATATAGCATTCACTAGCCTTTTGATTACTACTCCTGTGCAATTTAGCAAAAAAAAAAAAAAAACCTAACATGATTGATGCGGAATTATCAATCTCGCCTTTCTCGGTTTGTCGAAAAGTTTAAACGGAATATGGAAGTATGACAAAATATACTCATTGTGATGGTATCAGTAACCTGGCCAATTTTCATTTAAATCAGATATCAGTAACACTTTAAAAGTGGACTTTATCGTAAATTCTCAAAATTCACATGCCCCCCATACTCGTATGTACAGTGGACGTATTAGCGATGGTGCAGTCTACCTGTCAACTTCTCCTTTTAAACAACTTCTGAAAAACTGAAAGGCCTAGATAATTGATATTTGACTGGTAGCTTTCCGGAAAGGAGCCGAACAAAGTGTGCGAAACAAAACATTTTCGACCTAATTTTTAGATCGCAGAAGTCATATATGTCAAAACTTTCAAACAACTTCTTCTGAAATACCAAAATTCCTAGAGATACAATTTGCATGTTATTTGGCTTGTAACTTCTCGGAAAGAGCCAATCAAGAGTTTCTGAAAAATGTTTAATCAACTTTAAAGGCTTCACGGGTCAAATCTTTTTAAATCTTTAGGCGTTCCTTTGATTGACTAGAGTTTTGATTTTAGACCATTCTAAGGTTAAATGTGTGAAATTGATACCAGGTGAGCAATACAGGCCCATTCCTTTTTTTCGATGAAGTTTGTGACGCTTCCTCTTTCGGATTTTACTTGTGCCCCTAAGCATGTCAAGAAATATAATCACAACATATTAAAATATAAAAGGAATTGCTTTATTTGAAATATCAACTTGAATGTTTTCTATTCAAAACACTTGTTTACTTTGGAGTTGGTGGTCATTATACAAAACTGTCAGCTGAATACATAAATACAGTAACAGATACTTAGACAAAATAATAAATTCATGTGGACATATTATGTAAATGGTCTGTTTCTATATTAAGAAAAATTACAATATACAAATAAAGTTTAATATATACATATTGCTGACAATATAAAACGCTGAGACGAAAGACAATTTATAAATAGATTCAATGATATCCTTGAGCTGATTTTAAAAAGTGTTTACAAACTGTTCATCATCGCCTTTGTAAGCACAGGGCGATATTGTAGCTGTAAAATGAACTGCCGACAAACAGGTACTGGAATGGCTGGGTTTAAAGTGATTGAATATAGTTCCGCATCGCTTAACAGTGCGAAGTATGGAAGCACGGTTTTGACAATCTACATGATTGAGTTACGTATATGTCCGTGTCAACATGGTCGGGATATTACCTCGGTCGATTTAACAACTATAAAAGGCCTGTATTTAGAAAACAAAGAGTTTCAGGAGGGAGTTATATAGCTTTCACTAGCCTTTTGATTACTACTCCTGTGCAATTTAGCACACAAAAAAAAAACACCAAAAAAACAAAACATAACATGATTGATGCGGAATTATCAATCTCGCCTTTCTCGGTTTGTCGAAAAGTTTAAACGGAATATGGAAGTATGACAAAATATACTCATTGTGATGGTATCAGTAACCTGGCCAATTTTCATTTAAATCAGATATCAGTAACACTTTAAAAAGTGGACTTTATCGTAAATTCTCAAAATTCACAAATTTCTATGACGTCGACAACAGTTGTGATGATTGAAATGCTCTATATATGTTTTATAATACTTCCGTGATATTATTCACGGCCGGCATTTTCATTTCAATTGCAAAACTGAATAAATGTGTACCATTTGATACCCCCATTTCTGGTCAAACAAACTCTCCTGTTGCATATTACTGACACTTGTGAGAATGACATTAGGGTTGCTTTGTACAACATATGGGATCTATATGAGCTGAACTGTTTTCTTCTGAAACATGCATTTTAAGCATGTTTACCTAAAATTAACAAACAGCTTAGCAAATTTACATGACGAAGTTAATGTCCACGATTATACTTAAAGCACGCTAATTATTGATAAAGTTAATTTGTTTAATTTGAACCGAGTAGCGAGATAAAGTTTGGATAGTTTCTACCCGCTTTCTGTAGAAGTCCCTTCAAATAGTGTATTGTGAAAACAAATATTTTGAGTCCATACGTTGAGCACCCATTTGGGACAAACATTGAGAAAACGCACTTTGAGACCGTGTCTAGTTGAAAGACATATTGTGTCTTGGATTGTGAAATTACGCATTTGAGAAAATCAATTTGAGGCCATGTTTTGTGTAAACCAAACAGTTAAGGCCATACATTTTTAAAACACACATTTGAGAAAATCAATTTGAGACATTTGAGTCCATGTTTTGTGTAAACGAAATATTTGAGGCCGTACATTTTTAAAACACATTTGAGAAAATGCATTACCAAAACTCACTTTTAAGCCTATGTAAAATAAAAATTACTCATTAAAGGAAATACATCTGTATAATCACACATCATCGGTCTCGCTAAAATGGACATGTACGTTGCCACTCCCGTTAGCACTCGTGTGTTATATTGCACTAGTGACTTTCCATACTTTTTTGCCCAGACAAGAATCAGTGATTTGTCAGAAAGTATACTACGTTCGCATTAAAAGGTATGTATAACTTTTATAAGATACTACTCAGTTTTTGAACGTTTTTATCCATCAGTATGTATAAAATTGACCTTGAAAAGACTTTTTTTGCAGTGACATATACATGTATTTGTAGATAAATATTCGGAGTCAAAGTTAAGGTTATGTGTTCATTAGCTTTAGAAGTGTGCAGAGAAAATCTACCCATCCACTGGATAGCAAACTTCTGTATATAAACAGTGTACCCATATAGGTATGTAGATGTGTTATTTATCTATATAAGAACATGCTAAAGACCAGGAACTAGTTCGTTTACAACATTCGCTCGATAAAATGAGCATCAATTTGAATTAATCTGCATTAAGTTTCGTCTCACCTTGGCGGGGTTTCTCGAAGCTGGGTCAGCTTGACACCTTTGTAACGAAAATATCCAATATCTGATTTTATTTCGAAAAGTAATTAAATTCGCAAATATACTTAATATATTTTTACTTTTATAATAATTCATTGAATTTTTTTATAAATATTATTTATTTTACTTTTTAATTCAAGATTTCATTTAATAATTTTAATTACATTATTTCATCTCATATTCATTAAGCTGAACAAACTTTCAATAACTGTTCCTTATTTATTTGACGAAGTTGTCAAGCGTTTCTGGTTGTTTTGATTTCCAAAGTTTACATGCACCATGATAGAAACGTTATATACATTATGTAGATACACGTACAATAAAACGAATACCCCTCTCAGTGTATACCGGGGTAATTCTACACTCTCGCTGCATACAAAACTATTTATATAATACAACCGGTTCGCCCTACTTAAGTTATGTAAATACAATGTATAAACCAACCAGTGCGGTTTTTGGTTATATTTAAAGCCGTTGTTGATCAGCCACAGGCGACACACCTAAGCCCTTTCGGCGAGGCCTACTTTCCCCCTTCCCCCTAACTGAAGATTTCCTAAACTCCCCGACGTTTAAAACATTAATCGATATTTATAACATTTTTACAAGTGAAATATCAAAAATTAATCATTCTATAAAAGTGATATTTTTCACTTTTTCTGATTTGACCAATCAGAGAACTTCTTACAAACGACGTTTGGGAAAATCAAAAGCTGCAACTGTAGATTTTGCTATATAAATGTAATAAACAGAATATCTAACAGTATCTTCAGTAATACCAAACATATTTCACTCGTGAGGCTAATATTTTGATATTTTTCACTCGTGCTGCGCACTCGTGAAAAATATCAAAATATTAGCCCCACTCGGGAAATATATTTGGTATTACTGAAGACACTGTTAGATATCCTCTATCTCTTTTGATATTGTCTCTTCAAATTAAATTCTGAAACCATCTTGTAATTTGCCTGACTTTTGTTGATGACTTTATGGTCGTTGCTTATCTCCTTAAGATGACGTAACACACACATGTGCTGCAACTTTTAAATTTAGTAATAGATAGAGTGTGCCGAAAAAATAATTAAACTGCACCATACAGCTGTTTCGTCCTCCTAAGACTCTTCAGTGACGCTAGGGGCCAAAAGATGTGGAAGTAGAAGGGTCATGTGCGTAAAACCCCTTTAATTTATGAATTTAGAAGTAAAATTAAACTAGTTCCATATAATTTCAAATCGTGTACTACGAAAATGTGTATATTATGTACCGTGCCACTGCTCAAATGAGATTAACTGTGGGTATGGAGGCTCCAGCAAACCTCGGGGACTAAAAAATCCACCAGCAGAGTCTGCCACCCCCATCGTTAAAGATGATGTAACACACACATGTGTTGCACGCTAAAGTACATTGTATGTAATAGATACAGTATGCAAATTATAACAATTGTATTTTTTTCACAGGTCTTTTTCTGAATTTCAACCAAGACAATACTTTTCCTCTAAATCTGTAATAAAAAGATACACATGGCAAACATGTATATTTTGATATTTGCATAAACGTACAAAACTTAGCGGTTATTTTATTTTAGCGATATTCTCATTTGAAGCATTCCGCCTTAAAATACTTGTGCTAACTACAGATTCTGTATATTGCTTTCTTTAGCCAGTAATGTGAGCGTGCCAATTTAACACTGTGCTTTTCTGTTTAAAATTTATAACGAGCTATTGGAATACGCCAACATGCATCTGCATACATATAGTCACTTTGTGTATAGAATATTAAAGTTGGCATTTGAATAAGAATGATGGTCTGAATTGAAAGTATATTTAAATGGCCATAGACGCTACCTTACAGATGATTTCACATGAATAAAAAGTGTTAGGATCTCTTTGTCTAGTGCTCGCGATGTGAACAAAACTTTATCTACATACTCCCATACAAATACTTGGATTTAAATGTCTCGGGGAAGACTAAAGAAAAAAATTGCTATTTGTTTTAACTTGCACAGTAAAAAAAGTTATGCGGGTGTTTTAGGCATGTCAATTACCACAAAATGCGAATTGTTCTGATGTAAACTTTGACAGGCAGCAAAAAACAAATATGAAAAAAACACAACACAGTTAACACATGATTTGAATCTAATACTAAAAATGAGATGAATAAAATCCAAAAGTGGTAAATATAAGTTTTTAAGTTTTGAACTGTTCGGTTGGCTTTCACAGGCAATGTGAATGCCAACTGAAATCATTTAAATGTTTGAGTACCAACAGACCACAAAGCACTCTTAGAGCATTCAATGTATAGCTAAAGAAACTTCTGTCGTTACATCACATAGCGCTTTTTTACGCAAGGGCCTAAGAATTTGTTACAGCTAGTTTTGGACCTAATCCATGGTATTCATAGTAATTTTATACTTTTGGGGGTTTAGATCAGTTTTCGTTAAAATTGCCACCACAATGGTCATAAAGGCTCGATTAGGTCCTAAACTAGCGATAACAAAATCTCAGACCCCTGTGGTCTGACGGTGATCATGCATATATGGTTTTGGACCTAATCAATGGTGTTCATAGTAATTGTATACTTTTTGGGGTCTTAGGTCAATTTTCGTTAAAAATACCACCGCCATGGCCATAAAGGCTTGATGAGGTCCCAAACTAGCGATAACAAAATCTCAGGCCCCTGTGGCCTGACAGCGGTCATATATATAGTATATCCTTCATCATCCTGCTGCATCTAAAAGTAAAGATGGTTCGATTGTGACATTGACGTTAAGTTGAGTTAGGGAATAATGTATTTAAAAAAAAAAAAAAGCTTTTATTCAATTTAAGAACCTAAACTAATATCTGTCTAGCGCAAGCTACTTCCAACATTTATGATATTCCGTCTGGGTGTAGTTTTGCAATATACTATATCTAAAATTAATAAATGGAAACTAAATCAAATAATAATTTCTTAAACTCTTTGGATGTTTCTCAATATATTTAAACATCTACCAATTCGAACTGTCTGGTTTGGTTTATTTTGTTTTACGTCCTATTATCAGCCAGTATGATTTAAGGACGTGCCGGATTTTGGAGGTGGAGGAAAGCCGGAGTACCCGGAGAAAAACCACCGACCTACGACCAGTACCTGGTAACTGTCCCACGTGGGTTTCGCAACTCAGAGGTGGGGGGCTAGTGGTAGAATGTCGGGACACCTAAACGACTCGGCCACCACGGCCCCCAAAAACGAACAGAAAAGTAATGTCATAGATCTCAATAAACTTATCAAATAACAGTCTGCTTGCTCATGTTACCTGTCTTACGGCTGTAAATTCAAAGGAATGCTGCTTAGTTAAAATATGTTCGCATTAAAAGACAAATTTGTAAAGAAGGTTATTATGCAAATGGGTCACAGTGGTACGTATTATACCGTACAGGTAGATAGGGGCGAAGGTATCCAGTTCGTTCTGGGTTTGACATTTTCACACAAGAGACATCCTTAAATCGTGACATTAGTCTCGCTGAGGTGTATTGTTCGGAAAATCTTTTAAGGTCCATAGCCCCGTTTTAGTTGCACCGCCGCATAAACTTGAGTACATTTATCTTCATAGTAGATCAAAAAGTTATACAAAGATTTGGAAATACATGTATTTTTTTACTTGTATAACGATAGGTTTAATGAATAATTTCGGGGGAAAAAACTCATATTCTATGGAATTTTGAAAACATTATGAAGAATAAAATGTTTCAATAAATGTGTTTCAACTGTAAATACAGTGGGCCTGTCTAAGAATCGAACCCCGGGCCTCAGATCGACATCGTTATGCGGTCGTTATAACCAAAATGTTTTACTAGATCAGTAATTATATTGTGTATTTCGCAAAATAATTGATACCTCAAAAAGGATACTTTGTTTCACATCATTTTCAGGTATACCAGGTAATTCAGAAGAGTAAGAATTAAGAAATAAAAATATCTTCAGTTGTTTTTTGTCAAAGAGTAATAAATGATGAAATACGAGAATTTCAGTTTTCATGAGAATATAACTTTATTACACTCTTCTATATTTTCAGTTTAGAAAACGTGACGTCACTTCAAAATGTCCAGCGCAGGATCAACAAAGGGCCTGACCATTGAGTTCCGCAAGAGAAAGGGTCGGGACAAGTTGATCCTGGGTCTGATAATTGTGGGAGCGATAGCCCTCGTTATTGGACTAGCGGTGGGGATTCCCCTCTCTAAGCGGGCGGCATTACAAGCGCCCACACACGATGCCAGCCTCGCTTTCGCTAGAACGTTGTTGGAACAGAACGTCTTGATTGACGGGTAAGTTTCTATATTGGGATTGAAAGTCATTTTTTTTAACTTTCATAGCACTATGAAAGTTAAAAAAAATGACTTTCAATCCATATATTTACATTTTTACTATAGTAAAATTGCTTAACCTCATAAATATTTTTTTCAATTAATAGTTTATTACCTGCGTTTGTATATGTGTCGTCATTTTAACGACATTGGCGGAACAGTCGGAACAGCTTGAATAAAATTGGCGCCAATGTCATTTGAGCGTTTGACGCAAGGGCAATCTCCATGTTATTCGAAGCGGTGCGACAAGACTCTCATTGAACAAGCTTGATCTATGACGTCATAATTAAACCACGTGCTACGTCTCGATAACCATTGCTTTCATACTTTTATGAAAGGCATTTTTGCTGGTGATCTTCATGTAGTGGGTTGAAGCGCAAATGTAAATATAATGTAATTAATTTCAAGTGTTAAGTTTTTGCAAAATTAATGATCGAGTAATTTGAATATGATACAATCATATGAGCATATGTCAATATTTGCAAAATTTGCACGCAAATGACAGTGTTTTGCTGCAGCTTTGTGTAAATAAAATATATTTTACTGTGCAAATAAACATGATTTTCCTGTTAGTAATAGGCTTTGTACGCGTGATATGTACGACCAAAGGAGGGGCAAAATAGAGAAACTTTTGAAAACTAGAAATGTCTGTGAGACATAAATGCCCTCTCCTCTATATGAAATTAGTTCTTCATACTTATTATGTATGCGACGTTTGGTGACAATCGGATCAGTATATGATTAAATAAGCTGGTTACATTACCATGGGACGGGACGGGACGGGTTGGGACGGGACGGACATGGGTAACACTATATGCCCCCCCCCCCCCTTCATTTCATGGCGGGGGCTTAACAATAAAGGAGTATTAGAACAAGTGCTCCGGAAGAGTAAGTGTCTTCTGTTCAGAATAATCGGAGACACCCGTCATGAAATTCTAGGTTGCATCCATATTCTCATATTCTCAAAGCTGGGGTATTTTAAAAATTTAAAAATTGCATTCTAATAAGCATATTGAAAATCGACCACCTTTATACAATGTACCACACAATCATATAGAATATATTTCCCAATGGACATTAATAAAAAAAGAAAGGTAAATTAAAAGGATTTTAGACTGAAATTCGAAGAAATACACTGTTGGCATTATCAGACTGTGGCATCATTCAAACATTGTTTTAAAGATGTTAAAATGTAACATAAACGTTATCAAAGAAGCCCAGTTTTGTTCCAATCCAGACCTAGTGGGCGTAGAAATATATCATGTACTCTTGTCATGTACTTTATTTAATTGCTGATTGATTGACCAACAGATAAAAATGTGACTGACATTCTGCTATCACTATCCCTCCACCTCTGTGTCGTGGTGAGGTGCCTGATATTCTGCTATCACTAGCCCTCCAACTCAGGGTTGTGGTGAGGTGTCTGACATTCTGCTATCACTAGCCCTCCAACTCAGGGTTGTGGTGAGGTGCCTGATATTCTGCTATCACTAGCCCTCCAACTCAGGGTTGTGGTGAGGTGTCTGACATTCTGCTATCACTAGCCCTCCAACTCAGGGTTGTGGTGAGGTGCCTGATATTCTGCTATCACTAGCCCTCCAACGCAGGGTTGTGGTGAGGTGTCTGACATTCTGCTGTCACTGGCCCTCCACCTCATGGCCGTGGTGAGGTACCTGACATTCTGCTATCACTAGCCCTCCACCTCATGGTCGTGGTGAGGTGCCCGACATTCTGCTATCACTGGCTGTGATGCAGGTACTGACCAAAGGTCGTTTTTACCCCACCACTAAAACCTGACACGTCTTTGTATTTTTTGTACACAAAATATGTTTGTTGCGTGTTAAACTGTTTAATATGTATCGTGCATAGGTTGAATTCACAAAATATGTTATTATTATTATTTTTTTTTTTTCCGCAGGCATAATGACCTTCCATGGCAGTATCGCCAGTATGCTAAAAATAAGGTCTATAATGTGATGCTGAACGAGGACACAAGAACGCAATGGCCGGCTGGCACTCCCATGACGGATGACTCATTTCCGGTTTTACCTCCTCAGACAGACATTCCAAGGCTCAGGGCGGGAGAGGTTGGTGCACAGGTAGGTAACAGACATTCCAAAAAACTTGACCTTGGAGGCTTTTAAGACTCTACCCTATATTCAATGGTGTATGTGTGTAGTTTGTCACTTAATATTCGATTTTACTTGCGTCAAGTAGAAAAGAAAAAGTTAAATTTTAAGTAAATATTTCAGATTTAAGTTTAAACGCTTAAAACATATGCAGTATGAAAGATCTCGAAAAAAATTTGTAGCAGCTTGTAACATTATTTTACAGAATACAGTTGCTATGAGAAAAAGACATTCGGACTGAAGCTGAAAATGGTTTTGTTATTTGTGCTGATGACGTGATTCCTTGTTAAAGGAAGTTTTTTTTCAGTTTTGATTTTAGCAGTCCTTATTTGGCCCTTTAAGACTAGTCAGAGAAAACATAATTAGAATTTGGAAAGAGACACTTATAAGTCGAGGTTTATAGATTTTCATTCCGACTTTCATTTTGAAAGGCGGACAAACTCTGTGGATGCTCCTGTTACTACTGTCAGTGGTTCGGGGATAATTTACCTACTGTTGTTATAGGAGACCATGGTAACCCACTCCCCCTTCCTCCTACCATGGCAACCCACTCCCCCTTCCTCCCACCATGGCAACCCACTCCCCCTTCCTCCCACCATGGCAACCCACTCCCCCTTCCTCCCACCATGGCAACCCACTCCCCCTTCCTCCCACCATGGCAACCCACTCCCCCTTCCTCCTACCATGGCAACTCACTCCCCCTTCCTCCCACCATGGCAACCCACTCCCCCTTCCTCCTACCATGTCAACCCACTCCCCCTTCCTCCCACCATGGCAACCCACTCCCCCTTCCTCCTACCATGGCAACCCACTCCCCCTTCCTCCTACCATGGCAACTCACTCCCCCTTCCTCCTACCATGGCAACCCACTCCCCCTTCCTCCCACCATGGCAACCCACTCCCCCTTCCTCCCACCATGGCAACCCACTCCCCCTTCCTCCCACCATGGCAACCCACTCCCCCTTCCTCCCACCATGGCAACCCACTCCCCCTTCCTCCTACCATGGCAACTCACTCCCCCTTCCTCCCACCATGGCAACCCACTCCCCCTTCCTCCCACCATGGCAACCCACTCCCCCTTCCTCCCACCATGGCAACCCACTCCCCCTTCCTCCTACCATGGCAACCCACTCCCCCTTCCTCCTACCATGGCAACCCACTCCCCCTTCCTCCTACCATGGCAACCCACTCCCCCTTCCTCCTACCATGGCAACCCACTCCCCCTTCCTCCTACCATGGCAACCCACTCCCCCTTCCTCCTACCATGGCAACCCACTCCCCCTTCCTCCCACCATGGCAACCCACTCCCCTTCCTCCCACCATGGCAACCCACTCCCCCTTCCTCCTACCATGGCAACCCACTCCCCCTTCCTCCTACCATGGCAACCCACTCCCCCTTCCTCCCACCATGGCAACCCACTCCCCCTTTCTCCTACCATGGCAACCCACTCCCCCTTCCTCCTACCATGGCAACCCACTCCCCCTTCCTCCTACCATGGCAACCCACTCCCCCTTCCTCCCACCATGGCAATTCACTCCCCCTTCCTCCCACCATGGCAACCCACTCCCCCTTCCTCCCATCATGGCAACCCACTCCCCCTTCCTCCCACCATGGCAACCCACTCCCCCTTCCTCCCACCATGGCAACTCACTCCCCCTTCCTCCCACCATGGCAACCCACTCCCCCTTCCTCCTACCATGGCAACCCACTCCCCCTTCCTCCCACCATGGCAACCCACTCCCCCTTCCTCCCACCATGGCAACCCACTCCCCCTTCCTCCCACCATGGCAACCCACTCCCCCTTCCTCCCACCATGGCAACCCACTCCCCCTTCCTCCCACCATGGCAACCCATCCCCCCTTCCTCCCACCATGGCAACCCACTCCCCCTTCCTCCCACCATGGCAACCCACTCCCCCTTCCTCCCACCATGGCAACCCACTCCCCCTTCCTCCCACCATGGCAACCCACTCCCCCTTCCTCCCACCATGGCAACCCACTCCCCCTTCCTCCCACCATGGCAACCCACTCCCCCTTTCTCCCACCATGGCAACCCACTCCCCCTTCCTCCCATCATGGCAACCCACTCCCCCTTCCTCCTACCATGGCAACCCACTCCCCCTTCCTCCCACCATGGTAACCCACTCCCCCTTCCTCCCACCATGGCAACCCACTCCCCCTTCCTCCTACCATGGCAACCCACTCCCCCTTCCTCCCACCATGGCAACCCACTCCCCCTTCCTCCCACCATGGCAACCCACTCCCCCTTCCTCCCACCATGGCAACCCACTCCCCCTTCCTCCCACCATGGCAACCCATCCCCCCTTCCTCCCACCATGGCAACCCACTCCCCCTTCCTCCCACCATGGCAACCCACTCCCCCTTCCTCCCACCATGGCAACCCACTCCCCCTTCCTCCCACCATGGCAACCCACTCCCCCTTCCTCCCACCATGGCAACCCACTCCCCCTACCTCCCACCATGGCAACCCACTCCCCCTTCCTCCTACCATGGCAACCCACTCCCCCTTCCTCCCACTATGGCAACCCACTCCCCCTTCCTCCCACCATGGCAACCCACTCCCCCTTCCTCCCACCATGGCAACCCACTCCCCCTTCCTCCCACCATGGCAACCCACTCCCCCTTCCTCCTACCATGGCAACCCACTCCCCTTACTCCTACCATGGCAACCCACTCCCCCTTCCTCCTACCATGGCAACCCACTCCCCCTTCCTCCTCACCACTCTCTGCAAGGCAGACATTGAAGAAATCAAAACAGATATGTCTCTTCTCTAGTTAACAACATTCAGTATCTAATAGTCTTTACTTATTCTTGCGTTCCGATGTTGGCTCCCAAAGCATCCATCTTGATGATTGCTGTCGAAATGTTGTCAAGCAACATTATACGTGTACGATTGTTATATGAAACATAAACCTATTGGCGATACAAAGAGTACTTTTGAGTAGAAGATACTGCCACATAATTTCAATTGTATAAACGATGGAATTGATGATGACGGACAATTTTTTGTTTACTTCAAATTACCTCGGTTTAAGTGGCTGTCGGTGTGGTATCGGTACCCATTACTGTACTATTATTACTACACATTGTAACTTGTAAAATTTGTTTCCGGTGTAAATGTTCTCAGATTTTGTTTTACTTGTACCCATCATTGTAATATTTTTACTACACACTGTAACTTGTAACATTTGTTTCCGGTGTAAATATTCTCAGATTTTGTTTTACTTGTAACATTTGTTTCCGGTGTAAATATTCTCAGATTTTGTTTTACTTGTACCCATCATTGTAATATTATTACTACACACTGTAACTTGTAACATTTGTTTCCAGTGTAAATGATCTCAGATTTTGTTAAACTTTCAGTGGTGGGCGGCCTTCGTCTCCTGCGGTGCTACATTTAAAGATGCAGTACGTCAGGGATTCGACCAGGTGGATCTTATCCACAAATTTACCGCCAAATATCCGGAGACCTTCCAACTGGCTGTGTCCGCATCTGGTAAGGGGTGACCATAGATGCTCATGTATAGGCCCATCTTTGATATCCAGGTGTTACGCTTACCAACACTCTCTACATCCCTGTAATTATCATCGATAGCCAGGGCTTACGCTCACCTACGCTCACTACACACATAACAAAACTGAAGGCATATAGTTAACAGCTTTATTGGTCTAAGGTAAAAAAAACCTGACCAATCGAAAAGCTGATACCTGCTCTTTGAAGATTACAAAGGCGCGACAATCGACTTCAAAGCTTGTCAAATCTTACCGTTATGTGACCTCGAGATTCTTTTGATCAATAGAGAATACAGAAGCGTCATCTAAACCATAATCCGAACTCAAAATCGATTATACAACGGACAAAATACGGGGAAAAGGAAAGATCAACATGGAGACACTTGTAAAGTATAAGTGGATGAGACCAGATATTCCGGGATTCAAGAGATGCAGGTTGATCAGAACAAAGGGCAAGTTTTATGGTCGCCATTTTTGCCTCATTGAGAAATATTCTGTATCTTTGTGTGATATGAATATGGACATTTTTGAGTATGCTTATTAGTGTGTTTACCTGTTGTGATTGACTATGCTACTTAGTTCTCGTTTTGAGAACTTAATGTTTACATGGATGTGACAAAGTTTTACGTCGATCAAGCAGAAGACGCTTACTCGTCCGGGACACCTGGTCTTATTATCTTGTGCTTTTTACGAGAGTATCCGTGTAAATCTTTCTTTTGTTGCTATTCTGCCTCTAGTTTAATTGATTTTGAGTTCGGATTATGGTTTTGTTGAAGCTTTCGTATTCTCTTATTGTTTTGTTGATGTGAAAAATATTTTTTAATTTGAATGTACGGATTAAAAGCAACCGAGTTGAGATAAATAACGTTTTTTTTGGTTTAACCTTCTCGAACCAACTCAAGTCATATGAAAACGAGTTCCCTTGCAAGGCAAGCACAATACATTGAAAAGCGTTGAACTTCAAATAGGGCTTTTAAAATCTTGAATACTGTTCCGTGGCCTTGAAAATCTTTTAATTTTGTCGTTTATTTTTACCACGGATAAGCATATTGTAGCATTTGAAACTCTAATCAAGGTATGAATTTGAAAAAGCCATGTGAAATATTGATCAAATCTTTATCAACTATACCGTAGGACATCACCAAAAATACAAATAAATGTAGTTATGATAGAGAGCTAAAGGATACGATTTGAAATGTTGATAAGGAGGAGCAGTTCATTGCAGGTTTCCTCCTCCCCCCCCCCCCCCCCCAATCTCCCTTAATGAGAAATCTTCTAATTCGGTAGGGGATAACATTTAAGCATTGAACTGTTACCAGATGTAGTATACAGTCGATATGAATGCAATTTGAGTGACAGACAAATAGAATGTCGCAGGGCGACATGATTATTTATCTGTCACCTTAATTGTATTCATATCGACTGTATACTACATCTGGTAAAAGTTCAATGCTTATATTTACATCTCCGATAATTTTAAAATATGCTTGTATTTATCACTTTGGAATAAAGTCCGTAAACGTTCTCCATTTTTCCATGTGTGTTTCTTTACTGGAAGAGTCTGATTTAAATCATTATCGTCTTAGCTATTGACCCAAAGCCAATTATTCATGTTATCTGAGGCGAAGTGCAAAGCGTTGACGTAACGTAGTCCAACATGGCGTCAGAAATGAGGTCACAATAGCCTGATTTAAATCAGTGTCACCTGAGCGATTGATTCAAACCAATCATACATGTTATCTGAGACGGAGTGCAAAGATTTGATATAACATAGTCCAACATGGCGTCAGAAATAACGTCATGTGATGTGGATTGCAAATTGTTGTATACAGTGTGATATACTACAATTTGGTTTAGTAATGATATATAGGCAAAGGCAACACATAATGTAAATATTTAAGCGAAGCGTTTACGTTAAATTTACCGACTGCTCCATTGGATTTATGATCTCATAAACTAAACAAAATCAAAGGTTAATTCTTATATTTACAGTATTTTCCTGTAAATGGTTCATAATTTTTCTGTTCAATTTAACCCCATCTGCAGACATTATTTCATTTCAAAACTTACAAACGTGAAAACAGATCAATAAATGTAACAGCATGAAATTTGCATAAGCGGTAGCTAGCTCCCCCATGTCAATTGTTGATGACGTCATACAATTGTGATTCGAACGGGATAATTTGCATAGCTCCGCCCTCATGTATTGGTGTCGACGTCATAGAAATTTTGCACGTTCTCAAGTATAGTTATTGGAAAATAACACTAGTTTGCAGTACAATGGTTATCGAGTAAATATCAGTGTAGACTGTAAATATATGCTTATGACGTCACGTTTCAGAATATGTTAACGTTACTTCAGGAGGGCCTTTCTCCTGGCTTAAATACGAAACAACAAGTAACAAAGTTGATGAATGTTATTTTACAGATATTGAGACGATATTTGCAGCCAATAAAATTGCAAGTCTTATCGGTCTAGAAGGCGGTCACATGATCGGAAACACCCTTGGCAATCTCCGTATGTACTATATGATCGGTGTTCGGTACATGACCTTGACCCACAGCTGTGACAACGACTGGTAAGTGATGACGTAGTATTCTAGATAGTTTATCTCAACAGATAAAGTATTAATCATAGCTGTTCCATCCTCGATATCCAGGAGTTACGTTCACATACGCTCTCTATACACCTCTGACTTCAAAGCATGTCAATTTTAACCGTTTTGTAACCACGAGATTCTTTTGATCAAAGAGTCGAACCGTTCTTCTTGTCTCGTCATCAAGGTGGCACACACGGAGCCTTCAGGTTTGCTCTGACATATTCCGGGGGTGTAGAGAGCATAGTTAGTGAACATAACCTCTGAATGACGAGGATGTAAATGTTTTGGCGGTGTATTCAAATGCATAACACCTACATCCTTACATTTATACTTATATAAAGTGAGATATGACCTCTACATAGAACGGATTTAGGACACACACACCACCACCACCACCACTTTTTCACACACAGTTATGTCACGGACATATCACTTAAAAAACTTGGTTTGGGATTGCTCTTAATTGCGAATTTCTATACATTTACCAGTGTTTTTTTGTGACATAGGGAATTGATTTGATTTGATAATTGCACTTGTGATACCAGACAGTGTTTTTTTCAGGGCCGACAACTACAAGGCGGATTTAAATGGTGGAGTATCCAAAGGTCTCACAGAGTTTGGAAGAGTAAGATCCGAATTGAAGAAATAAGTGCATCACGTACCTAAAAACTATTGAGGAAAAAAAGTTTTCAATGAATGACTTTTATTTGAATTTTTACGGAAAATTTCCCAACGAAACAAAACCAAAAAAGAACAGTTGGGCTTAAGATCCAATGAATCCTATGACCAAAACATTTTTACCGGTAATATGATAGATTGTTGTTTAAAAAACTGCATTTCGATGGATAGGCAAGAGCATGTTCATTGTGTATAACTTATTGTAGAATTTGCTTCAGCAATATATATAAACATATGTTTCTACAATGCTCCGCACAAGATAATTTATCTTCATTCTTAAATGATGAAGCATTTTAACGTACGATGTCCACAGAAATGGTTACTTTAAATCTGAAGAGATAGACTTACCTCGCTTTCACCTCTGTCAACATACAATGTGTATATATCTGTTAAGGTTTATGTCAAGTCGTTTTCACCATGAAAAGTCTAAACTGTTTTATGATATACCAGAATTCATATTTATCAGGTATGGACCTTTGATGAGGTCAATATGGTGTTATAACAACCTGGTAGAATCCAATATTAACCGAAGGCGAAGCCCGAGGTCAATATTTTAAATTCTAACAGGTTGGTAACACCATATCGACTGAATCAAAGGTCCTTATACAATGTGTGTTTTTATTAGATATGAAACTTTTTTTGCAAAATTCTGAAATTGCATAACATGTTTATCTATATTGATAAGCATGGTATACAGTGGGGCACTGTGACGACACAAACGCAATATTGACTTGGTGTTTCTAAAAATAGAAACATGAAATCAATACCACAAAATATGGACCTCGACGTGAGCATAATTTAGCCAATTAGACTTGAATAAAGTCAGACCAAATATACTATTATCATTTATCCAAAGGAAATTTTTTTGTATCTAATTTTCCTAACATCTAACTTTTGTAGATTGTGGTTCGTGAAATGAACAGGCTGGGGATGATCATAGATGTGTCCCATGTCTCGTATCAGACCATGCGTGACGCTATGCAGTCGTCGGTAGCCCCAGTCATCTTCAGTCATTCGTCCGTCTTCGCGCTTTGTAATAATTACCGAAACGTCCAGGACGACGTCCTCCTAAAGCTGGTAAGATACGGATACTGCTTCAACATGATTTTATAATATACAAAGTACATATAGGGCGGTTCAGTGCGGTGTGGTGCAGTGGATAGCGCTCTTTTCCTTTATCATAATCGCTGGTTTTCCATTCTTCAACCGGAGACGAAAAAGAGTAGGATTCATATCTGACTTCAACATGATCATGATCCTATGCATTACATCCGCGCCATAAAAGGAAAAAAATGTTTTCTAAATCAATGAATGTTCGTGTGATACAATAATGTAATTTGACACGATCAGAGGAAATGTATTTATATGTTTCTCAAACTCTCTCTCACAAAATAATTAATAAACCTGGATGATAAATGATGAGATGACAAAAAATGTGTTAAGCTCGCACGACTAGACTTACATAGGTGAGATAATACTTTAACATGTACAAATGTTAAATATTAAGCTGATAAGATACCGTATATCTGTTTTTTAGCGTATGCTAAATTTCGCGTTTTCTGTACAAAATCACAGGTTTTATATTTAGCGTATTTTATTTTTAGCGGTGTTCCAGCTACAATTATTAATTTTAGCGTATGAATCATATATAAGAACACAAAAAATGAACATTTATAACTATAATTGAAAACAATCGGGTATTGCATGAAATGTTATCGCAAATGATACAGTAGCATGGGAATATGCCGTTGTAGAGTACCTAAAATTCATCAGGTCGTGCTTTGAGGTGATCAAACAGTTTTATCAACTATTTTGCACCCAATGGTTTT
This sequence comes from Mimachlamys varia, assembly GCA_947623455.1. Taxonomy (NCBI): domain Eukaryota; kingdom Metazoa; phylum Mollusca; class Bivalvia; order Pectinida; family Pectinidae; genus Mimachlamys; species Mimachlamys varia. Next base: position 37,869,738 of record OX392538.1, on the reverse strand, counting down.
ATATTGTACTGTATCTTCATACTGTACAATGAAACCCATTTTAGCGATATTTCATTTTTCGCGATAGAGTGTTGTCGCGAACATAGCGAAAATTAGACACTCGCTTAAATAACCCGATATACGGTATATTGATTTTTTCAGCTCCGGGGATAATTGTTAATTGGTAAAATAAAATCGTGAGTTGTACAATGTAAGCATGGGAAATTGATATCAGGTTAAGAAAGTAAGAAACCGGAGCAGAGTCAAAATAAAAAGTGATCCGAGCAAAGAAATAGTCCATAATAAACATCAATACGAATGAATAGGACGGGAAAATGTGAAAAAAAATATATAAACTTTATTTATTTTACAACAATTACGGAATAAGTTATCGAACTTTTATTAATCACTCTTGTTGGCCCGGATGTAAACGCGCGAGGGGTCTTATTGTGAGAGGAAACCGGAGTACCCGGAGAAAACCAACGTGGTCGGGCAGGTGACCCAGTCCTTTTCACGTCCAGTCCGGGAAACGAACCCCGGCCGTCTTGGTGAAAGGCAGGTGCGCTTTCCACTGCACCATCCGTCCAACCTAATGAAAAAATAGCAGCACAGTTTAGTTTAACGATTTGTTTAACAATAATTTTTCTTTTGTACAAAGTTTTTAATTTCATAGCATTCCTCCGCACAAATCTTCTATTTGCAATCGATTAGCAATGAGCTTAAAAGTCGTTTTGAAATTACCTAGTATGGCGTTTAGTTGACTTTGTAATGAAGGCTGATATACATGTAATAGTGTGCATTGTAATATGGATATGCTAAACATCCTATCACACAGTACTAGTACTTAAAGGGTTTCACAGAAAATAGGTTTCTCGTCCCGAGTATTCCGATATATTCAATGAGTTATGATAATCAGCTGATAATATAAAATGATCAACTGAAAAGAGCGTTCGTGCGTAAAATAATTTATTCGCTGGTAATGAAATAGGAAAAAAACTGGCGGTATCAATATTTTCAATAAATTGTGTTTTTATGATGATATCAAAAATACATGGTTTGGCCAAGATACAATTTTGAATATTTATTTTTGAACATTTTCTTGCACAGAAACTCCCAATTTTAATTTAGCAGCGGTTCTTTATTAATGTAAAGACAAAGGTTATGTTTAAAAAAAGCTACGCTTTATATATCAAAAATTCGTTGAAAATTATATTTATTATATCCGATATAACCAGCCTTTAAAGATTAAAATATTAAAAGCATATTCATACATGTAGACTTTTTCTCGTATGTCAGAATTGGCTGGAGGTTTGAATATCATCGTGTGTAATCGATGCATTTTATGTTTGAATGTTAAAACATGTGACAATTTACTAAAGATATATACTACTACGACTAACAGCCACTGTTACGATTATGCTTATTGTTAAACTGTTTTTAAGTACGATAATGTTGAAGAGATACATGCTTTTCTAGTGAATATATTATCATTGTATATCTATGTACTGTAAAGCGCTTTAGAGTGGCTTATGTTAGCTAGATAGGGCGCTATATCAAATATTGTATATTATTATTATTATCATTTATTTGGCAAGATAATTATCTAGCTGGTACGATGCATAAGGGTAAGATGCATTGTTTTGCTGGGAAAATCCTTTCATCTGCGTACCTGCGATAAAAATATAGTTCCTGTCAATCGATTTATTCATTCGGTGAAATACAAACATGAGATTAGGGAAATCACATGTATGATACATCTGAAGTTGATCAATATATTGTGATATTGTCAAATATATTTCCTTCGGAAGGATCAGGGGAGTATTTAATATAACAAGCAAGCTCAAGGGCACTGCTTTATGTATATGCTCTTGTCATTTCATGTAGTGGTATCTTTATTTTATATAATGTTATGCAAACGTTAACATGTCAAAACAAACAATAACATTGTGTGAAAATGCAGAACGTGTGATCGAAATGTTAGTGTCATGTTTTATTGTATTTGAAATAGAATAATAAAGAAGTTTATGATAATGATAAACAAATTTTTTTTTCAGAAACAGAACAAGGGTGTTATAATGATAAATTTCTACACTGGTTATATCAACTGTAATGCAGATCACGCCAACAATACAACAGTCTCGCAGGTAGCAGGTAAACATCTTCTTAAGTGTCAAGTTAGCGAATATATATCTATGTAAGGGTCATAGGTTACCGAATATATTTATCTATAAGGTCATAGATTAGCGAATATATTTATCTATAAGGTCATAGGTTACCGAATATATTTATCTATAAGGTCATAGGTTACCAAATATATTTATCTATAAGGTCATAGGTTACCGAATATATTTATCTATAAGGTCATAGGTTACCAAATATATTTATCTATAAGGTCATAGGTTACCAAATATATTTATCTATAAGGTCATAGGTTACCAAATATATTTATCTATAAGGTCATAGGTTACCGAATATATTTATCTATAAGGTCATAGATCAGTGAATATATTTATCTATAAGGTCATAGGTTACCAAATATATTTATCTATAAGGCCATAGGTTAGCGAATATATTTATCTATAAGGTCATAGATCTGTGAATACATATCTATATAAGGTCATAGATTAGCGAATATATATCTATATAAGGGGCATAGGTTACCGAATATATATCTATATAAGGTCATACGTTAGCGAATATATATCTATATAAGGGTCATACGTTAGCGAATATACATCTCTATAAGGTCATACGTTAGCGAATATACATCTCTATTTCTTTTTTTAATTTCGTTTTCTATTTCTTTTTTATCTACAAGGTCATAGATTAGCGAATATATATCTATATAAGGTCATAGATTAGCGAATATACATCTCTATAAGGTAATACGTTAGCGAATATACATCTCTATGAGGTCATAGAATAGCGAATATATATCTATATAAGGGTAATAAATTAGCGAATATGTATCTATAAAAGGGTCTTAGATTAGCGAATATATATCTATATAAGGGTCATAGGTTACCGAATATATTGATCTACAAGGTCATAGATCAGCGAATATATATCTATACAAGGTCATAGATCAGCGAATACATATCTATATAAGGTCATAGATTAGCGAATATATATCTATATAAGGGTCATAGATTAGCGAATATATATCTATATAAGATCATAGATTAGCGAATATATATCTCTATAAGGTCATAGATTAGCGAATATATATCTATATAAGGTCATAGATTAGCGAATATATATCTATATAAGATCATAGATTAGCGAATATATATCTATATAAGGTCATAGATTAGCGAATATATATCTATATAAGATCATAGATTAGCGAATATATTTATCTACAAGGTCATAGATTAGCGAATATTTATCTCTATAAGGTCGTAGATTAGCGAATATATATCTATATAAGGTCATAGATTAGCGAATATATATCTATATAAGGTCATAAATCAGCGAATATATATCTATATAAGGTTATCGATTAGCAAATATATATCTATATAAGGGTCATAGGCTACCGAATATATATCTATATAAGGTCATAGATTAGCGAATATATATCTCTATAAGGTCATAGATTAGCGAATATATATCTATATAAGATCATAGATTAGCGAATACATATCTATATAAGGGTCATACGTTAGCGAATACATATCTATATAAGGGTCATAGATTAGCGAATATATATATATATAAGGTCATAGGTTACCGAATATATATCTCTATAAGGTCATAGGTTACCGAATATATATCTATATAAGGGTCATAGATTAGCGAATTTACAATATCTTTTATATATATAATGACAAAGGATCGGTTTCAATTAAGGTCTTCTGGTCACTGATGAATCTTTTGGTAAGATAAATGTATGGTTCTCTTTTTGTCTTAGTAGGAAAAAGAAGAATTGTTGATATAAGTAGCCTATCAATCAGCTGTCTGATACTTTTTTCGACCTTTGATTTAATTAATTGCAGATTTAGTTTTACAAAAAATAACATTTTCCGAAGAATTACACTTGTAATATTTTTTCTCCACCTAATTCCCACACTGTAGTTACAGTGACCTACACTCGATGTACTGACGTAGTTACAGTGACCTACATTTCATGTACTGACATAGTTATAGTGACCTACACTCGATGTACTGACGTAGTTACAGTGACCTACATTCCATGTACTGACGTAGTTACAATAACCTACATTCCATGTACTGACGTAGCTACAGTAACCTACATTCCATGTACTAACGTTATTGCAGTAACCTACATTCCATGTACTGACGTAGCTACAGTAACCTACATTCCATGTACTAACGTTATTGCAGTGACCTACATTCCATGTACTGACGTAGTTAGAGTGACCTACATTCCATGAAGTGACGTAGTTACAGTGACCTACATTTCATGTACTGACGTAGCTACAGTGACCTACATTCGACGTGTCAACGTAGTTACAGTGACCTACATTCCATGTACTGACGTAGCTACAGTTACCTACATTCGATGTCCTGACGTAGTTACAGTGACCTACATTCCATGTATTGACGTCGTTACAGTGACCTACATTCCATGTACTGACGTAGTTACAGTGACCTACATTCCATGTACTGACGTAGTTACAGTGACCTACATTCCATGTACTGACGTCGTTACAGTGACCTACATTCCATGTACTGACGTCGTTACAGTGACCTACATTCCATGTACTGACGTAGTTACAGTGACCTACATTCCATGTACTGACGTAGTAACAGTGACCTACATTCGACGTGTCAACGTAGTTACAGTGACCTTCATTCCATGTACTGACGTCGTTACAGTGGCTATGGATGCAGCGTAAAGAATCATGGTTGTGATTGGCAAAATAGCAAACACAGTACGGGACCAGTTATTAACACAAAAAATCATATTTCGTCAATTTTCGATTAAAAACTGACGGTTTGGCTTCTAGAACTAGAGCGATCAAGGCAGGGGTAGTTTGTCTAATACATTTGTCTTGTTTTTCCAACAGGACGTGTAAAATATAAAATCTTATGGTATTTATTGTTTTACAGACCACATCGACTACGTGAAGAATTTAATAGGTGTTGACTATGTGGCTATAGGAGCTGACTACGACGGTGTGCCTTAGTGAGTATATTACTCTGCAAATGCTATGTAATACAACAGTATTAGCCGGATCTCGTTATCTTGCACTCGTACAACTCAAAGACCCTTTTAATCATGTCGTCCGCCGCAGTCACAGTTCGTACCAAACATTCAAAATCGATTTACTCAAATGCTCATAATATCTCGATATCTTATCCGACTTCGGGACAACGAGGTTCAACTGTAGTTAGATGTACATAAATGTTTACACATTTTAAACAAGATATTATGTAATACAATAATATTATAACGACTGTTTACATACAGAGATGTAGGTAATTTTGAATGTTGCTGAATAAAACAACCATCTGACTAGTACAAGTGAATATGGTACAATTGATACACATGCATCATGTGGTACAAAGGGAGATTAGTCTGTCGTGTTAGTTTGCAATTGTAACCTAGGCGGATATTGTTACAGTCCTATCAAACAAATTGTCTTTGCTGACAAATTTACATCTCGCCCTTCCGGGAATGTGTTTTATAAGATTGTTTCTACCACAATACCCTCTGTTATTCCACTCTCAGACCATTTTATAAACGTGCTGACTGTTGGATAAATATATGTTATATACCACTAGTGGAATATGACCTTCCGGACTTTTGATTGGTTGAGAAGTTGAACTTTGACCGGAAATGCTGATTGTTGACGACGTCATCGATTGATGACGTCGTCACAACTTGGCGGGAATGTATTCGAGATGATGTGATTTCCCGCAAATCTGCGATTCACCCCAGAAAACAACACTGCAACTGCCGAATAAATATCAATGTGGTAGAAACAGATCACACGACTCGTGGTTATTGGATATGGAATTTATTTCACTCTCGTTAATTATTTTTTAAAAGTTACAAAAGACACTCGCTAAAGCTCGTGTCTTTTGTAACTTTTAAAAAATAATTAACTCGAGTGAAATAAATTCCATATCCAACAGCCACTCGTTGTGTAACCTCTATAACAACATTTGCTAAAACATTCATTGCTTAAATAACAATTCCACGAAATGACGGGTAAAGGTTCAAGGTAGATTGGGCGAGATTAAATTTCTAGAAAAAGGGCATATAGTTGGATGCGAGAATAGAATGTCACATCGTGATGAACACACGTTTTCTATTTCAGCATGCCATTGGAGCTAGAGGATGTCTCGACTTATCCCGTGATATTTGCCGAACTCCACAGGCGAGGCTGGTCTACTATGGATCTGCAGAAACTGGCCGGCTTAAACTTCCTCCGGGTCTTCAAAGCGGTGGAACAGGTAAAGAGGTCATCAAATTTAAAATATATGAAATATTTGCTTTTGTGACTTCCTCGGTAACAGAAAAAAAGAGATACAATTATTCTGTAATTTTTTAACTACACGTATAAATATAAACAGTTCTCGAACTTTAATGTACTCCGAATAGTAACTGATGCATTCACGGTACTTCCGGTTCTGTTGACCTCGTGTGTTAGAGATAAGGGTCAATCCAAACGGCTAAAGTTATAGCCAAGGATTGTTTATGTTCGAGATCTTCATCGTTGTAGAAATTATATGGGTCATACATTTGGAGGTAAAGTTCTGAAAGCATAAGGAAATATCTAAATCCCACAGCTGTTAAGAATCATGAGAGCAGAAAAAGTTTGGAGGTCTTGCGTTACTTGCTCTTCGAGCCAGTCGAAAAAATAACAAAGGTTCAACCGTCCTTTGTACTAAGTGTTCTACACAACATAAACAATCCTTTGGATCACCAAATTAACATATCTTCAATTAATTGCACCTATTTTAAAACAATTGAAGATAGGTACATTTATTTGAAGATATGTCAAATTATTTTTGCCTATCTTTATTTATGTAAAGATAGGTACTACTAAATTGAACATATCTTTAATTGAATTGCACCTATCTTCAATTGAATGGTACCTATCTTCAATTGAATGGTACCTATCTTCAATTGAATGGTACCTATCTTCAATTGAATTAAACCTAGATACAAATATAACATATCCTTACTTAAATAGAACAGATTATCAATTCCGCCACAATGAGATTGACGATGTCTCCCTGTGTTCCTCATTTGCTATTGAAGATAGGTTCAATTCAATTAGAGATAGGTACGATGTAATTGGCGAAAGGTTCAATTCATATGGAGATAGTTTCAATATGTCTTATTTGAAATGATCTCTAATTGTACCTACCTTCAATTGAATTAAAGTTACCTTTACTTAAATTGTATCTATCTTCAATTGAATTAAACCTAGGTACAGAATGTACAAATATAACATATCTTTCCTTAGATTAAACATCTTTAATGAAATGGCACCTACGTTTAATTCAGTTGAACTTATATTCAATTCATTAACAGCAAAATGAGAATGACGACATCTCTCCCTTCAATTGGAGATAGGTACAATTCAATAAGAGATATCTATTATTAAATTGGGAAAAGGTTCAATTTAGTTTAAGATAGGTTAATTTAGTCTTATTTGAACCTAGCTTTAATAGAAAAGCCCTTTCCAATTGAATTGTACCTATCTCTAATTGAACTGTATCTAACTCTAATTGAATTGTACCTATCTCTAATTGAATTGTACCTATCTCTAATTGAATTGAACCTATGTCTAATTGAATAGAACCTATTGTTCCTATCTTCTATTATTTGAAAATAGGTGCAATTAATTTAATATATGTTTACTTGGCGTTCCATACATTTCTCAAACATGTGGCATCTTTATGGCGCTAACACCTCAATAATTCAGCGTTTAAACAACATCACGGTTGGGCAGTTTCGAAACCAAATACAACTTTAGGTCCAAGTATCAGATCATCGAACGATAGACATTTTAAGGTATAACCTTATTTGGTTATTCAGAGTAGTACAAAAATGCAGTTTGTTTTTTGTTATATTATATAAGCGGGCTTATTCTTTGATAAGGACAGGGAATTTAAGTCCTTTTTTCATGGTAATAATATTGATCTAATGTTGCATTTCATATAGAGAGCTTCAGACAAATAACAATATAGGCATGGTTGTTCTTGTCCAATAAGTACTCTGTAATCAGTGCGTGTCTTGATAAGCGGTTCTCTCTGGTAATCAACAAAAATATTTTAAGCATATTACTTTATTTTCTAAATGTTAATTCGTTTTTAGAAGATTTATAAGATGCTAAGCTACTGAAGCTTTTAAATGTACCATACACGACCATGCAATTTCTATATAATGGAGCTTGTTTTCTAAAAGCCAGGTTGTCACGCGATCCATAGTGCTATTTTCGAAAAAGATAAACATAAACCTAATATTTTTATTTTTTAAGAAACTGCAAAAATATTGTGCTAAACTGTCTTTTTTAATTTTGGATGTTCAAATTTTCGGGTTGTCAATACATTTTGCTATTAAAGTAGGCCTTAACACCTCTTTTCATTAGTTGAAGAGCTACAAAAATATGTTATTACTATATGGACATTGGTGCAATAAATGTCTAAACAATATGGAAGTCAGTCATAAGAAACGTGCATTCAAAGTTTCCAAAAATACTGTATAACATGAAAAGTTCGTTGGTTCAGTCCTTCGTGGTTTGAAGCCTGCATGTTTGTAAGGTAGTACAAAATGTCATGAATATTCGTAATTAACAAACAGTAGGCACGCATATCATCGCAATTCGTTCTTTATACACAACGAACATTTCATGTTTAAAAACACGAATATTTATACACATCAAACAGTTCATGTTTAAAAACACGAATGTTTATACACAACATACATTTCATGTTTAAAAACATGAATATTTATACACAACAAACATTTCATGTTTAAAAACACGAATATTTATGCACAACAAACATTTCATGTTCAAAAACACGAATATTTATGCACAACAAACATTTCATGTTTAAAAACACGAATATTTATACACAAAAAACATTTCATGTTTCAAAACACGAATATTTATACACAACAAACGTTTCATGTTTAAAAACTCGAATATTTATACACAACAAACATTTCATGTTTAAAAACACGAATATTTATACACAACAAACATTTCATGTTTAAAAACACGATTATTTATACACAACAAACGTTTCATGTTTAAAAACACGAATATTTATACACAACAAACGTTTCATGTTTAAAAACACGAATATTTATACACAACAAACGTTTCATGTTTAAAACACGAATATTTATACACAACAAACATTTGATGTTTAATAACACGAATATTTATACACAACAAACACTTCATGTTTAAAAACACGAATATTTATACACAACAAACATTTCATGTTTAAAAACACGAATATTTATACACAACAAACGTTTCATGTTTAAAAACACGAATATTTATACACAACAAACATTTCATGTTTAAAAACACGAATATTTATGCACAACAAACATTTCATGTTCAAAAACACGAATATTTATGCACAACAAACATTTCACGTTTAAAAACATGAATATTTATACACAACAAACATTTCATGTATAAAAACACGAATATTTATACACAACAAACATTTCATGTTTAAAAACACGAATATTTATACACAAAAAATATTTCATGTTTAAAAACACGATTATTAATTTTATACACAACAAACATTTGATGTTTAAAAACACGAATATTTATACACAACAAACACTTCATGTTTAAAAACACGAATATTTATACACAACAAACATTTCATGTTTAAAAACACGAATATTTATACACAACAAACGTTTCATGTTTAAAAACACTAATATTTATACACAACAAACATTTCATGTTTAAAAACACGAATATTTATGCACAACAAACATTTCATGTTCAAAAACACGAATATTTATGCACAACAAACATTTCACGTTTAAAAACATGAATATTTATACACAACAAACATTTCATGTATAAAAACACGAATATTTATACACAACAAACATTTCATGTTTAAAAACACGAATATTTATACACAAAAAATATTTCATGTTTAAAAACACGATTATTAATTTTATGCACAACAAACATTTCATGTTTAAAACATGAATATTTATACACAACAAACATTTCATGTTTAAAAACACGAATATTTAGACACATCAAACATTTCATGTTTAAAAACACGAATATTTGTACACAACAAACATTTCATGTTTAAAAACACGAATATTTGTACACAACAAACATTTCATGTTTAAAAACACGAACATTAATACACAACAAACATTTCATGTTTAAAAACATGAATATTTAGACACAACAAACATTTCACGCATCATGTACTCGTCTTCGTTGAACAATTAATACATACTTCTATATTATAATACATATTTCTTTATATATTTTTCCGAAGAACTAAATATGATATAACGTGTATGTCGACTATTTCTTGCAGGTGAGGGATAGCAAGAGTAATGACAACCCTTATGAGGATATCATCAACCCAGCCGACTACATAGGGCCTCATAACTGTACGACAAGTTTTTAGGAACCACTTCGCCGACTCCGTCATATATCTTGTGTGTACTTAATTCTCTATCAGAATCAAAACGCTTTTCAAACGTTGATGCTGTTGAATACGTAAAACAACATATTTTCGCTTTTACTAAAACTTAGTAATGTGTTTTAATTTGAAATGAACGCACTAATACCATATTTTGCACAATAGCTGCACGCAAGTTTTTAAAAGCTTGATAAGACAGTGGATTAGTTTGTTAATTGCTGAATCAAATATTTCTTTTTAAAGACAAAGATTGAACCCATATTAACATACATAAACGGATACACTCTCTTCCTTTATAAATGATTCTGGTAAAAACTTCCCAAACTAAACACTAATATAATATTATATAAATATGTATAAACTTTTTTTTCAATTTAACAACTGTAACGAAAGTATTAGTTGTCGGTCATTCAGGCCAGGATCTTAGCGCGAAGGAGGGTTTCAGTACTGATGGAGAAAAATCCAATTTGTAGGGCAGTAGCGACCTAATACCTTTCCATGCCCGATAGTAAAATCTAACCGCTGCTGCCTTGGTGACAGGCAAATGAATTATAGAATACTAGTGTCACAGAGAGCACATGATTATCATGAAATCCATTCAATATTTTATTGTGTAATATGTCAAAAGTGAAAACGTTAATATCGCACGATTAAAATGTGTAAACAATAGTAATATAGCATAATATACTACATTTTTTATATTTGATTTGGTAATTTGATGTGTATCATTAGATCGTTTTCTATGCTTCTATACATAACAGAAGGACATGCATTAAGGATAATTTACAGCTTAATTAATTTTTTCGGCAAACTGTATCTATTTATCTTATACTGAATTTAATAGGTGCAGCATGTGTATGTGCTACGTCATCCTTCTATAAATAACTGAAGGACTTGTATTGAAAAAATGTCTTATTAATGTGACTTTGTATTGAATTTTTTTTTAATTATTCAGTAAGCATTGATATTGATCATCGGATTTCGAAACTTTCGAATTTTGAAAATTAGTATTTCTGTGTATTTCTTGCACTTTTCGGACGGCCAAAATTTCATGCTTGATTGATCATTTGAAATCGTCAGTGTATCACCATTTGTTTTCCGACATTTATTGTAGCTAAAGCGATTTTGATTTTTGACTCCAGATTAGTGAAAAATAACACATTTGATAACGGGACCAGATTACAGACACTTTACTCCCATACTTAATTAATTATATTGAATGGAATTATCCTGTGATTGGCAAAAACAGCATTTTTCACATAAATCCCGTGTTTTGCTCATATTGATATTTTTGACCAAGTATTGCACAAAAACGACTGCACTACTATATATTTATTTTTGCTTTTTCTGCTATGCCATGAACTCCCGTTTTCAAAAACACACATAGAAAAAAGTTATTCATCAGAAAATGTTGATTTTTCACAAGAGAAGATCCTTAAGAAACCCATGGTCGTATGAAAGTCTTATTTACTGTGACCTTGGGTTTGAAATAAAAATTAAATTCATTTATAAGAAAAGGGACAAAAATAGCAAAAATTATAAAAGTCCAAATCAACTTTGTTTCATGACAAACAAATCATGTTATGATGTCGAATTTAAGATCTGCATCAAGTATAATTTTGTTTGGTTTATTTATAAAATTTTAAACGTCATAATTATATTCACGTTGTTTTGATGACAACATTTAATAACTCTCAAGGGGAGAAAAGAGCAACACTGCCAAAATATTCTCAACAACTGTTTAGCTAAGTATTTTATCAAATAAGTGTTAATTATATATTGTGTTGTCGTTTTGCTTTTATCAAGTGTTTTGATTGGTTTACCGTATTGACATGTGGTTTATGTACCAAATATGTTCACTTATTTGCTTTAAGTTGAACAGTTTTTATTCTTGGACCAAATTAATTTACATATGAGTTTGATTGTCATATTACACAGATTCATAGTAATAGTTAATATAGGGTGAAACCTAGACCAACCTAGAAAACATACCAAAGTGGTATAAATAGCAGGGTTTTCTGATTACAGGGGGTGACCATGCAGAAAAATTCCTCTTGAGAGGTGAGGTGAAACGTAGTGCAAAAGTCGTATTTGGGACTTTTCAAAACTTGTCTTAATAGCCAGGTGGTCTTAATGGTGAGGTGTTCTGTAAGCACGGTTTCACTGTTTATTTTAATGTAGATACATAACGTCATATCTCATATTAAGGACGTACTAAAAGGAAACCCATCCTGGACCAATTTCTTTTCTATACGAGATTTTTACGTGGTATATTATTTCATGTTCTCAAAATAAACTTACTATATTGGGTTTTATAAGATACATAGATATGTTCCTATACGATAAGAATATATTACTATGTCATTATGTGTGATTTTATAGGAACTGTTGTGAAAGTGTTTCACGAAAATCCATTGCTTGACGAGTTTTGAATCAATTATATATGTAGAGGTTCTACTAATATATGCAGTGATGTATTATCCTTACTTTTCTTAACGTATCATTATCATGTTTAAGCAAAGGATATTTGAATGTTTTTTTTTTATCATTATCATGTTTATGCATAGGATATCGATATATATTTTTTTAATTAATAAAATTAATTCGGGAATATTGTAGTTATAATGTATTATTATTTAACACATGATTTCATAAACGTAGGGTATCATCGACGAATAAATAAGTAAATATTTGTATCCTATGATGTCACGATCTACAATATGTGGATGGCGATAAATCCATTCAAATATCGTGTATATAGGTCAGAAGGCCGTCAGAAAAACGTCACTTCAAACGATGACTATTAAGCTTACGACATCAACGAGTTACGTTCGTTTTTGCTCTCTGAATCGCTGGAATACCGGTATGCCATAGCAAAACTGATTTGGTCGAAGACAAATGTTCTATTGCTCGTAGAACATCTTGGCCAATCGCTAGACCGATACCTATCGTAAGGAAGGTGAACACTTGTTAATATGGTCTTTAGTATGCATACTTGTTGTATGGAAGGATACCCCTGTTCTCACTTTGCGGACGTCACATTTAATTTGTAATGACTTTTATTGGCATGAAGGGTGTCGCCGATGAAACAGAAGACGCTAACACTTCCTGAACACCAGGGTCTTGTTTCCTCTTGTATTCTTCTCTGTGCTATTCTTTCTAGTGTGTCCCCAGTTAAAGCGATTTATAGTTCGGAATATGAATAGATTGACGATTTGGTATTCTCTTGTTTTGTTTTTTATTGATAAGTAAGAAATTGCAAATATTACACAAAACACGTATTACATGTGACTTTGTAAGCCGAAATTCCTTTCATACACCAAGTGTTGGCATTCATGAAGAACTGCTAGTGCTAACAACTAAACCATTTCAATCATAAACCAATCAACAGGCTAATACTTCCTTTCAACATCTACATGCCGAGAGGGGTAGCTCATTGGCATTAAGTAGTATCTATTCGTTCTGTATCTGTGCCCTTACGTATTTTCTTTGCGTGTTTCGTAAGTAGTACCGCAATGATATAAAAAATTAATAAAAGTATTGATTCAAAAAGAAAAAAATAACAAAACCACATTTTTGAGAATTTGGTCATTATAAACCCAAGCAGAAGGGGATTTGTAACACTTGCTGCCATAGTGGAAGTGAAGAATACGGACGAGATTTTGCCTGAAATTTTCACAAATGAATCGTTTGTCCAGGCTAATGTAAGTGGGAATATTACAGATTTTGAAAAACCAAAAAGTGAGGCGGCCACCCAAATCCCTGCTGTTGCCGAGTATGACACGCTGAACGCAAGACAAATGAACGCCACAAGCATCAGAATCACCTGTAAACCTTCATAAATAACCAACGACATCACTTTGGTCATTATAGTTCCACAAACTCCGCCTATAACCACACACACGAAATATGCTGACGTCACAAAAGAACTGGCTTGAGTTGACCAATGGAGAGCGTCGACACAGAATGCGGACAGGTAGGCAGCAAAGGCATGATCTATCGCTTTACTGAGTGTTGCTATGGTTATCATGACAACTAGCGCCACCATTTTGAATGTTCGAGATAATTTTAACTGATGATTTTTCTTTTTATTTACTTCATCACATGTCCCATCACTCTCCGTTGTTGTGCCGCTAGAATGTGTAAAATATTTCCATTTCTTGGCAAAATAAAGGCCCATGAAGAGCAAAGCTACAAGTAAACAGGAAATGGCTGATATGACAAAGGCGTGGTATATCTTTGATGTGAATTCTTGTTTATCGTCTAGCATTGGGATGGTAGTCTTTCCCAAAGTAGTGTTCGATGTTGATGAATTAATGGACGAATATCTCAAGATTGAATGCAGTTTTAAAGTGCCGTTACTGTCAGAGTTATGGTGATTTGGGACATATCCCTGATCCCCTTCCTGATATGTGGTGTTTTGATATACCACATTCTTCATCAGATATGGAGCGATAATCAATGGCGATAAAACTCCACCGATGTTGAAGACGAGATGGAGACCGACGACAAGGGTCCGGCTGTCCTTTGTCCATAACCTCATGATTTCTGCATTTCCACCTTGAACAAATTAAACATACTGTAAACATGTATTTTTAGCGGTTATCATATCTTACTGACGTTTGCACTGAAAACATATGTGGTTTAAATAGTCAAATTATTTAATGTCGCCTTATTACTATTTCTAAAAATAATAATTCGCGATATAATGTGTTTTTAAGGTTAAATTAAAAAACTCCAAACTAGCCCGATTGATATACCAAAACAAAAATAAGAAATATCAAATAACTTATCAGATACTTTTTGCACATAAATAAAATGTAGTTACTCACGGTGGTTAAAATAGCTTAAGTATGATCTGATCAATAATATATCTCTATGTTCAAACATTTATAGGCAAGCATTTGAATGAAATTGAATTGTTTTATAGATAAAAATACTAGAGATTAATAAAATAAAAGCATCTTCGATAGATTTATGTATACCTGCGTCAACTACACCTTGAAACAGGCCCAAAAGAGCATGCGCTCCTAGCATCAAAGCGAGGTTTGAACACCAAGGAATGACGGACGTGGTTATGCCCATCCAGAAGCAGCAGAAAGCGAAGAGACTAGTCCGCTGAAAGCGATGGTACAGAAGGCCATTCAGCATGGCTCCCAGGGTATAACCGATATAGAGAAAGGTGACAATGAATGATCCCTCCGCCAGGTGGACACGGGAAATGGCCATCAGGTCCAGTAAGGCCGGGCCCAGCTGGCCCTTGGTGCCTCCCTAGCCATAACAAAAGATTCATATAGATCAAATAGTAACGTTATACAATACGCAAGAAATCTCACAAACACGCTTACATCCTACGCCACAAAATTAATTGAATTTAGACGATAAATTAAAAAAAAAGTAAAGATAAACAACCATATGGGCCAAAGGGGTCAAGGGATTTGACCAAAATGGTTAAATTGGCTTACCTAACTGTGCCCCTCTCTTAGCTGACTTGTTTTTGTTTTCATACGAGGCTGAATTTGTGTAAGAGCTAATCAGGACAGGTAACAAAAACTATGCCAAATCTTTTAATTTTACTTTCAGATATATCTACATCGACGATATGTTGTCTATAAAAAACAACAAGAAATTGAATACCCTTCTGAACTACAGATACAACAGACTGTTTTACATCAGCTGCTTATCTCGATCTCTACTTTAACTACGACTAACATGGACAGCTTACTACTAAGCTATACGATAAACGTGATGATTTCAATTTTCCGAACGTGAACTTTCCATTTCTTGATAGAAACATCTCTGCTTCTCCAACCTATGGTGTTTACATGTCGCAGTTGATTCGATATTCTAGGGCTTGCTCTAAATATCGGGATTTTGTGATCGATGTCGACTGCTGGCAGACAAACTAACAACACAAGGATTCGAGAGATGCAGGTTGATCAGAACTATGGGCAAGTTTTATGGTCGCCATCTTTGTCTCATTGAGAAATATCGTGTATAAGTGATATGAAGATGGACGTTTTTGAGTATGCTCATTTGTGTGTTTACTTGTGATTGACAATGATACTCGGTTCTCATTTTGAGAACTTGATGTTTAGATGGATGTGACAAAGATTTACATAGCGGGTGTCGTCGATGAAGCAGAAGACGCTTTTCTTTCGGAACACCTGGTCTTATTCCCTTGTGCTTTTACAAGAGTCTCCATGTAAAATCTTTTCTTTGTTCATATTTTGCTCCTGATTCAATCGATTTTGAGTTTGGATTATGATTTTGTTAGCGATTTGGTATTCTCTTATTTATTTTCAAACTTGGTCGAAATTACAACCAGGTGATGAATGTTTGATAATATGAATGTTGTGACCCTGGGCAACCCCGGGGCTGTGAGGAGGGGGTCAGATTAGCTAAACTGTCATCAATCGTTTTCTTCAGACCCAGATATACTTGAAAAGAAAGGGCCCCGTATCAGTTACATGGAAGGAGGGGTGCCAATTTGGGCCTGTCTGTGGTCTATCAGTGATAAGGCTAATATTTTACAGGAAGATACTTTGAGGTCAGCTGCATATAGTAGTATGTCTAAATTTGTGTGAGATCATACGGGGGTGGGGGTGTCGAATTGAGAGGGGCAAAAATCCAAAATTTGTTGTGGAAGTTCTTTTGAACGGGAAAGTGTAGTAACAATTTTAGATTTTGTAGTTAAATAAGTTGCAGATTGAAATATATAAGTAGTAAAAATAGTAAAGAGTAGATAAAGTAGGTCAAGGTTCTATGGAGCGTTGTGTGGGGCCCAAGAAGGGTTATATCGTGCATTGTTTTCATTTTTATTATATTTTTTTAAGAAACGACGTGTTTGATGTTTATCAAACATGGAAATAATGATCCCCGGCAAGTGGAGAGGAGAATCCCTGCAATTCTGCAGACTCTGCAAGTTGGTGACGTCCAGGTTGGGTCTGTTTGGGGTCCTTAATGTGTCAAAATGGGCATTGTCTTCAATCAGCTTCTAATAAAACCACTGGTCCAATTCTAACTAAATCTGATAGCAATAATACTATGCAAGTGTAATCAGAACCTATAGTCAGCATGATGAAGCGGTGCCAATTGGGTCGCAAAATGAATTTTTAAGATTAATTTTACCAATGCTTGTATCTTTGGTATAACTATCACATCAATTAAAATGTAAGCAAAGAAACTTCATTGTATATGATGAAAACGGTGTTCTAGTATATCGTTAGTCAGATCCTGCCTCTGAGACCCACTAGCAATACACAATGTGTTGATGCAAGTCCTGTCAGATATACTATACACTCTTATGAGTGTTCAATGGTGCATTTTTGGTTTAAAACTTATTAATTATCAAGATCAAAGCTGAAAATGCTATGTAACCATTTTCGCCCCATCTCCAATCCTCACTGCAACCCACCCCACGCACATACACATGGGTCAGCAAGTTGTAGAAACTCCTTCTCTCTTGCTGGCAATCATCGTTTCATGTTTGCAATCAAAATAAGACAACACGATTTGACGAGTGTCAGTGCACGAAATAACCCCTCTTGGGCCCCCACCACAATGTCCAATAGAACCCTGTGTGCTATTTTGTATACTTACAATTACCGCAAATGAAAGGTAGATACATAACGTCAGCAGGACTCGTTCCTTGTAAGTAGGGTTGGTGCGAAACTTCTCAAATATTCGTTGAAAAACTTTCCATCTACTGCTTCCATTCTTTTCAGTGCCGTTGACATTTTTACCCATCACAGGAAATCAGTGGCTTCGACTGATTGATAGTATTGATGCACCTGGGAAAAGAAATTGTATTGTAACAGTTAAAGAAGATAGAAAATATTATTTTACAACAATTTACAAAGCAAATGGTTATCCTACGTCACCTACCGTCACCCATTTACAATACGAGACACCTATGACATGCGCCGCGTAACCTATATAATGAACTTTAATTATCACAGTTTGGTTATTTAATCATAACTGCCATCCGAGCAGAGCGAAATACATACATTGTACATCCGTACCTAGCCCTTGCGTTACATTATGCATATCTTCAACAACTGAGTTAAACTTCTAGTAAATACATCATAGATGTATCACACATATTGTGTATAGATGTCTCACTTACCGCTTTGTGTCCAGGTATTGTGTATACCTATGAAAAACATATTACATTACTTCATATTGTATATGCAGACATTGAATTAGAATTCGATAATGAGAAACAGGTTCTACTCACTTACACGTCCAAAGTACTAACCCAAAAATAGATACAACGTTTACAGTGTTAAATAGCTATACATTATTATACTTTGCTGAAGTTTCTCCAGACATTAACAAGTTTGAATTTACTGATCCATTCTGCTATTTGAGGCCAGATAAGATCGATGGCAGCGTAGTGGTCTATGATAAAGATTACAAAACAACTAATTGAAGATCTGATTTGAAAGTACCAAGCAGGGAATACATTAATAAGCTTAAAATAGATTTATACAATAACTGACTACTATATGAACCTATTTAGGCCCTCTTCAGTTCTCCGGTGATCGCTTGCGATCATATTGCACAGTTGATAGAACTTGCTTTTAATATAGATTTACCTCTCATTATAATTGGGCTAGAAATAAATAAGAGAATACCGAAGCGTTATCAAAAGCATAATCCAAACACAAAATCGATTGAACCAGAGGCAAACTATGAACAGATTTAAATGGTGACTCTTGTTAAAGTACAAGAGAATAAGACCAGGTGTTCCGGAAGAGTAAGCGTCTTCTGCTTCAATGACGATGTAAATCTTTGTCACATCCATGTAAACATCAGTTCGCAAAATGAGAACCGAGTATCATTTCAATCACAACGAGTGAACACACTAATGAGCATACTCAAAAACGTCCATCTTCATATCACTTAAAGATACAGAATATTTCTCAATGCAATATTATTTTATAATATTATAACCAATTATAACTGGATTTAAATGCAAACATTCTGAATTTCAATCATGGAGCACATCTGCATAACATGTTATTAAACTTTAACGTAACACAAACGATTAAATCAAAAACTGTATCCTCTTATTCCTTTATTAGATATAATAAGAGTATGTGGTAATGCTACTAGTATAATCAATAAGTGTACTTAATGAGTGTTTCTTGATCAACCAGGCATGCATCACCGTCCCATCTACTGTAGTTTCAGTTTTACTAAAACAAAACCATAGTCAGAGCTCAAAATCGATTAAACTAGAGGCAAAATGAGAACAAAGGAAATATTTACACGGAGACCGTGTAAATGTACAATAGAGTAAGACCAGGTGTTCCCGAAGAGTAAGCGTCTTCTGCTTCATCGACGACACCTGCCATGTAAATCTAGGTCAGATCCAAGTAAATGTCACGGTCTCAAAGTAAGAACTTTCACAACATGAAGGCATACTTATGAGCATATTCAAAAACGTCCATCTTCATATCATGCAAGGATGTAGAATATTTGATTAAGGTGATAACGATCTAATTAGAGAAATCTTTCGGTGATAAATTGGATAAACTTACAATTGATTATTCTATCAAAACCTAACAAAAACAGTTTTATGTGTATAATAACAGCATGGACAATATATTTTGCATTATAGACAGCACGAATATTTCAGCATCGTAAAGAAACTTTAGAGGCTGACTAATCGAAAAGTTCAACACCCGAAAAAATATTGACTTTTAATGTACACTAGGCCTACAATGAGGTTAGCATATTGTGCGTTTGCATATTATTTTGAAGATTTTGTTTGGAATCACTCAATCGTCGTCACGCTAAACAAACAGATTAAACACTCAAAGAAAATAATCTCAGTAGTCATATTTGGTTTATAAAGTGTACCGAACGTGTCTTCGTATAAAAGTGTGTTTTCTTGCAATGCATGATAGTGTCTTTGGCCGTTTTTCAACAAGTGCCCTATTTCGGCTACTGTCCCGATTGAAATGCAGCCATGTTAACAAGAATTGTTGCTAAACAATTAACAAGAGACATTTTAACATGAGATTCACATTCCAATGGATTTGTAAACAAAGACTGTAAATAACATTTTTAACAAATTTGTAGCCCTTTTTATCCTAGTTTGCGACAGGCCCGTGTTAATATTCTGGGCATACCGGTTATAGAGAAGTAGCTTGAACATTTCCAGACATTTGACACTTGTGACCTTGAAAGTGGGTCAGGGTTTTTCGTTTTAACAAACTTGGTAGCCTTCATCTCACCTAGCTACTTACCCAATATCAATACTTTAGGCCTGGTTAATCCGCACCGACATAGAAACAGTTTTTAAGTAATTTATTTTTGCAAAAGTCAAACATCTGTTCATGTTATTAATGCAAAAATCTGTCATAAAAGTGACGTCACTTTTTGGAAAGTTATGTACGTCACGTCCTTTACGTTATCTTTTGTCGTTTGAAGTAAAATCTTGACGACGGACAACGGACACATAAATGATGGTGAGACGTCCCGTAACGGGCGTGTCGTGTCTTAAATAAACAACCCTATCAGATTTGTTCAGCTTTTCAACCACTTGTGAAATAAGGAAAATAACGTAACGGACGTGATATGACGGATATGACGTAAAGGATGTGATGAACATAACTTTCAAAAAAGTGACGTCATCAAATATGACGTCACCTAATATTCCAACATTTTGAATAATAATTAAAGTAACATGATAACGTGCATATTGTTCCGGGCTAAATGTACATACTATATAGGACTTTTACATTCAGATAAGCAAATCACCGAGGAAGTTTAATGAGAAACTGATGGCAGATAAATTGCATTAATGACATGTAAAGGTGCTTGACTTTTGCTAATAATTACTTAAACAATGTTTCAATGTCTGTGTGCTGATTACCAAGGGTCAAACGTATGCGGTGTTTCTGTTTAGGGTCAACGCTTTTGCTGTTTGCTGTTTAGCGGTTGACAAATCCTGGACACTGTGACCAACATCGATATGCCACTATACCTCAACAAAAATTAGTTTGTAGTCCTTGTAAGTTGTGTATCTATAAGTCTAAGCAGTTGTCACCAGTGTTTTATGTCAAATATTGAATTCATTATCTAAACTGTTTGACCATATACTACTACATTGTACAATGCAAATACCTGACACGTGTCAAGTAAATACAATAAATATACAACATTTGATATAGGGCCAAATAATTGACATCCGCAAAATAAATCAAATAATTATATACATGTACATTATTTGATATTGCGCCCTATATAGCTAACGTAAGATACTCTAAAGCGCTTTAGAGTAAATAGATATACAATTCTTATTCCATCGAAACCATTAACACATACATTAACATATTCATTTCAGAGGAGTTTGCAGGAACTGCCTTATCAGGCGCTAATTACTAGTCCTATACCACATGGCTAATATCTCCCTAAAGTGTATGTATCCATGTGTGCTGGAGATGTAATGTTTTGTTTGGTAGTGAGACAGTGCTTCCAACGGCATCTGTTTATCTATTTTAGTGCCACCTCATTACTTGAATGTTACAGCACAACATCGGGATCATTATTTGGTCATCATTTTATGCAGAGTAACGTCACCACCAATTTTCGCCACACTTAGCATCCGTCTTTGTTGATGGCGTGACGCAATTAGTTTACATTAAAACGTATTGTATTGTAGGAAAGAGTGTGAAAAAATTCACCAATCATATCTTTATAATGCAGACAGAGAAATGCCCTCTGGAAAATATTTATGAATTTTACCACTCGTCAAAGCAACGTACAAACTTTCATAAATATTCCAATCTACAATACACAATGGTGATAAATTCTGTTAATCTTTGTTAATCTTCTGGTAAACGTATAATAAAGATTTCATCCCTGTTATGTTACCTTAGTGAACTCAGACTCGCGCGCATGAAGGTGGTTGTGTACAATATCCTGTTGCTGATGTAGATAACTATGCCAGAGGTAAATACTAATGTAAGCAACTAATACCACATCGCCCAGATGTTGTTGGAAATATGCCGTGTTTCCGCGTATACAACATATCGACCTGTAGGACGACTCGTCTGGTCTGGTTTGGAAAAACACGATTTTCTAGACCACATATTGAATACGACACAGATACTAATATGCGAAAAGGACAACAAAATCAATATTTTATGGAGATGCTGGTCGATCAATAATACACCTGGTGACATGCTATGTTAATGTGCTCGTTTTAACACAACTTTCTGTAGAAGTAATAGTGTTTCTATGATGTACTGCATATACCAAGAAAAGCAGACAGTTTACCATTACGTCATTTTATTCTTTGCTTAATTTTCATTTTAAGTGTATGTGTTTACACAAATAACTCGAAGGCTTATGAAAACAGATTTGTGATTTTTCATCGGTATAATTGATTTTTTGCATAGGTGCAATATGAAGAAGTAAACAAGAAAGAGGGCAGCACATCTTTTCATATAAATAAGTATATGTAATGTGGGGTAATAAATTATTAATGCGAAGATATATATATATAATCTTAGGTAATAAATCTAACGTTTACAAACAGACATATTCATCTTCTAGCTTGCTTGCTGATATATTTAGGACATTTCATGCCAAGCGCCCGAGAAAATTAAATAAATGTAAAAAAAACTGAATATTGTATGTGTCCTAAAAGTAGTGTCAAGATGGGTTCATCATTAGGTGTCACACACCTCGGCAAGCATTAGGCAAGCTGATATCTATTCGACTCATCTACGCATTATATGGTCATATACTCAAACGCAACTTTAATAAAGAACCCCCCTCCTCCTCCCCCTTCCTTCCCGTTCACTGTAGTGAGTGACCTGTCAAAGGTTAGTAACGCTGATTGGATTTAGTCAGTATGGACAGTCTATCAAATGTTCTCATCCGTTGAAAAGCGAAGTACACAATAGGTCAAACCGTATAATCAAATGATTATTTTCGCTTTATATATCTCCACAGGTGTAAACCAGTTAGTTTACGACTGGCTTAGCCCAAAAAAAACCACAAAAGATAATTCGACTACAGGCCGAATGGTAAGGAGTCAGTAAATCCTAAATGCGGATAACAGTCGTAGCTAGGGAATAGAGGCAAAAGTCAATTTACATAAAGCGAATAAAATAATAATATTATCGGCACAGAACCAAATTGTAAAGTATAAAAATGACTCTATATCTTTATTTGATGCGTACACGTACTTATATACGATACATTTATGCACTTTATTAGAAATTAAACAGTTAACAAAGAAAACTTTAAAGATTCCATTTATCATAGGAAATGTACTATTTTATTATATTGAACATTGAAAAAATAAAATATAAATTTATTCTTGCTTTACTGCTTATCCAATGTTATAAACGCTCTGACTGGTGTATACTGTTCACGTAAAGCTACAACTTGTTGTTGTAAAAAGTGTATAGTTAACCTTGGCAGTTACGCCTCCCTCTGCCAAAGCCTTGTCAGCTTGAACAGATTTCAGGCTTCACTTCATTTTGGAATTAGAATGGTAATTAACGTACTGTCTGTTTGCATGTTGGTTGATAAGATTAGACGCGCGAGCAAGCTTGTGACGTTACCACTAAATGGACGCCTATATGTATACGATTTAGCACTAACCCAATGTACTTTTATCTCATTCTATAGACATGCATGACCTAACTTGTGGATAAACAAACACATGCATCATTAAGTATCCTACATTGTAAACAGTATGTAACAAAATATGAACCTATTTTATCCATCTATTTCTTATCATATACTTACAATAGAATTGTACATCCGAAGGAATGCGTTGTTTTCACAATAATACAGCAAATTTTACATGTTACATGTATGCACAATCCCTACTCATGTGTATCATGAACGTGATAACACATTTCCATGCCAACTGTTTTTGCCTTCAAGCTTATACAATGCACAACTACAGAAACGTTGGACCACTGCTGCCTGGCCAGGTCATGACCCTGTATTACAAACACATTACTGTAAAAAAAGGTTTCTCGTCTCCATAGGTTCTCGTCAATTATACGTTCCGGAATTGTTTTTATTTAAAAACCGCATCACAAACCTACTAAGCTACACGACCTGTAAGCGCTAGCTATGCTGATCTATTCATGCGTGATTTAGAACTGGGTTGAATGACTGTACAGTTTTGACATCAGTGATCCCGAACAAATGCTTTACTTGAGTCTTTGAATAAGTTATAATATATTATAAATAATCTGTTTACTGCAAACCAAGTTACTATCTCGATTTCCGCATCACAACTAGTTCGCGACAATTAACATTCGCGTAACATGTGTTATACTTGTATAGTCAGTAAACTATATCTATAACAATTGAGAATACCAAAGCGTCAACAAAACATCTTTCGAACTTAAATCGGTTGAACTAGAGGCAAAATATGAACAAAAATGAAATGAATATATGAAATAAAAAAGTACAAGAGAATAAAACGGGGTGTCCCGGAAGAGTAAGCGTCTTCTGCTTCATCGACGACATCCGCTATGTAAATATTGGTCACAACCAGGAACATATCACGCTCTCAACGTGAGAACCGAGTCATCGTTCTCATCACAACAAGTACATTGTAAACCCACTAATGAGCATATTCAAAAACGTCCATCTTCATATCACACAAAGATACAAAATATTTCTCAATGACACAAAGATGGCAACAATACAACTTGCTCATAATTCTGATCCAACTGCATCTTTCGAATCGCTGTGTAATAAGTTTGTTTGTCAGCACTCGACATCGATCACAAAAAGCTCGATACTTAAGCAAGCCATACAGTAACGTACCAAATGCAACATAAAAATCGCGATGATTAAATTTCGCAAATATGTTTTGATCGCGAATTTCGGAAGAAGTACAGTACACGCTAATTAATCTAAAGTGTGCATCTGTTACGCAGGTTCTATTTGTTATTATATCTAGAAATATGAGGAAGACAGATAGCTTTAAATGATGCATATTTATTCGGATCTTAGATTCAGTTGATAACACAAAAAATTGTAATGTAGAAATATGATAAACAACATTTGTGAAAAGTGGGAAGAAAGTCTTATTAGAAATAATCCCTACAGCAAGGACACATCTAGCCCGAGTTTTCTCTGACTTTGACACTAGACTTAGACTTTTTGATAAACAAGTCTCTAGTGTGGGACCAGAGCGTACTGCTTTATTAGTTCAAAGTACTGAAAGTCTTAAATGTTTAAACTTCTAACTATGATATTTTTTTCAGTTATTGTGATTTTGTTATTTTGGTTACCGAGTTTTAGAATGCTCTAGAGTTTCTTTCAGTCTTATATTATGACCAACAGACAACTAAAGGTTGATTCAACATCATGAATTTTGATTACACCTCTTATATGGGCTGAATCTGCCCCCACACATTTGGTAGTCTTTCGCATACATTTCCCTTAAGAGTGATCGCCCGACATACCTATCTATATACACACAACGTACTGTACCGATAAATTATTGTAAGACATAGTCCGTAGTTCCCTCCTTCTAGAAAACACCATTTTGAATGTTTTCAGAAATGTTTAAGTCAACGTCCTTACTAACACGTGTGAAATTCATCGGTAACCATGTCATCCATCCATAAAGTTTTAATTAAGTGTCTGATATTCTACTCGAAAGTATACCAAGTCAAATTCAAGCTGTAGTTAACGCCATATTGTAATTTGTGCATGAAAAAAAATCAGAAACTCATGTTTTTTTCACAATCACATCCGTAATCATTTCCAGCAATAGTACAAGACTGTCATATTAAACAAAAACCCTGCAGGTATAGTTCGTAAGAATTATACCTGCTGCCCGCACTGCATGATTGTAAGAGGAAACACAATTTGTGATCTTATCTTTTCATTCTTTCTGAACAACTTTCCCTTTCCTAATGTCTCCCTTGATACGAACTCTCTTTTGGCCCGTAGTTGAGTGTTCGCCCCTGTTAGGAAGGTTATGGAATCTATCACCAGGCAGAGACATACCAGAGTCTCTAACAATTGTAGTTACTAAACCCCGCTTGAGGTTCAGCATTATGGGAGTGGAATGACTGGTTTATCCGTTGTTAGAGTATGTGTACTGTGACCATGTTGGGTGTTTTGCCGGGGGCCTTCGGCAGTAAACTTCAGTGTGGTAGCACTTTTAATTGGCAAAAGTTTCGGATTATCGCAAGGAAGCTTACACAAACATAACGAAGCCTCCAAAATACACACACACTCACCACATGCACACACTTGGAGGTTCTTCTTTAATGACACCGGCTGTTAAAACAATAATACCAAACGAAAGCAAATTGATATGTATTGATAATGATAACCAAATATGTTGGGTTTGGCTTTAAAACCTTAGTATTCTGACTTTTTAAAAAACAATTTCATGGCAGTTATCCATCATTGTATTACAAACTATTTTCATGATAGCTGTGATAGTTGAAAATTAGATTACTCAAAATCGTTGTCCTGTTGATATACTTCACACGACATTCAAGTAAAAGAAAACCATGTTATTATTACATATGAATTCAGGTGACATTTTATGTTAATTCATGTCAATTTCAAGTTTTATGTTAATTCATGTAAATTTCAAGTTTTACGTCAATTCATGTAAATTCAAGTTTTACGTCAATTCATGTAAATTTCAAGTTTTACGTCAATTTCAGGTCAAAAACATGACATGAAATGACTTTTTCACCTGTAAATTGACCTAAATGTTATCTGAATCGATATGAAGACATTTTGTCGGTGTAAAAAGTTCGCTTATCAGATAACAGGTAGTGTTAAGGACGGGCCAAACAGCGCTTTTGATATCATTTGTTTTGTTTTGTTTTGTTTTTGTTGTTGTTTTTCACACAAAGTTTTGGGTAGAACAAACCTCGAAGTGGAGAGCCGCTTAATATCGAGTTTCTAAATCTTCTGGTATATGAAGCTGATGCTATTGAATATCGAATTGCCACTCAAACTATTCCCCTTTTGCAGAAGAGCACTTTTTAAAAGAATGCTAAACTCATCCTAAATGCTTAGAATATATATATTATTTATGTTTTTTTCAATGCAGTATAATCGTACATATTTATTCATATATCCACAGTCAAACATCTTCCATAAAGAAACAAAATTGTTTTTATATACAATGTATGTTTCCATCGTATTTTGTGTTTCTGTGTTATCTAAGTATTCAAACCTGATATGCTTTATCAGTACTGCTATAAAAACCAACATACAGTTTACGTATATGAAAATTAAAAACCTGCATTTTCAGCACTGTATCATATACCATTATTATTTATTTTACTACAGACACAAGAGTAAAGATGCGGATATACTCTGATGCGCTTCTTGTACAAATTTTACATGGTATGCACAATCACTACGCATGTGTATCATGAACGTGATTACACTTATCCAAAGATACAAAATAGTTCTCGATGAGACAAAGATCGCAACCATAAAACGTGCTCGTAATTCTTATTAACATTGAATCTCTCGAATTACTATGTAATAAGTTTGTTTGTCAATAGTCGACATCGATCACTAAAATATCGATACTTAAAGCAAGCCCTACAATAACGTATCAAATGCAACATAAAAATCGCGATGATTGAATTTCGCATATATGTTTTGATCGCGAATTTTGCAAAAAATGATAAAACGCAAATTGAACAAAAGTATGCATCTGTTACGCAGGTTCTATTTGTTATGATATCTAGAAATATGAGGAAGACAGATAGCTTTAAATGATGGATATTTATTCGGATCGTAGATTCAGTTGATAACATACAAACAATACAAGTAGAATGTAGACTTTCTTTTTATCAATTTACAATATAATTCACGAACTAAACATCACGATGGATTGATTTCAGTAAAACAAAAATCGTAATGTAGAAATATGATAAACAACATTTGGGAAAAGTGGGAAGAAAGTAGAGCTACTCTTGCTTGACAGCGAGGGGATGGTGTCTTATTAGAAATAACCCCTACAGCAAGGACACATCTAGCCCGAGTTTTCTCTGACCTTGACACTAGACTTAGACTTTTTGATAAACAAGTCTCTAGTGTGGGACCAGAGCGTACTGCTATATTAAATCAATATACCACTTGAACATATGAATAAGTCTCTTTATGTAAAATAACGGTCGGACTTAACTGAAAAGCATTTATAGAAATTGATAATATCAAAATATCATGCGGGACTTCTGACGATCAATATATCGAACAGCCACGCCAGCTTCTCCCCTTTTGCAGAAAAGCACTCTTTAAAAGAATGCGCCGACTAAAGCCACATGTGATTAGCAAATAATCTGAACACAGGTACTATCCTCGTGTATCCAACACTATTATATAGACAAGTTCAGGAAATCCGGTGACACGACCATGTTCCTAAAACCTGTGATTTTGACATAACCGTTCAAGATATCTCGCTGGGAAGGTTCTCGAATACGGCTACGGAAAAGTAAACAAATTTTATCGGACCATTGAAAATTTGACACAAAGCATGAAATACAGTAAAATATGACTTGATCGAAATCTTTTTGGCACTGTACTGTAGATCTAAATAGATTATCAACTAATAAGGCTACGCTCTTTTAAGGCTTTGAATTTTTCATATAAAAATAATGATATGCAGGAGTACGTATAAAATTATGAAGGGGAAATTTAATCAGAAATCGGATATTGTGAGACAAAAGATTGAATAGAATAATAGTACTCACCTAACGAGAATCCTAAGGTCGTGATTCAATCGGACAACTTCGGACCTTTCAGACGATCACGTGTGAAGAATTCCCAAGGTGAGCCGTGTTTATCAAAAAGACACGTTATATCTTATGTGCACTAGTTTATTGACAGACAACAACTTCTTACAGTTTTAAGAATGAAAAGCTTAATAGCACAGTAAAATCACATAATTTAACTTTAAATATTCATTTTTTTATCAAACAGTAATCGATGACATCCTATACTATATTAATTACTATTTTTAAAAAGATATTTATGAAGTTATTTCGACAAAATTTAAATTGATAGCGGAGCGTTAATGCAATGCATTATGCTGACAATACTTTAATTGACTTAAAACATAATGATGTAGATGTATACCTAGTGTTTCGTCATGGTGTAACAATTATGTGTGGACGTAAGAACTGATCATTTTTATTTCTGAAACTTCAAAGCATTAAAAGTATAACTACCACCATTAGATTTGCTACATTTTAACTTTTTTGGGGGTCGGGAAAAAGTAATACTAACTTTCGGCTTCTAATGTAAGTAATTAGACTTAAATAATTCAATATCAGAGAATTAAGGAAGCAGGGGGTGGGGAGGTCAAGCATGCCTTCTTATAAATATATTCTTAAAATATGAATTTGCAAGACTTGTGACATTTATTAAAGCTCGTAAATCTTAGATTATGAAAATCCCTTAAGCTAACATTTATGTACGTCATCATTTTACGTACAGCCAATGTATGTCGGCTAATGTTATATAATTTATTTAAAGTCAATAATGTCACTAAAAACTTGTCATATAATGAAACTTGATATGGATAGCTGAGTTTTGTTTCAGCTATTAAAATGGGACTCAGTCGTATTAAGCCAGTAGCAGTTACCTCCCTTCACCCAAATGCCTTTGAATATCCTTAAGTTAAAGCCCGTGTCACACTTGGCCGGATTGGGGTTCCGAACATCAACGAATACGGATTTTTGTTATCCGGCGACATAGTTGTCAGTCCGGTAAAAAAAAACTCATACTGCTGACGGACTTACACCGAACATGGAACAGTTGAAACGTGCCAATAACGAACATGTAACGCACGGCTACAGTTCACCGAACCGAGTGTCTCTGAATGAGTGACGAACAACAAACAAACATGAGTCGGCCAAGCAGGACGCGTTCATGATGCAATCTTACGGAAATGAACGCCCGCGTGCAGAAAACAAGGTATGCGAGTTTCTACATCGGACCAGTTCTCGAAAAGTGGCACTGCTGACTGCCTCGATCTCCACAGTCCTTTGTTTGTCCGTTAGGTGTTCGTTTAAAGCCCGGTTAATGCGTGGCGTATGCGTTCACGTTTCATCTACGGAATAGAAAACAAATGCATCCCGTATATCTGCAGCACATTAACGAAGGAATTGCGAACAATGGCAGGAGATATGCAGGACAAAACGGACGTGCACAGAATAAACAACGAAAATTCTTGTTATTCAATTTTTGTGCATGCACAAAACTTCCTGACGGTTGCAGGCGGACGCACCGCTCATCACCTGACATAAACAAATGTTCCGAGCCTAAAACTACATGTAACAGAAAACAAATACTGACGTTCATCCCCATATAAAATGTATAAATGTCATCCGTTTCAGAGACCCAATTCGGTCGAATGAGAAAGGGGCTTTATTAATGGAATATATAGAGCGAAACACATTTCAGGTCGTTTTAATATATACACTGCCATCCAAAAATTAAGATACATCTTTTCTGCAAAAGCTTTGAAATTGAGCAAAACCCAATTTTGAAGTTTGTATTACTATTAATATTTTAATGTTATACTTAATTTCTTGCGATGTTTTGTTATTTTACAACTATATGTATGTATGGTTTTTGATACAATTAAAATTTTCAAAATGCAAATTTTTGCAATTTCATGTTTTTTATACATATACAATATATATCTTTCTTACATTTTTGTGCAAGTGAAAGAAAATCAAATTTTATAGATTTTTTAACATTATTCAAAACTAAACTCCTCCATTGACCCTCCCTGCAACTTGTAGGATTTTTTGACTATTTGAAATAAAATGCCAATTTTCAATGATAAGTGGACTATTGTTAGAAAATTACATCAGTTGTGTTCATTTTTTGTTTGCTAATGGCTAAATATGTACACAACGTTTGTAACAAAACTTATGGATCGCCGTGTACAATGTAATTCAAAAATTGTCAATACTTTTTATGTAAATAATAAAGAGGCTCGAACATTATATCTACGACGTGTTGCCTATAATTAGCAAGAAATTGGGGACACAATAAACACACCAGCTGTTTACTTCGATCTTACTTTCAACGTGACCATAAAAGACAGCTTATTACTAAGTGAGGAATCCGATTTTCCGATCGTGAATGTTGCCTTTCTTGATAGTAATATCCCTATTTTAATTCTCCGACCATTTATGTTTGCATACAACAGTTGATTTGTTATTCTTGAGCTTGCTGTAAATATCGAGATTTTCTTGATAGGTGTTTGCTGTTGACGAACACTCTTACAATGCAGGGATTCGAGAAATGCAGTTGATGAAGACTATGGGCAAGTTTTATGGTTACCATCATGATGTGTGATATAAAATTGGATGTATCTTAATATGCTCATATTGTTACAAGTATATTTAAAACAAACTACCACAGTTCTCACAATGAGGACGTGGCATTTACTTGGATGGTGACATAGATTTACATGTTGGGTGTCGTCGATGAAGCAGAAGACGCATTTCTTTCTCGAACACATGATCTTGTTATTCGAGTGTCTCCGCATTAACCTTTATTTGTTGTCATAGTTTGCCCTCGAGTCTAAACGATTTTGTGTTCGGATTATGGTTTTGTTGACACTTCGGTATTCTCCGATTCGGTACTCCAATAGATTCTTTATATATTGGCTTTATGTTACAACGATGTGGTTTCTTTCTGTAAGTCACTTAGTTTGCTTATGTAAACCACATCTTCGTCTTTATCTCTTGATATATCCATATAAGTTCAATACTTACGTTATGAAGATGGACGTTTTTGAGTATGCTCATTAGTGTGTTTACTTGTCGGTTCTCAATTTGAGAACTTGATGTTTACATGGATGTAACAAAGATTTACAATGCGGGTGTCGTCGATGAAGCAGAAGACGCTTACTCTTCCGGAACACCTGGTCTTATTCTCTTGTACTTTTATAAGAGTCTCCAGGTAAATCTTTCCTTTATTCATATTTTGCCCCTGGTTTAATCGATTTTGAGTTTGAATTATGATTTTGTTAACGCTTCGGTATTCTCTTATTTATTAATTAAAGTTAATTGCTGAATATGGTTCAAAGTTTCTCCTCAATCTTACCTACGTACTTCTCCATTGAGACTAAAATGTAACAAAACAAAGTCATTGTCAATAATCTAATTACACAGACATGGCAGGCCCCTCTTTCACAAATGTTCCTTAACCTAAGAAACTTTCTAAGCTAAAATATTCCCAAAAAAAGCATTAAAAAAGTTAATGAAAGTTCTTTAGTTAAGATTTCCGCTTTACCTTTTGTAATGTTTCTCTATTGAGATTTTTAAATTATTCAATTCTTCATGATGAATTTCGCATTCTGTTAATTTGTATGAAATTCAAAAATCGCATAATGCGAATAAACTTCAGGTTTTTAGTGTAAAAATAATAAACAGCTGGGTAAGTAGGTAAATTTTACCTTTCATATTATCTGAACCCCTCCCTTAAGTATATTGTATATAAAGTATATCATCTCTTTATATTCTCTGTGCAACGTTTTTGTGCACGGTGTGCCATTAATGACAACACCCTAAGCCCAGATTGAAAATCTTGACATTTTTGATGTTACGAAAAATGAAAAAATGTAATATTTCCCCTATTGACCATTAAATTGTAAAAACAAATGACCAATATTCTTCCAAAGTTAATCCCTCTGCTATCTATACTGTTAACTTTAAACACAAAAAAAACCCAAACGTTCACAAAGATCATTTTATTCAATGCCAGTAATTATCACGAGTTGGATCAACCAATCATCGTCATTGTTAACTACATCGCGAATGGACTGCTAAAGCCATTGACCAATGAAAACGATCGCTGATTTCACACAAGGCAGTTATTTTTATATTCCATCCGTAGTAATGCATTTCTCGACTTCTTGTTTTAAGCGCACTCTTGTAGAGAACAAAATAAAAGTACGAAAGTTATTACAATGGGTTTTATGGAGAGTTTACATGCCAGCCATCAGCATGAAGGGAAGCATTTCTTCGTCGATCACATTTGTCGCAAACATCATTGGTAAAAGGTTGTTCCCCCCAAACATCCCTTTCCTTGGTCTACCAGGCATGACGAACGGCATCCTTCCATTCATCCCAGGTCTAAAATTCATGAATGGCAGTGGCGGGAAAATTGAGTTAGGCATGTTCGGTGGCATTCGAGGAAGAGCCCCAGGTCCTGGCCAAAAATCTAAATCGAATAAAGAAATGATTTATCTAAAAAGATTTATCACAAATATGATAATTACGACACGCGCACAAGTGAATCAATTTAACTAAGGCATCTGGAAGACAACATTTTCTCCCGATTAAAATAACCATGGTAACATACCGGGGAATTCATAAAATGTAATACGATGTGATTTGTTAAAGGGTCACTTGCCAGTCCACTTCAAATAGCACTGTTAATAGTTTCAAGTCAATATCTCGGGGGACTAAGATAATTGAGTGTTTTATTGCAATCGGGGTCGGTCGGCACTTTCCGTAAACGAAAAAGTGATTACATATTTTTCATGTTAACGGAAAGTGCCGAAGATTCCCGAATATTTTATTAAATTATTTAGTTTTAGTCAAGTCCATAAACGAACGAAATATTTGGTGTTTTTGGCAAATACATGTATCACATTTAGCAAGATTTATGATAAAAATGTTTTTATCCATTTGAGAAAAAAAATGTACGCCACTTCCGGATTAACGTTTCTCGAATAACATAACCTCTAACATTGCTGAAGTAAGATTCACGTAAAGATTCCATATAACCAATATCTCAAGCAGTTATCAAAACAAAGACATCATATTTGTGATCACCGAGAGGTATACTACCTTTGTTAGGTGCCATGGCGTTTTGACGGACTGCATTGTTTGGCTGCATGGGCATACTCCTCGCTTCCGTCAGCACCACGGCTACCATGGCAACGAATAATGACAACAGGACTCGCATATTTACTGTGGGAGAAAATAGGTCATATTTCAGCACTGTCAAATAAATAAAAGATACATGAATGCAACATGAAACATTTTATAGTAGCGTCCTATCTAGCTAACATAAGCCACATTCTGAAACACATTATAGTACATAGATATACAATCAATACAATTAACATTGTATTTTTAATACAACCCTGAGGAATAGGAATTCGGCGGGGCTGCCTTCGTTTAAACTTTCTTTTATTCCGGCATATCAAAACATACATTTTTGTATATCGTTACATAATTTCAACGATCTCATATTGATTTTAAATGAGGCTTTGGCAATTAAGTAAGGAATATTAACTTGATCTAACCAACGATCATCTCCTGAGAAGAATACACTATGGTGCTTGTGAGAAGATACATTATTTATAGGAGTATCGTTCATGTATTTTGAGTGATGGTTATTGGGATTTCGTTTCCTACTTATTAACATAGTTTCAGTTCTGGGGGGATTGAAGTCTTAAAGCCACTGTCGATACCATATATGAATTTTATTGATATCTGACTCTAGAGTGGTATGTGCCGTGATGGGATTTTCAACTACTATGTACAGCGACGTGTCATCGGCAAATAACTAAATTATAGAATTAATATTATACACAATGTCATTTATATACACAAGAAATAAAAGAGGACCAAGGATCAAGCCCTGAGGTACCCCAGCCTTGATAGATGCCCAGTCCGATACACAATTATTTAAAATCACCTGTATATTCCTTACATTAAGACCATTTCAATAAGCTACTAGAAATACCAAATTTGGAAAGTTTGAAAAGGACACCTTAATGCTAGACTCGATTTCTTTGTCTGCATCTAAGGCTTTACCGACATCATCAGTTACACTAAAATGTTGGTTTTTAATTGAATCTCCAGGGGTAAACCCTTAACAATTAGTTATTAGAAGTTATTATATATTTAAAAACACAGCGTTCGAAAACCTTCCCAATGGTGTTTTTGACAAAGAACGCGATTTGTCAAACAAGAGGACAAGAGGAACTCATAAAGGCAGGTGCCGTCTTTTTAAGGATACTTGGACTAATCAAGTCAGTTCCCACGGCCTTAGAAATTTACCAATACATCTTTTGTGACATTGATTGTTATAGTTATTTCATTAAAGGCCCAATATACATAAATTCAGGAATTTTTTTGTGATTCTGAAAAATTATGAAAAAAAATCCAGTTGATAACCATGCAAAAATAAGCCTAAAACGAAGTAAACCAGAGCGGTAACTAACAAGAAACTGTTGACAGAAAAATCCAAAGAATTGCAAAATGATTCAGGTGGAGCCCACTTCAACAACAAACTGAAGTTAAAAGACAGTTCAAAATGGACGCGTGTTTACAAATATCGAGTTTCAACTGCTGCTGTACCAGCCAGTAACAGCGTAAGAATTCATCATGAATATTGCTGATATCAGTTAATCTTAACTAAATCTATAATAATAAAAAGGTATAAGTCTTGATTTTCGCTTCAAGTTTTGCCGAAAGTTACGTATATTGGGCCTTTAAGGTTGTTTAGTGTTATGAAGCGAAGCAGAATCGTCCACTGACGATTGACAAGAAAAGTAAAGCATTGAATACGTTAGCGGTGTCAGTGGCATCGTCGTAGTATCGTAGTATAAAACAATACAGAAGGAATTTGAACATTTTGGGGGTTTTGTGTAATGAAATGAAATTATGAACAACTTTCCACCAGAACTTATTTCGACTATTTTCCTGTTAATTGGGAAGTAAGTTTGTTGAAAGACCTCTTTTTTGCCTGTCTAATCATGTTAACACATTTATTACCTACACATTTAAATTCTAACGAATCTATTTGACTATTACTATTACTCCATATCATTAGTGTCAAGACATGACCAGTCAGTCTCTTTTAATAATGTTCTGAACTGCTCAACGTTGGCATATTTGTACATCTGTATGTTACGCGTGAATGACTTTGACAAAACTTTAGGAATATTGAAAAAAAACATATATAGGGCAATGATATGTCATTGAGTGATCCAGGAAAGATTCTCCAAAGTATGTCCGACCCAATATTGAATTAATACCGGCAGGAATTAGGTCCAACAATAAATCTCCATACAGCCTTGAAAATTGTAAGAAAACAAAACAACCATTATGACTCAAATGCGTAAGTATCTGATGTCATGTTCGTGTCGTAGGCGGGACGTCATACATGAAACTTACAACCAATATCATGGCTATTAGGTCGTTTAACATGGATCTATAAGCAAAAATTATATTTAACATTGGAATATTTCGGGTTGGTCACATGTGACAGATGCAAAGGAAACAGATATTCTGGTATTAATAAAATAAGAAGAAAAGTCATTATCGTCTAGATTACTTTAGAATAAATAATACGATGTATTACGAAACTGATTACTTACCTTTTTAGTGTGGAGTCCAGTTTATGTGTAATACGAGATGTTTTCCTCAAACTTATATACTGAGACCGTCATCACTGTGACGTCTGCAAAACGCTTGGGAAATTGAAGGACGAGGGAATGCAGCTCTGCTCAGGGTTTCACCAACGTTTCTTATATTAGGGAATTTTGAAGGCTCTGTAAATTCGTGTAAGCCTCCTTGCGAAATCTGGAACTTGTGCCGATTAAAGTGCTACCACACTGAAGTATAACTCCGAAGGCCGCAGGCAGTACACCCCGACCAGTCACATTATATTGACAACTGGTGCAGAGTCTGCACTCCCATAATGCTGAGCGTCAAGAAAGGAGTAGTAACTTCCGGTTTTTGAAACTGAATGCGTCGGCCAGGGGACAGAAAACAAAGCCTTCCTTACAGGGGCGAACGCTCAAATTTAGGTCAAAACGGGACAGAGGAGTAAAGGGAGTGATTAGAGAGAAGGAGGTTGTAAATAAATAAAGGAAACGA
The DNA here is from genome assembly GCA_947623455.1 of Mimachlamys varia. Classification (NCBI taxonomy): domain Eukaryota; kingdom Metazoa; phylum Mollusca; class Bivalvia; order Pectinida; family Pectinidae; genus Mimachlamys; species Mimachlamys varia. The sequence goes on along the minus strand of OX392538.1, from coordinate 37,832,215 downwards.
TCCCAAATACGCCGCTTTCGAATCTGGCGATGGGGCAGCAGACACAATCATTACACCCTACTAGCAGGGCAACGCCTGGAAGATACATTTAGTCAATCCAATCTGGTCAAAGGGAAATAGTTCGTGCTTCTTAAAAGGCAGATAATCAGCTATGGTGTCGACATACCTGGTCAGGGGTCATACTAGTAAAAAAATAATTACACTCCAGAGTAGATAACTACAATGTAGTAATTTCAGATTTGGTAAAGTGTACGGCTTTTCTTAATTCTCATTGGCTATAATATGGTCACGTGGAGGTCCGCATTTTGTGATATTGACTTGATATTCCCTCTTTTAAAAAACAGAGAGTCATTATTGTGTTTATTAAGTGATATTCATTAAGACGTCACAGAGACCCACTGTAAACATTCTTTATCGAGAAAGATATACTGCAATTTCTATTTCAGTCTTTTGCAAACAAATTTCATATCTAATACAAAACTTGAGGACTTTTGATTCGGTCAATCGCCCGTGGTTTATATTTGATTTTATCAGGTGGGTATATTACCATATTGACATCACCAAGGTCCATAACTGATAAATATCTAACTCGTCTCCAGACAACTATTTGTTCAGCATCCCTCCTCGTGTTTAACACACAGGTGTGATGAAGATTGCGCTCGTGCTATGGGAGGTCTGGACCCTGGGGTATTTGTTACAATCTAATGGTGGCCTTTAGTCTGCTACATAAACTGACAAGTTGAAAGTGGTAATAGAAAGAGAGTTATTGTACCTGGTACGTCAAACGTGTAGTGATGTTACTACGGCATAGTTAAGGTTCGGGTCAAACACCGGACCTGTTAGTGATTAACTACACAGGTGCATCAAAGAACGGATCACGCACGCCTCTAGCAGACGGAGAATAAGGCGTAATTTCTGGATTACCTGTAAAAGTAAAATCTAATGTTTTTAATTATTTCATAATATTCCAAACGAAAAGGTGTTCCGTCAGTCTACCACTAGCCCTCCACCTCTGGGTTGCGAGTTCGAATCCAACCCGGAGCAGTTGCCAGGTACTGACGGTAGGTCGGTGGTTTTTCTCTGGGTACTCCGGCTTTCCTCCACCTCCAAAACCTACCACGTCTTTAAATGACCCTGGCTGTCAATAGGACGTTAAATAAAATTAAACAAGCCAACCAAACCGAACGAAATAACCGCGTTCTTCTTATAATATGATCGTCTTTTTCTGAGTTCCGAACAACTTTCTCTTTCCTAATGTCAACCTTGACACTACCTAGCTATTGGCCTTTAGTTGAGCGTTCGTCCCTGTGATGAAGGCTATGGGTTCTGTTACAAGGGTCGATACATTACATTGTACCAGTCTCTAATAATGGTAGCTTTCACTCCCTGCTTGACGATCAATATTCGTCATCAAGGGAGTGCACGCATTATCAGTGTAATGTGACCGGTAGGCTGTTCTGCTTGGGGCCTTTTGGAATATACATGTACTTCAGTGTGGTAGCACTTTAAAAAAAAATCCTGACTATCGCGAGAAGGCTTACACGAAAATACCTTGGCCTTCAAAATGCACAGGCTCTCATCACACGCATCGACATCGTACACATCGGGATACCGTCCTTTACTTACCATGGCTGTTAATAGGACGCTAAAACAATCAAACCAAACCAAACTAAATTAATTCCAGCGTCAAGATTTTTATAAATTGTACTCCTTCAAATGCACTTCATTTGTTTTCTAATCCATGTCAAACTATTTTTGTAACTAAATTTAACAATTACAATTCTTGATTATTGAATTGAACATTGTTTAAGTTAAGTATTGTAATGTTTGCCCTTCGTATGAAGGGAGCCATATTGTATAAGTACCGGTTCTGGTTCTTATTCTGGTTTTGGTTCTTATTCTGGTTCTGGTTCTTGTTCTTATTCTGGTTCTTCTAATAATTCTTGTCCTGGCCATAACTTCTAAACCGTTGAAGATATATTGACGAACCTTGCAGTATACACGCATCACCTAAAGATGTCAGTGCACTGTAATTATGCCAATGTGACCTTGACCTCAAGGTCGGAGGTCAGATTCAGGCGATAACTTTTAGACCGTAAAAGATAATTATATTGATAAAACTTTTAGTATACCAGCATCGCCCATAGAAGATGTGCAGTGCAATGTCAATAGGCAATTGTGATCTTCACCCAAAGGTCAGAGATAAAAAATGTATGACTTTTTCAAACATTCAAAGGTGTACGCCAAGGTGATGCAATCTCACCCTCACTGTCTAATTAACCGCAAGGTAAGCATGGCCAATCTTCGATGCGGGTGCCCTGTAGTAATTAACTTGTCCGTCCGTTCGTCTGCATGTCCTTCTGTTCGCCCGTTTGTCTATTTTTTATTGATTTATATCTTGTTATAACACCATGAAGGGAATTTGGTCAAGATAAAGAAAGATATCCACTGGCCAAACCTTAAGGTCACAGCGCCATAGGTTAAGGTCAAATTTTACATTTATTAAGTGCTGAGCCTTTTGTTATGACATTATGAAGGAAATTTGGTCAGAATAAAAAAAATATAAGGGGAGACATATGTTTTTGTTCACTAAAACAAGTCTCTAGTTTACAGTTATAGCTTAGAAACTGATAGCCAGCGATAGCTCTTTGTTGTAGCTTTTACTAAAGGTCGGAGCCGTATTCATGAAGCCGTTTTTGTGCTTGAGTGCTGAAAATTTTAATTTTGTTCTAGATGTAAATTGATAATGAAATATTTTTCATTTGAAAAAAAGAGAGACGGAAGTCGAATAGGATCACTAGAAAAAAAATCTGCAAGAAGAAAATAAATAAATTTTCATTTCGTAATTACGAGATGTTTCTCCTAATAACGAGTTTACTTCTCGTTATAACGAGATTATTTCTCGTAATAATCAGTTTTATTCTCGTTATAACGAGATTATTTCTCGTAATTACGAGATTTTTTTCTCGTAATAACGGATTTCGTTCTCGTAATTACGAGTTTCTTTCTCGTTATAACGAGTCTTTCTCGTAAACTGAATACTCTTTTCATTGTTAGACGTGACATTTCCCAGTGAGTTATAAGTATGCTTGTTTCAGTACAAAATTCATTATGAGAACTGTTTCATGAATAAGGTCCCTGGTTTTTCTCATTGCGATATTAGGATATCATTTTCAAAACAATCTCCGTGAAGATCAGTTGGCATCACTGAGTGAATAAGCCCACACCAAACCTAACATCAAACATAAATAAATCACTTCGTGAATGAAGTATCAATATCATTGGCTATCAAATATGTATGTTATCACAGAATGTAGCTTGTTTACACGTATAAGCGATGCATTTCCTATTTTCTGTATAATTAAACGTAACAGTTCCGTATATACGGGGGACCGGAATATATATTGTTTGTGTAACAATGACATATACGTATGAGATAAGTGACAGGAAAAACCGTACGTATGACCCATACCTTGATGTCACGGGTCGTAATCTACATACACTACAGGTATATACACAGGTATAACGCTGGCCATGTATCAATAGTTGTCAGATTTATTATTTTTACCGCACGTAAAAGATTGTGCACCTATACGCGATGTTCGAACAGGCATGCTCTCTGAATACACACACACACACATATATATGTACGTAAAATATACACCTTTATCTGTGATATAAGTAATTGAAGTAAAATAGTAATAAAATAATTGTGTATGATAGCGAGAACCCGATTGGTTCCGTAGGGGTAGTCTTTGAGCGTAACGTTTTGGCGCTCGTTGTGCTAAATATTTCAGGTTATGATACAAACATGCACCGCTTTTACGATTCGCCGGTTAGTACGTAAACCTGTGCCAGTTTTTACAGTTTCGTGTTCCGGCCTCTCGCAATTGTCATCGTAGCTGTCCACTTTCGGTCACTCTGGCCATTCATCACACCGTGACCACGGAAAAGGTCCTTCTCGATCTCGGACAGTGAGTGGACAATCATGACTCTTTACTCCCTGTGATAAATACATTGCAGAATTCTTTTCTGGTGAGTATACGTAGTGTGTTTAGGTCTTAAGGCTATTTTGAGATGTTTGTTTATTTAATTAGAATGAACATTTATTACGTTCACGGAACAAAGGTCGTCGGAGTAGAAATTTCGCGACTACTAATATAGACTTTTTTGGCCCAGGGCGACTTTTCGCGAGAAAGTCACGCCAAAACAACGTGGTGTTACACGACCACGCCTCGAAATCGGGAACAAAATACGATTATTATATTTCCATGTGATATTTTCTAAATCAAAGTTATCAATATCAATTGAAGTTTATTAAAATAACCGTTAAACTGAGTCATAGGTTAAGTTGTTGATTAGGGAAACAGTTATTTTCACTTAGTCAAACTAACAGATTTTATTTTATTTTCATAATAAAATCTGTCTAAATTTCAATTTATTGACAAAATATTTTCAATTTTGATATCTTCCCATACCAGTCTACCTAGTTACTGGACAAAAAGGAGACTTTTTTTATTTAACTGTATTTGAAAATATGTCCTATTTCAAGTTTGCCAGAAAAATATCACATAGAATGATGATGGGGGGGGGGGGTGATCATTGCAGGTACAGGCTTTATACGTACATGTTCCATGTACATTTCGTATGTATAATAATTGTTGTAGGATTGATTAACTTATAACAAATTAACTGAGATAATGTGCAGGGATTAAATTTCGGAAGTAAATCCAGTATATTCTCAAGTCTGATCATAAATATATGATTTATAATTCTGTATCAATTACAGAACAGGTTATTTCAATTTATATTAATCACTCTTGTTGGCCCGAATATTAGCGCGGGGTCAAATTGTGGGAGAAAAATTGCGTACTTGTGGAAAACCCATGTGGTCGGGCACACAGGGACCTGAGAATTTGTTACAGCTAGTTTTGGACCTAAAATAAGGTGTTTAGAGTAATTTTACACATTTGGGGGGTTAAGATCAATTTCCAATAAAAATGCCCCCTCAATGGTCATACAGGCTTACCATAGAGGGGGCATTTTTATCGGAAATTGATCTTCACCCCCCAAATGTGTAAAATTACTCTAAACACCCTATTTTAGGTCCAAAACTAGCTGTAACGAATTCTCAGGTCCCTGTGGTCAGGCAGGTGACCCCATACCTTTTCACGTCCATTCGTGCGATCGAACCCCGGTCGCCTTGGTGAAAGGCACGAGCACTATCCACTGCACCACCGGAACACTCTCTAAAAGTTAACTAGTATGTTACATGTATATAACTTCGTTTTGTCAAGATTTTAACTTAAGAATTTTTACAAACCATTTAACCTTAACATATGTCTGATATAAATGTATTACCAAAAATTGCAAACTTCGAAATTGACTTTCAAAATATTTCTTCGCACATGAAGTTTCTGTATCATACTTTCAAATTTCCTGGCCGGAAGTGTAGTCAGTTTTGTCCAAAGGGAGACAATCCTGATCCTGATCTAGGATCTTGGTAGACACAGATCAATATCCATTTTAATTTCAGCAGACATTTTGTAACTAAATGACGTTAGTGTTACCCTTAGCCCCAGATCTAGATAGATACATGTACATTTTGTAACTAAACGACGTTAGTACATGTATGTGTTACCATTAGCTCCAGATCTAGAGAAATACACGGAGGTTAGAAAATATCACACAAGTAAACTTTTGGTAATCCAGGGTAAGAGAAATCTAGGTCAGAAATATCTTGAGCCGTAAATCTAGGTCAGTAATATCTTGAGCCGAAATCTAGGTCAGTAATATCTGGAGCCGTAAATCTAGGTCAGTAATATCTTTAGATATAAATCTTGGTCAGTAATATCTCGAGCCGTAAATCTAGGTCAGTAATATCTTGAGCCGTAAATCTAGGTCATTAATATCTTCAACTGTAAATCTTGGTCAGCAATATCTTGAGCCGTAAATCTAGGTCAGCAATATCTTGAGCCGTAAATCTAGGTCAGTAAAATCTTGAGCTGTAAATCTAGGTCAGTAATATCTTGAGCCGTAAATCTAGGCCAGTAAAATCTTGAGCTGTAAATCTAGGCCAGTAATATCTTGAGCCGTAAATCTAGGCCAGTAAAATCTTGAGCTGTAAATCTAGGCCAGTAATATCTTGAGCTGTAAATCTAGGTCAGTAATATCTTGAGCCGTAAATCTAGGCCAGTAATATCTTGAGCCGTAAATCTAGGTCAGTAATATCTTGAACTGTAAATCTTGGTCAGCAATATCTTGAGCCGTAAATCTAGGTCAGTAATATCTTGAGCCGTAAATCTAGGTCATTAATATCTTGAACTGTAAATCTTGGTCAGCAATATCTTGAGCCGTAAATCTAGGTCAGTAATATCTTGAGCCGTAAATCTAGGTCAGTAATATCTGGAGCCGTAAATCTAGGTCAGTAATATCTTGATATGTAAATCTAGGTCAGTAATATCTTGAGCTGTAAATCTAGGTCAGTAATATCTTGAGCTGTAAATCCAGGTCAGCAATATCTTGATATGTAAATCTAGGCTTTCAGATAACTAAATGATGATATAAAGAATTTGCTTGGGCTCTACATAGCTCTCTCTAGTTCAATGTTTTCCAGGGAACTAGAACTAGCTTGTGGTTGTTTAAGTATATTCTGCTGTATCATTGTTTGTGGTGTCTGATTGTCTGCGTTATATATAATGTCTTTATTTGCATTAGGCAATAATGCCTTTGAGCATATACAAAACAATTACAATTTACAATGTATGTTGGAATTTGATGTACAATTCAATAGTGATAATTAAATAAGTACATTAAGGAACAGTAATAATTGAGTTAGCCTGTGCATATAACTTACCAACATAACCAATTTGGTAAGCGAAGGGTATTCGAACATTACAAAAAAATTAGTTAAATAATCTTTCATTTCTTATTTCATTAGCTTTGTAAATGTACATAGCCAAATTTTGAACAATGTTTGTATTTTCTGACGACATGAGATCAATAAACTTAAATTTATTTGGTCTAATACAGTATTTCTTTCTCAAAAACTTTGATCTTATCTCTGTGTATAATGGACATTCCAAAACAAAGTGATATTCATTTTCAATTGTAGTAGTACACACAATAAAAATATCGATTTTCTGAAGGAATTGGGTTATATGATGTGACTTTGTCTTCATAAAGACGTCGGGGGGGGGGGGGGGGTCGTACTAAAAGTATTGAGATATTTCTTTATCTAAATTGTCGTTATATCGTCCTTGTCGGTATATCTTGAGACAATTTGTCTATAAAGTTATTAACTCATATAAATGATTTAATTCCTATGAACTAAATGAAAGTTTTTTGATTGGTTGAATTAAACATTTTACAGTGACATCTAACGTAGAGACTTTGTACGAATAATAAACATCGACGACATGACACAACACCTGGCGCTGTCCGTGCTGCTGGGACTGACCGTGGTCAGTTTGGTCCACGGGCTTGAACAGGCACAGGCAAGATGGCCGTTCAACAAACATGAAACACAGGACGGTTTACAATGTAAGTATATGAGGGAAGACTTTCCGATTCACCTTTATATGATATTTTATTTAAGATAATATACGAAAAGATAAATTATGGACGCAGGCCTTTGGTCTTTATTATCCATATCGAACATTATTTTTTCCTATTTTCAAAAAAAATAATAAGTTTAAAAGAATAGATTGATTAAGAATTTTTAAAGAAATAATACATGTAGGTTTTGTTAAAGATTGAAATAAGAGAATAAAAATTATTTGCATGTCGTTTTAATAACATTAAGTTATCTAAGACATCCGTATTTTTCTGCATTGCACGTTAAATTAATACTAATACAGTTATCTCCCTTTGACCGTATCATATAATTCTACTACACTGCACAATACAACTGTTACTAAGGGAAATCAAATACATTTTGTATGTCTGAACTGTTTTTGAATCAAATTTGAAGAGATGAAGCCCTTAAAGTGTAATTATATGAATTTTCAAAAAAAAGATGAGTATTTAATTCCGGATAAACGTGCCGATTGATCAGTTAACGTTTTTGACCATTAAAATGAAATAGAAATATAAACGAAATATTTTCACTGATATATTTTTTAAGGTAGCAGTTTTTCATTTCTTTTTATCTCTCGTTTTAGCTAAAGCATTTCAGAAATATGAATATTCTTGTCCGTAATCTTATTTTTATGTATTGCAGTTGTAAATGCGCCTTTGGTTACCAACACCAATGTAAACAACGATATTAACAACAATATCATCAACGACAATAACATCATCAACAACTTAGATATAAACAACATCAACAACATCAACAACATCGGTAACCTTGGAAACTGTCCTCTCGAGCGACACGAGGCCCCGAACATGTATTACCACAGAGAATCGTTCGGAAAGCGATTTGAACGGAAATGTCCGGATAGACTCATTTTCAGCGAAGTCGACTGCGCATGCGCATTTCCTCCCGATGGTAAGTCTTTGTCAATAAAACAATGCGTTATATAGAAGCCATTGATATAAAAAAATCCTTTTGGTAAACCATGAACCTAACATCGATGCCCAGAGCGTATAAAATGAACTCTGGTGTCAATTTATTCGTTCTGATAGCGTTCGAATTGCATATATATATTATAGTCAGAACCAAAGTAAGAGGAGATAACTCTATATATGAAAAATATTTTTGAGTGGAACTTTCCAGTGTTTCAGATGCAGAGGGACATGTATCATTGTATTGTATTTGTTCTACATTGTTGAATTAAGAAATACATGTTATGTGAAATAAAATCAAGGGCACTGTGTTTTGAAATAAGCCATTTAAGACATTTGAAATTTGAAAGGAAAAAGAATTTGAATACATAATAGTGTATGCATATAAAATACAATTCAGAAACGTAAGTCGATTACTTCGATAAACCATACCATAGCAACATTCAGTCAACCGCGGGTTTGTTTAATACAATGTAATTGAAATTATGCGGTCACAGCGCAATCTGAATTCCGTTATATCCTTTTATCGGGTGGTGCAGTGGATAGCGCACTTGCCTTTCACCAAGGCGGTCCGGGTTCGTTCCCCGACCTGGCGTGAAGAGGTAGGGGTCACCTGTCCGACCACGTTGGTTTTCTCCGGGTACTCCGGTTTCCTCCAACAAAAAGACTCCTCGCGCGCTAACATCCGGGCCAACAAGAGTGAATTATATAAGTTGTATAACTTGATTCATAATTGTTGTTAAAATAAATGAAATAAAGTCATCATTTTTACTATATTTCATGAGTCATAGCTTAATTTAAATTAATGACTGAACTCGACTTTTTGATTATTCATTGTTTTTCTAGTAAGACTTGCCAGCCTACATAATAATTTTGCTATAATAACCTACACTATGTTTTAAAATATGTCATCTACATGTAAAGTTTAAATCTTTGGATATTGAAAATAATCCTCGGTCGGTCTTACCATTTAATTGTTTACCATAGATGACTTTGTAATATCCAAGGGGTGCTAAGAATGATTCTTGCTCCATGCCCCACAACTTGTTTAAGTAAAGAAGACATGATAACCTTAGGTGCTAATACTGTGTTGAAGTATATGTTTTACTTAGTATGTAGATATAAGAAGATATTTTATCAAATGTTGCCTGAATCATTTATCTTTCTGTTCATGAATTAAACTTTGAATTAATGCTTTATTAACTGTATAAGTATTACAGACCCCCTTAGCCTATTATTGTACAACTAATTTCTCAAATAATTTAATAAAGTAAACTTAAAGGCCCAATATACGTAACTTTCGACAAAACTTGAAGCGAAAATTAAGCCTAATAAGTTTTTATATTTATATATTTAGTTAAGATTAACTGATATCAGCAATATTCAAGGAGAATTCTTACGTGGTTACTGGTACAGTAGCAGTTGAAACTCAGTATTTGTAAACACGCGTCCATTTTGAACTGTCTTCTAACTTCGGCATGTTGTTGAAGTGGGCCAAACCTATTTTCATTTTTTTTTTTTTGTATTTTTCTGCCAAAAGTTTTTTGTTAGTTTCCGCTCAGGTTTCCTTCGTTTTAGGCTTATTTTTACATGGTTATCAACTGGATTTTTTTTTCAGAATTTTTCAGAATCACGAAAAATTTCCTGAAGTTACGTATATTGACCTTTAACCTATTATGTTGTATTGTCAGAGTGCACGGGAATGTCTACGTCCTCTAAGGGCCCCCGGTTCTACCAGCAGTACGCCGCCGGCCGGTGGGTTACGATGAAGTGTGCCCCGGGGACCGTCTACAACAAAGCATCGTGCCGGTGTGACATTCACAGCGAGTTTGGACAGAGTAAGAGCGAGTGGGTAGACGGTACGTTCTACCTCGTTACAAAGCCTTTATAGTTATATACAGAAATCTGGCGGTATAAAGAGGGTGGGCGATGCATCCATGGATATGCATATAATAAATTGCATCAAAAATGAGGATCGTGATTTAAGTTTGTTTGCGGTAAAAAGAAAGCTGGAAAGCATATTGATTAAGGGTGTTTGTATTATATAACAGAGAAATATCTACCCAAATAGTACATCAAAACATAGCATTTTTCAGCGAACCATACGTTTTTACTCAACGAAAGTCTTATCAAACGGAGATGTGTTTTTCAGTTTCCTTTAAACCGGTTTTTTTTTTTTTGTCAAAATGTGTGGAACCAAAACGCCACTTGCGAAAACTTCACATTTACACCTCACAGCTAGGTTTAAAAGTGTACACATTCAGGCTTGGTATGGACTAATTTCCGTTTTCTTTTGCAGGCTCAATATTTAACTAAAGCTGATCACATGGATGGACATTCAACAATTTCATTTTTGTACCGGAAGTCGTCCCGTCGAAAAAAATTCCAACTTTGAGAAACCAACGACGGGGATATTTGCCCGGAATATGTGTAAAACATGAACATACGTTTTAATCTTTAAAACGAACGGCGTCTTCAACAATCAGCAATAATTATAAGTCAAAAGGTATTGTCTCATCTTTTTTGCTGTAAACATTGTTTACAAGAAACATTCAACGATACTTATCATTGAAAATTTTGATTTTAAATGGACTATGTAGCTTATCATTACTGTTTTTTTAGGTTGTAATAAACGACTGAAATTATACCTTTTCTTACCTATTGTTGAATCAGGTGAACTCAGTTTTTAGTTGACTCAGACCGACTTAAGGAGTTTGTATCGAGAAAGAAATTGTGTCGTCAGTATTACAGCATATGTCAAGGGAGATAACGCATGAAAGTGCATCTTATACAAAATGAATCGTAAATGCTTTTGCCATATACCAGCAAGTTAACGAATGTCAAATAGACCCCATATTGCAGTCTCTTATGTGTTGACTAAAACCACATATAACCATTCTGATCACTTTTCTGCATGCAGGAAGGGCGTTAGAATTGAACATACTGCCCCCGGGGGTTTCGATCAGCTACGCTCTCTACATCCCTGTAATATGCCAAGGCAAAACTGAAGGGACGCTTAGGTAATAAAAAAGTGACCAATCGCTAGACTGCATGCCTGTTGTTTGAAGATTACTAAGGAAACGCAACCGACTTCAAAGCTGGTTACGAGATTCTTTTGATATACATCAAACGTCCAAACCAGTCTTATTGTCTCGTCGGCAAGGTGGCGAACAGGAGCCATGGCATATCCCAGGTGACTAGAGAGCGAAGGTGATCGTAATCCCTGGGAGCGATGATGTCCCGTCCTTAAACAATGTATGAAAATGTAGCGAAACGTAGGAAGATCATTTTGCATTTCAAGACGACAAGTCTTTATTTGTTAAATAAAAAACAGAGTACATTAAAGGGACTAAGTGGTTGAGATATACAAGTACTAAAGTTTATTTTAGTTAAAAGGTTGTTCTTGCACAGTGCCTTTCCCAACAACTTTTAGTAATATACGGTGTACTTATTTACAAGACATGAATTAAATACATTTTGTTAGAGAGAGATGTGAAGGAAGGGGGTTATTAATTAGATAATGTCAATAAAAATCGAGACATGTGTCCTTAAAATAACGAGTCATGTTCATTGACAGATCCCTTGTTCCTTTAATTGCCATATATAAAATTTGCCAGTAGAACCAGTCTTGGAAATGTCAGTAAATCCTCTCCTTAGTGGTAACGGCTGATTAGAGATAACAGGAGAATCATGCGGGAGCGTAACGACACAACTGGCCAGTTGTGATCTCAGATATTCGATTTGAAAATCTTCAAAGTATACGTACAAAAGTACGTTTTAATTCCAGCATTGCAACTGATCCGACTTTGGTCTCTGGTACCACACATGTAAAAATATAACCATGGAGCTTCCATTCCAAGCGCGATGAGTACATAGATGAGGATATGTGTTTCCGGGAGGGGAAACGTTTGACTTTGGATATGTCAAAAAGATGAGATATTGCTCTGGATAAAGATAGGTAGAACGAGTCACTAGATGGCGCGGTGACGTCACTGGAGACAATCATTCGCCCAGGGTTGGGAACAATAAAGTGGGTAGAACGAGTCACTAGATGGCGCGGTGACGTCACTGGAGACAAGCATTCACCCAGGGTTGGGAACAATAAAGATAGGTAGAACGAGTCACTAGATGACGCGGTGACATCACTGGAGACAAGCATTCACCCAGGGTTGGGAACAAAAGCTTGGCACACGTTCCCTGGATTTCATCCGGCCGACACCCAACGCACGGACAGATGAGTAGTAGAGTTTGGCGTTCAGCATGCAAGTAAATCTCCGGAATCCGCTCCGTCTCCTACATATCGCCTTCATGTTCCGGTAGAACTGCTGGTCGCATCTCCGCCTCCCGTGTAAAACTGCATACATAGCATGGTTGCCCTATATATAGTAAACAAATAATTGTAAGAAAAATTAATATTTTGCATATCATTCATGTTTTTTTGTCGAGATACAAATAAAAAGTAGTATGCGGTTGTAAAACCATAATAATAAAAAAGAAATATTTGAGATTTTGTTCATTGGCATACGACATTACCAAAACATGCGGCGTTCGATGGTTTTTTAATTACTTAATGGCTGCTAAGTATTAAGGGTTCAATATAAATTAAAAACTTTCATTTTCGTGGTTCAGGCAATTATTTTAGAGTATTCTTCATGGACAATATCAATGAAAATAATAGATTTTTTTTGAAATAAATGACTTTGCTCCTGCAGACAGAAAACTACAGGTTTTTGCATATTTCCAAATCGATGACCAGATAAAGTGACGTCATAGTTATTCAAATCTTAGTGTAGAGATTTATTTATATTGTACACGTGAAAAACTTTTTAACATATAATTTGATTTTAAATTTTTATTCTATTTCCTTATAATTTTTATTCTTTTTCTTTCCAAACCCTGCAATGCATGTTTTTGTTTTAACAATTGGTCTATTATAGATACAATCGTGATAAGGTAAAAATCAATTTTATTCAACGTCGGTGGACGTTTAGAAATTAAAAACATAATACCTCAGAGCTATGACCAAATATGTTTGCGGCAACTAAACTTTCTAATGCTTGAAGTCTCATGCATTATTTTAAAGATGCAATTATCTTGAATATAACGAAAAAAAATGTTTTTCACAAAAGTCATTTTTTTTTTTTTTACATATTTACAAAAAAATATATCTAAAAGAAGGTGGATATTTAATACCACTTATGTATGATAAAAACTGTCACATTCTTCCGAATTCAGACAAAGACAGTGTCACTGTAGCGAATATAAGTACATGTACTAGCGGTCAAAACAGGTCACGGTTTTAAGACTCGGAAATGACTTACACACTTGTAGCAGATATCGTGCCGCTTGCAGGCCGGGAGGAAAGAGTTCCGGAAGGGAATGTTGACATTAAATGGGATGGTACATCCGTTGTGGAAGGGATTCTCATCACACGTGTGACTTTGACTCTCAACAAACACCAACAGGACACTAGCCAGAAGGATAACCTTTTAATAAATAAAAACAAAGTTTATTACTTAGTCTATACATGTTCATCAAATTTTTCGTAAACTTAATGATTTTTGGCATTATAAAAATATATTTAATTTAATAATGTTAAAAACAAAAACAAAACAAAAACAGAGAAAAAAAACATCAAATATGTATTAATAAATAAATAATTCATAAGACTCAAACATTAACATCACGATTAAAAATTTTAACTGTTTTATTGTTACTTTGATACATGAAATTAACGAGTTCACATAAATTATAGAAATTATTAAATTCGTTGGTTATATTGCATTTTGAGGCTTTTCATTGTATCAAAATAACAAAACATCGCAAGCGGTTAATTATAACATAAAAAATATTAATAGTAATACATACTTTAAAATTGGGTTTTGCTCAATTTCAAAGCGTTTGCAGAAAAGATGTATCAGAACTTTTGGATTGCAGTGTATTTTATCTCATTGAGTTTGCGGGTGATATAAGTCAGCCATCCTGGCGGTAATATCAGTTTATGTTGTAAAAAAAGTCGAATGTACAGGTACCTATACATCTTTCTTAGAAATATACAGTTTGTTGAAGGTTATGCTTTAGGTTTAATACTCAAAACATGATAAAATCATTGATTTTCAAATTTCATGTAATTTACTGTATTGTACTTGTGTTATTCGTTGTACATGGACATTGAATTGCTTAAAAAAGGCCCAATATACGTAAAACCAGGATTTTTTTCGGGTTTTTGAAATATTATGAAAAAATAACCAGTTGATAACCATGCAAAAATAAGTCTAAAACGAAGTAAACCAGAGCGGTGACTAACAAGAAACTCTTTACAGAGAAAAATCCTCAAAATTGAAAATAATTCAGTTGTGGCCCACTTCAACAATTAACAAGCCGAAGTTAGAGGACGGTTCAAAATGGACGCGTGTTTACAAATACCGAGTTTCAACTGCTGCTGTACCGGTAACCGCATTAGAATTCATATTGAATATTGCTGATATGAGTTAATCTTAACTTAATCTATAAATATAGTGAGTTATTAGGCTTGATTTTCGCTTCAGGTTTTGCAGAAAGTTGCGTATATTGGGCCTTTTAAGTCTTCCTATACTGCTGAAGAAAGAAATATAAATCTTACCTGTAAGGCACCCATCTTTTTAACCAGGAAACAATCGGATATCTCAGACCTAACACCACAAACTCGATGTACTGTTTAAAACTAAACTGGTTCTCACCTTGGATCACTCTGCTGTATCTTTGTGTGTAGGCTAACGTCTGGGTTCTTCCGCTTGAGTGTGCACTTCCTTTAAAATGTTGTTGTGTGTTTACTTACGACACGGGACGGCTTACAAATCTGTACATGTATGTGACATGTGTATGCTTGTCAGCCTTCATGCTTATTGTCTTAGGAACAAGATCACGTGCAGCTTTATTCTCTATATTTATCGCTATCCAAAAGCATGAACATTTATTTGTCACCCAAATTGTATTCATAACGACTGCGTACTACATCTGGTTACAGTTCATTGCTTATATTTACATTAAGGATAATTTTTAAATATGCCTGTGTCTATTTCTTTGGGATATAGTCGGTTAACGTTCTCCTCTCTCCCCTGTTTGATTTTTTTCTGGAAGGTCTTATTTATACCAATGTCATCTAAGCTATTGATTTAAAGCCTTAATACATGTTATCTGAGGCGGAGTGAAAAGCGTTGACGTAACGTAGTCTAACATGGCGCCAGAAATGACGTCATAACAGCATGATTGAAATCAGTGTCATCTAAGCGATTGATTCAAAGCCATTATACATGTTATCTGAGGCGGAGGGCAAAGCTTTGATATGCCATAGTCCAACATGGCGTCAGAAATAACGTCATGTGATGCAGATTGCAAATTGTAGTATACAGTGTGATATACTACAATTTGGTTTACTACGGATATATAGGCGAAGGCAACACAGAATGTAAATATATTCCTATTATTGGAGCCTTGCATGCATATACATCCGCCATCACAAAGCATCTGCGTTTATTTAGTAGGGCATCAAAACAGGCAGAACTGTATCAATGATCACCTACACAAAATTGTAGCTTTATAAATACCGTATATGTATATACATGGTACACACAGATTGAATTTAATCATAATGATATCTTAAAGGCCCATTTTATGTAACTTTCGGAAATTTTTCGTGATTCTAAAAAATTCTAAAAAAAAACCCAGTTGATAACCATGCAAAAATAAGTCTAAAACGAAGTAAACCTGAGCGATAACTAACAAGAAACTCTTGACAAAGAATTGAAAATAATTCAGGTAAGGCCCATTTCAACAACAAGTCGATGTTAGAACACAGTTCAAAATGGAGGCATGTTTACAAATACCGAGTTTCAACTGCTGCTGTACCGGTAACCGCATAATAATTCATCTTGAATATTGCTAATATCAGTTAATCTTAACTAAATCTATAAATATAAAAAGTTATTCGGCTTGATTATCGCTTCAAGTTTTGTCGAAAGTTACGTGTATTGGGCCTTTAAAAAGTATTCACGTAGCCATTATATTACATGTGACTGCAGGTGCCTCGCAATAACCAATTAAAATGCTTCTTTCCTTTCAACCTCCAATAACTAATAATGTAATAAAATATCAAATTATACCTAACAGTAAACATGATGTGGTAAGCTAGTAACATCCAGGAGACACGTTATTTTTTGTTTTGTTTTACTCAAACTTGCCGATTTTGAATGTCTCTCAATCTGAAGCGAATTAAAAGGTGTGTGACACCCTTCATATAATAATAATAATACATGCTTTGCTAGTTAAGATTGTATACTTTTATATATATAAAATTTGCTCAACACCTGTGACTGAATTTAGTTTCAGGTCGTTATTTGTTTTGTTACTTTCAAATTTAACTGACAATCTGATTAAAATCATATCTTGATCTCCACCTCGTTCCGTAAACTTCGCTTTGCTTCGTTAAGATATGAGAAAATCCCATAGGGGGTCATATCCCGATGATTTTTTGCATAAGCCAATCAAATTACAACTGTCAGAATGTCGACAGTGAAATTTTGAGGCGACAAAATTTGCATAATTACATTTGTCCGTTTAGTCATTTCGTCACCAAAA
The DNA here is from genome assembly GCA_947623455.1 of Mimachlamys varia. Classification (NCBI taxonomy): domain Eukaryota; kingdom Metazoa; phylum Mollusca; class Bivalvia; order Pectinida; family Pectinidae; genus Mimachlamys; species Mimachlamys varia. The sequence continues at coordinate 37,815,091 of OX392538.1, read as the reverse complement.
TGTTTATGTGGAATAATGTGACGAAATGACTTGCTGCAAGACAAAGGTCATCTGAACGTGACTTCTTATGGGATGTTTTCAGATCCTTGTAAAACGGAGTGAGAACAAGAATATGTATTTTAATCAGATTGATTTAACTTACAACTAAAAATGGCATTTGTCACCACACCTACTGTGAAATATAAGTAATCAAATCAACTGTTTGATTTGTTGGTTTTCTTAAGTCTCCTATCCTCAAAGAAGTCATCTGTTTTAATCGTTACAGTAAACCCACGGCGTTGTTAATCAACTGCTTTGCCAATTTCGAATAAATGGGCTGATTGTACGTAAAAGGCATTTTATTATACTGTTAGCATGGAACCTGGCTATATTTATTTATTTTCACCCATGTCTGCCAAAGAAACATGGAGGAAATCGAGCTATTACAGGTGAAGCTATATATCGAACATAAGAGTTATCTCCCTTTAAACGTGCAAGGTGTATTGTTTGGTTTACGCTCTCTACACCCCTGGAATATGTTAAGACTTATCGTGCGCCACCTTGTTGATGAGGTCATAACCTTGTTGATGAGGTCATATAACGGTAAATATTAACGAGCTCGGAGTCGGTTGCGGCTCATTTGTAATCTTCAGATCACAGTATCAGCCTTCCGATTGGTTTGTTTTCCCCCTGAAATCAATCAAAATCAATCGTTTTGCAACGACATGCAAGGATGTAGATATCGAGGATGGCGACATTTTATGTGTACACATTTTATATCGGTTACCTTTTCAAATTTTATAATGTAAGTTGGAAAACAATACATATCTATATTTGTTGATGTTAGATGATCAAAAAAACTTAATGATAACTTTAACTACTTTAAAGTATATCATTGTCAAAGTACGTATTAAGAAACAGTTAAATCTGCTTAATTAACATTACTATATTTAATTTTCATGTTCATTCTTTTAATAAAACCCTTTGCAAAATCCTGTTTAATTGATATCATAACATGTATTAAAAGGTGGTCATTTTGGATTCCAGGAAATTCATCATTTGCTTGATCATTTTACTGTTTATTATCAAATAATGTATTCTTTGTATCATTGTGCAGCACAATTATACAACATGGTGTAACGAAATATAAAGATTATGGGCAAGTTTTTGGTCGCCATCTTGATCTCATCGAGAAATAATCTGTATCTTTGCGGGATTTGAAGATAGACGTTTTTGAGTTTGCTCATTTGTGTGTTTACTGGAAGACGCTTACTCTTCCGGGACACCTGGTCTTATTCTCTTGCACTTTTACCAGGTTCTCCATGTAAACCGTTCCTTTGTTCATATTTTGCTCCGGGTTTAATCGATTTTGTGTTCGGATTATGGTTTTGTTGACGCTTTGGTATTCTCTGATTGTTTTTAAAGCAGCTGTACATTTGATAAAATTGTGATATTCTTATTTGAAGTAATGTGACACAGTCAAGTATTGGGGGGGGGGGTACCATCTCTTTCAATACGTGGTTGATAGTAACAGAGCGCATATAAATTATCAATTTGATTCAAACACAGATCCTTACCCTCACTCCGTTACATAAGGATCTGACGCCATCCCATAAGAGGTCATGGTCTGGTGACCTTTGTCGCCTCTTTACTCCACACTCCAGTACAGCTGTCATATGCAGCAAGTCATTTCGTCACAATATGTACATTAGCTTGTTGTGGCGAAACGACTATACGCACAGATAGGATTATGCAAGTTTTCGCCCATAAACACTTACATTCATGAATTTGACATCAGTTAATTGATTGGCTGATGCAAAAGGTCATTAGAACATGACCCCCTATGGGATGTTGTCAGATCCTATTTATTCGGAGAATAACGGAGCGACAATAGGATCAGCATTTCCATCAGATTGATATATTTTCAATTGCGTCCGGATATCTCGTATAGTGACAATAGAAAAATTGCACAACATTTCATGGGAGCGTCGCGTAGATTTGGTTGATTCTCCACATTCAGTTGTTTTCCTCCAGCTTCCCCAACCATCCACTCTGTTTCACTCTTAATTTCCATCTTTCGCTCCTTCCTTCTTTTACATGCCAAAAAATGGTTTAAACTACAGTAAACTGACACTATTTATGTTCATCTTAAAACCTCATTACTGATATATGGATATGATTTATATAAAACCAATCGACCGTGACAAAATTTTCATAAACAACGAAGATAATATAGGCTTGTACCTTTTTATTATCAATTTCAAATTGGAAAAATCAAACATTTATTGCAAAATTCTAATAAAGTAAAAACATATACATGTACAAACATATAAAACTTTTTTAAGAAATATCAGTAAAGTAGTAAATTATACTGGATGCAATACTAGATAATTATATAAAGGACATTTATATTTCATTTTAAATAACATTACAAATATTACTAACTCTAAATTGTCTTCGTGTGTTATTTATTAAAAAAAAATGTAAAATTGAAAAAAGGTGAACAACTTCGATTCATAATGATACAACTCTAAATTATAATAAATGTCATTAAGTGTGTCCGCCAAACACCAATGCAGCTTTATTGCAATGCCAAAATTACACACTACACTGCCTACTCACTGTACCAAATATTATGAAAATTGATTACAACTTAATTTCGACGGATTAGAGGCCGTGTCGGGAAACTTGCTTGACCGATGAAATGTCATTTGCAAATTATTGCCTTATCATGTTGAATACTTCCGTTAAGTTTTGTTAATTTCTATCCAATAGGTTTTGAGGTCCAGATTAAACAAAATATGCCCCTGACTCGTTTGGGAAACACTGTGATAAATATGGCTACAGCCTAGCAAATGCCTGTAACAGTGTGATCATAATCTCAAGCTGATTTACTGATACCGACGTATTATCTTTGTATCTCTCAACAAGAACAAGCATATTGAGTATTGCTGAAGCAATACATGCCCCCTCCCGGCCCCGCAAGCCATTAAGATGCTACGATTCATTAAACGAGTAGCAGAGACTTGACGTAGACATCCCAATGATGTATCTGTGCTCCAAATTTCAGTTCATTATGTACACACGTTTCAGTGGTAATGAACGGAAACTGAATTATTGGGAATTTTTATAAGTCCAAGGGCCGTAACTCTGTAAAAAAATCGTTCAACCGTAACCAAATTAAAATTTGACCTAGATATTGCCATGATGTATCTGTATACCAAATTTCAGTTTAATATTTGCACACGTTGCAGGGATAATACACGAAAACCCCAAAAAGGTGACAGACAGACTGCGGGTAAACTAATGATCCTCTCCGGCTTCGCCTGTTATGTCATTGCAAAACTGAAGGCACGCTCAGATAAAAAAAAAGCACCAATCGCTAAGCTGCATGCATGTCCTTTGAAGATTACAAAAAAGCCCAAAAGAGCCTCAACCGACTTAAAAACCTTTCAATATTTTTACCATTATATGGCTTTCAAAGGGTCGAAACAGTTTCCTTGCCTCATCAATCAGGTAGCGTACACGGAGCCTTCAGTTTTCCCATGTATTCCAGGGGTATAGAGAGGGTAGATGAGCGTAGTCCCTGGATATCAAGGACGGTGGATACACAATTTAATGTAACTGACGTTTCAAAAATTATCTAAATGACAACAACATATCAACAATTCATGCACGGTTAATAAAAAAAAACAAATAAAAACAAATATCAAACGTTTACAATTTACTTGAATATTAATATACATGCATTTCCACCTACCGTTACAACACATTACATATTCTGTGTACATTACGGTGCGCCTTTCACATAATTCTCCCTTTCTATACTTTCTATTGTAACAGTTTGTTAAATTTGACAAACAATCTAAGCTTACACTAATTGCAAAGTTATAACAAGTACACAACATCGCATCACACAAAGGTATATAAATATAGATCTAAATTATATCAGATCATACGTGAGTGTTCATTTCAAATGAGATTGATAAAGATAATTCTATTTAGCAAGCTTTTAGCGAGCTTACTTGAACAATGCAGGACGAAACTCGTCAATCATATAATTATGAAATGAACACGACTGTAGGCGCTTTTTTTATCACAACAGCAAAATGTGTGGCATTTATTTGTGTGAAGCGGCAATTTTCATACAATATAGAACTGTAATTTATACATATATTACGCCGCCATTTTGTCGTCATTGCGGCAGTCGAGGGCGAATGTAATTGTCGCATTCGTGACGGCATAATAAGAATAATTGAAACTTACAAACAAGATTAGGGTTATATTTGATATTATAGATGACGTAACGCACACACACACACATGCTACTCCTTTTAAATTTGAAAATAGATGCAGTATACCGAAAAAAATAATTAAACTGCACCATACAGCTGTTTCGTCCTTCTAGGACTCGTCAGTGATGCTATGGGTCGAAAGGTAATTTGCTAAAAAAAGATGACATGAGTACGTGATAACTGATTATACATAATTTATGAACAATTGTTATCATCGAAATTTACGGAAAATATTTTTAAAAAATCAAAATGTCATAAACAACATGTAACGAAGCTATTTCTACGGTAAAAAATATCATTTCACACACAGACATATATCAAACATTTTTAAGAAGACTAATAAAACAAAACAGATACTCTATAATTGCAATGTAACTCAAAAATCTTAAAATTCAACCATTTAATCATAAGCTATGACATTATCTGAATAATTAATTTTAAAACATGAAGTCATACAATATTCAAACCCAATTAAGCTTTTTAATTAAATGACTTTTTATTTGTTTCGTGTTGATGGAGTCAACAAGTTAACAACTACTAAATAACACATGTATAATGTACATATGTATATAAATGCAATTTATGTAATGCATACATATGTAAAAGGTAGTGTCAATGACTAGATGACTTTTATTTAAATGCACTTATGAATATATGCATTACAAAATATAGTTTGATGAAGAATTCATAAGCAAACTTGAATATTCCATTTCCCTATGAAAAATCGTCTTAACTTTTGTGTCAAACGCTAACAAATACATTTCGCATTTCACAAAAGATTGTTATTTTTTTTAGATTTTTTCACATACAAAAAAAATAGGGGGGCATTCTGCACACACCAATTTACCTTCATATACTGGGAGGATTGCAGCTATTCGTGAAGCAACTGACATAATTTTCATGAGTTTCTCATACACCGTAACCTTTACGATAAATACACACACGCACCCTCATCCACAAAAAATATTACACAAAGTGTATAAAACAATATGAATAATATGAATTTGACGAATACGAACAAGGTTTAAACTTGAAATCAGTGTTGATTTTACGATATCTTCTGACAATCCCGAAAATAAGGGTTCGCAAAAAAAATTACCTGGTACGCTGTAACTAAAACGTTCTGCACAAGCTACCTACCATATCAATTCACTTCTATAGCTATATCAATAAGCCCATGGATGCTTTCTTTTAGATGACAGGATATGATATAGATAAGAAAGATGCATACATAATTCTTTTTTATATTCAATTTTTATGAGAAGTTAAAATAAGACTGTTTTTCGCAACCACAAAGATTTTATCATTAAATCTTAATGTACAAATTAATGAATTATTACATTAATTCAGACGTAATTAATCGCTACCGGTAGCTAAAGACAAGCAACGCCCAAAAAGAGAATTTCGAAACGTCAACACAGATTAACTAAAGATTAAGTTAAATATAGACATATTCAGACACAGTCACTTTCAATTGCTATCACTCGATTGAATCAACATTGTTGAAATTTTGCATTGAATTTATTCTTTCTATCGCATTTTTTAATTTATGTTTGCTTTCGATAAGTTCTCAACATTCTGTAGCAGATTCGTACCAAGCAGCGCAGCACTTTAAGGTCGTGTATCGCACTGAAGGACTTCGTGAGGCAGTTTATGGCCTTCATCCGCTTTTTTTTTAGGTCTCATTGGTGTCCTTAGCGATAACATCTGATTGGCGCAGCTGCCGACGTGTTGTTGACGTCATCGATGATGTTCTTTGTTCCTTAGCAACGAGACAAAATAATATCGGCCAACATTTATGGTTGTTCTTTTCATGAAAATCTTGAAAACAATTATAGCAAATGACTGCAACTAAAACTAATTTAGTAACTGACTTAATAACATAATATAAGTTAATGATTAAATTAATTTAATCTAGCTTACATTGTTTTATCTAAATGCTTAAAGAAATATGGCGATTTGATATGTCCAAATTTTGGAATATAAATATTAGTGTAACAATTATTATTGATATGAACACTCATGAAATTAAGAACACTGTTGTTTTCTTTTTATACCACCTCTCCCTTCATAATTCTTCTCTTCTTTTCTTATTTTATTGTTTTTCAGTTTGTTGGGCATTAAACTAATCTTACCAAGATGGAAAACATATTTAAAGATGACACCACACATAAATACTGCATCTTTAGTAATAGATACAGTATGACGGGAAAAATGACGCAAACTGAACCATACATTTTCGTCCTTCTAGGGCTTGTCAGTGATGCTAGGGGCCAAAAGGTGGGAATCGAAATATTGTTAACTAATGTAGAAGCAGAAGGCTTAGGTATGTAAAACCTTTTTAATTTATAAATTGAGTAAACAAATTAAATTAGTACTGTATTATTTCAAGTTGTGTAAAATTATAAACGATGCCATTACTGAAATGGGATGAGATGATAAGTTTAAACGTAAGTAAAAGGTACTCACTCGCCGTCTCTTCCTCCAAATTGCAGTAACAGTGTACAGGAACGGGTTGACCGCGGCGTTTATTGGCAATACGAAAACCATTACCCACGCATAGGCTTCATCGGAGATTTTGATCCCACATTTTGCAAGAACTCCTGAAAAGTCGAGGAATACCATTTTCGTAGTTTAAATATTCAATTAAATATATACGAGCCCGTCTGAGAAAGCCTTAGAAGGCAAAACCCTCTCATTCATATGGAATGAACTATGCTAATATCATCGTATTAACGTTTACTTACCTGATATTTTAAAAACAAGCAGCGATAATCGAATGTTGTCTGAAGGAATCATGAGCAAGCAACAAGAACGGCGAACACATACTTCAGTTTTCACAAAAAAAGCGTTTTATGCTAAAATAAATTTGTGCGAATCACAAAAACCGTTAAAACATTGAAAATTGCATATATTTTTTTTCAAAACGTTTGCTTAATGTGAAATCACAATAAATTTTGAATATCAAAATTGACTTCTTGTCAACACAAAAACAACGAACAGTGAACATATATTAATATGATTAGATGATAAAAATGAGAAGGTTAATGTAATTAATCTCACTTTGATATTAAAGATACACAAATATTTATATTTCTCTATAGGATGATAAACAAAATTTAATCAGAAATACATACCCATGACACCAATGGGAAACCAGCAGCAGAAGTCAGTCGAAACTACAAGGAAGAGAGTTTTCGCCACGGTCTTCTCTCGTTTGATGGTTTTGGAGGAAGCTACAGTTTTACTTTTTGCTCTTATTGTTTTCAAAATGAAAATTTGCCCTACAACTATAACACCGAAAACAAAAGTATTGAGATAAACGAAAACTGCAAACGAGTACTCCGCACCAGGCTGATCATCACCTAGAAGAGGAAGAGCGAGGCAAACGCCCGCTTGAGAATAGTATTCCCCTTTGAAATAGGATGGAGCAAAAACAATAGGAATGATTGCAAATGTTATAGAAACTATCCAAAAGAACCCTGAGACAAAGATAGCCTGTTTCCAGGATATCCTCCAGCGAGTTAGATGGGACAAGGGTAGCACTATGACAATTAGTCTGTCTATTGTCACAAGTAGAATCAAAAACGTCGACATCTCGCTAGATATAAAGGAGAGCGTCCCAGCAGTGGTGCAAAATATACTTTGTCTCCAATCCTGGTCATTCCATGCGTATACCCCGTTGTAATAGGCGTCAGCGACTCCTATGATGAGTAAATAGACACCCATGAGGAAATCGGATACCCCTAAGTTCAGTACAAATAGTGAATACGTATTTTGATTATTATCTCTTTCGAGGACTAGCCGGTAAAATATCACACCTGCGTTTCCTATTAATGCGCTTACTCCAATAATCACAAGGAAGACGCGCAGTACGTTGGAGCTTATCAAGTCAGTACAAGACGAAATCGCATCCCTTTTTGCAAATGAGCACATGGAGCCTGACCTTAAGCAGTCTGAACTTGAACTTTGTATTGCCAAACACTTATCCTCAGTGACAGATTTAGGCTTCATACAACATATGAAGGGAACATCGGTTAGCAAATACCGTAAATTGTCTAAATCTTTAAAGATATCTTCTGTAATTTCCAGATTGTTGCCGATAATATTTAACATCCCAAGACTACTACGGTTAGTGAATGTTCCGGTAGGCAGGGTTTGTATTGCGTTATTTGAAATGTCCAGAATTTTAACGTTCGAAGGTAGTGAGGGGAGAAGGACGATTTCGTTATTGTTTAATTTCAGAAATATTCGTTTAGTTATTCCATGAAACGCATTTTTATGCAGAACTTTTATCTTGTTTTTAGAAAGATCTAGAAAATCGAGTTGAGATGATTCACTGAATGCATTCTCAGAAATCACTGTTATATCGTTGTTAAACAAATCGAGATATGTAATTGTAGATAGTCCATTGAACGTGCCGTCAGAGAGAGATGTGATCTCATTATTATCTAATAGAAGAACTTGTAGTCTAATTGATCCCCTGAATACATTAGCAGGCAAACTCTTTATTGAATTCATTGACAAGTGGAGAGATATGAGGTTATTCAGGCCAAAAAATGTGTAATTCGAGACAAATAATATTTTGTTATTTGATAAATATAAATATAAAAGATTAGAAAGATCAACAAACACATTATCAGGGAGGCTCTCTATTGCATTGTTGGATAAAGTTAGCATAGTTAGTCTGGAGAGTCCACTGAATGCGGTTCTGCTTACGTCTGATATTTTGTTATTACCCAAATCCAGCTCGTTCAGTTTGGATAGATCGCCGAAGGCATTAGCAGGCAAAGTCTTTATAGCATTTATTGATAATTTAAGCAAAACCAATCTTTGCAGCCCAAGAAATGTGTAATTCGAGACGACTGCTATTTTGTTGTTTGTTAAATATAGTCTTTCAAGTGAAGATAAATTACGGAAAACAGTGTCAGGGAGGGTCTCTATTGCATTGTGGGATACTCTCAGATAACGAAGTGCAACCAATCCACTGAAAATGTCAGCTGGAAGAGCAGATATGCTATTGTTGTTCAGATACATGTAACCAAGAAAAGAAAGTCCCTTGAACAAATTACCAGGTAAAGTCTCTATCGCATTTCCCGATAAATCAATAGCGTAAAGATAAACTCCGTTTCTTAAAAAGTCATCAGAAAGAACTGTTATCCTGTTACCTGCCAAATATAGATACCCAAGATAGGAAAATCTTTTTAACAAGTTGTCAGGAATAATTTCTATCTTGTTCTTAGATAGGTCAAGATAGTAGAGTTCAACCTGATGAATGAGGGATTTGTATGGAAAAACAGATATATCATTGCCGAACAGATCCAGTTCAGATATTCTATTTGTTCCGTCGAACACATCATCGTGAATAATTTGTATCTTGTTGTGTTTCAAATATAGGTTAAGAAGTCCAGGCAATTCACCGAAAATATGTTCATCGAGCAGTTCCAACTTGTTATGGGACAAAGTCAGTTGCTTAAGCTTAAACAGTCCATGAAAGATATGATGGGGCAGATCAACGAGTCTGTTATTCGAGAGATTGAGTTCAATAAGTGAAGATAATCCTCTGAACAGGTTACTATGGATACTATCTATCTCGTTGAAGGATAAGTCGAGTTCTTTCAGATTCATTAGACTACTGAACAAATGACTTGGGAGATCAGACAGTCTATTATGGGCCATATTTAAAGATTTTAGTCTTAACAAGTCGCTGAAGAGATTTTCAGAGAGAGATGATATTTCGTTCCTGGACACATCCAATGCCATAAGTCGATGCAGCCCCCGAAAAAAATTATCTGACAATGTGGCGGTATCTGTAACAACGAGATGACGGATAAAAGAGGAAAAAAGAGAAACCTGAAATCGGGGATCACCGTCACTGATTAAAAAGGACGAGTTGATGAGGGAGAAACTGGCAGAATTAATAAAGGTATCACTAAGGTTTAAAGTCAAAACGATGCACATACACAAGGGCGGACATGGTTCGACACATGTCGACTGCCCGTCATATCGAGGACACTCAGCCGCTGTAGCACAAGCTTGGGGTAGGGGTGTTTCGTTGTCATGAAAGTTTAAGCAATGGATTAGGCCTTCGCAGTTTATTTCTGAAAAAAAAAGAGAAAAATAACTTTTCAAGCAATAGAATTAAAGGCTCAATATAAGTAACGAAAAACAACCCTTATTATATTTTGGTTTTGGTTAAGATTGACTTATATCAGCAATATTCAAGATGAATTCTTACGCGGTTACCGGTAACAGCAACAGTTGAAACACGAAATTTGTAAACACGCGTCCATTTTGAACTGCCTTCTACCTTCGGCTTGTTGTACATGTGGGCTCCACCTGAATTATTTTCAATTTTTATGATTTTTTTTTCAAGAGTTTCTTGTAAGTTACTGCCCAGGTTTATCTCGTTTTAGGCTTATTTTTGCATGGGTATCAACTGGATTTTTTTCATAATTTTTCAGAATCCCGAATTTTTTTCTGACGTTACGTATATTGGGCCTTTAAAATGCAAATCCTTATTCTCACCAACATTCCATAAGAGGTAATGATCTGAAAACTTTTGCTGCCTCCTTACTTCACACTCACGTAGAAGTGTTTATTTGATGACGCTGTTATCTGCAGAAAGTCATTTCGTCAAAACATGCGCACAAGTAATGTATATAACACAATATAGTAAAGTAAACCACACAACATAGTAATGTATATCACACAACATAGTAATGTATATCACACAACATAGTAATTATATCACACAACATAATGTACATCACACAACATAATGTACATCACACAACAAAGTAATGAACAACACACAACATAGTAATGTTCACCACACAACATAGTGATGTACACCACACAACATAGTTATGTACATCACACAACAAAGTAATGTATACCACACAACATAGTAATGTACACCACACAACATAGTAATGTACACCACACAACATAGTAATGTACACCACACAACATAGTAATGTATATCACACAACATAGTAATGTACACCACACAACATAGTTATGTACATCACACAACAAAGTAATGTACACCACACACCATAGTAATGTATACCACACAACATAGTAATGTATACCACACAACATAGTAATGTACATCACAAAACATAGTAATGTACATCACACAACACAGTAATGTACACCACAAAACATAGTAATGTATATCACACAACATAGTAATGTACACTACACAACATCGTAATGTACACCACACAACATAGTAATGTACACCACACAACATAGTAATGTACACCACACAACATAGTAATATACACCACACAACATAGTAATGTACACCACACAACATAGTAATGTACACCACACAACATAGTAATATACACCACACAACATAGTAATTTACACCACACAACATAGTAATGTACACCACACAACATAGTAATTTACACCACACAACACAGTAATGTACACCACACAACACAGTAATGTATATCAAATAACAACGTTATGTATTTCAAAAATAGGAATGTAAAAAGAATAAAGCTCTTGAAGAAGGCATCCAATCGATGTTAAATACACATGGAAAGGATGAGTAGTAACGAGGACAAACACAAAGTATGTGAGACATAAATGTTAACTGACTGAATCAAAATGAATCAATAAAAAAAAAAGATATAAAATGACACAGTCAACATGTTCCGCTTTTCAGATATATTTACCGCATTTGTTTCCAATTTCTTTACCAGTGCAGCGAGTGTTACAACCGTAGCTTATATGTTGACATAGCGATGATGGACACGTGTATTTCATGTTTGGATTTCCATTACCCCAACCTAAAACAACAGAGGATAGAATTTCAGAAACTTTCAAATATAGTTGTCTCCATTGCATTGTTAACTGGAAAAAAAAGATATCGAAGCGCCAACAAAACCATATTCCGAACTCAAAATCGATTTAGCAAGGGACAAGAGATGAACAAAGGAAAGATTTACATGGAGACCTGTGAATAAAAATACAAAATGATTAGACCATGTATTCCTTGCAGAGTCAGCGTCTTCTGCTTGAGAAATATAACATAATTCCCATTCTCAATCAAAACCGAACAGAAAGTAGGCATATAAATGAGAATATTCAAACACGTCCACCTTCATATTCTGATCGTGAATGTGATATTTGTTTTACTTGGAAATAACGGTTATCGAAAAAAAACTGAGGATTTGGTGTCAAGAAAATCGTTCCCTACGAAAAACCACCGACCAATGGCCAGCACTGGGTCGGTGGACTTTGAAACTAAATAACTTCCAAAGTAAATAGGATTTACTTTAAAAAGATTTATTCTGTTTCTTTGCTTAAGCAAAAGTTCAAAATAAAAGCAAAACGCGAGACATTACAAAACAACGACTTCAGTAATCGAAAATGCCATTACAATGCCGAGGTGGGGGATGAGAGGGCCAATACTTCAGTAAATTTTGATTGCATTAATACAGAGTGCTAGAGTGGAAGCCCATTATAATGCATGTGTTTCCCACATAAGCTGCCTCTCAGAAATGTGTTAGTTTAATAAACAATAGTTATCTCCCTTTTGAGTAGGTATATACGTCATTTCCATTGTGACGTCATTCTATTGCTAGAAAACACTGTTTTTTTAGCAAACTAATGGCGTCATAATGGTAAGGACATTCGGAGAAAATAAGTTATTGTGTTTCTGTAATCAGTTTAAATGCAAATGTACATGTGTATACAAGAAAGGTATGCGTGAAAAGAGTTCTCACTCAATTCCTATTTCCTTACTATATCTTTCCTTTTTTTCACATTTTGCCCCCGAGTTTAAACCTATTTTGTGTTCGGATTACGGTTTTGTTGACGCTACGGTTTTTTGTTGGGTTTTTTTGCCACTATGGTAGAATTTACATAAAATCCAAAGAATATACGCGACAACAGAATGATATTTCCTTGGGACACGTCTTTCTAATCACGAAAAAAACTGTATTGAACATAATGCAATAAACACGCTACAGACTTGTCGTCATTGTTTGTTTTGCCGTCTCCAGGGTTACCAATTTGAGGAAAGTAATCCCCAAGCGAATGTCATTTTATCTTAAATCGGAAATAAGCCTTGAATATTATACGAACATATTAATACATTGTGAATCATACAAAAGTATTAATACAATATTGAATTATACAAAAGCATTCATGCAATGTTGAATCACACAAAAGTATTAACATTGTTGAATCATACAAAAATACCAACATTTTTAACAATACAAAAGATTTTTTATACCTTGTTGAATCATACAACATTTTCATTATATTTTTGTTTTCATTTTTTGACTAAGCGCTTATTTTTTTATCTGATGATCTTGCATCTTCTTTTCGTTTGAGGGTAGCTGCCACATGAATCTCTGTGGTCCTCAATATTACATTGATATTAACTTTATATCATTAAATTCGCTTTTCACGAACTCCAAAATAGTTAAAAAGTTGTTTTCAAGATATCTGTCGAGACAAAACAACTGTATAAGTTTGAGTTTATTTTTCGAGCTATAAATACTAGGCAATATCATGCTTTTAAGATGAAGAGTTATAATAAAAATAATAAGCAATGTAAGCGATCAAGCGTGAAATTTGAAGATGCCTGTATTCAAATGATTGGAAACCAGTGTCGACATGATGAAATTTTATCTTTTCACAAACTAATACAGTTGTTTTACGATTATGAGTATTAATGTCTCTTTGCCTTATCATCTCCTTTGTGAATTAGAAACAAGTGTAATTTGCTGAACTTTAAGTACGTGAAGAAATATTCGTTCACTCAAAGAATTGTGGACAGTTGAAACAGGACTACAAGAAAATGTAGTTAAAGAACCAAACTTAGATAGTTTTGCAAACCGTTTGGAGTAACGTCACAACATAATCACTGTTAAATTTTATGTTTATATATTATATGGACTATGATCTTAATAGAGAGGCAAGTATTGCATGTGTTCAGGATAAATAAGTTAAACTAAGTTAAGTTAAATCCTTAAAATAATACAAAGAAAGTTCCACGCGTATCTATAAACAGATTAAAGAAAATCGGAGTGAAAAATAGGGTTCTCTGTTATCTTATAAGAAACTTGTTATGATTAAAGTAGCTTATAAAGAAAGAGGTGACAACTGTAAGTGTATTTCATATGAAACTATTGTACAAAGAATACACCCGAGAATAGCACCTTTCTATTTTGAATTAAATCGAGCTAAATAATGAATTAAACTGCACCATACAACTGTTTCGTCCTTCTATGACTCTTCAGTGATGCTATGGTTTAAGAACTGAAACTTAATGCAACCGTTTAACTTATATATGAACAAAAAAAATCAGGGAATACCAAAGCGTCAACAAAACCATAATCCGAACTCAAAATCGATTAAACTAGGGCAAAATAGGAACAAATTACATGGAGACCCTCGTAAAAAGTACAAGAGAATAAGAAAATGTGTTCCGAAAGAGTAAGCGTCTTCTGCTTCATCGACGCCAAATCAAAGAGAGTAAATGAAAAAAAAAATTCTTTTTAATAGCAAAAAGCAAAATTACGATAGTAACACGCCTGTGAATCAAAGTATTTGTTGTCCAAAATAACCATAAATTAAAACTTACTGTTGGTACACGCCATCTTTGTTGGCTTGTATGTCCGTTCATCGGGTATCCAAGTCCAATTCGGAGTCTTCGGGGTTTCAGTGATGTCTATAATGACGTCAAAATTGGCAAAGTCCCCTGCTTTGCTAGAGTTTTGTCTCTTCTCAACTCCCTCCTCTTGATGTGCATACGCACCGTGCCAACGTGCATAAAGGATTCCAAAGAGGACAAAACACAGGCACCAATGGTTGAGCATGGCTGTGATGATAAACAATGACAGTATAACTTTCTGTGTACGACAGATTGCAATGAATCAGGTGCACATCGCAGAACACTGAACGTGAAGCCCGACCACCGCGTCCTTTGTTAAGTATAGGAACAAATGAGCTCCGTATTTATGTACTGCAGTCATTGTTGATTAAATATTAATTATATATTATCAACATACTCGCTACAGTTTCTTTGTAATGTTGTATTCCTATTGTGGATCTCAATTGGGCCCTTTGAAGTATAAGTCCAATAATATACAAGGCCTGCTCAATTGGCCTCTTTGAAAAATAAGTCCAATTATATACAAGGCCTGCTCAATTGGCCTCTTTGAAAAATAAGTCCAATTATATACATCGGCCAATCAGCATACATGTAGAATTTGTAAGTTCCTGCAATTATTTGCAAACTTTATGAAATATGCTACGAGAATAAAATATATATACTAGCCAAGGCCAGGGAAATGGCAGCAGAAGTTTTCCAATTGTTCAGTATAAAGTCACAAAGTCATTAGACTTTGGTAGTGTTAATACTATGTTGAGTGTCCTCGGCATTGATCATGGTAGCAAAAAAAAACAAATATTCTAAAACATGCTTTTAAGCAATAAATGTTTTAGCAAATGTTGTTACAGTCCTATAACACACATTGTTATTGATGACAAACTTTCATAAAGCCCTACCGGGCTTTATTTAGTTTGCCATCAATAGCAATGTGTGTTATAGGACAGTAACAATGTTTGCTAAAATGTTCATTACTTATATTTACATTTCGATAGAATTTTTGTGCTTTATTTAGTTACTTCGAACCAATTTTGAACAGCAAATCAAGAGCAGACAGCAATGAAAGTGATGACGTCACAATAGAGATTGATTACGTCAAAATAGCAAATGTTGTTATATTCTAGAGGCACTGGGTGTAAAAGGCAGCAACTGCCTCTTACCATTGTGTCAATGGGAAAATGCAGAGCAAATGTAAATATAGGATAATAAATACGCCTATCTTACCATAAAACTTAACTATATCGACAAAAATAACTATCGCACTTATTAAACGAAGCATTGGGGTTAAACCAATATTAAAACAATAAATATCCATTATAAGGAAGTGCGTGATTCTGGTTTCACTTTCTGAAATACAAAACACCTTGCCGACGTCTTGTTTCTTTCTACGGATTTTCGAATGCATGGTGTCGGAGGCCTTTTTAAGTATTTTTTTCATCGTGTTGCGAAGGTAGCTGTTAAATTAACTCTGATGCTTTTAGTTTATTTCTTAAATATTTTAGAAGGAATTGTTTTATGTAATGGCTGCTTCATAAAAAAATACGCATTTCATTTTTTAATGTTAATATTGAGCGTCATATTTCCAGTAGACGGTCAAGGCTACTGAACGTCTACGGTGTAGATTTCAGATAGACAGTTCATTGTGCTATGAATGTCAAACGCTATAACCGATGTATCTGTTTTCACTGGAGGAGTCATATAATAAAGCAATGTATTGACTAAAAACACGTGCTTTTAGACTTGACCCCACGTGGATGGATAGCGTCGCACTTATCATCTGACGACCACATTTGTGTAACAGCATGTGTTTTAAAAAGTCAAAGGGGCTAGGTGTATCAAATTGAAAATGAATAGGTTAAATTTGATCCATTTATCTGTGTCCAAAGTACAAAAGAATTATACAACCTGACATTGGAAATGATATTTTATTGATTTGGAATACTCAAGGATAACGCCTTTTGAAATAATATGTATTTCATAATGACACTTAAGGAAACGCATACATATATGGTTTTAGTACATCACGTGACTGAATCCTGCCTTCCCATTGGTTGTATAGCTGGCTCTTACTGGCTGTGAAGTACGTGCACATAGAGTTATAACTGATAATAAGATTGGTGAAAATGCATCCACACACATGAATCACTTTCATTTGGAAGGTCGTCTTGTACAACAGCCTTTTATCTTATGCCATGGCCAATGCCCTAGCTTCGTCAGTCAATGCTTCCTCTAAATAATTTTTCCTGAAAAAAACCTAATCGAGATATTTATTCAACACTAAACATTTGAATTCACTTGACTCAAGTATTTCCATGGTCCCCTGACTTCGAGATAAGGGGTTTTTTGACTGTTACATTTGAATACTGTCACCTAGCTTTGCGCAGTGATAATTAAAAACAGCCTTTTATTTAAAGTCCCAATATACGTAACTTCAGGAAATTTTTCGGGATTCTGTAAAATTATGAAAAAAAAAATCCAGTTGATAATCATGCAAAAATAAGACTAAAACAAAGTAAACTGAGCGGTAACTAACAAGAAACTGTTGACAAAAAAATCCAAAGAATTGAAAATAATTCAGGTGGGGCCCACTTTAACAACAAAGCCGTAGGTAGAAGACAGTTCGAAATGGACACGTGTTTACAAATACCGTGTTTCAACTGCTGCTGTACCGGTAAACGCATAAGAATTGATCTTGAATATTGCTGATTTCAGTTAATCTTAACTAAATCTATAGATATAATAAGTTATTAGGCTTGATTTTCGCTTCAAGTTTTGCCGAACGTTACGTATATTGGGCCTTTAAACTATATCGTCATTTAACCAAAAGGTCTTTTTTGTCGAATGAAAAATACAGAAATAGTCAAGTTTACTGAATCATGAATCATCTGCCCCAGACAATATAGCACGAGTCAACACATATATATCTATACAATCAGTATATATGTTTCATAAAACCCTACCATAAAAATGTTCCTACCATTTGAAAATGTACATACAGTATTTTAGCATCCTCAGATTATCCAAAAACAGCAATTACAGCGTAAATGGGTCTGTCAACACATCTGAAAGGTGTCATTATCAAAAATATAAAATATAGCATTGATCATTTCGTTTCTAAAACACTGACTATGCTAGTTCCGCTTGACCTTTACAGATAAAATATCGGAATGATAACTCAGATGTCAAAGTACATAGAGAGCTGTACATTGTCAATATATTATCAAAATACAATAGTAATGGTTTCTGGTCCTGTATTAGCCCGAATTTGATCTTCACTATATGATATAAATACACCAGTGAAAACGGATCAGATTCAAAGAAAAATATCTCTTAGCCACAGTTGTAGTATACGAGTACCGAGTGTGAGCGAAGGGCGTAAATCATTTATTATGTCATCAATGCTATTGTGACATGCGCAGTAATACAAGGAGATCGCGTGATGGAACCTTCAATGGTGTTGTGTTTTGTATGTCTGCTTGGGTTTGATCCCGTTACAATACGATCGAGGGCTACAACAGTCATCGGCTGCTTGTGTTTTGTTGAACTATAATGATAAAAATTGAAAATATAATACGAAACTACCTCTGATATTCAGGCAGGAACTGATTATTTACGTGTCTGTACTTGTTGGAAAGTAAAGTATAAGTTGAATTGATCGCGGTGAGGAAATGTTTGTTTATTTCGCTTGCATTAAATCTCTGCGAATATACCAAGACGCGAATTTATTTAACGCTGCTCAAACTTTTTCACTGAACAGTGTATTATGCGTACACATTACAAAATAGTTCGGTTGACAACGCGAAAATTTCCACATCGCAGACAGTTTAGGGGTTGACAACGCGAAAATTTCCACATCGCAGACAGTTTGGGGGTTGACAACGCGAAAATTCCCACATCGCAGACAGTTTGGGGGTGGACTAAGCGTAAACTTCTACGCGCGAAAATATTAACTTTAACTCTTTTACTCTGGGTTTAGTTTTTTGCAAGAAGTATTGTAATCGACGAATCATTTTACTACTTGTTTTGTAATCATTCAGGTGTGGCCGGGGAAATGGTCATCGGCTGGTCAATGTTGTATACATTTAAATACGAATCGGGTTACTATTGAGCGTTGGGCCGCGCTGGCCGCGCTGACCATGTGGTCAAGGCGTATAGTGCAAGGTACTAGCCGTAGGTCGGTGTTTTTTCTCCAGGTACTCTGGCTTTCCTCCACCATTAAACCTGATCATAGCTGTTAATTAGTCGAAAAATAAAATAAACTGATATTATCAATCAACACAAATTAAATTGAAATTGGATTTTTGTGAAGGCCCTTCAATGGGTTCATTTGGATAATAATTTGTGAAGCGTTTTGAAACGACCTACGAATTAGGTTTTGATTAAGCGGTAAATAAGATCTTCGAATTAGCATTATGTTATAATTATTATAAAAATTCAGCGTTGCAACATGCATGTCATACAAATATAATTATTGTTCATGGCTTAGTAAGAAAATAAATGAAAACGACATATTTTAAAAATATATAACATTAAAGGACAGTTAATATATATATACATACAAGGTTTATCCTACACAGGGCCATTGTGTTAAGGATCGGTGAAGGGAACGGAGCTCCAAAAGGTAAGAGTAATGTATAAAATGTATTATTTTCGTAATAATCAGAACACAAGAATACTATGAAAAAACATTGTATTTTTAGTGAACTGAAATCTCAGCGCATTTCCCACTTATATCAGATTATTGAAACTGAAGAATTGGTACTTTCAGTAAATATGCATTAGAGATACAGAAACTTCAATAATGCGAAAGTACTTTTTTCCATTTTCTTACAAAAAATGCTAAAAATGAGATAAACGCTGAAATAAGTAATACCTGTATAGGAGTAATGTTAAGTTTGATGAACTATATGTTTAAATAAACCAACCCGGTATGTATGTATAGGAAATCGCATTTTACTCATTCCCGTGTGTCTAATATAGAAGCTTACTTTAACCTGTCGTAAGTCATACCCCATACTAGACTGTTTTATCTCGTCTTATCTATCGTGTATCTATATGTGACACACCACGGAAAGTTTCCACTTCGATTTATTCTTCCAAACATAAAAAATGTTTGTGAAATTGACAGTCTGCATTGGAAATGTTTTGTTTTGTCGTTAGGTGAAATATTTGATGTAACTAAACATATGTGTTCAAGATAGAAAATATAATATATATTAATACATTGTGAAATACGTTGTCATATTTTGAAGGAAGAACTAGAATTTTACATTCAAATGTAGCCTAAGTAGTTTAAAGGTAATTGCTATTCGAGGCCAAAGACAGGAAATTTGTAGTTTTCGGCAATGTTGAATACGTGTAACTTAGCGCTATCGGGTCATCGCGGCCTTGTGCTAAGATTACGTAACATATCATCCTCGGCCAGAGCCTCGGTTTGGATTGTGTTACAGAATCTTAACTTGATTTACATGGCGGGTGTCATCGACGAAGCAAAGACGCTTACTCCTCCGGAACACATGGTCTTATTATGTGGTAATTTTTCAAAAGTCTCCCTGTCAATATTTCCATTGTTCAAATTTCGCCTCTAGTTTAATCGATTTTGAGTTCAGATTTTGGTTTTGATGCCGCTTTTGTATTCCCTGATTTATTTTTGACTGAAATTACCTGAGTATTACATCACGCGGTACAAATGTGTGACTTTTCTTTCCTTTTTGCCGCACAATCTACATGCTTAAGGACACGAAGACAACAACACTGATCTGCGGCCCAAATAGTAACATTGAACATATATTGTATGGGTTTTTCTCTTTTCCCTAATGACATCCTTCTGCATATGACCTTGGTTGCTGTAGAAACGCTGACCCATAAAAACTTGAGAAGATAAGTAATGTCGGGATATGGGTGTGCTTACTGCATAACATAGTGGCTATATAACAAATCTCAGTATTACAAAAAAACGACGTGTATTGGCTACACAGGCAGGAACAGATAGAGCGTTTGACTATTAGAGACAAGACAGACAGACAGCTATGAGACGGCGTAAGTTTGGTTTATTGATATTGGGCTTCGCGTTCAAAGACAGCCAAGACACTATGGTCTAGTGGTAGGACGCTTGCTCGTGATCAAAGGATTGCGAGTTCGAGTATTAGTACATGTCCATGTAATAGGACTTAAAAACTACCAAACCATTCATTTGTACTTTAGCAAGGATTTACCAACACATTTAAAAGTTTCATAAATTTGATACGAATGGCTTTGTTCGGTTTGGTGTTATTGCTTGTCCGTCCTATAACCAGCTGAGGTTATTTAAGGACGTCCTTCTGATGCAGGCAACTTAATAAGTGTTTGTGAAACATATAAATAAACTAAAGTGATAAGTGTGTGGAACGAACGTCGTAGATAAAGAATTTCATTACGCTGTGTCGTTTTATCAAAGTCACTTCATACTCCAGGAAATATTATTGTACTTAAGTCTATTTCTGTTACGTTGATGGTATTAGACAACATAAAAGTGACACATTTGTGTAAGGGAACTCTATAAAGCGATGATATATGTATAATTGTATGAAGGTGGCATGCGGTCTTTTTCATATAAGTTACACCTCTCTTTGATAGTTAGGTGTATAGAGCCAAGATGGCCAAGTGATTAAGGTGTTTGACATTCTGCTACCACTAACCCTCCACCGCTTGGTCGCGGATTCTAGGCCTACATTAATCAGTCGCCAGGTACTGGCAATTGGTTGGGTTTTACTCCGGGTACTCCGGCTTTCCTCAACAGGCAAAACCTTGCGTCCTTAAATGTCCTTAGCTGTTAAAAGAACTTAAAACAAAAACAAACCATCGCTTTTTTTGTGCTGATTTTGCAACAAATGTTAGTCATTCAGACCTTGGCTGCATTGGGACGGTACTCCATAAATGATTCTTAACAAATCACTGAACTGTCAAAACATTTTTAGTTCCAGAAACGATTGAATGACTAATTTATTTAAAACCAGTCGCAAAAAGTGTCAATGTCTGTTTTGTACATGTTTGTTTAAAGGAGGGATGCTCTATTACCTTTCAGGCTATTTATACTCCCTATGTTTACATAAAGTTGCTTTTTGCGTTGGTGGTAAGGTAAAAGCAACCAAGAAGCCAAGTCATGCAATACTTCAGAAGTACATGTTCTTTTATCTCCAGTTGACTGAAAGAACGACTTGCCATGACCCCAACCATTCAAACAACAAAAGGAGTCTTGTCTGACCGTATCCCAAGCATGTGTCAGAATGCTTTGTTTACTCTTTGGGTTATGCTCGGCGTAATGAGAGTAATCTTTGGAATTTTGAAGAAGCATTACCTAACTCACAAGCTCGGATCACTGTATGCGAAAGTCAATAACGATGAGATGTTAGTTCTTAAATCATATTGGAAGTGTTTTTTTTTTTTTTTTTTTTGCAGTTCATCAAATAAATAGTATGATACTACCCGTACATGTAACACAATTTATCGAGCTAAGCTATGTTTAAAAAGATTACCAACATGCCGTCTGTAGACGATGTTCAAAAGAGATATGTTTATTTGAACGCTAATCTTTAAAATATATTTATATTGTCTCTAAAGCAGATACTTATGAATTTGGTCAAAGGTTAAGACTGAAAAATCGCCTTCTCACAGAAAAAGATAAGTTCACTTTAGGGTACGTAGTCGGGTGGTGCAGTGAAAGGACATTTGCCAGTCACCAACGCAACCGGTGTTCTTTTCCCCTATAAGTCATGAAAAGCGATAGAGCCTCCTTCCCGACTACGTGGGGTGTTTTTCGATTTACTCTGATTTCATTCCGATTCAAGATGCCCCAAACGCACTTACATCCGGGTCAACTAGAGTGAATTAGTTCTATAACTTGTTTCATAATTCATATCATCACATAACTGACCCGTGTCATAAATACGGTATTACACGTGTGTAATAATACTATTGTGACGTCATAACAATTGACGTCATATGAATGTCTCAGTTGCGAAAAGTCGTACCGTCAAATTATAATTTTCTTATAGAGAATGAATTTGAGAGTTTTATCGTAGTTTCGCATAAATATAAGTTATGTGATAAATATACTCTTTCATTCGTGTCAATGTCATATGGAATTTTCAAAACTGGTTCAATAATTTAATATGTCACTCGCCAAAATATTAAAATTATTGAACTCGTTTAATAAATTCAATATTACATCGACACTCTACCCTCTATTTGTATTGCTGCAAAATATATCAAGTTTATATATTGTCATGTTGCTAGGTAGGTATAGAGTATTGGTAGACCTTTTTTCTGATGTCAATGACATCTCAACACCTATTTTTGGTCTGTCTTTCCGTCGGTCGTCAACATTATACGTCATATGTTTTGTTTGTTTACAAAACACTAGACTGACAGGAATAATGGATCAGTAGCGGACACTGGACAAGTAGTGTATAAAGAGAACGAAATGACCACCTCACTCCACCGGACTCTCGATGACTACTTACTGTAAACTTGTAAAATTATTTTTAAAAAAGTCCGAAACAGAAAGAAAATGTTATAATGAGGTATGGAAAGAAATAATTAAAAAAGTTATTAGTTAAACAGGCTAAATAACAAAACGTCAATAACATTCGGAATATTGCAACAGCGGGCCAACTTAGAGGATTAACACCAGTGGTATACTGAATATTATTTTCAATACTATTGCATACGACACTCTATAAATGACCAAGATAACTTAGCAGTAATTAGAACCTTCTATTAAAGATACAAAATATGATATATAGTCAAACCTTGTTTATGTTGAGCTCGTAAATCTCGAAGACCCGGATTATTTCGTCGATGCTTTTCAAAACGTCACACTAGTCACTCCAACTAACGTAACTCTTAATGGGCTTTAATAAGTGCATCATTACCAGCGCGTCTAGTAATCAAAACAACCTAGTTGTAATTAACAGGAAACATCGAGACAGCTTAGATATTACAAATTAACTATTACACAATGAAAATCGAAAAACCACACAATATTTTTAATAAAAACGTGACGGAAGCTTACATGAAGTTTTTATTTCATAAACTGATAAATGTCTCTACAATGTCTAATCGATCTGTGTAGACAGCAATGTCTTCTTTTCTTAATATGTTTTCATACACAAAAAAATAGTATTTGCTTATACATGTCTGTACCTGCTGACCTGGTCTACGTCACACTGGTCAGTAGATCTAGAGCGTCGCCTGTCAGCAAAAACACAAAAAAATGTATCATAGCGGAAGCACAGATTTAATCACCCATGCCTAATGTCAATCGCTAATAAACCACACGTATCGACAGTAAGGCTTCTCTATAGTTACAGAAGTGTATTGTTATATATGTATATTTATGTTACAAACCATTCGTTTAACCAGGGCACAATACACCTATCTTAGTGTACCAGGAATATTTTTTATTACATTTTTACCAGTGAAATATCGAAACTATTTATTCTATAAAAGTGCTATCTCCATGTAAATCTTTCTTTTGTTTTCTATTTTGCCCCTAGTTTAATCAATTTTGAGTTCGGATTATGGTTTTGTTGACGCTTTGGTATTCTCTGATTTTTTTTCCACTAGTGAGAAATATGATATTTTTCACTAGTGAAAAATATCACTTTTCTGATTTGACCAATCAGAACACTGCTTACAAACGACATTCGGGAAAATTATAAGCTGCCACTGTAGATTTTGCAATAAAAATGTAAAAAACAGAATATCTAACAGTATCTTCAGTAATACCAAACATATTCGTGAGGCTAATATTTTGATATTTTCACTGTTGCTGCGCACTCGCGAAAATATAAAAATATCAGCCCCACTCGTGAAATATATTTGGTATTACTGAAGACACTGTTAGATATCCTCCATCTATTAATTTAGCGTATTAATATGTCAAAAGATAATTCAGCTGAATGCATTAACTTGTAACTTATTTGTCCTCCCTCTACAGATGTTTTACTCCGTTTCCTTTGCTTTGGAGTTATTCAAGAATCATATCGTTATCTGTTGTCCTTTTGCTCTTTCGTTTCCTTCTTCCAATTCCCACTTGAGTTTTGATGGTGTTCACAAAACATTTGTTTTCATATGACCTCAGCAATTGGAAGGGCATCAAATCCTGAACGGGGAAAAAACGAGTCCACACACAATGACCCTTTCCTTCGTTAGTTCGTCTTTTGTTGTTTTATGTCAGACTACTAGTATGTATACCTGTATTTACCTTGGTTCTTCTGCCATGCAGGTAGCGCATAAAACGTTTTTAATCTGCTGCTCCCATTGCATGATAAAATGAGGCGAGAAAATTTAGGATCTTATTTTCCATTTCTTGATAGCAACATCCCTGCTTCTCCAACCTATGGTGTTTACATG
This sequence comes from Mimachlamys varia, assembly GCA_947623455.1. Classification (NCBI taxonomy): domain Eukaryota; kingdom Metazoa; phylum Mollusca; class Bivalvia; order Pectinida; family Pectinidae; genus Mimachlamys; species Mimachlamys varia. The sequence goes on along the minus strand of OX392538.1, from coordinate 37,789,777 downwards.
TCGCAATTGATTCGATATTCTAAGGCTTGCTCTAAATATCGTGATTCCGTGATCAATGTCGACTGCTGACAAACAAACTAACAATACACGGATTCGAGAGATGTAGGTTGAATAGAACTATGGGCAAGTTTAATGGTCGCCTTATTTGTCTCATTGAGAAAAATTCTGTATCTTTAAGTGATCTATATCGGTACGGTAATCAGCAACGTGCAATGGATATCATCGCCGATGTGATATCAATATCGACTTTTTTGAGTATGCTCACTAGTGATTTTACTTGTTTTGATTGACAATGCTGACTCAGTTCTCATTTCGAGGACTTGATATTTACTTGGATGTGACCAAGATCTACATGGCGGGTGTCGTCGATGAATCAGAAGACGCTTGCTCTTCCTACCTAGTCTTTTTTCTTTTCTTACAAAGGTCTACATGTAAAACTTTACTTTGTTCATATTTTGCCCCTTGCTTCGGTATTTCCTAAAAAAACAATGTCCACGTCTCTCTTACTGCTGATTTTTCCGAATTTCTTCCTGACACTGCCTCATATTTCGGCCTATAGTTGAGCGTTCACCCTTGTGAGGAAGGCTTTCTGTTCTGTCCCCTGGTCGAGACGTATCAGAATCTTAAAATGGTAGTTACCTCTTCGTGCTTTACACCCAGCATTATGGGTTAGAACGACTGGTTTACCCGTTGTTAGTAAAATGTGACCGGGATGGGTGTTCTGCTTGGGCCTTCGGCGGTATACTTCAGTACTATGTACTACTGCAGGGATAATTACACGAACATAACACAACGTCTTAAATTAATACTCTCGCACAAAATACAGCACTCACATTGCACACACTGGGAGGTCGTCTTGAAATGGCCTTAGCTGTTGATAGGGTGTAAATAAAATAAACCATGTTTTACTCGTTTGCGCCTGCAGAAACATACCATAGTTTTAGACAAATAAACTAAAGAGTTGTCTTAATTGGTCAATATTTGTCTATAAAAATGTTGTATATTAGTTTTGCGATTTTCTAAGAGAGGCATACTTATATTAATGAAATTGTTTAGGAAAAACAACAACAAAAAATGAATTAGTAAATGGTGTTGATTAATTTTAATCACATAGAATTTCTTTTGGTCTGGTATCTTAATTCACTTCCGAAAATCTAAGAAATGTATTAAGTTGAAATTACAACAGTGGCATTTTTGTCATTTCCTATACAGTTTTGCTTAGTTAGCGAGTTTCTAATACATAAATCTGCAATTGTTTTAATTTACATCTGACTTAGTAAGTGATATAATTTTCACGAGAAAGCAAATACTTTATCTCTGACTAGTGAAGTCAACGTACGCCTTCATATTTTAAATAGCCATTATGTCTTATTTTTCGTACTTTATGCATAAGCAAATCACCGGGTTTGCTTGCCTGCTTAACCTCATAACACAGAGGGCTGGTTTATCATCTTCACAATTAAAACGTCCATTCTGAGCTCGTCGGTGTTGTCGATGAAGCAGTAAAACGCTTACTCAACCGGAACACCTGATTCTCTTGTACATTTACGAGAGTTTCAATGTAAATCTTTACATTGTTCATATTTTCCCCTGCTTTAATCGATTTGGAGTTCGGATTATGGTTTTGTTGACGCTTCGGTATTTTCTGGTTTTTTTTTTTTTAAATCAACGGTAAAAAGATACAAACACACATCGAACACTATACACTACAAAGTGACCAAATCTGAAATTGAAGCGAAACAATAAGATAACAGAAACCCGGACAATCCGAAAACTAGGGGAACTCCAAAAGAATCTTGATAAAGCGGTCCATGTTTGCGTCCTCAAATGGATAATTGTTGTAGAGATATAACGTGGGATATTCTGTACTGTAAAATGAAAGTGCACAGAGGTCTACTATCAACAATGAAACAATAGAAAAATAACAGTTTTTTTTTCATTTAAATTAGATCCGTGACTTATATACAAAAGACAAAAAACTATTTACTTTTACTTAATAAGCTAGGTATATTTTGGAGTACATGTATTTGGCTTTCATATTTTACGAAAGACTTTACACTATAATTAGGTAAATTGCAACACATGATCATTTTAGGAACGCATGTTATATTACGTTTATAAGCCTTAAATAAATGTAAAATATTCAGCTACATTTTTTGTAAGTCCAGATAGATATTGCAACATATATTGTTTGTCACAGTAGAGCGTTGCATTAGACATGAGATTCACAAATTATTTTTTTATTTCGCTTATTACAACAAATCTTACCAGAAGAGGGTCATGTTAACTGACGATAAAGTACTTTCATACGAGTAGAACAATAAATTTAACGCACAAACGACTGAACAAAGCAGTAACTCAAATTTGTTTTCATTATGTGAAATTTATTAATTACAACATCATAGAAAAATGTTCGTTCGGATAAACTTAAGATATAGCCTACACAGAATTATAATGATATGGCAGTGTTTCTTCAGACAGTAGCATGATTAATCTAAAAACGTGATACATAGCCGAGACGTGGACGAGATTTGACCTTCTAAAGGTGGTTTTACTAGGAAGATGTCTGGCGTTTTTATTGTTTACAAAAATATCTCCGGTCAAATATCATTTTCCCACGTTTAATAACGGTTGATACGCCACCGCTATTTAACATGTCACTTTTACGCATAAAATAAGCTGAAAATATATAGATATACTGTCTGGTCAAGTGTTGGCTCAAAGACAGCTAGTGATGACTGATATTTAGAAATTGCATGGTTTATTCGGCCTGTATGCCGCAGCTACCTAGTCGGTTGCCCAGGTAGCTCGTTTAGACGTTGGTAGTAATTAGTATATTCTGCAAGATCAATACACAGGTATGTATACCACATCCGTTTTTGCATTTCGTGTCCATCTTATCGTGATAAAACACTTTGTGTGTTAAGCATTAGTTGCCAGGATGCCCACGAATGAGTGACTCTTTTACGACTTGGCTTGTGATATATACAACTGTTTATATGCCGTCTGAGATAAGGTTTACAAGTAGGTTGGTTGTTCTGCAATGAGAGTTGGATACGGTACACCATATTTCACAGCTGAAAACAGGTCAGTGTCTATTATCGTCTTATGTATACATTGTATTACTTAAATGCCAAATTTGGGATCCTGTTTGTTTGAACTTATATAAATAATACCAATTTTCATCTTTATCAAATGGTTTCAACGTAAACTGGTACAGACTTTGTTCTTCTCCAGTTTACTCTTTTTTATCGGCATACTGTATCTATAGCTAAATTAAAAAGGTGCAGCAACTGTGTGAGATATTTAAAAAATTAAAAAAGGGTAATTCCATCGTTTTGTTTTAACAATACATATGATTTCTATAGAATTAAGCTTAATTTGTATAATTTATTGTACACAATGCACTGTACTAACTTTGAAAATATGTCTGTCTTCGTGAAATGGCAGAAGTAGTGGATTGATTCATATCAGACACATTAAAAATATTCCAATGTCACTTAAACTAAAATCATCTGATGCACGGTTCCATCAATAAATTTTATTTACTTATGTTGTAATTTATGGCTTTATGTTATGCATATATGTGTATTTTTATACAATCAATAGGTTTATTTCTTCATAATTAATTTTCGAGAGAAGCAGGTTGATCAGAACTATGTGCAAATTTTATAGTTGCCATCTTTGTTTCATTTAAAAGATGACGTATCATGCTGTTTCGTCTATATTTCACTGCTTTCGTTTGGCGATCACTTTAGCCAATGTTTGAATTGATTATTTGTAATTTACATTATTTTTGTATATTTTTATTGGCCATTTATTTGAGAGCTATTTCTATTTCATAAATAATTTGATATATCATAGCCCAGCTTCCGTTAAAATACGTATATGTATTGTGTATCTTTTGTTTGGATAGACCATTATAAAGCTAGATAGTACGGGGCTTGTTTTCGCTTTTGTTCTATGTGTACATGCATTCAATAGTGAGCTAACCTGGCTGTTTCGTAGCGGACAAATAAGAAAGTGCAACGAATCGTTAACATAAACTGTTAAAGTATTATATCAGAAATCAATGTTTATAAAACTTTAAACTAATAACTTACATCAATTAATGCTTCAAAATGACATACGTTTATAGTTTATGAATAAAATATATTCGAGTTGATTGCATGATTAATTGATTTCTCCGTAAAATAAGATTTTTTCTTTTAGACCTAGATATTCATGTTTTGATATAAGAAGGTCCACAACTTATAACAGAACGTAAATTACAACCAAAAAAAAAGCTTCAAAGTAGTTCACACATTAATATCTGTGGTTATAGGGCCGTAGCAATCAGCCAATATCATTCTCACCTCTCTGCCCAAATAACTGTAATTCTACCATTTATAACATTGCTAAATCGCATACTTATTTACAGCTGTGTAGACTGGAACATTGTGAAGAGGAAAGATAACCTTGTAGAACAATTATTTTTTCTGCCATAGTGTAAGCGTATTGGGTGACCAGTAATAGTTTATGAAGTAAATAAGAGAATGCCGAAGCTTTAACAAAAATCATAATCCAAACTCAAAATCGATTAAACCAGGGGCAAAATATGAACAAAGGAAAGATTTACATGGAGACATGAAGTACAAGATAATAAGACTAGGTGTTCCGGAAGAGTAAGCGTCTTCCTCTTCATCGACGACACCCGCCATGTAAATCTTTGTCACACCCATGTAAACATCAAGTTCTCAAAATGAGAACCGAGGATCATTGTCAATCAAAACAAGTAAACACACTAATGAGCATACTCAAACACGTCCATCTTCATATCACTTATAGATACAGAACATTTCTCAATGAGACAAAGATGGCGACCATAAAACTTGCCCATAGTAAGCAAATTCTAAATTATTATGATTGACATTTATGATCTGACTAATCTGATTACCATACTAAACGTTATTTCTAAATTATTCCATGGATAATAATTATTTTATTAAGAAACTAAAGAAAGAGAAATTCATATTTCTTTGATGCTATGAATTTTGAGATACGTCTTCAATAATCGAATCTGGTATGCTATCATTCTGTTCAAACGTGTATTTTGAATGATGATTTCTTGATACCTTAGACAAACTATTTGATATACAAACGTAAACGTTTAAAAGATGATTATCAAACCAAAACTAGCAAAGTATTCACATAGAGTTTTGTAACATCCTTTTAAATTGTTATCGAATGTGAGCGTCTGAAACAAAAAAAAACAATCTGTTAATTCATGGGTACTGAGTTCTTTATGTTATAGTTATACACAGCTAGCATATGCATGACGTCATCGAGTTACCATGACAAAAAGTCACGGTCTATTGCACACTAGAGAGTTGTCATTCAAGGAATATATATGTAATTACCAATAACAGGAGGTTATTATTGTTTTGATGTGTACCTGCTAATGATTCGGTATGGCAGGTCGTCACATTGATATTGTTGGCCTGTCAATCACCTGTTATTGCAATAGATCTTTGTAATCGATCAGCTCGCCAGAATCATACACCATGGCGAAATGCACTTCATGGCCTTCGCTTTGTATTGAATACCCAATGACGCATAGTGTTTTTAGAAGACCTTTATTTTTTTCAGTAGTATAATAAAACGGTGTATACTTTCTTGTAACGCATATATGCCAGAGTCCTTCTAATGCCTTTCTCAATTCATCCATTGATTAAGCAATATATCAATCCGTGTAGTCATTCATCCATAGCATTCAAATTATTATTACATAGAGTCGATCCTCGTTATGTCAAACTTGACACGGTTGTAAGAAAACTTTGTGTTATTTGAAAATTCAAGTTGAGCAACTGTGACTGTTAAGTATAAGGTTTGGTCAGGGCAGAAGTAATAATTCAATTTAAACAATGTCTTAGGGTTATACGAGTAAGGAGCGTCGAATGTATCTCTGAAGACACACACAAAAAGCAGAAATAAAATATTCACTAGTATTACTTCTGTCAGCACTAAATTTAAAAATATTCATTCAAGTCGAAATCTAAATATATTTTTTTCAGTTGAAAAATCAATAATTCATATATTGTCTTTACATCATGTTTATAAGATAATGAAGATATCAATGCCTTACATCTTAATTACCAATCATGACAACAATTACATAAGAAATCATCATTAATATGGCCTCTTTAGGAATCAGAGTTCAACTGACTTACAAAATGTCGAAATCGTCATTATTTTATTTTTACATTTTAGTACCTTCATACTTAAAAAAAGTACAGTTATTCCCGTAGTTTTAGGTCACCCAACGCAAGCTGAACAAACTGTTTTTAAGTTCACTAACATTTTTTTTAATTATGACAATTACATTCAGGTCTATTTGATAAAGACATTATGCTGGGAAAGAAATTGTTAAAGTATCATTGAATCTACAAATTGATTTTCATGTTGCACAAGACGTGCCATAGTTCGAAAGCTGATAAAGTAAGGTTAAACAGTTTTACACAGAAAACTTAAATAGCTAACATGGTTAAAGAACAACACCATATGATGGTGATCCGTTCAGTCAATTATGTTATAGTTTATTTCGTTACTAGTTCCTGTTCAGAGAAATTATTCAGGCAGTATCGAGATATGTCCAAGAATATCTAGCTCAGCCTAATAACAAACAATTCTAGACATAAAGTGCATACTCAAGATTTGGACGAATATGTGGCTATTATTGCTAGAATTATAATCTAGGTTATGAATGAGTGTTCTAATACATGCATCATAACTTTGTTATCACCATTAAATATTCGTTTTTTATTGTAAACAACTGAAAATAACATTCTTTTTGTCATTCAAACATCATTTTTTTCTGTTATTTGCTTGGAAATTATGTTGAAATATATACATGTATAACGAAAGTGAAAACAATGTTCGGAAAAAAATATCACCCTGCCTCATAACTCGTAACCGTGACCGAGGTTGTCAATATTGAAATGACTAAACACAGGACGTACACGTTACTTGTAGGTACATCGTATTTGTCAACATCCTGCATGCAGAAGTGTGTGATATATACCTTGTATGTGTATATAAACTAGAGGACGATGGGACTAATAATGTTTAGCGATACAATTAACCTGCCACTAACTTACACGTCTGGATACCAAATTACCATCTAGCAGATATATCTTTAGTGATAGGTATTTCTCTGTAAATATGGATATCTTTTGTTCAAAAAAGATAATGTTTCTCGATTATTGCCCATAATATATAACAAAGCTCATACTTTCTTTAGAAACAAGTAAGGCAGATAATAGGATAAATATGGTTTGCTTAAAGAGTCGGTGTTAGATACACCTAACGGTAAGCGATAACAAATATTTTATTTTGACAAATTTCACAAAAGAAAATGCACAATTATGACATATATTTACTGACATAATTATCTTTAATGTATGTCAATTATTAGAAATGAAATTGATTTTGTAAATTAATCATTTGTTAAATTTACTGTACGGTGAACATGGTGACGGATTTTACAGTGTAAGGTGTTTACAAATTCATCAGCCACTGGCAACTATTGTCAGAAACAGATGTCTACAAAAATTGAATAAATTCCATGTTTTGCCATAATGTTCTAAAAAAGACTAAGAGGTCGGTGATGCGTGTACTTAATCAATCATGACACCTTGGGATTTGGAGTTTTTAAATGATAATGTACACTAATATAATTGAATAGATAACAGAAATTTTCATTTTGAAAATATAAATTATATTTTCATAACAATGAATACATGGAAGCATTTGTTTAAAGATCACGTAACACACACATATGCTGCACCTCTTAAATTTAGTAATAGATACAGTATGCCGAAAAAATGAATTCAACTGCATCATACAGCTGTTTCGTCCTCCTAGGACTCTTCAGTGATGCTAAGGGCCAAAAGGTAGGAATCCAAAACTTGTAAACTAATGTAGAAGCAGAAGGGTCAGGTGCGTAAAACTAAAATTAAACTAGTTCTGTATAATTTCAAATCGTGTACTACGAAAATGTGTATATTATGTACCGTGCCACTACTCAAATGAGATAAACTGTGGCTATGGAGGCTCCAGCAAACCTCGGGGACTAAAACAATCCACCAGCAAAGTCTGCCACCCCCTATCATAAAGATCCCGTAACACACACATATGCTGCACCTCTTAAATTAAAACAATTTTGTGCAAAGTACATGCATATAAGTTTATCCAAATGCAATCAATTCCTGTCATTAGGAGAATAAGTCTTGGAAGAAGTTGCAAGGTGTCGACAAACAAGTACTTTAAACATTTTATATTTTACTATATGTTCTTTTATGGATTATTTTTGATGAAATGTGGTTTACTTGTACAGAATTGTTTTCTGCTTAATCTCATAATATTTTCACTACCTTCCGTTGTGTATGACCAGAAAATTATGACGTCATAGATCAATCTTGTTCAATGAGAGTCTTGTTGCTCCGCTTCGAATAACATTGAGAACGCCTCTGCGTCAAACGCACAAATGACTAATTATCATCATTGGCGCCAATTTGATTAAAGCTGGGCTGTTTCACAAACGTCGTTTAAATGACGACGCGTATGCAAACACGGATAATAAAGTATTTATTGGGGAAGATATAAGTAAAATTAGGAAATTATTCTATAGTAGAAATGTAATTATATGGATTGAAAGGTTTTTTTTCTAATTTTCATTGTGTTATTAAAGGTCAGCGGTTACATACATATTTAGCATGAAGCCCTAGCATGCCTCATTTGATATGCATGTGACGACTGACCTTTCATAACACTATGATAGTTAAAAAAGCCCTCAATCCTTATATAAGCACAGACAATGACTTTTATAAAAAAATGTGTATTTTGCTATAAGTCGCTCCTCAATATGTAAAGCAACAACTGTATCTTATTCCCTTAAAATATATTATTTATCGATCTTGTTTTTGTTGTGTTTTGGCAGGAAAGTGAGAGGAGATGTCTTCAGTTACCGTCGTCGCAGTTTTGCTTTCGGTCGTCGCCTTAGTTCGGTGTACTCCAGTCAAATTTGTCGTAAACAACAGTAAACCTACAACAAATGGACGGAGTTCCCTACCGAATGGCAAGCCGTTTTCGTTCGCCAAAGCAGCTGCACCTCGCTCTAAGCCCATACAGTACAGCGGGAGACCACCCCCTCCGCCTGCCACGCCCAAACCTGTGTCGTTCTCTGCGACCGGAAGTAATATCCCTGCACGCTTTGCGGCATCAAAAGGTTCTCCTGTGGTCGTGAAAGGTATTGATTATTAATTTTTGCAACAAAATGTTCGTTAATTTGTTGAGCAGAAATAGCAAACATGAATCAAATTGTTCATTATATTGAATGGGAGTTTTCGGCATCTCAGTTTTTCGCTTGAAGTGTCTTATTTATCGAATTAATAATACTATTAGTGTAATAAAAACATAGATACACAGAAAACTAAAAGATCAGTGAGTGTAAATGCTGTCAAATTCCGGAATATTCGTGATCGTGGAAACGCTTGAATCATTGACTTTGTTAAGGGTTGTACACTCACAAACATTCGAAATTAATCAGACATCAATGCAATTCCAAATGTTTATCCGAAAAGTTTGAAAAGTGTGATTTGTTTTCATATTCTTTAGACAATAGCTACTCGCTATTAAATGTTATTGAATTATAAGCTTTAAATCTTCTCTCCTTCTACGTGCCATTTGGTTTTATTTTTTAACCGTGTAATATAATTTTGAATGTTTTATTTTTTACTTTCTTTAAAGGACAAACACGTAACCAGTTTAGCAGTGCGATTCGATTCCAACGGCCCCCGTCACCCCTTCCTCAAACGCTCAGAAATCCGTCACCACCATCTAATACACGTGGAGGACTGCAAGGCAATGGGGGTCAATCACAATCTCCTCCACGTTTTTCTGCAAAGAAACAATCATCTTTGAAAAATCATCGTCAGCCTCCGCCTCAACCAAATAACCGTGCAAATTCTCCAAAAAATGAGCCTTTTCCCCCGACAGCACGAAACGGTCGTAAACCATCTCTGCTTAGTGGTAGTCAGCCATCGATTGGACAAAAAGGTCGTAAAATTCCACCTACTCCAAATGGTCGTCAACCCCCTCCTCCACAAAATGGTCGTCAACCACCTCCTCCACAAAATGGTCGGCAACCCCTTCCTTCACAAAATGGTCGTCAACCCCCTCCTCCACAAAATGGTCGTCAACCACCTCCTCCACAAAATGGTCGTCAACCACCTCCTCCACAAAATGGTCGTCAACCACCTCCTCCACAAAATGGTCGGCAACCACCTCCTCCACAAAATGGTCGGCAACCCCTTCCTTCACAAAATGGTCGACAACCATCTCCTCCACAAAATGGTCGTCAACCACCTCCTCCACAAAATGGTCGGCAACCCCCTCCTCCACAAAATGGTCGTCAACCACCTCTTCCACAAAATGGTCGTCAACCACCTCCTCCACAAAATGGTCGGCAACCCCTTCCTTCACAAAATGGTCGTCAACCTCCTCCTCCACAAAACGGTCGTCAACCACCTCTTCAAAACGGTCGTCGACCACCTCCTCCACAAAATGGTCGTCCACCCCCTCCTCCACAAAATGGTCGTCGACCACTTCCTCCACAAAATGGTCGGAGACCCCCTCCTCCACAAAATGGTCGACAACCCCCTCCTCAACAAAACGGTCGTCGACCACCTCCTCCACAAAATGGCCGTCAACCACCTCCTCCACAAAATGGCCGTCAATCCCCTCCTCCACAAAATAGTCGTCAACCCCCTCCTCCTCAGAACGGTCGTCAACCCCCTCCTCCACAAAATGGTCGTCCACCCCCTCCTCCTCAGAACGGTCGTCAACCCCCTCCTTCACAAAATGGTCGTCAACCCCCTCCTCCACAAAATGGTCGTCAACCCCCTCCTCCACAAAATGGTCGTCAACCCCCTCCTCCACAAAATGGTCGTCAACCTCCTCCTCCTCAAAACGGTCGTCAACCACCTCCTCCACAAAATGGTCGTCAACCCCCTCCTCCACAAAATGGCCGGCAGTCCCCTCCTCCTCAAAACGGTCGTCAACCACCTCCTCCTCAAAACGGTCGTCAACCACCTCCGACACAAAATGGCCGGCAGTCCCCTCCTAAACAAAATGGTCGTCAAACTCCTCCTTCACAAAATGGTCGTCAACCCCCTTCTCCACAAAATGGTCGTCAACCCCCTTCTCCACAAAATGGTCGTCAACCCCCTCCTCCACAAAATAGTCGTCAACCCTCTCCTCCACAAAACAGTCGTCTAAGCGCTCCTAAAGAAACTGGACTACCAACTAAATCACGAAATAATCGCGGACCACCGCCGCAAAATGGCCGTCAATCGTCAATTCAGGTGAATGGTCGTCAACCATCTCCTCCAAAAAACGGCCGACAGCCACCTTCTTCACAAAATGGCCGTCAACCATCTTCTTCACCAAATGGCCGCAAACCACTTCCTCCTCAAAGTAGAAGACAGCCACCTTCTTTACAAAATGGCCGCCAGCCATCTTCTCCACAAAAACGTCGTCAATCACCTTCTTCACAAAATGTCTCGCAAAAACCTTCTCCAATAAATGGTCGCCAATCACCTTCTCCCCAAATTGACCGTCAGTTATCTTCAAAACAAAATGGCCAGCTTACTTCAACATCGAATAGCCGTCAATCATCTTCTCAACAAAATGGTCGTCAACCATCTTCTTCACAAACGAACCGTCAATCCATTTCACCAAACGGCGGCCAACCACTTTCTCCAAAAACTGGCCGCATTCCATCTTCTTCACAAAATAATGGTCAATCAACTTCTTCACAAATTAGTCGCCAACAACCTTCTCCTGTAAATGGTCGACAGCCATCTTCTCCACAAATTGGCCGTCAGTTACCATCAAAATCAAATGGCCAGATTCCTTCATCATCTAATAGTCGTAGTGTTCCCCTTCCTTCAAATGTAGCTATTTCTCCAGCTGTATCAATACCAGGACAAATGATGTCTCTTCCCTCAACAGATGTCCGAGCTGGTCAAGCAACCGCTTCAGGTTCCGTTGCACCTGGTACACCAATAAAAAGCTCTTCTGGTAAACCGGGTACTCAAACATTGTTCAGACCTGTAGGCGGACAAGAAGGAGGAGGGAGAGGTGGAGGCGTTGTAGTAGTAGCGTCTGGAATGGTTCAAAATAATAAGAATAAAGCAGTTTCCAGTTCGTCAATTCAAGGAAAAGGTATTGACCAAATGATCAAGGCTTCGCAGGTAGTAGACGTATCTGCAGGAGGAAAAAATAAACGGAGACAACACATGAGCATCAATTCACCTGCTGGTGAAGGAACTGATCCCAAAGATTCCACAGGCGCTAGATCTAGTGGAAGCAAATCAAATGGATCGCCGTCAGCTGTACCTCAAATAATGCAAGGCAACACAAGAAAACAGTTCTCCCAATCCAGTGTATCACAACCAATAAGTGCCGCTGCGGGAGGAAATCAGAAAGCCTCTGGCATTATCCAACAGTCAAATGTACAAGACAAGGGGACGATAGGTTCAAGTCAGTCAAAAATTCAAATGTCCAGTAATGGTAATCAGCAAGGCAAAACGGTAGGCAACTCAGCTTCGAAGCAGACGGGTAAAAATGCAAAACGTGGACCTGAAAAACAAAATGTTCAATCGAAATCAAATATAGGACAGAAACTCTCCCAATCAGGCGCCGGTGAGGTTGAATCTTCAAAGACAGTAGCAAGTTCTGCTGTATCAAAGAAACAACCAAGCGCATCAATTATTGATTCATTCTCAATATTATCGTCCGGAAATCAGAAGAAGTCGTCAAGTGTATCACAACCTATAAGTGCCGCTGCGGAAGGAAATCAGAAAGTTTCTGACATGATCCAACAGTCAAATGTACAAGACAAGGGGACAATGGGTTCAAGTCAACCACAAAGACAAATATCCGGTAATGGTAATCAGCAAGACAAACAGGAAGTTAACTCAGCTTCGAAGCAGCCCAGTAAAAATGCAAAACGTGGCCCTGAAAAACAAACTGCTCAATCGAAATCAAATATAGGACAGAAACTCTCCCAATCAGGCGGTGGCGAGGTTGAATCTTCAAAGACAACAGCAAGTTCTGCTATATCAAAGAAACAACCAAGTGCATCAATTATTGATTCATTCTCAATATTATCGTCCGGAAATCAGAAGAAGTCGTCATCACCTAGCAAACCAGTACCCGCAAGTACAGCTACTAACAACAAGGGGTCAGCTAATACAAATGGTGTTACAAAAACAAAATATGGAAAAGAGAATATAATAAGCAATGGTGGAATCGTTTCTTCAAAATCTGTAACCAATAAGCAGAGTAAACCATCTGTCAAGATATTTTCACAAGAGAGTGCCGCTACTTCATCAAAGATTATTCTCTCGGACAAACCTTTAGTTTCCAGCTCCAGGTCGCAAGCTAATTTAGCAAATACTAAAGCAGGTGCTTCAGATTTAGCAAGAGCAGAGTCAGCCAGTTCACAATCGGCTAATACACCAAATACAGGAACTGCAAATGAAGCCATTTCGAAAGCATCAGGTCTTGCCTTACCATCAAGTAAATCTGATCAGTTAGTAGTCCACACAAGTGCGTCTGGCGCATCTTCCGCTTCGTCGGTATATGGTCAAACAGCGGAATCATCTAGACCAGCAACAGATGCTGGTTCAAATACAGTAGGAAATGGATTAGCTAAAGCTTCAGAATCAACGGGCCTCAATCAACAAAACAACGCCGATTCTCCTATTGCGGCAGCTCCAGTAGCTCCTGCTGCAGAAACACCATCACCACTGGCACCAGCCTCAGAAGCTCCCGTCCGGGAGGAAGAAACGAGAGTCCCAGGTGGTTACTTTTACGTTGATGCAAATGGAAATTATAACTATTATGAGCCACCAACAGGTGCAGTAGGTGAACAAGATATCAATAGCTTCATGTACAATTATTTCTCAGGACCTATTATGACAGAAATGACACCAGTCATATATTATACAACCCCAGTACCCTGGTATGAACCTTTTTTCACGGAACCACAGCCAACTCAGGAACCAAAACAGAAGAAAGAGGAAGACCAATAAGAACATGATTGATTGATAACATGATATATTTGTTAAAGTATTGTTTTCACGCTTCATTCTTAAAGGTGAATGCATCAGTTTAAATCGACGTCGAACTGTTGTGAACAAGTAACACAACTTATCTGGTAATCTTGATACTTAAACAATGAACGATGTGGAAATGTTTTTTTTTTATCACAGATAAACTAGGGAGTGACATCAAGATTAACTGATTCATTCTGTTTGTGAAGAACGTGATAACACGACCTGGAACTAAATAAAACATGTTTTAAATGTCTACAAACTGGTCAATTGTTGGATTGCAATAATGTGAAGAAAAGATTATATTTATAATAGTCAATTTCAATTACGTGGATTAACTTTGATTACAAATACGAATTAATGACTAATCTGCCTGGCGTTTTATCTCAAAATTACTACGCAGAAAATCAATTGTTTTACATGCATTGTTGGAAATGTTTTTCCTATTAAGCCCAGAATGCTGTTGTTTTATCCCTGTTATCAATATACAGCGTGTTTGGCTTTTATTTAATTTACTTCAAATTTTTTTTTAATTCTTCGCTTTATTCTACTTTATCCCCATCAGTTTCTATTTGTTTACTGAACTTTGTCTATGTAGTGCACTTATGTTCAACTTATTCTTCAGTTTAAACAAAGTCATGTAATGACTCATGATTCCTCTCAAAACCTACGTTTACACATATCTGTTTAGGAGACACAATATGTAAGCTAACACATTAAAGGTTTTTTTATATATTGATCAATTGTTTGTTTCTTTGATTAATCACATTGTTTAATTTTCAATGTGTATTATTAATGTATAAAGACACCGTGTGTGGTTCACTCTTGTTGACAAAACAACCAAACGTTATCTCCCATATATCATACTTTCAGAATTATTGACAATAATTTCAAAAATTATGAAACGATGGCAGTTTTACATCGTTCTTAAGTATGTTTAATTTCGCCGGACTAGTATTTTGCGGGTGTACCGATCAAAATAGTTTTAAAATTTAGATTTCATGATTTCATTTAGTGAAATATTGCCAGGTAAAATATTAACAGGTGAAATATTGACAGGTAAAATAATATCAGGTAAAATGATGTCAGGTTAAATAGTGCAAGATGAAATATTGATTGGTAAAATATTGACAGGTAATATATTGTCAGGTAAAATATTGACAGGTGAAATATATTGACGGTTGAAATAAGGTCAGGTAAAATATTGCCATGTAAAAAATTGTCAGGTGAAATAATGCGGCGTAAAACGATGTCAGGTAAAATATTGACAGGTGAAATATTGACAGTTAAAATGTTGACAGGTACAATATTTACAGGTGAAATATTGCGAAGTTAAATATATTTTAGACGAAATCATAGCAGGTTAAACATTGTCAGGTAAACCACTTCCAGTAAAAGTATTGATCTTAACACGGTAACTTTGTGTAAGAGACAGTGTATATTTCTTTACTGGTGTATGCTTTCCCTCTCCATTTTGTGGCATTAAAACGTTAGTGATAGTGTCAATGAATTAAACACATCGTTGATTACCACATATACAGTTGAATTTAATATATCGTGAAAAAAGACCTACATGTATGCAGTATACGATAAAAAATGAACAAATATATACATGGATTTAGACATGTTATTCGTTCAAATCAAACATAAAAGAAGTGTATTTTTCTATAAAAAAAAACGATATTGATACAATTGTTAAATTGATGAATACGTATATTTTTTAATCGTTGTATATTATATTATTTCTCGGCAATTAATCGAATGAGTTCTTACATTTCCCAGCAATAAGTCGTACATGAATGAATCCTTCTTTTTCCGGCAATAAGTCGTAAGGATTTTTATATTTTCCGGCAATAAGTCGTTAAATCGTTCTATTTCTTGGCATTGATTCGTCTGAATTCTCACATTAGCTACGTTTTGAAAACATAAATATATTTTGTCATCATGAATGAACGAATGCAGATGTTTTAAAAAAATCGGTTTCTAGGGGTCAAAACTTGATGAAATAAGTGCGTCACATGATTAAGTACGCATACGTCCATTTTCCATTTACTTAGGAAATTATCTATGATAAAAATGTGGTATTCTTTTAACAAACCTATATCTTTGGATAATATATTCATGTGTAATACGATTACATAATGTTTTCAGACTGAATAATGATCAATATCATGTTTATATCTTGGTTTATACTATATGATTCAAAACATAAAACAAAACTTCTTTTATAACCGTAGCGGCCTAGAAATGGCAATAGACATCGAGACCTGATGTTTGCGTTGTTTTCTATATATAATTTGATTTACAGTCGTACTTCGTTATCTCGAACTGTTCGAAGGCTCCTTGTAATTCGAAGTTTTTCGTCGGCCCCGCTAGACTTCACACTAAGTAATTAAATTCATCTAACCCGGATACTCAGATAACTCGAAGTTATTTTTTAGTTCCTGTCAACTTCGAGATAACGAGGTTCGACGTCATTTATAGTACAATGACAACCTTCTAAGTAGCAAACGTTAGTCGTCATGATACTGTGTTTAATGTCAGGGCAAAAATGTCCAAAATGACTTCGATATAACGAGTTCCACTGTAAATATAGCACAATGGCTTCGTATTAATTACCATACGTTGGTCGTTGTGGTACTGAGTCAGGTCACACCACACAAGAACCGTGTTTAAATCAGGTCCAGAATGTCTAGAATGAGTTCGAAATAACGAGTTCCACTGTATTTATAGCACAATGGCTTCGTATTAATTACCTTACGTTGGTCGTTGTGGTACTGTGCCAGGTCACATCACACATGAACTGTGATTAATGTCAGGGCCAGAATGACTTCGAGATAACGAGTTCAACTATATTTATAGCACAATGGCTTCGTATTAATTACCATACGTTGGTCGTTGTGGTACTGTGCCAGGTCACATCACACATGAACCGTGATTAAGGTCAGGGCCAGAATGTCCATATTGTATCATAAGCAGCTCAGTAGGTCACATACACTCAAAACACAACGGCATTCCATGTACCGCTGTACATGGGACACGCGATATCCATCAGCAGCTATGTTTTACACGTCCTTTAATAGATGTTCAATTGACGTAAACCCTCTCACCTTAGGTGGTCCACAAATATAGAAGAACATTACACGGTTTATTACTCTACAAATATATGTTAATATGATGAAGATAGCATTTTTCTTTCGTATTTTTTGTCTGGCTACATTGTCAGGGCTCATTTTAACTTTATAACGATACCAAGACGGATCACTGGGTTACTGATATGGCGGTTATATAAAAGAGCAAGGTAAGTCTTTTGAAGCAAGATGATGTAACACGCACACATGTTGCACCTTTCAAATGCAGAAGTAGATACAGCATGCCGATAAAAATGACGTAAACTGCACTACACCGATGTTAGGACTCTTCAGTGATGCTAGGGGCTAAACAGATGGGAGTCGAATTTGTTTAAACTAATATTGAAGCAGAAGGATCAGGTGCTTAAAACCTTTATTTTAATCAATGAATTTAAATAAAGACAATTTTAATTTATACTTTTTAATTTAAAACGTGTACTACGAAAGTGTGTAAATGATGAACTTTGCCATAACTAAAATGAGATACAAATGTTACTGTGGTCATCAAGACTCCCGCAAATCTCGGGACTTGTAAAATCTACCATACAGCTGTTCGTCAGATAGGAGTATTTCATGACAAGATAAATATTACATATTAACAGATCTAGATATAAAGAATGTCTCTTTTAAAATCTTTATTATTAAGATTATCAGTCAGTGCAACTTCTAAATTTGATTTCATGACCGATTGTTCTAGAATTTCTCAAAAACACAAGCGCTAGTACGTACTTCCAAACGTGGGTTTTTGACGATATGCTTGTGAAATAGATAATATGAAAAAAGGGATAATTAATTTATATAGCGATTGACAATCATGACTTCTAGTTGACAAAATGTAGTATGCTGTATGAAGTAAAACGCATCAGCATTATTTTCAGCAGAAATGAATACGAATAGAAACGATGAAACGAGAAAACATAATTATAGATATGTAGCGTGTCGTTCTCGTAATGTGTTACTTAATGTTTCATTGGATTTGTTGCATTGGACTAAAACCATTAAATCTGCAGTACTGTAACTTAATATACTGGTGTTTATAGATAAACTTATGCAAAAAGAAAGTTCTGAATGTATTCAGATATACAGTACAGTTAGATCTACTTTTAAGCATTGTTTAAAATCGAAGAGAATCAAATAAATTCGAAATTGATTAGCATTATGTATATTTTATTTTAGATAACTGCAAGACGATTAAGTAAACATAAATCAATTTCGTCTAAATAACAGCACGCGGATACTAATAATCATCCACAAACCCTCTTAAAATTCAAAACGTTTATAAATGTTGACAAAGGTACGGGTAAGATGTTTATCCATTCCGTCCCTTATTGGATGTTAAAATAGGATCATAAAGATGACTCAACTGTTCACTGATTCTCCTTCCATTCCAATAAGGGGCGGAATGGGTAAACATCTTACCCTTCCCTCTGTCGCGCTACGTATTTGGCAGCTGACTTTCTAACTCGCCTTTACTCGAACATCGACACACAGCTATTGTACTCTATGCTTGACAAAGGAAACAGATGCTTTCGAAAGCTCGCAAATTAAGTTTTCGATTCCTGTTTGTGTACAAAACAAACTCAATATATAGCATTCAAACCAAACTGATAAATCGTATTCCTAGCATGGCAATAGGTTATTGTTTCTCTTTTATACATGTATAATTGTATAAATCTATAAGAGTGACAAAGAAATATATCTATAAAATAAAGAACTATCAAGACAAAAACAATGTTACGCCACTGTACCAAAATCGGAAAACTTGTAGGAAAATGGTCATAAAATCTTAAAAAGTATTTTATTTGTACCTTATTAATTTACTTATACCTTTATGAGACTGTAAGTGTATATAAGCTATTTTGGCATCTAATAATCGTTAGATGAATAATTTAAATTGAGGAATAATGACCAAAAACAGAATGTCCTGATTTACATGCCGTGCGATACTATTCATTTGGATATCAAGTCAATGTTATCAGAAGAAAAGCAAATGGAGAAGATTGTATTTTATCCGAACCAACATTGACTCCATAAGATTTTAGCAATACATATTTTTTCTGCTTAAAGCTAAGTTTTTAGTTTTTTTTATTTATAAATACATTTACATTTTATATATTTCATGTCGATGAAAAATATATTATCCTATATTTTATTATTTAAGTGTATTTTACCTGTATTAATAAAAAAATGTTGTTATTAACTTTATTCATTTTTTTCAGATGGGAAACAATTGTAGAAAGAACACTCTATTTCCTATACTACTAACACTAACGCTGTTCTTAGTTTTCACGATGACTCCGGCGCATCCGGTTCAAAACAAAAACACTCTACTAACCAAGGTCAAACAACGCAGACCGGAAGTTGAAAAGAAAGATGGCGTCGTCGGAACTCACCGTGTGTCAAGAAGATTTGCTCGTCCTGACACAAGCGGGGTATTTCTAAATCATTTCCCGGTCACAAACTTACATTCAACACCAAATAAGATACGCCGAACCGATACCAATCAAGGTCACAACTCTGTTTTAGACAAACCTGCGTCCAGGACTTCAGCCTTTCGTAATACACAAAGAGTAATATACTCAAACCCATCTCCTACAGATTTAATGAAAGATCAGAGTCTTCGGCAACGCGGTAAAGACAACTCACCAAATGTTGTTTTCAAAAACAGCTTGGCGAGAAAATCATTAGATAGACAGGTACCACGTAATAAAGAAAACAGGGATAAAGTCCAGGCATGGAAGGATCTGTCAGACAAACTAATGAGTTCATGGAGTGACGTTGGCAGTGAAACAACGACATCTGGTGGTGAAACATATACACCTAGAAAGTCATCTTTTACTATCACCACAGAGTCAGTGAATAAACCGAGTTTACATGGCATCGAATATCTAGCTTACGAAAACCACCAGACAGCTCCAGTCCTGCGCGAGAGTATTCAACATGGACCAGCAATAGTAAGAACACGAATACCAAACTCAAGGCAAACGATGATAGGCTACGCAGAATCGTTTACGACCCCGTCCTCGAATGATAATGATAAATTAAACGGCGGATATTTTACTGAACCAGGTGTATTGAGCACTAGTAAGCCTTCCACAACACCGACTGTCTACCCCATTACACGACCAAGAATCACAACTGACCCAATCGACCGTATAGTGACACCGAGCACAAGGCGACATGTTGGTGAGGGGTATGACATTGTTACACGACAGTATGAGGAGAGTGTGTATCATAGGCCTTCACAAGTTCATACTCGTACACTAGTCAATGGAAGCTGGAAAACGGTAGAAAGAGGACTTCCGAATGCTTCCATCGCAGTTTCCGACTCGGAGTATTCAGACTACGCGTTATCAAACAGTACTTCCGAGCCCGTAGGTTATGCCATACCAGAATCCCATTGGAGTGACACACATGGCACGCGTGCTTCTGAACGTGTGAACACACATGCATACGACCAAGAAACGCATATAAATAACATCACAGATAATTTCCCTGATCCGTTAAATTCTACAATCGGTCATTCAGCAATCGGTGATAGGTATGACTCTTCGACAGTTGAAACCCGTTTTGTTGAAACCAAACCAAATCAGGAAAATACATTAACGTTACCGAGTGGAACCTCCGAACAAAATGTTAACAGTGACATATATTTTACTTCGACCAATGAATACTCGTTCAGTGAAAATACTCCAAAAGAAGATAGGACATTTGGTCCAGTAGGTGGCGCTAGTAAACTTGCTGCATTTATCAAGTTATCACCTGTTTCAACTGTAGGATATCAAACTGACACTAGTACACCAACCTATGAACAGATGACGTCAGGTATAGGCGGCACCCACATTGCCACTAACTCACAAGACAAGGAGCAAATCACGTCTGCTACAGGTGAAACCGGTAGTCATTACAGTGCCTCGATAGAAACCACAAGACATGGAGAATCCTCTCACACAACACCAGTGTACACTGCAGTAGAGGATGAAGGAATTCCGAGTATCATTAATATAAAAGTAGATCCAATTCGTGCTCCAAATCAAAGCGTCGCGACTACCGTTTCGAAGTCACAGACAAGAACCACATCAACACCGGCACCTATGGCTTTCACTAAGCCACTGGTCCCCAAAAGAGAACCTGCAAAAATGAAGGTGTATGATATTAAAGAAATATTACAAGGAGAACTAGAGAAAAAAACTCAAGCTAGGAAAGGAGGAAAACAACATATTAGAAAAACTACCCCAATGAAAGTGTATGATATAACAGAGCCTGTTATCAATAAAATTAATGCCAAACCCCCTAACGTGAAGGGAGTAACATTGGATCCCAAGAATAATCAAAATAGTCCATCAAAACATAACAAGAACTTTGGATATTTTGGATCAAAAACGAAGAGTTCAAAGGGATATGAAGAACAACATTTGATGCGAGACATATTGAAAGATTTGTCTAATAGCACAAACAACAACACAGACAGAAAGAAAACAACCTTAGCACGCAATAACCAACCAGCAGTATTCATCCGGGGTGACATGTTGGAAGCTCAAGGCCGCACTGAGTTGACAAAATCAAAGAAGGATGTGAAATCAATTAAATATCATGGAAAACGTTTTGTTACCAATAGAAAAGTCGTAACGAATAAATCAGTAGGAAAAGAACAAGAAATGATCGAACGCAAAGCAAATGCAAAATGGAATGAAATTAATGCACATGAAACAAATAACGATGTTTGGAGTTCGAATCAACAACAACAACAACAAACGGTGGATAAATATAGCAGTGTTGATGACAACCTATCACGCAATGTTGTGACCAATACCAACAAAACACAACACAATGGAACCGACGTCATCGTGCATCACCAGAACAGTTCAGCGTGCAATGATTCTGATACGCATCATATCACACGTGCAATCAGTGTCATCAAAAAGCTTATAGACAAGATACAGGCCAAACCGGTCGTGAAGGCGTTACCTAAGCCGCATAGACAAAGATATCTACTGATTCCTCTAGGCAATCTAACATTCACGGAAATTAAACAGAAACTGCTCACGTATCAGACATACATGCACGAGTTTAGAAATAACCGCTGGTCTGATAACTCTTTGGCTCACGATGTAAATACGGGCACCGGAACAGGAAGTACTCCTATAATTCTAGATCATAGACCAATACAACGGTGAAAGATGGAGTGCGGTGTGAACATACCACTTTGTGACATTAATTTAGATGTATGACTGTGTATAAGTTTATATGAGGGCTCGTGCAGTGTTGCTCTTTGGAGCATTGCTATTGTTTACCTCGGAAATATACTCAACTGAATTACATTTCAGTCTTACAACTTTAAGATTGAAAAATATCATTCAAATTAATGTTCATTTGGGCAAAATATGTCAATCATATTCGAAATATCGATACCAGTGGGTTGCAGCGATTGACCCTCTCGACACCCCTAGAGTATGGCATCGAGTGAAAATGAAGTCATCAATCTATCAATGCCCTTTGTGTCAAGTTAAAAGGGTTTTTCATAACATTTTATCCTAAATTCAGTACCACTTAATTATCACTGTGGTACTATATACTGGCAAAAAAGTTTCCCGTGGTGCTTCATAGTGGTGTACAATGTTACTGTGGTACTTCATAGTGCTGTAAAATGTTATTGTGGTACTTTATAGTTGTGTACAATGTTACTGTGGTACTGTATAGTGCTGTAGAATGTTACTGTGGTACTTCGTAGTGCTGTAAAATGTTACTGTGGTACTTCATAGTGCTGTAAAATGTTATTGTGGTACTTTATAGTTGTGTACAGTGTTACTGTGGTACTGTATAGTGGTGTAAAATGTTATTGTGGTACTTTATAGTTGTGTACAATGTTATTGTGGTACTTTATAGTTGTGTACAGTGTTACTGTGGTACTGTATAGTGGTGTAAAATGTTATTGTGGTACTTTATAGTTGTGTACAGTGTTACTGTGGTACTTCATAGTGCTGTAAAATGTTATTGTGGTACTTTATAGTTGTGTACAATGTTACTGTGGTACTTTATAGTTGTGTACAGTGTTACTGTGGTACTTTATAGTTGTGTACAGTGTTACTGTGGTACTTCATAGTGCTGTACAATGTTATTGTGGTACTTTATAGTTGTGTACAATGTTACTGTGGTACTGTATAGTGGTGTACAATGTTACTGTGGTACTGTATAGTGGTGTACAATGTTACTGTGGTACTTTATAGTGCTGTAAAATGTTATTGTCGTACTTTATAGTTGTGTACAGTGTTACTGTGGTACTGTATAGTTGTGTACAATGTTACTGTGGTACTGTATAGTGGTGTACAATGTTACTGTGGTACTGTATAGTGCTGTAAAATGTTATTGTCGTACTTTATAGTTGTGTACAATGTTACTGTGGTACTTCATAGTGCTGTAAAATGTTATTGTCGTACTTTATAGTTGTGTACAATGTTACTGTGGTACTGTATAGTTGTGTACAATGTTACTGTGGTACTTTATAGTTGTGTACAATGTTACTGTGGTACTGTATAGTTGTGTACAATGTTACTGTGGTACTTCATAGTGCTGTAAAATGTTATTGTGGTACTTTATAGTTGTGTACAATGTTACTGTGGTACTGTATAGTTGTGTACAATGTTACTGTGGTACTTCATAGTGCTGTACAATGTTATTGTGGTACTTTATAGTTGTGTACAATGTTACTGTGGTACTTTATAGTTGTGTACAGTGTTACTGTGGTACTGTATAGTTGTGTACAATGTTATTGTGGTACTTTATAGTTGTGTACAATGTTACCATGGTACTGTATAGTGGTGTACAATGTTACTGTGGTACTTCGTAGTGCTGTAAAATGTTACTGTGGTACTTCATACTGCTGTAAAATGTTATTGTGGTACTTTATAGTTGTGTACAATGTTACCATGGTACTGTATAGTGGTGTACAATGTTACTGTGGTACTTCATAGTGCTGTAAAATGTTATTGTGGTACTTTATAGTTGTGTACAATGTTACCATGGTACTGTATAGTGGTGTACAATGTTACTGTGGTACTTCATAGTGCTGTAAAATGTTATTGTGGTACTTTATAGTTGTGTACAATGTTACCATGGTACTGTATAGTGGTGTACAATGTTACTGTGGTACTGTATAGTGGTGTACAATGTTACTGTGGTACTTCATAGTGCTGTAAAATGTTACTGTGGTACTTTATAGTTGTGTACAATGTTACCATGGTACTGTATAGTGGTGTACAATGTTACTGTGGTACTGTATAGTGGTGTACAATGTTACTGTGGTACTTCATAGTGCTTTAAAATGTTACTGTGGTACTGTATAGTGGTGTACAATGTTACTGTGGTACTTCATAGTGCTGTAAAATGTTACTGTGGTACTTCATAGTGCTTTAAAATGTTACTGTGGTACTTTATAGTGGTGTACAATGTTACCATGGTACTGTATAGTGCTGTAAAATGTTACTGTGGTACTTCATAGTGCTGTAAAATGTAACTGTGGTACTTTATAGTGCTGTAAAATGTTACTGTGGTACTTTATACTGGTGTTAAATGCAACTTTGGTACTTCATAGTGCTGTATTTTTTGTTGTTGTTTTCCCTTTTTTCATGTTTTTTCAGCTTTTAAAAGCTGATTCCATATTTTTGCTGTTCGCATTTTTTTATGCAATTCATTTCTGCATTTGATCTTCGTATATGTAAAAACAAAATTGATGTATTCGTAATTTATTGATTTGTTTTTGTTTATTTTATTTTTCTTAACTTTCTTCGCCGATTAGAGCAACATTTAGGATGTACACCTCTGAGAAGTCAAAATTTTTCTGTATGAAACTTTTTTTCTGATATACTTTTTTGGATAAGGGAGTTCAAGGCATGACAGAAAATGCAAAAATAATGATATGTCAGTGTGCTCGTTTTTGTGTTATGATCGGTCAAAGATACCAATATGACATAATAAGGAATTTGAAGTCAATTTTGTAGTTTCGACCGATTGCGGGACAATTTCATATTTCTATAAAATTGAACATTATAAAGTTATGCAGCAAAAATTAGCTCGCTATAATTAAAAATGGCTAAACACTGATGCTTTTAAGATATCGATCTAGCATCAAAATGGTGAAATTTTGCCCATTCGGGAAGTGCATAAAATAGACAGAAATACGCATATTCAAAATGGCCGCCAAATCGGTAATTTTTTTAAAATTCACGAAAAAATGTTCTAGAAGCAACAGACACTTATATTTTTGATACAATTTTCAGATGCATATATGCTATTACAATTGATCATACTTTCTTCAATATAACATGAAATCTTTGACATAAACGAGACTTGAACGTGACTGAAACCTCACAAGAGTACATCCTTAATTCTGTTGTATTTATATCGGTTACAGTGTTATATATAAAGGATATGTTACAAGTGTCTTCAGGAATATCTTAATATTTGCCACACGACTGAAATATCACTGTTGGTTTTTTATTACATCTTGATAGCAAACTCTACCGGGGCAGCTTGCAATTTTTTCCATTGTCGTTTGCAAGGAGTGTTTTTGACCGGTCAATTCAGAAAAGGCGATATAATTCACTCATAAATTGTTACTAGTGAAAAACGTCACTTTTATAGAATGCATTATTTTTGCATATTTCACAGGTAAAATATATTAAACTTAAAAACTCCCATCTTTGAGAAATGTTTTTAATTCAGGTCCTTGCAACATGATCAGAAATCCATCATAGACACCATTGTGTTTTCATACAATAATACAAACCGTACTTACAAGTTATCCAGTGTTTAAACATTTTTGAATAATTGTAAAACCGAAGTAAATACTGCAGTGTTTTGTAAGACTAAGCGTTAGCACCAGTAAAATATAAATACAATAGAATTTATTGACGGAGGGGAGATATTTTCAATAGCATCCTCTTAAACGAAAGAACTCTGAAAAGCGTTGAGTACCTAACTAACAAAATCAAAACGTCTGAAACGGTATTACTCGCACGGTGCATTTAACATCATAGAATTATATTATTTTACAAAACATGCAATAACAATATGCTGTTGATTCTCTTCAAATTTTGTAACTCAATAATCTCAACAGATTAATTTTATCATTCGAAATTTCGAGGCCTACGCACTAAATGCTGACAAGCTGGACTTGGATGACACCTTTGCACAAATCCATACACTCCGCCATCGTTTAGTAAAACAGTAGAAGGGCGACAACTCTACCAAGACGTTCTGTTAGTAACACTGTACCTACCCTGAGGCGTGCGCTACAGGGAGATATGATGTTCTGTCAATTTCGAACATGTATATTGATATATAATGATTTGTCTGGCGGTAATGTTACGTATCTGGACACCACGGGTATAATGTCACACATGTGATATATACTTATAACAGAAGTATAACATGTTTCTGTGAAGCGTGTTCCAGTGACATTGATGAAGATTTCTGTATCACGATTGGTGTCCTGACCAAAGGGGAGTTAATAGTTCAGTATTTTTCAATGTTACTTCTTTATTCTTCCATGTCGAAATGAAAGAGAACAACAACAAAAATAAAGAAATAGATGCATTATCAAGTTTTACTTTTATATAAATTATTCATAATAACAGTTAACAAAATAAGTAAATATGAATTTACGTATTACTTAAACGTGTCTTTGGCTTCTAATCTGAACGTGGCGACATATTTGGCACACAGACTTTTTGTATGTGAAACATTGATATTACTTAGATTAGTATAATCTAAGTCCGTGATATTATACATATTTAATACAAGATATGTTAAAGGCCCATTTTACGTAACTTCTGGCAAACTTGAAGCGAAAATCAAGCTAATAACTTGTTATATTTGTAGATTTGAATAAGATTAACTGATATCAGCAATATTCAAGATGAATTCTTACGCGGTTATCGGTACAGCAGCAATGGAAACTCGGTATTTGTAAACACGCGTCCATTTTGTACTGTCGTCTAACTTCGGCATGTTGTTGAAGTGGGTCCCACCTGAATTATTTTCAATTCTTTGGACTTATTTTTTGTGAAGAGTCTCTTGATAGTTACCGCTCAGGTTTACTTCGTTTTAGCCTTGTTTTTGCATGGTTATCAACTGGATTTTTTTTCATAATTTTTCAGGACCCCGATGTAACGATGTTACTCAACCTAGATATAATGAATAAGGGACACGGGTTAAGTTTTGTCTTCTTTCGTCATGTGTGTTTCTATTATTATGATCAAACTATATATACAGTTTAAGACATACGCGTAGTACTAGTATTGTTACGAAGGTTGGATTTGAATTTCGTTCCCTTCACAGAATCGATTTAGAGCCAAGGTTTGATTCTCTGAGCGAACATGAAAAAGAAAAGGTAGGTGAACTGCCCGACCACGTGAGTTTACCCGGGTATTCCGGGTTTCTCCCACACCCGGGCCATGCAACACGAATCATCATATATTCGCCGAATAACACGATTCGTCATAGTTATGTAATTAAAATAATTCATAGTAATTATCATGAATACATTATTTTATTTGGATATTTCCGAAAATAGCATAGAAGATGTTAGAAATCAGTGTGATCTTTATTAGATCACGTCCAATAAAGATCACGTCCTAAAATTAAGTTACTGGACATAAACCGTTAGTACTTATCTTCAACCATACAGTACATACATGTACATATATATGTGTACATGTTGTGACTGGACTTTCCGTACTGCGGTCGTCATTTCACCGAAATTTGACATCAAACGTGACAGTTTTGTGCGGGCAGTGACATTGTTTATTGTACGGTTGGGATCCACTTGTCATAACTATTTAGAAATGTAAACGATATTTCTATGGAACAGGACAGTGTGTCTATTTTCAGTTCATCACGAAATGTCGAAAAACATATATATAGCAATCTTACACGAGTGTCAATGTAATATGGAAATTATTAAACGAGTTCAATGATTTAATATTGACTATTAATACACATTGTCGTTAGCTAGTATGAAGAATAACTATAGTTCTTCTGCATTTTTTCGAATATATTTGAAAGTGAAAATAGAATATTCACATACAGGTGATCATAACGTCGGCAAAATTAAATATTTTTTTAAAGCATCGATGATTTTGTTCGAAAGATCGACGGTCTGGTAAATAAGCCTTACTTACCTTACGGGAAAAAATGACTTCGAAAATATGACCGCCTTGAAAATAGGCCTGCCTTCGAAAGTAAGCCTGGGATTCTTTACCAAAAAAGGAAAATAAGCCGCGGCTTATTATCGAGATTTTAGGGTATGTCACGAGCCTTTAGGTGAGTGACGTATTAAATTATTTTAACTAGTTTAATAAATTTCATAATACATTGACACGAGTGTAAGATTCTATTTATCACATAACTTATATTTATTAGAAAATAACCAAATCTCTCGAATTCATTCTCAATAAAGAAAGGCAATTTTCACTACCAAGACAACCATATGACGTAATAAAGAAGTCATTTGTTTATGACGTCACAATAGTGTTATTACACGTGTGTAATATCATATTTAGGACCTGGCCGTATGACGAGACTGAACGGGTCAGTTATGTGATAACTCTATATATATCCTACTCTTTTGATAATCTTCAATTATAGTGTGAGATCGTGCTTCGAAAACAGCATTACTGCTTCGAGCTGTTCATTTTCAGCTGCATTATACCGCTATTTTTGCATTTAATTTTTAACTCAGAGTTAATCTCAACTGTATTCATAGTATAGATGAAATTAAGACACCATACAATCCCATGACGTCATTTTGGCGCCATATTGACCTACGTTATGTCGACGCTTTGCACGTCGCCTCAGATAATACGCATGATAGCTTTACGTTAATCATTAAGGTGATTGTGATTTTCAAATAAACAGAAGAAGACGTCAAGAATATTTATCTAGCACCCAGATTACATTCATATTGGCAATAAATACAATCTGACAGACGTTCAATGATTAATTAAACTCCTTATCACAAAAATTCTGAGATCACAGTGGCAAAATAATTAGAATCAAAGGCGAATATATCAAATTGTATTCAATCAAACATGATATTGATGAACGTGGTTGTCCTTGCCCGTCTCCGATTGGATCCTTCATACAATGTTATGTACATAACCCATTGGTAAAGGCCGGCCTCAACGCATGGAGTCTCGGCAACCATTGTGTCGACCTTCGTCTTTTCTGCATAACGCTATGAAAATCCTATTTTATTGTGTAAAATAATTTTTTTGGGAAAATGAATTTTCTCTATACAATCACAGGCTATCTGAAAACTGTTGGTCTTTTTCATTCACCTAAGCAACTATTCCAACTTTTGAGTTTTTTTTTTTTATTTTGTCTGTCAATTGACCATTTGACATTTAGGCCTTTATAACATATCCCGTATTTATTGGTCTTTAACAATGATATGATTATAATTAATTCTCAAAAAATATGCAAAAATAGGGAACGTTACATGTAGTAGCCGCCAAATAATTCAACTTGTCGTAATGCATAAAAGTTCAGCTGAGCATACACAAAGTTTCCATGCGTTTCATCATTGGAGCATTTTGAAAAACCAAAATAAGGAAAATTTAAATCAGTTTATCTTGCGTCGATATAATTTCATCTTTAAATTTTAATCTTCAGGTGTTCTTATTGGCTTAGAAAGTGTTATCACCTCATAACGTAAAACACGACGTCACCATTTGTAACGTCGCTTTTGATTGGCTGAAACAGCAGCGCAATGATTTCTGACAGGAAGGAGTCCCGCAATAAAAGCAATCTGATTAAAATCATATCTTGATCTCCGCGCCGTTACGTAAACTTCTCTCTGCTGCGTTAAGATCTGAGATAGTCCCGTAGAGGGTCATGTCCCGATGACCTTTCGCACTAGCCAATCAAATTGCTACTGGCAGAATCTTGACAGTGAAATTTTGAGGCGACAAAGCTTGCATAAACACATTTTTCCGTTTGGTTATTTCGTCACCAAAAAGTTCGTGCGGAATAATATGACGAAATGGCTTGCTGCAAGTTGACAGGTCGTTGGGAAAATATTTTAGTGTTAAGTAAAGAGGCGACAAAGATCATCTGGACGTGACCTCTTGTGGGATGTTGTCAGATCCTTTTAAAACGGAGTGAGGACAAGGATATGTATTTTAATCAGATTGGCAATAAAAGTGAACTTCCGCAGGGACTATACAGAAAACACTATTTTATAAGGATTAACTTCAATCTATTTTTTATGTTATTGAGCCATAACATATACAATCCGAGTGTATTCTAACCAGAATATGTTTCACTCCGACTTTTTGTGTTATGGTTCAATAACATAAAAATAGGTTGAATTTAATTCTTAGATAGTCTATCATATTAAGAATTATGATATTACCTTGGAAGGTCAATAGCGGAATATTTAGCAAATAAGTCTAGATATTTTCATAATGTACATTACGTCTTTTTTTTATTTCGAATAAACCAACACTACATACTTGTCTTCCAAAGATGACGTAACACACACATGTGCTTCACCTTTTAAATTTAGTAATAGATACAGCAGGCCAAAGAAAATGAATTAAACTGCACCATACAGCTGTTTCGTCCTCCTAGGACTCTTCAGTGATGCTAGGGTTCAAAAAGTAGGAATCCAAAATTTCTAAACTAATGTAGAAGCAGAAGGGTCAGGTGCGTTAAACCCCTCTAATTTATGAATTTAGAAGTAAAATTAAACTAGTTCTGTAAAATTTCAAATCGTGTACTACGAAAATGTGTATATTATGTACTGTGCCACTATCCAAATGAGATAAACTGTGTCTATGGAGTCATACAATGATTGACCTCTGTCAAAAAACACCCAGGGCACGATATTACTGTAACACCATAACACTTCCTCCCTTCTCATAAACAGCAAAAACTTATGATGGAGTGACGCAGTGAACACAGTTTTTATCAAAGGTGGTTTGGCGTAAGGCCGTGACGTTTTCCGTGTAGTATGACTGTATACGTCCAGAGTTTTATACATACACGTAGGTGACCAGCCATAACTCGTTTTGGGAGAAAGAAGTTGTATTTTGCGTGACAATACAGCATGAAAAAATCGTCTCTCTAAAAGAAATATTATTTATCACTTATGGACTTTTGACAAGGTGGACAAGATGATGTATGAACCTGAAAATGATATTAACCGAAACAATGCCGATGTCAACCTCACTTTGTCAAGTCTATAAAACCACATGTTAACCAAAATTAAAATTACTACATATTTATGTATTAAATGCTAAATAATTGTATTGTCATTAAACTACATGTATATAGATTTGATGAAAGTCGTCACGAAAAAGAAGTGCGATGTATTTAATAACAGACATTATTATGACGTAACAGTTGGTGTGACATCATAACATAACAAGCCTGCTGTTTCCCGAATACTATTTATTTATTTAATTATTTTGAGAGTTTTACGTCCTCACACGGCCTTTCGACCTTCGTTTGACGACAAAAGATAGGAAAGAGAATAGAATGGATAAAGCATGTAGGAGGAAAGACACGGGGAATGGGTTGACCCCGAAAGCAGCAACACCGAGCCATATTCAGACACAAATTAACAATGGAGAACATTCATTTCTCGATCTACGCATTATGATATTTTACACGGTTTTATTATACAATTGAACAATAAAATGTTATAATAAACACATTTTAGCACTGGTAATCGTGAACGATATAACAAAAATGAAGCAATCAATTTGATTATTTCTTTCTTACTGTGAAAAGCAAATATTATATCTGCATTGCCTTATATAAAGACGAGCCTCATTTATATATTCACCAACCTAGTGTCGTCTTGCTATTAGTCTGACAATATACAATATTGCAAATAAAGCAATTTTCACTACAATAATGATTGGAACTTTCAGTTTGTAGGAAAAGGTCCAAATATGTCCGAATAGTGAAGAAGGGATCATTTTTATTACGTCACAACAAGCACTTGTGACATCTGCAGGCAAATTGTAGAGTTATTCAATAGCCCCGATGAAATATTATGTCTGTTAATCTGTAAATCTTCGAGTTATCCGATTTGCCGATTTGCACACGATTTATCATACATTCAATTTCGCTTCATGTGAAGTGGTGTTTAAGTTAAGCGGACAGTTTAAATTGAGGCAGATACTGAACCTCTCACAGACGCAACGCTTCCGAAGTTACTGTGTAGTCTAAAGTAATGTATAACTCGCTCTAGAATTATTATACTTCCGGAACTCGTCATGAGTTTTTACATCAAATATTTCCAGTTAATTATCAGATAACTATGCAGCGACCCGCACAACCATTATAAGTAGCAGATGATGTGCATAAATACATGTTCCTGTCGCTAGACTGACGACTACATAAATAGCCAGACCAAATCTGACGTTTTCTCTGACAGGTCAGATGATAGACTACTGAAAACGGTGCATACATGTACATGTATGCGAATGAAATGACTGTGCTAAATATATTCTGTTTCCGGGCATTTTTTAGTCTAGTAAGAATACAATAATTTTCTTACTTTGTTTTAATCGTTGATGATACATATATTGACATTGTCTCAAACTTTGAATTGATTTAAAATGCGGAATGAATTCGATGTTCCAATGAGCTTCCGTATTTATATGTTCTTTTAATACTATCAATTATTTTTTTTAATAAAAAGATTACATATAACTTCAAAAAATACACAAAATTTGAAATATTTTGTATAGAATACATTTTTTGTAGCTCGATTTTTTTTTCTCATTCTTAAAGGCCCAATATACGTAACTTCAGGAATTTTTTCGTGATTCTGAAAAATTCTGACAAAAGATTCAGTTAATAACCATGCAAAAATAAGCCTAAAACGAAGTAAACCTGAGCTATAACTAACCATAAACTCTTGACAGAAAAATCCAAAGAACTGAAAAACAAACCAAAGAGTAACCTTAAAGTAATTTTCTTATTTATATATATATGTTGGAAATTAAAAGTGATTATTCCAATAAACTTATTTTAATTGTCGGGTTTACAGTTGCTATAAATATATATGAGAATACCAAAGCGTTAACAAAATCATAATCCGAACTCAAAATCGATCAAACCAGGAGCAAAATATGAATAAAAGAACGATCTACATGGAGACCCTTGTAAAAGTACAAGAGTGTAAGACCAGGTGTTCCGGAAGAGTAAGCGTCTTCTGCTTTATCGACGACACCCACCATGTAAATCTTTGTCACATCCATGTAAACATTAAGTTTATATTCAATATTATTTTGTTTACATTTCCACACACTAATGATTTGTCGAGTGTTACGACAGGAGGAAATCTTTGAATTGACCAAAAGAATTTTCAACAACCTCAAAACTCGACAAATCAAAATTTGATAATCGACAATGTTAAGCATGCCTTAATTTTTGTCTTTTGTGTTAAACGTGTGAGGTATGCAAAATCCAGACTTGACGTTTTAGATTATGCTTATTTAACTTAAAACGGCGTTTCCAATTAAATTATTTTAATTATCTTTAACAGAATGTCGTCAAAATTAATTAAATAAATGTTAACAAAAAAGTAAAAGTATTAAAAAAAACAATAACAACATATAATGTCATATTACACATGTAATATTTATGTAAATATCAACGTATTAAAGAATTGATAAATGCTATTAAATGAGATGTATAGGATACTTTGCCACCTACCAGAATTTATCTTCTCTTGGATTCATTTTTCGAAACACAGTTCAAATGTGATAACAGCAAAGAAATTAATCGTTTTAGCAGTCATAAAAGTTTTGAAAGGTGAATGAAATTTGACATTTTCGAGAGTAAAAATGATTTAAGCTTTTGAAGTATGAGGTTACTGAAACATAATTTGTTCACAAATACTACAACTAATAATAATGAAACGGATGCCAACAGCTTAAATTTGGCTAATATCTTTGTTGCCCTGGTCCTTAGATGTTTTACGTCCTATTAACAGCTGTGGTAATTTAAGGGACGTGTAAGGTTAAAGTGGTGGAGGAAAACTGGAGTTCCCAAAGAAAACCACCAACGTCCAGTACCTGGCGACTGTCCCATGTAGGTTTCGAACCCACGACCAAATGTCAGACACCTTTACCATTTGGCCACCGTGGCCCAGGGGTGGAGGGATAGTGGTAGCAGACTGTCAGACACCTTAACCACCATGACCCTGAGGTGGAGGGCTAGTGGTAGCAGAATATCAGACACCTTTACCATTTGGCCACCGTGGCCCAGAGGTGGAGGGATAGTGGTAGCAGAATGTCAGACACCTCAATTACCATGACCATGAGGTGGAAGGCTAGTGGAAGCCGCGGCCCTGCCTCAGTATTGCATGTTGTAGAAGCACGCTATACGACTTGATATGATCTAAAACCACAATGTACAACACTGAGTGTCTGGTGTATGTGCTGGAAATCACGTACTAAAGGAAGTTCATATATAAGCCAGAAAGCTTCTCATGGTAAAAGTAACAAGATATTCTATGAGAAGGGAGAGCACTTCAAGTCTACGCATCTCATGATCAGTAGAACTCTTCTTCGTCGTTATAAATGATACGATGTGTTACCCTTTAAGGGAATACAGTACATCTAGGTACAATGTAGCACTGTATATAACGTGACCTGCGCCTGGTACAATGACTAACATCCGGCAGATCATCTGTCTTGTATATACGTATACTGTGATTACAATACATGGAGAGTTCGCTTACAACTGACAATTAGGAACAAATATTAATCACTGTGTATACAACTCGGGGCTATTTTCACTTGTCCAGTAGTATATGGTCATTAGGCCAAAAGTAAACAAGAAAAAAATGTTTTCTTTTTTCAGCACCCTCTTAAATCTTAATATAATTCCATCCTTTTGACGTTTGATAAATGATATTTATTAAGATAAGCCAAGGTACCATCAATTTGTAAGAGTCTATGTCAAAGCAGAATAGTACATTGCACTTTAATTTTGTTTGGTTTGTTTGTTGGTATTTTACGACCTTTCAGCAGACATGGTCATTAAAGTACGTACTAGCTTTTAGTGGCGGAGGAAAGTTATAGTTCCCCGAGAAAAAAACACCGACTTTGAACCCACGACCCAGAGGTGGAGGGAAAGTGTAACAGAATGTGAGACACCTTAAACACTTGGTCACTGCGCGCGGCCCCAATTATGTCCCTTTCATGAAAAAGGATTTTAGTGAAAAATGTATTTGCGTCAATGACATTCCTTATGACCGTAATTTCTTATAAATATTTGGCAGTCAAAAGCTCTAAAGACATAAATTTGCTATTTGTTAAAAATGTTCATCGGATTTTATTTTTATAAATTATCTCACCTTATTTTTATAGATTATCTTAACTTATCTTCTTCCCGCGTCCTTATTACGTGTTTTGCGCATACTTCTTATTACTTTATAATATGGTTTATAAATAGATACAACAAACGAACCGTTCGTAAATTGATATACAATGAATATAAATTATGACAAAAGAGTGAATCTGTGTTATATTTTATGAAGGCGCGTGTTACCTTATACTCTTGCATGATGCATATGACTTCTCCGTATTCAAACTTAGAGATCAGCAAACTCCCTCTCCCTCTCCCGATTGGAACTTCCCAGTATCCCAGCCAATGACTTATTATGATATTATCTTCAGAAACGAAAACAAAATGCAAACGGTACCAGTGAGTTGGGTTTTTTCTTCAAACTTTATTTAACCAAAAATTAACAGAAGGAAGTTTCAACATTCTAACATCTTTTCATAACTCAAATTTGATCTAAAATGTACTGATTAAATATTTCAATTAATTTCATTATTGAGCAAATCTTTGATTTATCACTCTCAAGCCCTTTCCGGATATGCACAACCGCTTGCTCACAATTACTATCGCCATATGAAATATTCCAGAATCTGCAATCTGGTATAACGATTTTACATGCTTAAGTACGAAAATCGTTTAAATAAAAATACCACTAAAAATGTACGTTTTCAGTATACTAAAATACTCTTACACGCAGTAATAAGCTAGCAAGTTTGACTTAAGTGATATTCCGTCTTCATAGGAATATATAATAATTGTATCTAAATATATATAACAAAAATATCCGTCTTTATCAGTATAAAGATACATATTTTACTGTATTACATGGAGGAATTTTGTTAATACACTGATAAATTTTGACATTTATATAATAGTTACATAAGGTTCTGCATAATACACAGATGCATAGGCAATTAAAGACATTTACATGTAAAGGAAAAAACATAATCGAACGAAAACAGTATATCTCTTCACAAACACATCCGTTATATATTTGACAGAAAGTAACAACAGTATCATTACATACATACTGGGTAGGTCAATTGTCAAGTCACCTTAAAACTAGCAAGGCCCCATTGACACTTGAATGGTAACGGAACTAGAAACGCATTGTTCGTGTGTCACCAGTACACGAAATTACAAGCATGACTTCAAGTCACCTTAAAACCAGTAAGGCCCCGTTGACACTCGAATGGTAACGGAACTAGAAACGCATTGTTCGTGTGTCACCAGTACACGAAATTACAAGCATGACTTACAAACAAATTAATATCCACAAGGAACACTTACACGAACACTCTTCTAATTAGGCTGAATATAGCATCCATTCATCTCTGCCGTGTTGAGTACTGTATATCAACAGTCCGAACATATATTCGTTCTACCATCATGCTTTCTTTAAATCTGTTGTAAAAGTAGCAAACAGAAAGACAAAACCGTATTTAGTTTATTGCGGGAGAAAGAAACATGCAGCGGTAGACTGGGGTTCGAACCTGGAACCCTCCGAACTGTAGACGGAGGCTCTACCGACTGAGCCACCTGCTCGCCGACGATTGACCCAGTCTTGTTTCGCACATGTATTATTGCACTCTTTCCATTGCAACTCCACTATTTTGTCTTTATTCTCAATATTTAAATCCAAATGTTGTCATAAAAATCCAATCACAGCTTATATCTGGTGGTTGTTACAACAAAAATATAATATTTTTATTATTTTCTGTTGAAAAATGCAGACGCAAATAAAAATTGTTGAAGTCCCTGCATTGGATTCATAGTAGTTCTCGGCATCATGGTGCTCGTCGGGCTGGACCGATTTCGACTCATAGCACCAAGAAACGAAACTTTAGGAGTAGTTGGTGCTGGCGTCCCCCAAGGGCCACCGGCACCTCCACTGGCTGGTGTTGTCACCTGATAATAGTCAACTGGTACAGAAGCCCCCCAAAATCCAGCTGTGGGATTCCACTGGTTAGCGGCAACAGCAGGGGCCGGAGTAGTGACCGGCGCTTGTGTCCACGACTGCGCTGTTGTTGTTGGTTGTCCCCAACCGAAGGCGTTTGTGACGCCAGGAGCTTTGAAGGATGTGTCGACCGCTTGTACAGATGGCGGCATCTGATACGTTTCCTGAGTGCCGACGTAGGTAGGCGCCTTCTTCTCTGTCATTGTATTACTGAGGTCCTTTGCGGCATTTAAGATAGCGTTTTTGATAACAGTTTCCATACTCTGTGATATCTGAACGGAGTTCTGAGCGTTACTACTACTACTAGAAGCCGACGAACTGGTTGCGGATGTGGCATTAGAAGCTGCTGTCCTCATTTTTTCTAGCATTTTTAACATTGTCTGAGCAACGTTTTGTGGATCCGAACCGATACCCGATAACCCGGCATTTGTTGAAGCAGAATTTGAAGCAGAGTTGGCGTTATTCATGGTCATATAACCACCTATTGAATCTTGGGGTTGCTCTTGACCAAACGAATTGCCTGTATTCCAGTTAGACTGGCTATTTTGCGTGTTCGTATTTGCGTTCTGTCCTCCCCACGAATTGACATTATTGAAAGCGTCTGTTTGCATTTGGTTCCCGCCTGCATCGTAATTTGCAATCGGCATCGATTGGCTGTTGACGTTGTACGAGGGTCCCTGATTATTTCCTAAACCAAACATGTCGACACCGGATCCTTGATTATTATTTGAGTTGTATTGGTCGTTATAGGAACCAGGCTGTTGCCCTGATACTGCGGCAGAATTATAATTATAAGCACCCTGGCTGTTATAACCAGATCCATAGTTGGTTGGGGACGGCGTGTTGAAGGCTGCAGTGTTTGCTCCTGAGCCAGTTCCGAACCCCGTTCCGGCTGCCGTCCCGGTTCCGTAATTATTGTAACCTTGCTGGGAGTTTGAAGCAGGATCGTTATAATTTGTTCCCTGATTGGACGATGCGCCCGTATTGTAACCATTACCACCTTGACCTTGATTGTAGGTATTGCCGCCCTGATTATAGCTGTTTTGACCCTGAGCAGTGGCAGGATATGGACTAGGTTGAACGGCCGCCTGTGAAGGTTGATTAGTATAGGCGTTGCTAGGAGACGCCGTATTATACCCATTGTTTGCAGCTCCGTTTTGATTTTGATAGGACGACCCCGGGTACCCTGATGACGGTTGACTGATGCCACCAGCACTACTTGCTGCATCCTGTGGTTGCTTGTTATTCCAGGCGTTGTATCCACCGCCTGAATTCTGGTTATTCCACATATTTTGCCTTCCTTGCTCGTTATTTGCGCGACGTCTGCCCGCCTGCTGTTTGCGCCTACGCCGTTGTTGCCTGTTTCGCCAGTTGCCCTGTCTACCTCCAGGTCTTGCGTCTTGGTAGCGAGATCCCGGTGGTGGTCTCCGTGTAAGCATCTGCTGTTCTCTCCTCGGGAAATACCCCCTTCTTCGCTGAGGACCTTGTCTATTCCGTCGAGAGGACTTCATTGTACGTAAGTCATCAGCTGCTCGCATTTCAATCCATCTTCCAGAATTTCTGTAAGATGGAGTTTCACTTGGCTTCGGAGATTTGGTTATCGAAAACTGATCAATCAATGCCGACTGACCACGTGGTTTCAGACCATTTCCGGCCCCATGATACGGATCCGAGTAACGTCCCGTGCTTGGGTCGTATTGTGGTGCATACGGGTCTGTATAAGGCCCTGGTGCACCTGAACCATGTTGTGCCTGATTTTGATGTGGCGCCTGGCTAGAATGACGTCCATAGGGGTCATTAGGCCCACGATATCCTCCATACGGGTCACCCTGGCGGCTGTAGTACGGGTCGTAGTGATATTGACCGTATTGGTCATAGTATCCACCATAGTGTGGACCATGCCCATGCGCATGCGTGGTTGGTTTTTTAGTGGTGGTAGTTGTTGTAGTGGCAACTGTTGTGGTTGTTGACACAGGTCCCTCTATTTCAGGAGCCTCGTATTCACCTGGTACTGTGGTGGTAGTTGGTTTTGCTGTAGTCGTGGTAGTTTTTCGTGTTGGGTTATTTAATGATTGGGCCAGGTGATAGGAATATGCTAATCCCAGCCATCCTAGGATGAAGCCAACAACGAGGATCTTCATAACTGTAGCTCTGTAACAACAGAAAAATTATATCAATATATATTGTTATGAACATATACATGATATATATCCATAAATAATTTGCATTTCAAATAATACTATGATATCGCCTGTTATAAAGTTTGGACATTGAATTCTATAATAATTATTGGTAAAACTGTAATCTTCCAAGCTAGGTCTAACAAGCTGTTATTGACTGTAGATAACACTTTTAATGTAGACCAATTAATGCATCACATTTTGTTATTTAATGGCACAGTTATCATTTTAATAAATACACATTGAAGCAAGAATACATATGCGTAAGGAAACCAAACAAGATAACATTAATCTTCGGAAACCATGAAACGACCATAAGACTAACTTTGTCTTCAGTATTGACTTAGCGAATCATAAATAACCCAATGAAATGTGACGTGATACGTGATTGGACAGTTAAAACCTTATTTCTAAGATTTATCCAGGAACCCGGGGCAGAAACTGCTTTCGATGCAGCTAATGTTTGTCCTTTAAGATAATGGTAAATACGTCAGCTAGTCTGTCATAATTGTAAAATTGTTATGATATTAAACGGGAAGTTGATAATTATTATTATGTTTATTTACTCTGAACATCTTTCATTGTCACCGAAAACGACAAGAGGAACGAGCTACAGTTATTTCACATATTGGGTACACATGGTTTTTTAATCTAAAAATGTTTGCATTGACTTTAATATGTAATTATGCAAGTGCTACTATATAATAATATCAATATATGAGTTTCGTAACTGCTCAAACAAGATTCACTTAATAAGATATTATTTCCGATGTTCCACCAAAATATAAACGTTTGTCTTTAAATCAATGTTAGTGCGTATTATGTTAGTTAAAACTCTGTCCATAAAGAATTCGTACAACAGTCTTAGAAGGTCCGGTGTAACTTTCAGCTTGTTGACAATTGTTATCCACTGATTGTTCTACACGGGCTTCCATAGCTGTTAGTCCGAACGGTGTGTTCAGAAAGATTTGTAGCTCTACCTAAAGGCCCAATATACGTAACTTTCGGCAAAATTTTAAGCGAAAATCAAGCCTAATAACTTATTATATTTATAGATTTAGTTAAGATTAGCTGATATCATCAATATTAAAGATGAATTCTTACGCGGTTACCCGTACAGCAGTAGTTGAAACTCGGTATTTGTAAACACGCGTCCATTTTGAACCGTATTCCACCTTCGGTTTGTTGTTGAAGTGGGCCATACCTGAATTATTTTCAGTTCTTTGGATTTTTCTGTCAAGAGTTTCTTTTTAGTTCCCGCCCAGGTTGATTTCGTTTTAGGCTTATTTTTGCTTGGTTATTAACTGGATTTTTTGTCAGAATTTTTCAGAATCGCGAAGTTACGTATATTGGGCCTTTAAATGGCAGACAGGACAATGTGTACACGAGGACGATAATGAGAATAAACGACAGTGTCACTGTGTAAATAACGCGTTTTGTGTACACGTCAGTAGTAAAGCGTCTGTGACGTTTTTGTTCACTTTCTCACTTACAGTGAGTCATATATAGGTGACAGACCTATTAAACTTGTTTTACGTAATGATAATGTGTAATTTAAAAAGGTGTAAATGATGCTAATGTATGGAGTATATGAAACAAATTAAAATTAAATTGTGTAATTATAATGTAAGTGTATGTAATACATTAAGTCAAAATACAATGTATTTAATGTAATTTATGGCGTTCTTTAGAATACAGTGCAAGTGTAACATCATAACACAGTTTATATAATGCTAATATAACACAACACCGCCTACTTTTTGTTTTCATTCATGCGAAGTTACATTTTGTAACGGAAGTAGGAAGTACGAGATCAAGAAGGATGAAATATAATTTAAGTAATGAATGTTTCAACAAATGTTGATATAGTCCCATAACGCATATTGCTCAGTTTGTCAGCAAATACGTTTTGCTAGTGATTTTTCCATAACGTCCATCATTCTACACAATATGGCAAGGATTATAAATATAAGTAACCAAACAAGTAGAAATTGCACTAAGCTCAATAAAGACTCGATACAAAACAAATCGCATCAGAGGTTGTTTCAGATGTGTTTCAAACAAGACATAAATGACAAATATAGCACAGTGTCAAAACATTAGTACAACATCGGATCATCATACGACGTTAAACGTCAACATTCAGAATTAAGGAGACATAAAAAAACAAAACGAAGGCCATCGTGACCCCCAAATAATCCCGGAGGCGAGTCGACGACAGGTGGTGAGGGGATTTATAGCTCACACCACGTGATATCAATCATGAATATTTTTCAGGTAAGTGCAGAAAAGTTTATAGGTCTCCCTTGATCTACGTTCCAGTGAAAACGTTTATAATCAAAGTAAAATAACAAATATCTGATGGATTAAAGGTGACTAAGTGTTGTTATTGTCTTAAACATTGCTATTGCTGACAAACTAAGTGAAACCCGTTAGGGCTTATTGTAAGTTTGTCAACGTCAGCAATGCATGTTATAGCACCATAACAATATTTGGTAAATGCTCATTATATTTGTTTTTACATTTTGATCATTTAAGTCATTATTATATTCATTTCGAACAGGTGTGAACAAAAATGAAATTGATGACGTTACAATACAGATTGATGATGTTACAATAGCAAATGTTGTTATAGTCTCATGATACTGCCATCTTAATGTATTACAATGGGAGAAAGAAAAGCAAATGGAAATATGACTAATTTTATTTGCACTCAATGTTAGCTACTCAAAACATTTGTGTATGCTTAGGGGCTTGACAGTTGGCAGAAGCAGATTGATCTGGATTTTTCAAACTAAAATAAGAATTACAAAATATTTCTAGCACACAAAAAGCTTTGCTTTACCCCAACCACAATAGAACCATTTACAGTTGATGATACAGAAAGGGGCTAAAGAAAATAAATGAAATAACTATATTACAATATAAAAGATCTGAAAATTTAACTGCTTACAATATTTTAGTTTAAATGACAAAAATGAAAAATGTCTCACTTTGATTAGAAAAATGTATGGAAAAATATATTATTTTTTTACTTATCATCAACATTGATC
Source organism: Mimachlamys varia (assembly GCA_947623455.1). Classification (NCBI taxonomy): domain Eukaryota; kingdom Metazoa; phylum Mollusca; class Bivalvia; order Pectinida; family Pectinidae; genus Mimachlamys; species Mimachlamys varia. Next base: position 37,746,928 of record OX392538.1, on the reverse strand, counting down.
CTGGGCACCTTGAGGTTGGTGCAATTAATTTTTTTGATATGTTTCTGTTTTTATGCAATCAATGATATTAAAGACATTTCGAAATATTGTTTATGCATTACAATTTTGTTCGAAACTTGATTAATTGTTATGATATACAGAATTATGTTATTTTATTGCGCATGACTTAATTCACTGTTCTCAAGTCACAACTACCGTGAAATGAATAAAAATATCAGTTTCGCGCAAATCGAATAACTCATTTAGGATGTTATTTCAACTTTGTCTTAATGACACAATTTGAAATTTTGAGAAAATGGTTTCTTTATTGTACCCGAAAACCTAATTTAAAATAGTTAATTTATATTTTGCTCCTTAATTAAATTGATTTTAAGTTCAGATTATGGTTGTGTTGACGCTTCGGTGTTCTCTGACTTTTTTCTATATGTCAACATTAATATAAGACCGTTTTCTTTATCAAATTTTATCTTTATCATTATTTTTGTACTGCGTTAATGATAAATTAATTATTACACATTTACAGATGATTGCAACCACAAAAGTTTGATATCGATGTAAAAAGCCTACAAAGTAAACAGTTGAGCGCTGAAGCCAAAACCCTTATTTATTTGAGTTTCAGAGCAGAGTGTTTCAAAAAAAGTTCACCATTTACGTGGCCATTTTCGTTCAATTTATGGTTCAAGTTAATTGTTTCTTGTAGGGAATGTAGATGTATATTTGTTTTAGTTGTAAAGGAATTAACGAGTGAAATATGTAACAGGACTGCTCGGGTACCTTGGCATTGAATTATAAAACAGAAAATGTAACACAACCAAATATCAGCGTTAACGCGCTTAAAATCGATATAATCTATAGTTTATCTGACTTATCTAACACAAACACAGACATGTATATATACTGACATTGGTTTATCTAGTTCGTATGTATATGCATTTTTTATATTATCACATTAGCTTAGATTGTAATAACTTCTTTATTTATTCATTGTAAGTATCAAATTATTATCTACATGTTGTGAAGCGCTCTAGAGTAATTTTACAAATTATATAGAGCGCTATATACATGTTGTATATTGTTATCATTATTATTATATGACAGTGTTATATATAAAGCCATTCCATCGTATGACCTTGGCGATTAAGAAAACATAAAGTCACGTAATGACATAGCCAATTCTACATAAAACAATTCGTTAAGTAATTAATTGAATTGGCAAACATCCAATAATGCCAAACAATGTAGCTGATGACATCCGTTAAACCCTTAAGTAAAGGAGGGACTGGAAAGTGACGTGCCATTTAAAAGCTAAGAAATGGAAATGAAATGTTTTCTAGGGATACAAAACATGTAAAACATGCTTCGAGGATGAGAAAAAATATTGAATATTTCAGTATTTATCGTTTTTTTCATGATTTGTGACACCAAATATGTCAGTTGTACTTGCCAGAGATTTGTTATTTTTTTTTCAATCCAGAAACTTTTTTAATTCAATTTAGTCTGATTTCTAAGAATATCCTTGCTCCATTCATCGGAAACATCACAATAAAGTATGTTGTTTTTCTGAAACGTTTTCAACAATGTTAAGGTTTTTGGTTATTTGCATGTTGACTATTTCTGTAAGAAAGTTTATAAGAGCTGACGATGTAAGCAAGATAGTAAATAGCTTCCCTCTATCTCTTGTAACAATGTAGGTTCCATATATCAAAGTTGAGTTTCTGCAAGTTTTGATGTCGAAATGTGCTTAGAAAGTTTACTAGAACACCTCTCTAAAATATAAGTGTGTATGGTATGTAAAGTTAAGGATAAAAGGACGGATGTAATATATAACATCCATGTTTTATGTGTAAATATGTCAAAGCAAATTTACTGGAACACCTCTCTAAAACATAAATGTGTATGTTGAATGAAGTTTAAGATGAAAAATCGAATGTAATATAAAACTAGATTAAATTTTTTCACAAAACATTTCAGTCACTACGAGCGCCGAGCTAGTGATGAGTGTAGCAGCTATTATCAATTACTACATACCAAAGTGTTGTGTTACGAAGGAACAACCACGATCTAACCCAAATCTCTTTCATCATTCTATTTCTGTATCCAGGAACATAAGACTGAAGAACGACCTAGTGTTAAACTTCATAATCATCATTTATCACCAAGAAACAAGTAATAAAATTCTTTGTTTGCATAATTCTTTATAATTAACTTGCTACAACGCGATCCTCTGTTGCTCGAAACAGCTGACGTTTCAATATGCATAGAACGGCCTTTATGCAAAATGTGTAAATATACAGAATTCGCAAAACTTGCTTTGTTGTCATGTTTGCAATACATATTTGTTTATCTCCTATTTAACATACACAGAGGAAGTTTTATTATTAAGCAAATGTTGTGACAGTCCAATAATACACAATGCTATTGCTGATAAACTTATTATTTGAATTTTGATTGGGTTAGTGCGCTTTATTCAGTTATTTCTTAGTTTTTAAACTGCAAATCAAGTGAAGACAACAATGAAATCGATAACTTCACTATAGAGATTGATGATGTCACAATAGCAAAATTGTTTTCACAATGCATTACAATGGAAGGATAAAGAGCGAATTAATGTAAGTATTCTTAAGGGGTTTCTGTACAAAACATAAGCTGTATAATAACTTAATGTAATAAAATCAGATAGTATTGAGGTGTCCACAAAACCATATTTCAAACTTAAATTTGTATTAAACTAGGGTCAATATATGAACAAAAGATATATTTAAATGTAGACCCGTAAAAAAAAACAAAAAATTTGAAACCAGGTGTTCCGAAAGTTATTGACGCTTCGGTAATTCTTTGATTTGTTTATAAACAAATTTCAAAATAGAAATTCTTTCTTTCGAATTTCTGGGTTATTTTATGAATAGATACTTTAATTTCTTACTATGTATTTCTAGGGGTAAGTAGATTGGGGTTGTGTTATCAACGTTTGATAGCAATATGATTCATTTGGACTACATTGTATACATGTAATACATTTTCAATACCAATTTGGAGCAGGTACGAAGGTATGGACAGACAGTTCCTTGCCCATATTCCTATTAGAATTAGAATATATAGACAACCACAATCATTCGCAAACTATTTTATGTTACTTTGCATCTTAATTACCAACCGGGGAAAATATCATAAGCTTGTTGTCCTCGTGTAAGAGCCAGAATATATATAATTATATAAACGATAACCCAGACATACAGTAGCATATTTTTGTTCTGTGAGCTTTAGACTTAAAATGTGTTTATTAAACCAGTTTTAAGACATTCTTGAACTCATAGCATAAAATCATATTTAACTATTTACTGTCAATGTTAAGCGTTCATTTGTAAACGTATAAAAGACGTCTCGACCAATTGTTTTTGCAATACCATATACAGTATATATAGTGCTATATAATGCAGTACTACAGAGCAATGCTACTCAGCTGATATTCGAGCGCGAGATGTTATTGACACGTGATCAGTCAAGATTGACATTTTATCGTGATCTATATATATGCATGTATACAAAGCCGCATGCATGCCATTACATCGGTCATCAATAATGTTACTGTCAATGTAATCTCAAGTGAACCTCTAACGAGGTCAGGGACAGTTTTATGTTGCCAAGGGTTCTACAATACTAAGTAAGCTGCCAATATGTTCTCGTAACATGCTGAACCTATCATATATACCTACAGTCTCAATAATGAGGACATTGTTAAAGTTTGATAAATACACGTCAAGTGTACGACAAATGACACTATTAGCTGAGGTCTTTTAATGAGGTCATTTGGGTAATAATTTCCTGTCAATGTCTCGGAATTCCTAGGAAATCCACATGAAAGGTCATCTTAGACAACACGTTGTGTCAATTCATCAAAGGTCAAGAAGAATTTTCAACGTAGGCCATTTGCATTGAAAACCCCCTTTTTATGTCTAAATGTGACATACAAGATTTTAACGGAATCGAGGAGGTGACCCCATAGTATGAATATCTATAAAGCTGTGATTATGTCATGAGGACATTTGACACTGTAATGGTGAAACATGTCCCCAGGTATGCTATATCTGACGAGGTTATACAAAAATCACAACGAAATAAAATTTTAGTATATTTAAAAACTTGCTGATATATTTTTTTTAGAATTTTTATGTCTGGTTGATTTGTTTTTCTTTTTGTGATTAATCAAGCGGATTATGCTTATCAACAATATCATGACGCGTTCTCATATGTTTTGAAATATTTGCCAAATCCCTTAGATTGTTTAAGCTAAAAAGGAAATGGTGTCGGTGTAAGATATAAACGAGTATTCCTTCAAATCAAAGGGTTTTCAATGAGGTTCCTTTTCTAAACATAGATATTAATTTACGTTTTTGGTTGTCGGATCCGTAATGTATATATCTTAATGCTATTACATGATACAACCTGACATATTTCAAACGTATAAGGTATTGGTACAAATTTAATTTAAAAAATGGTCGAAACTTAGTGATGATGTTTAAATTTCATTTGTGTTTAATTTCTTGCACTTCTCCGATCAAGAAAAAATACCGTGACGCTTTATATATATATTTCTTTTGTTGAAATATGGATACATATCAGCCGGACTTTATTATATAGCTTATCAACATTATCAATTCATTATAGTTTTTACCTTGATAACATGCTAGCAAAACCAAGCACCATAAGGTAGGTATTATTATACCAACTGTAATTAATTCTACGTCTTATCTGTCAACTCTATGTTTTGTTTATTTGTACACATGTAAAGTGCAATGTTAATATAATTTGCACCTGTTAATGTTTGTTTTATTTTTGTTATTTAACGATTGTGTATTTACACTTTGACCTTTTCAAAATAATGTTATCTTTTTATTTTAGAAAATTCCATTTATGTTGCGATAATAGGAATAATTAAAACTGTAATAAACTCTACTTCTTGTTTGTTTGTACAAATGCAAACTGAAATACTGATAACATTTGGATCTCTGCTAAATATATCAATGTTTATTTTAGTGATTTGTTTTAAATAATGAAACTTTTTAAAAACATTAATTATACAACCGTTATCATCTCCACATTACATCTATTTGTACCAATGAATACTGTTGTATTTATATAACTTGCACCTCTGTAAAATATATCAATATTTGTTTTTGTGATATTTTTAAAAATAATGAAACACGTTTTTTTCAAAAGGAAAATAATATAACCGTAGTGACAAATGAATTAGCTACATCTGTCATCAACTTAATGTCTTGTTTAAATGTACAAATATGGATTGTTATATTGATATAATTTGCACCTGTGTTAAATAAATCAAAGTTTATTTAAGTGACATTTGTAATAGCATGAAACATTTTGTAAGGTAAATTACGTATCTGAGGTGATATAATAGCGCTCCCTTACCTATAACGGTTAAAAACCTACAAAGTGAGACATTATCTTGTACATAACCATTTATTTCCCTCACAAACAGTTTTCACCTGCAACCTTTCTTTGTACAACTAGTTTGCTAAATATTACTGAAGACAAATTCAGTATAAAAATATCCAAATATTCTAAATTGGTAAAAAATACAACGTGCAGAAGTATAGGAATTCAGTTAACAATTCGAGGTTTGTATAAATGAAACGGTTGTTTCGAAACGTTCACATACAAAATAATAATAATGCGACTGATTGTCTAGAAAAATTCAATTTGAATGGCAGTAAAATAACATTTTTAAGCAATAAATGTTTATCAATAAAATAGTTCTAATAAGATTATCAACTTACCTACCTTCACACGTAAAACGTCATCATAGATTGGTCCGAGACTGACGGTTATGGTATAACGTTGTCACTGGGCATACCGTCCATACACCAGGCGAGTCATGTGTGCAGTCTACCTACAAGGAAACCAAACGTGTTACGCAAGTATATATGTACACCTAAAAAGTATGCAATAAGACATGTTCTTGTAATACTCTAACAATCGTATTGTAAACTCTTTTGTCTTTGAGAGGTTTAAATTTCGTGGGTTTCTAAAAAAAATAAATGATGGAAAAAATTTATTTCCTGGATCAATATATCATGTATAATGTGTGTGTGTTCAATATTCATTTCTTTTATAACTTTTTATTAATTTGTGTATTGTATTTCTGAATTTGTGGGTTAAATATAACTACCAAAAAATAAAACTCCCACAAAAATTAGTGATTGAACAGTAAGATTTGTTTCCTGTGTTTTTATATTTGTATTTTTGGTGTGGACAGTTCCTATACTTTCTTATGTGATAACGTTTCCAAAGTGCCTTTATGCTGTATATATTAACTTTTTTCGCATGTATATCGTTACATTTTTATTAATAATCAAAGAAGCTATACACTGTGTAACTAAGTCAACTCGATACTATGTGGGGTATACGGGGTAATGGTGGTCGGATGGCGCTTGTCTTTCACTATGACGGCCGGGGTCCGTTTCCGCGTGCTTTCATCCAGATCAAAAAGACTGATCAATAGACGGTGTGAAAACTTGTTTATTTATAACAAATAAAGTTTAAAGAGATAAAACAACAATAGACCCGTACCGCTAATACGGATACAGTTGGCAAAATACCGTGGCAAAGTATTCTCCCAAAAGATCCAGTTGTTTTTTTTTTATTTGGTTTAACATACTGATAGCAGCTAGGTCATTAACCTCAAAGTGTTTTCGATGCGGGAGTATGTGTAGAGTGTGTGTTTATTCATGAGGCTACAGTATGTTCATGTAAGCCTCAATACGATAGGGCTGTATTGATGTCGACCACACTGAGAAATACTGCCGAAGGCCCCAAGCAGAACATCAAATCCGATCAAATTATACTGGCATTGGGTGAACAAGTCGTTCCACTCAGGGGCGCTCGAATCTGGACCCCGCCCCCTTTACTCGCCAAATATACTCTTATAATATCAACTATTATAAGAGTATTTGGCGAGTAAAGGGGGCGGGGTCCAGATTCGAGCGCCCGTGTTCCACTCCAGTGATGCTCAGCGTCAAGAAGGGAGTGTAACTACCAACTTTAAGACTTTGGTATGTCTCGGTCAAGGGATGAAACTCAAAGCTTTTCTCACAGCGAAGAACGCCGCTTAACCACATGCCAATAATGACATCAGATGAAATAGCAGCTAGAAAGAGGAGAAAAGGCAAGATCCCAAATTGGTCGCCTCTTACGGATCCTGCAATGAGGACAGCAGGGCTTAGTTCCAAGGACGTTCCATGGACAGGGACGTACCCAAGGACAAATCCTTATAGCGTATCTGTGTAAAGATATGGTCACGGGTCAGTTGTTTCGACAGTTTTAAGATTAAGTTCCCAAGTTTGAGGTCACAACTAGGGAACAACATGGATGCATAAGTTCATCCTTTTTTAATAATAAACAATTGTGTAAATGGCCATAGGGTGGGATCTTATTTCAATTTATCTAATTAAGAATAAGGATCGAACAACATGCATAGCCTATATTAGTTCTCTCCTTATAGCAACAATGAATACATACATACACAATAAGATAGAAAGAAATCAGAGAATACAACCTTAATCCAAGCTCAAAATCGATTAAACTATGGACAAAATATGAACAAAGAAAATGTTTTTATGATGATCATTGTAAAAGTACAAGATAATAAGATCAGGTGTTCCGGAAGAGTAAAGCGTCCTCAGCTTCATTGACGACATCCGAAATGTAAAATCTTGGTCTGATCGAAGTTAATGTTTTGGCCTCAAAGTGAGAACTGGGACATAAATCACAACAAGCAGGCTGCTAATGAGGATATTCAAAAACGTCCGTCTTCAAATCATACAAGGATGTAGACTATTACTCAATGAGACCAAGATGACAACCATAAAACGTGTTCATAGTCTTCATCAACATGTATCTCTCGAAGCCATGTGCCGTAAGTTTGTTTGTCAGCAGTTGGCATCTATCACGAAAATCTCGATATTCAGAGCAGCCGGGGAATAACAAATTAACTCCGACATGCAAACACGATAGATAGAAGAAGCATGGATATAAGTTGAAGTAAGCATTATTATTGGTTTTTGTTATAATGTTATGTAGTTATAAAAAACAATCCTGAATCTATGACAGATCTCTTTCCACCTAAGGATACAGACCAGAAATGTCCACAACAGCTAAATAGCCACTGGTCATCCACAAAGGGCGGGGATCTCAAAGATGTTTTCAAGTTGAGACTCGGAACTACATATAGGTTTCTTGGGTGGTCGCCAGACCTTAGGGTCAAGGGTCAGGGTAATTAGCATGATTGTGTATGTCTCTTTATATCAAACAATTATATACATAGTTTCGAAACGGGGATTCAATCCGTTTTATGACCAAGATGTTATTTCTAGGATGGGACAGTCCCCAGAGGTCATTCTGGAAGCATATTTTTATTCGTCTCTTTATTCTCAGCAATTGACAAATGCATCAATTTTGTCTATGCACAGGAGGGATTTCCAGCTATGAAACCTAACCCAGGTGTGTTGACCTTGAACCCATAAAGGTCTCAGGTTGGGGCATAAGGGATGACTAACACACGCATATGCTGTACCTTTTAAATTTAGTAATAGATACAGTATACCGAAAAAAAAAATAATTGTCCCCAGGATAGAATTAAACAGTATTTTCTCGCGTTGCTTATTTTCCATAAAGGAAAACACCTTCCTGTCAAAGTGGTACATATACGACATCTTGGTGAACTAGTAAATATGGCTCCAAACGTCAAGAGGTCTGTATCCTCCTGCTTTTCGTCGTATATAATTTGAACACTATCAGTTATGTAAATATAAGGAATTGAAGATGACGTAACACACACATATGCTGCACTTTTTAAATTTCGTTATAGATACAGTATGCCGGAAAAAATGAATTAAACTGCATCATGCAGCTGTTTCGTCCTTCTAAGACTCTCCAGTGATGCTTTGGGGTCAAAAGGTAGGAATCCAAAATTTCTAAACTAATGTACAAGTAGAAGGTGCATTTGCGTAAAACACCTTTAATTTATGAATTCAGAAGTAAACTTAAACTAGTTCTGTATAAATACCTAACTTTGACTAATATATACCACAGGATGACAGGATGAACATGTCCATATTGGGATATTTTATTCATGTGCGTGGATACAAATATTATTGGTACATGTATAGTATGCCGAATAAGTGAAATATTAATTGTATTTAATGGGGAAAGCATTTCTATTTTTAAGACATTTGTAAAGTAATACGATTAACATTTTACAGTTCCAATTACGTCACACTTAAAAACGAGTCTGTACGCCATTTTGAGGAGGGTCATGCTATGAAATCATACCGTTTTCTTTTATTTCTGGAAAAGTGTTTTTTGATCGCGTCTTTGCATAAATATCTTTGTGTATATACCAAGCATGTGCAAATGAGAAGCAATCACAAGTTCAACCTTCACTTCGTCTCCACCTGAACAGAAATGAAATGAAACAGAAATGCTATTGCACACTGTACAATACCGATACTGCATATTCATGTCTAGTTATAAGTCTAAACAAGAACAACGTAAACATATAATCGATAGTCACCGATATATTTACCATTGGATGACAGTGCTACTACACTGTATATACATTTACCTTGCATCTATAAGGCGATGAATGTCATTGACCGATTGTTGGCGTTATCATTATTATGACGTCATATTTGTTTTTTACTTTGGACAACACTGACCGTCCTCTGGCGTCGGCAATTCTATTTATTGAAAAAGCTTACAAGATAGATACATATATATTAGCTTAATACTGAAAAATGTATTTGAACTTTTCATGATATGAACAAATTTTAAAAATGAATAGTGTAAATATTTCAGTTCAATGTTGAAATATGCTAGTATAAAACATAGGATCAGTGAATTATTATACACTGACTGATCAAATAGATATATTGTAATAGAAGCAAACAAGTTTTCCGAAATCCTTTTTGGTCCCAGATTATGATTTGTTCACCTTGAGAGCCAATCATTTAGATAAACCATATAGTGGCATCAATAAAACAAATAATAAATTTGATTGTTAAAGCAACTAATATACATAAATTCTACGCCTAACACCCCCCGAACATAGAACATTTAAATTTGTATATTACTACAAATACACGTTAAACATACAGATAACATAGAAATAAATATAAAATGTAAACTACCTTACCGTTTTGTAGAAATTTTGTACACTTTCCACGAGAGCTCTGTAAACTATTCACCTTTCAGACTTGTTGGTCATCTTTAGTTTTTAGTGAAAGGGTCGTGACGCGGCTGTGGTCAGTGTCACAGAGTGTGACGAATGACCACCGTCATTGTTAATTAGCGTGAAAGCACAGGCTACATAAATCTTTCTACAAGTTCGTTAACTATGTCTTGTCCAGTACTGTAATAACATCTTAACATGTTAAGGGCCTGACATATACATGTGTCTGCCAAAATTCACTGTCTGGCGGCCATGACAGTATAATGGTAGACTGAAAGGCGTTTAATATTACATATGATACATAAATACTTCTTATTCCATATAAAACAGATATGAAATAAAAATACACATTTCATTACGTTATGACACTTGGTGTATTTGAAAGGGTCCTTATGAATCGAAACAACTGCAAAGACATTCTAAGCCCGGTGTATACCCAGAGGCGAACAAGCAAAGTGATGATGTCGCTTGTCAGTGGCCTTCTACGATCAATTATGACAACAGAGGTATGTCTTATATAATACTGTGTAACATGAAATTTTCGTTGTGTATTAATATTCATGGTTTTCGTGGTTACAATATTCTAAACCAGGAAAATGACTACTGTGTCTACTGTTTGTTACTTTGGAAAATCTTCAGTCGACCAACTTCAAGGCTGCAAACCACACGAAGGAAAATACCCACCTCAAATATTGCGTGTTATACAGTAAATCTGATCTAGAGAATAACAAAGCGTCAGCTTAACCATAATCCGAACTCAAAATCGATTAAACTAAATATTAACTATATATGAGGAAATATTTATATGGATACCCTGGTAAGAGCAGGTGCATAATTATATATTTAGTATACAAAACACAGTTTCATAAATTCTATTCTATGGAGTGAAATTTATACATTCACCAATAGAATAAAAAAATTAATATATACAGTTAATGGTTGTTTTTGTAAAGTGAACGGTTACATTAAACATCGTCAATGAAAAAAAAACAAAGCTTTAAACTCAATCTACTGTAAAACTGTAATTAAAAATCTTAAATATAACATCGAGCGACCAAAGATGTGAGCTAGCGGTCCCAAAAGATAAAGCGAGTAGTAGCACGGCATATAATACTACATACACATTTTCGTAATACACGATTTGTGAAATTATCAAGAACTAGTTTAATTTTACTTATAAATTCATAAATTAAAGGGATTTTACGCACTGCATGACCCCTCTGCTTCTTTACGTTAGTTTAGAAATTTTGGATTCCCACCTTTTGGCCCCTAGCATCACTGAAGAGTCCTAGGAGGACGAAACAGCTGTATGATGCAGTTTAAATATTTTTTTCGGCATACTGTATATATTACTAAATATTAAAGGTACACTCCGGCTGCTGATTGGTATAAAGCAGCGAGCAACTACTTAATAAAAGCCTGTTTTATTAACAGGGAAAATATATTCTTTGAGTTCGTGTATAATCATAAACATTCGCGACCATTCAATTATATAATTGTTACTATCTGTCATAGTATGTTCATCTTTTAGAGTATCCATTATTCATGTTTTACGAAATTTGAATTTGAGAAAAAAACATTTAACACAACGAAAACAAAAAGCTATTATTTATTTATGTTTGTGAGCTTTACTGTAAAAAAGATATATATAACTTTTCTATAATCTTCAAAAATTGATCAGATAAAGTAATTATTAAATTACTATCGAATTGAACATGTATACTTTACAATGGTATAAGATACAAATAATTTGGATTGTTTTCATAGTAAATCACTTTAAGTACTGACCATTAGTGTAATATTAGTATACAATAAATATGTAGTAACAGAGCGCCATACTTATTAGAAAATTACTTATTTTGTGGTATGTAATGATCATTATCATTATCGTTTCATAATATGAATCTGACAATTTAATAAAGAAAAAACATAAAAAAAACATTAATAATTCTTGAATTCAAATTAATAACGCTCAGGAATATTCAAAAAGATTATTATCAAATATAATGTTTTTAGAAAATTAATTTGAAGATTTCGTCTTTATTTATGATAAACTTTGGATAACGGTAGCTAATGAATTGAGAATATTAAGAATAAATCTTGAGGGCCTTGTGTTAGACTGTCGTCTGTACTGAACATATTACCATAGTAGACTAAAGAATTTATTATACAGCACTTACCTTTTTATCAAATAGTTATTTTTGTATTTTTAGAATATCACTTCATATTAACATGGAAATATCAGGATCGGTGTGAGTTAATCCATTGTTACGTTCTACAGTGACCAGGCCATAGGAAATAGCACGTCCACGAACTCAATACACGTTACACGTTCCAAACCCAACAGTCTGACGATACCTTGATACGGGGTCAGGCAATAAAGGACTAGATAATGCTAAATCAAAGAGAATTGGTCAGGTTCGTGTAGGGGTTTTATTGGTGGTGTGAGTGTTACATTGCAGCTGTCACGGTTGACCTGTAGCGGTCAATCAAGTATTGTCAGTTGTAACGTATCTAGAAATAGATCATCACCTGGTCGATGTCTATTTTGCATGTTTTCGGAATATGTCATTTCTATAGGGATTGCCTTGTCAATGTGCATTGCTAGCGTAGGTGGGAAGAGGAACTCAAAGGATTTTTTTAACGAATTTCATGATTCTATAAAATCGTTTATTTTCGTCGGAATTTTACTTCTGTTTGCTCCGTGGGAACACTTTATCAAGATCTTCCAATGTCCATGTAAATTTAGATTGATTTTCGTATCCACGAATTCCTTCTCACCACGAAAAAGTGTGTGTTTCATTTTACACAACGAAATTTCAACCTCACGAAAACACATGATTTTACAGAACTATGGTGTTTTATCATAAAATGAAAGTAAGATTGAAACAAAATTGAGACGTTTTTTTCTTATTGTGATACCATACTGTCTACTAAAATTTGTTGTGAACATATATAGAAGTGTTAACAAATGGTATACCCAATGTTCATAACGTCTCAGTAATCTAGCTTCATGATAGGAAACCAATGTATCTCGTATCAAAAGTTGGATCAACAATATTGCACAGAACAATTCAAAATTACAGTCGAGAGCACTTGTGTTTTTGTTCGAACTTTCTGTTACTGTGATGACATGTGAAGGTTAGAGTCAAATTTCTCTGTTGTTACTATGTAACCATGGTGACATGTGAAGGTTTGATTCACATTTATTTTCTGTTACTATGGTGCCATGTGGAGGCTGGATTCACATTTCTTTTCTGTTACTATGGTGACATGTGAAGGCTGATTCACATTTATTTTCTGTTACTGTGGTGACATGTGGAGGCTGGATTCACAAGTCTTGTCTGTTACTATGGTGACATGTGAAGGTTGGATTCACATTTCGTTTACACTCATGTCGTATGATATCATGCCAAGGACAAAGCTTACAAAGACAACGGTCAAAATATACCTTACACTGTAATATCTGTTATGTACACATGAACGAATTATATTACACAAAGACAAAGGCAATATCGGTCGGATATTTATATCACGATTGACAGGAATTCCCTTATACATGTACTATCACTTGATATATAAAGGTCATAACATATATTTGAGTTCCTAAAAATTCGGTTATATGCATAAATTTGTATGTGACGAAGACATTAATGAAATAAAACATGTGCGTAACCTTAATTTCTTTAGAGGCTAACGATACCGGTTATCGTTGTATTTTTGACTAGTCAATCAACCATAATATCTATCAAACAAAATTCAAATGGATCCATTTTTGTTCACTCGCAATTGTATTAATAAATTGATAGAAACTGATCTTCAACAATAACCTGAAACAAAATTCAAAAATAAGAAATGTGTAAGAAAAATAAAATAAAATAAAAACACAAATTGAAATGATTAACTGATATTTGGAACTATGAGCATTTTGTAAAGTAAATCAGAAAGTGAGTATGCATATGCAAAAAAAATCAGGGAATACCAAAGCGTCAACAAAACCATAATCCGAACTCCAATCGATTAAACTAGAGTCAAATAGGAACAAAGGAAAGATTGACATGGAGACCCCCGTAAAGTACAAGAGAATAAGACCATGTGTTCCGGAAGAGTAAGCGTCTTCTGCTTCATCGATGACACCCGCCATGTAAATCTTGGTCACATCCAAGTAAGCATCAATCCTCAGAATGAAAACCGATCATCATTGTCAATTACAACAAGTTTACAATTTCCGTGAGGTAGATGGGTGATTTTATCGACCTAAGAAAATAATACAAACGAAATTATTTGCAATAATTGAAATCATAAGTTATTCTTAAACAAGGGTATACATTAAGTAATCGTCAAAATAAAATATTACATTTGGCAGAGAATTGTGATGTTACAATACAAGCGATGTCATTGGAATATTGGCTCCTGCTTCGTAAGAGTTCCTTAACCTAAAGAAACCCCTTTAAGTTAACTTAACAGTCTAGATAGGAAAGCATTGCAGACTTGAACGGGGGGAATCGTGTGTTAAGGTATTTTAAACTAAGATCCTTCATTTCTATATTGCTCTCCTATGGAGATTTTTAAGTTATGGACTTTCTGCAATAAAATAAGAGAATACCGAAGCGTCAACATAATCATAATCCAAACTCAAAATCGATTAAACCAGGGGCAAAATTTGAACAAAGGAAAGATTTACATGGAGACCCTTGCAAAAGTACAAGAGAATAAGACCAGGTGTTCCGAAAGAGTAAGCGTCTTCTGCTTCATCGACGACACCCGCCATGTAAATCTTTGTCACATCCAAGTAAACATCAAGGTCTCAAAATGAGAACCGAGTATCATTGGCAATCACAACAAGTTAACACACTAATGAGCATACTCAAAACCGTCTATCTTCATATCACTTAAAGAAACAGAATATTTCTCGATGAGACAAAGATGGCGACCATAAAACTTGCCAATAGTACTGATCAACCTGCATCTCTCGAATCCTTGTGTTGTTAGTTTGTTTGTCAGCAGTCGACATCGATCACGAAAATCCCGATATTTAGAGCAAGCCCTGGAATACCGAATCAACTGCGACATGTAAACACCATAGGTTGGAGAAGCAGGGGTGTTACTATCAAGAAATGGAAAGTTAACGATCGGAAAATTGAAATCATCACGTTTATCGTAGTTAACAAATGTTGATGCAATTTGGGCCTGTCCTTAAAAGTGTATATTTATATAAATTGTAGGGACTTGATATAATGGTCAAATTATTAAAAAGCTTCCGTAAACCAATTTTAAAATGTTGTTTTACAACGAATAGTTAGTGTCAATAGTTTGTGTCGTCTAGTAAACAAAAAATAATCTTCTTCTCAAAGAATATAGATAAAGGATAGGTGATTGTTTATGTGGTTACACAGACTAAATGTTTGTGGTTTGTGATCGTGAGAAAAGATGGCCAAGGTCATGACAAACAGATAAATAAAAAAGACAGTAACCACCAACACAGCAGTCAAGGTAACCGCAACTGGCATTTGGCGAGACATTCATAATATTTCTCTGATAAAATCTCTGAAATATTTACAATTTGTATTGTTTTCTTGTAAAATTCAGCTTGCTGTGCATTCTCGTTCCATTTTGATCACATGTGTTTTGGAAGATTAAGTTCTTTTAATTTTAAGCTCAGCTTGCCTGTTCGAAGAACAAAAGAGCTATTGCAGTCACTGCTTCAGTGTTTCCTTCGGTGTGGGCCTTTAATGTGTTTTTGTTTCAGTTCATTGTTAACAATCTACTGCACTCCGGGGCATGGAACAACAACTGGAGTTTAATCATGGACAATCCAACCATACAGGGGGATAGAGGTTGCTGTGACTGTTTTTACATACATTTCAAGCTTATTGGACATTGGTCATTTTCTATATTGTTAGACCAGCTTTAAGCTTTTTGTTTCAGTTCATTGTGAACAAACTACTGCACTAGGGTCATGAAACCATAAACTGGTTATCGAAAGAAATACTCAATGAATAAAATCGTTGTCATAGTTGTTTGTATTCGTTTTGATGTGTTTCTTTCGTTATTATTTTGCCAATAGTGTAAACGATTTTTTAAATAAACTGGTCGTGGTAACGGTTAAATGATCTAACAGAGTGTCACGAGAAACGACCATTCTGATTGGTCGAAATCTCCGAATAAACTTCTATTCGGGGAAACGAAGATTTACACCGATTTTAGCCCACGGGATGCAAACGTCAGATAAGTGTACCGTGGGTTTCCGACGATGATGAAACCCTTGAAGAAAGCTATCAACATTTTCTGAAACATCATATTGTTTTAAATTTAATAAATTTTATTGTCAAAAAGACAAATTGATCGGGCAGCAGGCATAGCCTATTTAAGCCCTCTCTAAAACAGAATATATTTTTTTTTTTTATTTGTTTTATTTTTCAGAAAGTTTACATAAATACAATTACAACACATGTTAACATTCATTCTAACACTCACACTTTCTCATCGACACTACATTATCAACATCACGACATAAATGCATCATCATCATCATCATCATCACAACCATGATTGTCATCACTATCATCATCATCATCATCATCATCATCATCATCACAACCATGATTGTCATCATCATCATCATCATCATCATCATCATCATCATCATCATCATCATCATCATCATCATTCATCCATCATCATCATCATCATCATCATCATCATCATCATCATCACAACCAAAACAGAATATTGATAAAGATTGTATATTGCTGAGCAGAGTTTGATGCTCTCCAAAAGTGTCGTGTAATGGTACTTATTTGTACATATTCCCTGGTGTACATATATATGTGTGTGTTTGATATAAACCCTGTATCTTCATTAGTAACATTAAAACACATTCAACGATGACTTGTTGTTTTGGGATTTCTTATATGCATACACTTACTTATGTGGTCGACTACAACCTTAACTGCGAGTATAAACAGCGGAGAGTTCTAATAAGGGAGGTCATCAGTTCAACCCATCAAAATAAGCCGTTACGTTGTACTTCAAACAAACAACAGTACAGAGAAAGGTTAAGGTAAAATACTTGATATTTTGTTGTTTTTATCAGTGACATTTACGCACTTAAGATGGTAAAAATACAAATTAAAACCCCACGCCGGCTAACAGTAGAATAATTTCTCATTCATTGAAGACAATAGACATCTTGTCCGAACTCTTGTCAGCTTTACAATCTCAGTTAATGAAAAAAAAGTTCTTAATCATTATTATTCATTTATTAAACACGAAGGATATTGATGATAATGTTTATTCATTTGCTGAATTTGATAAAATCAGAATATTTTTAAATGCTTAAGTTTTCAAAAATTTTAAGATATTTCTATAAAACTGTTTTTGAAATTTGTAAAAGATTTTCGTTAAGCTGACAAAACTCTTTGGACATCCGGGTCATTCGTGGTCATGTCTAGCTTGTAAAACGGATCCGGACACAAAGTCCTGCCGGTAATCAATGTGTCAGCTGAAATATTCCCGGCTGTATGATATATTTTATACTGACGTGTATATAAATGGTATACCTTGTATAAGGGAATACCACGGGGAACAGTTCGGCATTTACAACGCACAGTCTGAAAATGAATCATCCGAGCTATCTGTTCGCCTTCCAAAATTATTCTGTTTAAAACTTGACTGTTACACGTATGGATACTGTTTGGATGATGTAAAATGTAAACCGCAGCACAGGCACTTGTGGCCAGGAGAATAACCATCTATAGATATAATAACGAAATATGAAAAATTAAAATAAAATATAAAAACAAAATTTTTCAATTTTTTTTTCTATATTATTAATCATCTAAAACCATAAAACCACTGAAAAGGAGAGCTTTTTCAGTGTCTGAAAGTCCATTTTTTTGTGAATTTTAACCGCCTGACGTATCAAGCTGAAATTTGGCAATTATTTTCATTATGGTTTTCGATGATTTATAACATTAAAAGAAAATTAGACAATTTTGTTTTTATATTTTATTTTAATTATTCATATTTCGCTATATTATCTATATATATATTAGTGACTATATAACTTATAATAGATGGTTATTCTCCTGGCAACAAGTGCCTGTGAACCGCAGTATTTTATATCGTATGGCATTACCACCAAATAACCCTACATAATTCATTTGGAATTCATATAAGATATGAATGCCCTGGGCCGATCGTTGAAGTCATGATTATGATGACGTCAAAATTTATACGTTGGCTACTACCGACTCTCCCACATCTATAATTAGAGCTTTAAATGTTGAAAAAGTGTAATTGAATGATTGAAATTAGAAAAAAAAAACGATTCAAAATATTGTGAAATTGAGTAGTGAACTGCTTTTTCTCGATCCGATTTAAATACAGATCCTTGTTCTTGTTCCATTTACAGAGAGAAGTTGTCGGAACGGCGGTAGATCAAGATTATGATTTTAATCAGATTGGATTTTGCTTGTAATCCGAACAGGACAAAGCGCTTCGTTGAATGTGTCTAGTAGGCAATCATATTGCAAGTCAATGCCAACTGAAGCAATTCAATGTTCAAATACCCTGAAAACTCGTTCCACGGGATGTTTATAGGAATATGTTCAGCTACAACTGCATGTATATGAGGGGGGGAATACTGCCTAACTGGTGAGTTAGCTTTTCCAGTCATATGCACAGGCACTTGTGGCCAGGACAATAAACATCTATATAAATCGACTTTCAGACACTGAAAGTCGATATTTTGTGAAATTTTACAACTAGACGTATCAAGCTGATATTTGGCAATTATTTTCATTATGGTTTTAGATGATTAATAACATAAAAAGAAAATTGGAAACTTTTGTTTTTATATTTTATTTTAATTTTTCATATTTCGCTATATTATCTATATAGATGGTTATTCTTCTGGTCAAAAGTGTCTGTGGTTCAGCAAGGGTAATCGTGATCAGTAGTTGGATGAGTGAACGCCTTCACGTTACATTTGATTGTAGCGTATAGTGACTCTGTGTGATCATGCAAGACCAGTTTCCGGTGGTTTGGGAAGGTGCACAAGATACATAGAGAGGATACACAGATCCCCAGGCCATGTCTCGGAACTTTCGGAGGGGGAATAATGTAATGTCAAGCTACAGATATATGAAGGGGAAATACTGCCTGACTAGCGAGATAGCATTTTTTCCAGTCATGCGGTAGAACTCTGGGAACCAAGATATTTAAGCAACGGTGAGCAGTAGTTGGTTGGGTGATCGCTTGTGTTACATTTTTTTCACAATAAAACATTTTTACACTGTACTTATATTTTCCAACATATTGTTGATATTCCTTTCTTAAACGTGCATTGGACACCTCTACGTTTGGTGTAATCTAAGCGATAGCTTGATTTTTCTTGTATTTAAGAATCTTCATGAGTTCCAACGAAAGTAGATACACCTCAGGAGGATTGTAGTCCTGATAGGTCCACACAGGGAAAATTCTTCCGAGTTTTAGAAAAATTAGCAAAAAAGAAAATTTGAAACTTCCGTTTATATATATTTTTGTAATTCTTCATATTTCGCTATGTTATCTATATAAATTGTATAGATGGTTATTCCCATAGCGCTTCATGTTAAATTTGCCTTTTTCCATTTGGCATTATCAGCCCATAACTGCCGTCTGAAAGCAGTTCAATGTTTTCATTTACCACTTGCGATTAAAAAATCACTAGGCCTATAGCCGAATTAACGGAATGCAAGTTTCCGAGCCATTCTCGGCTGTAAGCCTGTTATAACAGCGTTACCATGTTGTTCCACGAAAAGATGCGTAAGATGATAGGAAACCAGACAAGAATAATTAATGGAATACAAATATTTGATATAAATTAACAGGATGAAAATACAAAATAACAGCTTTCCGTATAGTTTTTTAAAAGAAAAATGTGAAGTGAATATTGTTTCCGCAACTGCTGCTAGGCAACATTATTAATGCGCCGGTTGGCAGTTTATGAGATGGTAATGCTCAACTACAGTTGGCAAGGTTATATAGTGACAATGCAATATCATGGAGTGGTAATTAAATATATGTATTTGAAACCATTTGATATTATTCCACATTATTGAGTTATAATAAGACTAGTGCACCTTTTCCATCTGGATTCAACATTTATTACGGCCGGTTTTATTTCCTCTACCGCTTCCTATAGGCTCCACTTTTGAGTCCCCCTGTATGAAAAGTTAAAGCGTATTACACCTAGAAAACAGGCGGAAAGTAGATAGATTCCACCTGGAAAATCAAAACTACAATCGTAATATAGCAGGAGACGTAATTCAAGAAAAATTCCTGCCACATTACAATTCCACTCAAGTACCTGTGACTCCACTATGAATTTTTTACGGGCGTCGAAATTGAGGCGTCATTTTAAGTTGAGAAGGAATTTGGGGCTTTTGGATGAATTTCCTGTTGGTGTAAATTTCCACCATTTTCCCCAACTGAAAAAGATGGCTGATGATGGTAGAAAGCTCTCAGAGTGTGATAGATAATTCAAAGGCCCAATATACGTAACTTCAGGAAATTGTTCGTGATTCTAAAAAATTCTGGAAAAAAAATCCAGTTGAAAATCGTAAAAAAATAAGGCTAAAACGAAGTAAACTTGAGTGGTAACTAACCAGAAACTCTTGACGGAAAAATCTGAAGAATTGAAAATAATTCAGGTGGGGCCCACTTCAACAACAAGCCGAACTTATAATTAGAAGACGGTTCAAAATGGACGCGTGTTTACAAATACCGAGTTTTAACTGCTGCTGTACCGGGTAACCGCGTAAGAATTCATCTTGAATATTGCTGATATTAGTTAATCTTAACTAAATCCATAAATATAAAAAGTTACTAGGCTTGATTTTCACTTCAAGTTTTTCCGAAATTTACGTATATTGGGCCTTTAATAAGGTAATGTAGAGTATTATTGCAAGCTTTGTCTAATGTAAATTGTTTCCTGCAGCACAAAATTTATAATTATAACTGAAATGTATTTTAGACTAGCTATATATATAGGTCACTATACATACTGCATGATGCCACCATACAGGAGTGGATATATATACATGTACCGATTTAAATATATACTAGCATAGTATGTTGGATCGTCCACCGAAGGTCGTACGGCCATTTGAGGACGTAAAACTCTCAAAATAAATGAGTATGTTGGATCCATTCAACATTTTTGATGACATAAATCATTTACTTTAAGTAATGTATTCCTGTTAATTAATGTGTAATTTCATTTTCAAAATGTGCTATACATGTATATGTACCAGTATGATTAATCATTTAATTGTAAAATGGAGACAATGAACATTTAATGAAAGTCACTATAGTGTCAATAACAATCTTAATGTTTGGTCATTCCTTTTTACATTTAAGATTTCACTTTATATCTTCAACAGGTTATGTATGTGATTTATAATTGTACTAAATTTTACTTAAATGACCTAGATAATTCAAACAAACTCAATGGAAAATTAAAATTCTGAAACAAATACAATTCCTTGAATTTCAAAAAACGATGCCTGCATGGAATTTCAAAAAGTGACGTCCGGAATTTTTAAAAAATGACGCCAATAAAATTGTTGCTGTCTCTTGGGTCATTTAGATCAAATGACGTCTGCTTTTCTGACAGCGTACGCCTGGTTTTCGCCTCAAAATCAATATCCAGGGTCTGGGAGGCGTAAAAAAAATAGGCCTGAAATTCATTTTGAACTGAAGCCTCAATGACGCCTGGGTGGGACTTTTTGTACAGTCCTTCTTTACATCACTGACGAGTCCTAGAAGAACAAAACAGCTGTATGGTGCAGCATTTCATTATTTCGCTCTATGGTATCTTATTCCAAATAATAAAAGTGTTCTTTGTGTGTGTCAATTGTACAATTCTCTTTATACATTACATCATTCCAATGTACTAGATAAATAACACTTCCCAGTGTTTATAAACACAACGTGAAGCAATTCTTTTTAAAATATAACATGATCATTTATTCTTACAAAATTGAAACATTAAATAATGACATTTAATTATGACATATTTAATTTGCAGCAAGACATACATTATCATCAGTATCTATAATATGTTATAGGTTAATTAAATATATCACATATATACATGTATGTCTATTGGAATGACATTAATCATTTACATTCTTTTGATACACATCTTTCATTATGCACATTGATCCTTTGCCCTTCATCCACACTTACAAAAGATAGCACGGTTTCTCAAATTTAAACATTAAGCTTAATCCTTATACACACATCCAGACAATTTTACGTGTCTTAAAATAAATTCAGAAATCATTCTGTTTCCTGTCTGCATAATATTATATGTCACAGTGTGATAGCTAGGAAGCTTGAGCTTAAGTTACAACCATAAAATTATATTGTTTCGTGGATGAACACAACAGTCTTGACTTAATCATAGCACCAAAATTGATTAAATTATTTTTTACTGCATCTGTCAGTGGCACTGCTAAAACATCTGTTTTACATGAACTTGTCGACTTACAGGGTGAATGACTCTATGAAGACAATATGGAGTTCATCACTTCAAAATCGAATTTATATAACAAGACATGTTTCAACGAAACTTTTGTCTCTCAGTTAATTTCCATTCCTGCCAAATAAAAACTATCTATTGTAACATTTTAATATTCATACTAAATTCTCTTCTTTATGTGACTTATTAATATTACTATTTCATTATCATCATGTGACAAATCATAAATCAAGACTTTAGTTATGGAATTTAAATCCAGTGTTTTTGTTCAGTGTATGAAGTACAGATATCTGATTTCACTCTCTGGCTACAGTATTCAATTATAATCACAGACTCTGTTGTTTGTTTGTTTTTTAGGCTGACGATTCACCTGGCCTGTCCCGGATATTCAAACAGGGCCGCAGCTCCCATTCCTGTGCCCATACACATGGAAACCACACCATACGATCTGTAACAGTGTGTTTGATTGGTCAATTAGTACAAGTTATACGATTGGATAAAAACAATATTGTAAAGAACAAACAATGATCTGATTGGCTCAGAATGGTATCTATGAGAAAAAGAATGAATAAGATTGAAAACAATGAACTACATTCACAGCTTATAACAATGCCTATATATGGTTAACCTTATACATGTAGTTGGAGAATTACACATTAAGACACACAGTAAATCTGAAGCAGTAACAGACTTATGAGAGACTAGAAATGTCTGTGAGACATAAATGCCCCCGCCCCCCATATGGGATTAGTTCTTCATGCTTATTACGTATGCGAAGTTTGATGACAATCGGATCAGTAGTTATTTAAATTAGCTGGTTACATTACCATGGGACGGGCAGGACGGGACGGGATGGGACAGACAAGGGTAACACTATATGCCCCCCTACCACCATTTCAAGGCGGGGGGCATAAAAACTAAAACAGGTCTAATTGGGTTTTAACATTTCATTTTCAATAATGAAGTTGCTTCTCTGTATGATCCTGGCCCCATTCAAATATTGGTAGAGTTCATATGAAGTTTGGGGGGAGGGGGGGGGGAGGGATTCAGGTAAGATACAAAAATTAACATTTGTCTGGCATCAATTTGGGTCATGCAGTTTAATTAATGGTCTATTGAGGGCAAATCTGAAACTTTAAATTTCCATAGAAATAGAACACGAAAAAAACAAAATTTACCCCAAAACACACTAGATTCATTCCTTTACAAAAGTTTATAAATAAGAGCAATGTATCTGCTTTGAAATACCATGCTATTGATCAAGCAGGATAGGATGTTTGCGTCAAATTCAGATCATATAAGTACTTGTAAGTAACCTACTTTTTGCCTCTCCGCTTGAGTTCGTGTAGAAGAGTTGCGATCTGTCTTGCCCCAGTACAGCCGAGAGGGTGACCTAGGGCAATGGCTCCACCTTTAGGATTGACCTTCTCCGACGGGATCCCCAACTTGTCTACGCAGTATTTAGCTTGGCTGGCAAACGCTTCATTTATCTCAAATATTTCAATCTCCTCCTGGGTCATACCTAGGGATAAAGGAAAGTCATATTTTATTATGATGATGATCAGTTTTAGAATTTATTTTGTTTTCATTTTTATCACCATGGCATCAATATCTACTGATGAGTCCACCATGGTTTTGCTGTTTTAACTCATTGGCCCCTGAGCTTTCATAATGAACTATTCCAGCCTTTGATTTCGAAGAATTCAAATGTGTCTTCAGGGGTGAATGCATTGAGTTGATATATAATCAGCCTAATAATTGACAATGTTAACCTAGTAATATATCTTTTTAAAAGCTATGTACAAGTCCAATATATCTAAATTACAGATGAGAACAACCGCATGTGAGTTGTCTTTTCCTGAGATAAGGTAAGATAGGTTATTATCCCCCTTTAGCTAGAGATAGCCACTTTTCTGGTCGTGGAAAAATGTTTCTGTCCTTCCCTACGGTAAAGATGGGTAATTCTTTTGTCATGACAATGGTTTGGTTTGTTACTGTTTTACGTCCTATAAATTGGTCATTTAAGGACAGTGCCACGTTTTAGTGGTGGAGGAAAGCTGGAGTTCCTGTAGAAAAACCACCAACCCACAGCCAGTACCTTCCATCATGCTCAATATCCAGGGGTTACTCTGGTGACCTACACCCCTGGAATATGTCATGACAAAACTAAAGGCATGAAGATAACTGTTTGATTGGTCCCGGGTCATAAGACCTGACCAATCACTATAGGCTAGCTGTTGCCTGTCTTTTGAAAACTATACAAAGGAGCAGGAACTGACTTCAGAGATCATCAATTTCTTGCGTTATATGACCATTAGATTCTTTTCATGTACATCAAAGGGCCATACCAGTCTTCTTGTCTCATCCGCAAGGTTGAGCAAACAGATCTAGAGTCTTTAATTTTGCTATGAGAATATTCTCGGGTTGTATCAAGAATTTTGCTATGAGAATATTCTCGGGTTGTATCAAGAGCGCAGGGGAGCTTATCAACCCCTGAATATCAAGGATGGTCTTATGTAGACCTCAAACCCACGACTCAGAGGTGGAAGGCTATACCTTAACTAGTGAAAGCAGAATGAGACACTCTAACCACTTAACCACCACTGTCCCTCCAACAAATTAATGTCAAACATAGCAATGACAATAACAGATCAAGGGAGATAACTCTGACTTGCAGGAAAGTAAAGAAATCAACATAGGCATTTCATGGTGATATATAATTATACGACCAGACAAAAAAACAACAATTCCCTATTTGGTCATAGTTACAATAAATCACAACCCTAAGGAACTATTTTGAAAAGCCTTGCAATATGCCACAAGTTAGACCTACAAAATATTACCCTAGGATTTTAGATATTTCCATGTTTTACAATGTACTTTTAAACGTTTTAAAAAATGTAAAATTTATATATTAAATATTAAGGACATGGGGAAAAAATACCTGTCTTTGTTAATAACATAGGGATGGCTATTGCTGGTCCGATTCCCATGATCTCCGGGGGACAACCTCCGACAGCGTAGCCCCTCAGGACTCCTAGGATGGGCAGGTTGAGACGGACAGCCTCTGATCGCCGTGCCAACAGGACAGCCGCAGCTCCGTCACTCACCTGGCTACTGTTACCTGAACAGAAGAAAGTCAGAGTGCATTATGGGACTCTTTCATGACCAGCGGTGAAAAACACTCTTTCATGATCAAATGTGTTATAGATAGGAAAATTCCACCCAAGGGGATTTCAAATTTGGAATAACTGGAGGGTTTTGCTGAAAACCCAGAGGGCGGAATATCCCTATCTTACACCTTTGATCATGAAAGAGTATTTTTCTACATTTCAACTACATGAATAAGCTCAAATACCATGAAAATAGGTTTTGACTGGCTACCATTTTCAAAAGTTTAACTTTCCTAGAGCTTTTTTGATGAAAAATGAATCAGACAGAGAGATTTAGCATACCCAATATTTGCAAACACCTTTGTGCAGAGAAATTTATCGCACCTTTCTAATGATTACAGTTAAAATATTCTGAAAGGTTTTTTTAATAGAATTTAACGGAAATTTAATGGACACAGGCTAAAAGCTTCCATGTCCACATCAGTAAATATTTCACAAAAATAATATATAAAAGCATATTATACAACAGAGTATCAATAATCATATATTTCATCCTTGAAGTGATCATCCACTAATGTTTCAAAATGAATAATTGATTGAGCATTAATAATTTAATTTTAGTTTTCATTTCCTCATGTTGCAAGTTTTTCCTTTTTGGCATCAGAGTATTTGTGACATCACAACACTGTTGAGCCATTGTGACGTCACGTTGTGGCTGTATTGCATGGGTAGATGTGTATTGCCTTACACAGGCCAGTATTACACACTAGCAAATGAGAGAATAATTGAATCCATCATAAGTGGGTACCGTAATTTCCTGCGCATTGCCCGTGGGCTCTACGATTTTTTACATCAGATGATGTCTATAGTGCAGGCAATCTGCTGGTGCGGACTATCTGTGGATTTTTTTACTTATTTAAAAGTTATTTAAAAATGCAGACTATACGTTGTTAAATGTTTCCACTTTTATCAACATGTAGATCTACGCTTTTGTTAACAAAATATATCCTTGATAGGTTAAATTATACACATAAACATATATATTTAAAAAATTAACACATTATTTCCATCATATGTCTCCAATTCCCAACATTCAAAACAATAAATCTCCAAGTCACATCCAGTTTTCTGGAACTTATTTTACAAAATCCTCGAAATTGACTAATTTACTTCCCGCAGGCTATACCCAGGTGCGGGTAATATATTACACAGGAAATTATGGTATACGAGATAGAGAAATTCTATTTCAGGGTGTAGAATTTGAGGTGACCTTAAATTCTACATCCAAAGGTTACAAATATATACACTATCCCACATACCTTACATAATTCAAATTCATTTTATTTCTCTTTTCACAAGATATTGCATTGAGAAAATATGTTTACAATACAACGAATACATACAATTATTTATAGTGTTTGTAGTCAACACACAGCACAGTTTCAAAATGTAACATTTACATTTGTATCAAGGAGGACAAATCATGTTGTTTATTTGTTAACATATAATATTGTGAAAATGTATATCAATCGTATTTTTTTCTTTACATCTGATAATTTATCCAATCACTTATTTGGAAAGAGGAGAAAACAAATTATAGTATACCACCAAAGGTATACTTGGAAAAATAAACTGACTGTGAAAGTGCTAAGATAACAATCAATATAAACCAAAGTAGCCCTTGGATTGAGGTCACTTGGTGCATCTTAAATATATAACTTTATGGAGAAACAACAGCAGAAATTGGAAATCACAAAAAATGTGCAAGCAAATTGAAAAAGGTGTTGTCGTGGGGAGGGTGAGATTTTTGTTGTGAACTCAGTTTAAAGGCCCAATATACGTAACTTTCGGCAAAACATGAAGCGAAAATCAAGTCTAATAACTTATTATATTTATAGATTTAGATCAGATTAACTGATATCAGCAATATTCAAGATGAATTCTTACGCGGTTACCGGTACAGCGGCAGTTGAAACACGCTATTTGTAAACACGCGTCCATTTTGAACCGTCTTCTACCTTCGGTTTGTTGTTGAAGTGGGCCCCACCTGAAATATTTTCAATTCTTTGGATTTTTTGTCAAGAGTTTCTTGTTAGTTACCGCTCAGGTTTACTTCGTTTTAGGCTTATTTTTACATGGTTATCAACTGGATTTTTTTTTCAGAATTTTTTAGAATCACGAAAATTTCCCTGAAGTTACGTATATTGGGCCTTTAAGGAACTGTGTTGGCCTGTCGCTCAAGATTACTGAAATTATATTGCATCATGTTAGCCAGTCACTTGTGATTGCTAAACATCGACACTATATAGTTTCAACCATTTGCAAAAGAGTTGACTGGTCAAAGGGAGATAATTAGCATAATTGAAAGAATGGATAGAGCAAAAGTGTCCTTTATAGACCATGTCCTTTATTCAGAATTCAATCAGTGTGTCTGCCTTCGTCATGGATTCATCTCTACTTAGTTGTAAGGCAGAGTTTCAATAAGGACAACAATATAATGGACTCTTATTTTCAATTGAATACAATATGCAGCAAACAGCTTTATTATTGGAGTTTTCTGTTCCAATTATAGGTTCCATTAAATTCTAGCTGGAGAAGCCTGTTGGCCATTATAAACAAATTTTATAAAATAAAAAAATCAGGTAATAACTTCAATATATTGTGATTGTCTTTTTGATAATATAATATATAGGACAACTGTAAAGCATCTGTTTACTTCACAAGAAAAGAAAACAAGATTTACCTGCAGTAGTTGAGCCTCCCTTTTTAAACGCTGGTCTCAACTTAAGTAAACCTTCTAGTGTGGTGGGACGAATTCCGTCATCTTTTGAAACCTGCAAAAGATCAAACCATAATTCAAAAAAGATGGTATCTTGAAGAACCTGTCTTAATTCACATTCAGAATTACAGGGGGAGATAATTTACCGAAACAATAAAAGACACAATACCTGCTTAGTCTCTCCGGCTTTATATGTTACTGGTTAGTTTAACAAAAAATAAAGACTGAACAATTAGTACATCAGCCATGTTGCGAATTGAGACTTACTGTGATCTTAGTTTCATTCCCATCCTTGTCTTTGATCGTCGTGGAAACGGGAACAATCTCATCGTTGTATAGCCCCGCTTTTTGTGCCTTTAATGCCCTGTTGGGAAAATAAGTCAAAAACATCTACTTCCTGTGGTATATCAATCTTATTAAGGTTCATATAATGCAAATGATAAAAAGATTATTTGTAAATATTTTCAATCTATAGATTTTTCTTTTTGGGGGGTATACATTGTATACCTTGTTCTAAAATCTTTTCAATAAAAATATGGTTTTTGTCGTCCTTAATATCCGGAGGATACATGTACCGTCACCTACACTCTCTACACCCCTGGAATCATCCTTGATACCCAAGGGTTACGCTCAACTACATTCTCTACACCCCTGGAAACATCCTCTATATCCATGGGTTAAGCTGAACTACATTCTACACCCCTAGAATTATCCTTGATATCCAGGGGTTACAATCACCAACACCCTCTACACCCCTGGAATCATCCTTGATATCCAGGGGTTACGCTCAACAACTCTCTCTACACCCCTGGAATCATCCTCAATATCCAGGGGTTACGATCACCTTCACTCTATACTCTCCTGGAATCATCCTCGATATCCAAGGGTTACAATAATCTTAACTCTCTACCTTCCTGGAATCATCCTCGATATCCAAGGGTTACAATAATCTAACTCTCTACCTTCCTGGAATCATCCTCGATATCCAAGGGTTACAATAATCTAACTCTCTACCTTCCTGGAATCATCCTCGATATTCAGGGTTCATAATCACCTTCACTCTCTACACCCCTGGAACCATCCGTGATATCACAGAGTTATGCTCACCTGCACTTTCTACACCCCTGGAACAATCCTCACTATCTAGGGGTTCGCTCACCTACAAACCCTACACCCCTGGAATCATCCTTGATATCCAGGGATTACACTCAACAACTCTCTCTACACCCCTGGAATCATCTTCGATATCCAGGGGTTATGTTCACCTATGCTCTCTTCACCCCTGGAATCATCCTCCATATCCAGGGGTTTACGATCACCTATGCTCTCTACACCCCTGGAATCATCCTCCATATCCAGGGATTACGCTCAACAACTCTCTCTACACCCCTAGAATCATCCTCCATATCCAGGGCATACCCTAACCTACACTATCTACACTCTTTGATTATATAATAGCAAAGTTGAAGTCTCTTTGTGCGAAACCTTCAATGTCATTTTTTCCTAATCTTCAAAAGACACTAGGTATCGATCAGCCTATCAATTGATCAGATTTTTTTACCAAAGAAAAATTAACAGCTATGTTTGTGCTTTCAATGTTGCCATGACATATTCCAGGGGTGAAGAGAGCAAGGTGACGTACAATGTATAACCCCTGGATATTGACAATCTTTGGCCATCACTTGTCTGAGGATGATGAAATAATTATTCAAAGCTTATTAAAATTTCACTCAGTTGAGTTATATAAATCTTTCAACAATGAACTGATAAGGTAACAGATTTCAAAAGGAAATTCTCAGAACTATAGATACTGTATCTGCATCAAGGGCATCTAAAAAATGGTTACAAAGGGAGCCCTTTCTTTTTATTAGGATAACAAAATGTAAGATTTGGGAAAATTTTGTATATATTAAGTAAATAACTACAATGTATTGTGACCAAATAACATGCATGTTCCTAGTCATATTACTAAAACACTTACCAGTGATTACAACATGCATAATCCAGAAGGAAAAACAAATTAATGATTTACTTCTAAAAATTTAAGTCTCTGCAATAAAATCAAATATTACAAGCGTAGTAAACCTCCCGGTCAGTTTGAATGGATTGACAATATTTGTTCAATTTTGTTCAAAATAACCAGAGGTTTACTGAACTATGTGATGTAGAATAATTTTTTGACAAAATTTAAGTAGGGGCGCATATATAATTTCTATACCTTCGCAGAAAGGAGGAGGGGAGTTATAATGGGGGCTAATAATGGCGAATATGATAAATGATTTAATATGCATTGTCTGTATTCCGACATCATATACTGTCTTAACATTTAGGTCTCTGGCAATGTTTGGGTTACTGTGATACGTACTGCATAATCTATTTTTCATCTGACAGGATCAGTAGAGAAATCATTATTTTGTGTTTACACACTCTACGCGGCCGTGAAACTGACCTTGTCTGTGATGTCAGTGCAAACTGGTCTTGATCTTCTCTTGAAAGTCCGTATTTTTCTGCGACATTCTCGGATGTAATGCTGGAAATTTATAAATAACACAATCAAAATAGAAACAAAAGTCCAAATATAGTCATATGAAGATTATACTGTTCCTATCAAATTTACCTCCCAATTAAATCCCAGGCCATTCATTAAAGGCCAAATATACGTAACTTTCGACAAAACTTGAAGCAAAAATCAAGCCTTACAAGTTTTTATATTTATATATTTAGTTAAGATTAACTGATATCAGCAATATTCAAGATGAATTCTTACGCAGTTACTGGTACAGCAGCAACTGAAAATCGGTATTTGTAAACATGCGTCCATTTTGAACGGTCTTATAACTTCCGCTTATTGTTGAAGTGGGCCACATCTGAATTATTTTCAGTTCTTTGGATTTTTCTGCCAAAAGTTTCTTGCTACAAATGTAGTTACCGCTCAGGTTTACTTCATTTTAGGCTTATTTTTGCATGGTTATCAACTTGATTTTTTTCAGAATTTTTCAGAATCACGAAAAAATTTCCTGAAGTTACAGTTAAATTAAAGAAAAGATGTTATTTTCCGTCACTGTGATAGGTTAAAATGATCCTAAGTCATAAAATATTATAGTATTAAACTATTAATTTTACCTCATTATTCACTTCACCAACATTCAACATTAATTAATACTTAAACGATGTAGAATATCACTGACAAGGATAGAAGCTCTCATAAAAACTCACCCCATAGGTACCAGGCAATTCTTCGCTTTCTCCACCTCGAACAAATTTGGGTTGAACGTGGCTTCATTACCTTTGTTCATAGTCATGTGTTCAAACCTGTGAAAGGAAATTCAAACTGACAGATTATTACTTCTCTCAAATGAAGTGATGATCAATTGATCATGAGTAAAATGGTAGGGGCCCATAGTTTAATGTAGAATTTGAAATCATTTCATTTATTAAGTTTTAGACAATCTGATGAAAGTACAGATCCTTGTTCTCATTCCGTTTTACAAGAATCTGACAACATCCCATAAAAGGTCATGTTCAGATGACCTTTGTCGCCTCTTTACTCAAGAAAAATAATTCTCCGATGACTTGTCATCTTGCAGCAAGTCATTTCGTCACATTATCCCCCATGAACTTTTTTGTGATGAAATAAATAAATGGACAAATGCAATTTTGCAAGCTTTAATTGTCACCTCAACATTTCACTGTCAAGATTCTGATAGTAGTAATTTGATTGGCTAATGCAAAAGGTCTTTGGGACATGACCTCCTGTGGGATTTTCTCAGATCTTAATGCAGCAGAGAGGAGTTTACAGAACGGCACAGAGATCAAGATATGATTTTAATCAGATTGAGTTTTACAAAGCTATGTATTAATTGCTCTCTCATGAGGTACTCCTATAACATAAGTGTCCGCTGTTAAGTTTTTTTTTTTACAATCAGATATGATTTTGCCAAGTACCTCATGAGGAAGAACACATTATGCAAAGGGTTTACTTCCTGGCATGTACCAATTTATACATCTAGGTAGACTGAATTTGTGAACATATTTTAAAATGACCCAGTTTGGTACATGCAAACTTTTAATATCAGTATTTATAGGGTATTGCACTTCTTATACAATGAACCTAATCACAAATATATATAAACTATATTCATTTTTCAGAAATTAAGAAAATTCTTTCCCTATAGCAATTTAACACTGCAAGGGAGATAAATCTTCTGATTTTCAGAATTATTTTTTGAGAAAATTGGAAATACATACATTTAATGTAAAGATAAAATGAAATAAATTAAAACGTTTACCCAGCACCGATGCCCATATCACATTGGTTGTTTCTAATTGATCCTGCAAAAAAAAGAAAAATAACAAATTCAACCCAATATACAAAAACACAAAAAAGGGGTGCCTTATTAATTTATTAAGCCATATACATAATGTACAGGGAAAAGTGTTCAAGTGAAATCTAGGTAGAAAAAGTCCTTTTTATCTCGTTTCTTTGAAACAGAGTATTTATGGTAAAAGATTGAAGATTGTGTTGGCAGATCAGTGAGGTAAGAACTTTTTCATAAATTTTTAAAGGCCAAATATACGTATAACTTTCGGCAAAAATTTCAATGAAAATTGAGCCTAAAAACTTATTATATTCATAGCTTTAGCTAAGATTAACTGATATCAGCAATATTCAAGATGAATTTTTCTGTGGAAATCGGTACAGTAGCATTTGAAACTTGGCATTTGTAAACATGCATCCATTTTGAACTGTCGTCAAATTGGCTTGTTGTTTTAGTGGTCCACGTCTTAATTGTTTTGAATTCTTTGAATTTTCTGTCAAGAGTTATTCTTGGTTTGTTACTGCTCAGGTTTACTTCGTTTTAGCCTTATTTTTGCATGGTTATCAACTCGATCATCTATTCAGAATTTTTCAGAATCACAAAAAAATTCCCTGATGTTACGTTTATTGGGCTTTTAATTAGAGCAACAATCCTCTTTCCCTGAAAAAAAGTTGGGTGTGCTTATTAGGTCATAGTACATAGTACTGCAAACATGATTTAAAAATTTGCACTGGGGGGGGGGGGGGGGGATTTTGTGATCTGAAACATTACAACTATTTGCGTGGGGATAGTTTTCATGGTCCCGACTAGACTGACATTTACTTTTGCAGAGTGATCTCCCTTAGTCCAAGGTTATACACAGGTAAGTAAGTTACCTGTAGCTCGTGAGTACATGTTACATATTGCGTATTGATTGGTCCACCCCCACCCCACCCGACAGATGAAAATAAAGGTAAACTGTATTCATGCTATATGTGTCCTTTTTTTGTATTCACAAGGAATTTTTTTGTAAGTAATTTGTTCATTAGTGAAGTAGGATGTCTATCATCAAATTTCTTACAAAAACACTGACAAAGACTGTGGGATTACCAGATCCATAAAATGCATCAACACCAGAAAAAGCTAAAATTAATGAAAGAAAGAGAGGATCAGTATACATTACTATTAGTTGGATCATCTTATACTTGCCAGCTACATTCATGAACGCCTGAAGTCCCGACGAACACTGTC
Source organism: Mimachlamys varia (assembly GCA_947623455.1). Lineage (NCBI taxonomy): Eukaryota > Metazoa > Mollusca > Bivalvia > Pectinida > Pectinidae > Mimachlamys > Mimachlamys varia. The sequence goes on along the minus strand of OX392538.1, from coordinate 37,712,709 downwards.
TATTGGTGGTATATACCGGTACTGTTTCTGGAATTCCGCTGCAAACATATAACATATAAATCAAATCTGAGATTCTGTAACTGCTAAAGACAATTCAAAAATGATTTTTTTTTTTACAAAAAAAGTGAACTAAAAAGAGAATCTAATGACATTAACAACTTACTGCAAAATCACACATTTTCGTGGGGATAATAAAAAACAACAAAAACATACCTAGCGGGTATATGAATTTGTGGATAAATGTATTATTTCAAATATATGTATATTTGTTAAATACGCAATATTCTGATTTTTTTGTTGATAAGTGGGCATTTGAATTCATGGATTATGACAATAATAATGTGTACCCACAAAATTATCGAAAATAAAACCTAAACAATAATTAATGTTCTTACAGTATGTGTACATACCTATAGAACTGAGCTACTCTGGCCGTGAAGGCTGCTTTGGAATCATTAACATTGCCTGAAATGGAAAGTAGAAATGGAAAGTAGAAAGTAGAAATGGAAAATAGAAAGTAGAAATGGAAGGAGAAAGTAGAAATGGAAAGTAGAAATGGAAAGTAGAAATGGAAAGTAGAAAGTAGAAATGGAAAGTAAAGAGTAGAAAGTAGAAATGGAAAGTAGAAAGTAGAAATGGAAAGTAGAAAGTAGAAATGGAAAGTAGAAATAGAAAGTAGAAATGGAAAGTAGAAATAGAAAGTAAAAATGGAAAGTAGAAATGGAAAGTAGAAAGTAGAAATGGAAAGCAGAAATGGAAAGTAGAAATGGAAAGTAGAAATGGAAAGTAGGAAGTAGAAATAGAAAGTAGAAATAGAAAGTAAAAATGGAAAGTAGAAATGGAAAGTAGAAAGTAGAAATAGAAAGTAGAAATAGAAAGTAGAAATGGAAAGTAGAAATGGAAAGTAGAAAGTAGAAATGGAAAGTAGAAAGTAGAAATAGAAAGTAGAAATGGAAATAAGAAAGTAGAAATGCAAAGTAGAAAGTAGAAATGCAAAGTAGAAATGGAAAGTAGAAAAAGGCTGTTTAGTAGAAATATGTTAATTTCTAAAACTAGATAAAAGCATTCACATGTATGAAAATAAAATAGCTACAACATACAAGTCATTGAGAGTGGAAGTTTGTTAAAAAAATTCAAGTAATAAAAAGAGATGTCCATATATCTTCATCAATTCGCTTTTTGAAAATCATCCTCGACCCACATTGCTCCTAAGAAGGCATGAATGTAAAGTATGGAATTTCGTCACATTATTCCGCACGAACTTGTTGGTGACGAAATGACTAAACGGAAAAATGGGTTTATGCAAGCTTTGTCGCCTCAAAATTTCACTGTCAAGATTCTGCCAGTAGTAATTTGTTTGGCTAATACTATTATATTATCTCAGATCTTAACGCAGCAGAGAGAAGTTTACGGAACGGCGCGGAGATCAAGATATGATTTTAATCAGATTGTGTGCCAACTTGACATTCCTAAATATAAATGTTTCAATGTCCGATGATAGGCAGTCCAGCATATTCATATACTGTGTAGTTGCTTTTATTTGCTAGAGATTAATTTCGCTCTATTCCCGGCCAAATAAAATTCCGGGAAATTAGGTAACCGTGAAATATAACACCATTTCTATTACCATGAGAAAAAACAAGTTATCCTGGCAGAGCGCAAAATGTTATACACATGAATAAGTCTCGATAAGAAAAACGTGAATTTTTCTCCCTATAAAATTAAACAACTACATGTATACTAAGTATATAGAATATATATATATAGAATTATACAATAAGATTAGTATATAGAATTGGGGGAGGAGACAAAAACAATAGCACACCTTTTCTTGGTAAAAGTTTAGCATGCTAAACACTACTATCTGAAGACCCTTTGAAGCCACTTTGATATGACAGAATTAGGCTTATTTGATACATACCTACACAAATGTCTCCTATCTGTTGAGGGGTCACCCCACTTTCCTTCATTACTCCATTAAAAACGGCTGACAGCATGTCATCGGCATATGTGTCCTTAGAAATGAAATCAGATCCAATTCATATACTATCACATCTAGTGTTTGTCTGGGCTGGCTGAAGTTTCATTTTGGCCTCAATCTTAATTCTACATACTACATATATTTCTTCATAATTTCATACTATATACCCCAAAATCATTTTTTTTTCTTTAAATTATGATAATAATTATTCAAGGTTCTTATATAAGCTCTTCATCACCATAGACAGAATCGTCAGAAACTCACGGTTCACTTCTCTGACGTTTACAAACGTCAGAGAAGTGTATCGTGGGTTTTCAACGATGCATAGACAGTCATCTACATGTAGTTTATAGGTCATCTTAAAACTTAATTAACCTTCACTGACTTTCACTCGATAACCATTATTCCCCAAACTACATTTATCCTCCAACAACTATACAGTTATGTATACAATAGTTATATTATGAACCATTCACAAAAAAAATCTGTAGATATAGGATTAATATCCCTTTATTAATTAATGCTGAACTCATTCAACCCTGAAGACACATTTGAACTCTTCCAATCAAAGGTTGGAATATTTCATTATGAGATTTCAGGGGTGAATGAGCAAACTCAATATAATCTGGCATCAACAGTTTTGTATATCAATCTCTAACTAATTTGTATTCTCAGTGACATCAGATCAGTGGGGGTCTAGCTAGTACTTCCATCGGCTGATTTTATTTCATCAGTTTTAAGTGTCCCAGATTTTGACCTATCCTCCGTATAGCTATATTAACACTATACCTTGAATGACCCTCTGTTTGCCTTGCCTATGGGTGTCCTGAGAGCCGAAATCACCACGATGTCATCTGGTCTGTCCACAAATCGTCCGGCTCCGGACACTGGTGACGCCTGAACATTTTTTGGCAGGTGCCCGAATACAACGTGCATCCGTTCCATGTCGGTATCCGTCAGTAGTGGCTGTAAGCTGCAGACAAAATGGACGATTTTCTTAACACAGTGGTGTGTATATACGTTATCGTCCTAATTTTATCAGGTCATTAATTGGAACGTTTACCGATCATAGTACAACGACACGTTTTAGCTGTTATCAGTGTCTGTGTCTCTGTTTAGAAGGGAATCCCATCAGCAACGTCATATAACGGGACGTCACATCCCCTCGGAAAAAAGTTACATCCGGATTCCCTTATAATGGGGCTACATAAGGGATACAAAATATGCATAAAATCTGTGCAGGAGATACAATCATTTGACAGTCACCTCATCGTAATATAAAGATTTATTGTTAAAGTCCAAAGATTTTTCTCTCTCTTTAAAACACTTCTTGTGGTTGATTTTTTAGTGTCATTTTTATATCATGAACTGGAAGTTATATATATTAGGACGCTCCTAACTCATTGGAATTCGTGAAAATAGCTTTTCTTCAAGCAATTTTTTATGATATAATTTGTATTACATTAAAAATAATAAGCAAAAATATAGATGGGTCATTGGGTTTATTTCGAAGATATCAACTTGGCTTATTTCGAAGGTATGAGGGTGTTAAAATTTGGCGGGAAAGGAACTCCTGTAGATAACTTGAGAAATGCTTTTTATAAGCTGGAAAAAAATAAGAAGAAATATCTTCAATTTTTAAATATTGGATGAAATAATTATTCAAGACCTATATTTCGATAATAGCAAAAGAAAAATAATGGTCATAGGGCATTCTTCGTTTTTTATGCTGTTAAAGGGAAAAACCAGATGAGTTCCGAAAAGGGTTACCTCTAACATGTGACCAGAATTACCACTAAAATGTAAACAAGGGTTGCTGCTAACATGTCACCAGGGTTGCCGCTAACATGTCACCAGGGTTACCGCTAACATGTCACCAGGGTTACCGCTAACATGTCACCAGGGATACCGCTAACATGTCACCAGGGTTACCGCTAACATGTCACCAGGGTTACCGCTAACAGGTCACCAGGGTTGCCGCTAACATGTCACCAGGGTTGCCACTAACATGTCACCACGGTTGCCGCTAACATGTCACCACGGTTGCCGCTAAAATGTCACCAGGGTTACCGCTAAAATGTAAACAAGGGTTGCTGCTAACATGTCACCAGGGTTGCCGCTAACATGTCACCAGGGTTACCGCTAACATGTCACCAGGGTTACCGCTAACATGTCACCAGGGATACCGCTAACATGTCACCAGGGTTACCGCTAACATGTCACCAGGGTTACCGCTAACAGGTCACCAGGGTTGCCGCTAACATGTCACCAGGGTTGCCACTAACATGTCACCACGGTTGCCGCTAACATGTCACCACGGTTGCCGCTAAAATGTCACCAGGGTTACCGCTAAAATGTAAACAAGGGTTGCCGCTAACATGTCACCAGGGTTTCCGCTAACATGTCACCAGGGTTACCACTAATATGTCAACAGGGTTTCCGCTAACATGTCAACAGGGTTGCCGCTAACATGTCAACAGGGTTACCGCTAACATGTCACCAGGGTTACCGCTAGCATGTCACCAGGGTTACCGCTAACATGTCACCAGGGTTGCCGCTTACATGTCACCACGGTTGCCGCTAACATGTCACCAGGGTTACCGTTAACATGTCAACAGGGTTGCCGCTAACATGTCATCAGGGTTGCCGCTAACATGTCACCAGGGTTACCGCTAACATGTCAACAGGGTTGCCGCTAACATATCACCGGGGTTGCCGCTAACATGTCACCAGGGTTGCCGCTAACATGTCACCAGGGTTGCCGCTTACATGTCGACAAGGTTGCCGCTAACATGTCATCAGGGTTGCCGCTAACATGTCACCAGGGTTACCGCTAACATGTCAACAGGGTTGCCGCTAACATATCACCGGGGTTGCCGCTAACATGTCACCAGGGTTGCCGCTAACATGTCACCAGGGTTGCTGCTAACATATCACCAGGGTTGCCGCTAACATGTCACCACGGTTGTCGCTAACATGTCACCACGGTTACCGCTTACATGTCACCAGGGTTACCGCTAACATGTCACCAGGGTTGCCGCTAACATGTCACCACGGTTACCGCTAACATGTCACCACGGTTGCCGCTAACATGTCACCAGGGTTACCGCTATCATGTCACCAGGGTTGCCGCTAACATAATTATCACCACGGTTGCCGCTAACATGTCACCAGGGTTACCGCTAACATGTCACCAGGGTTGCCGCTAACATAATTATCACCACGGTTGCCGCTAACATGTCACCAGGGTTGCCGCTAACATAATTATCACCAGGGTTACCGCTAACATGTCACCAGGGTTGCCGCTAACATAATTATCACCACGGTTGCCGCTAACATGTATATGGCTTTCCATAAACCCGCCTGAGCACGAACGAACTGGTCACACATGTACCTTGGTAGCCGATCAGCGTTACCGATGGCCCGGACGGTTGGATCACCCGTAAGAATTTGATCTGATATGAATATGATTCGACGGAGGGTTTTATCACTACAAGTCTTTCTTATTCTATTTCTCGTTTTTGTGTACGCGCTTATAGAAAATACCAATGTGTACAACAAGGGCGATGTGCACGTGCACGTGGTGAAGACACGCACTCTCAATAAAGTCGACCGATCTACTGTCCCGACAGGTAAGATACAACCCCATTTCAATTACCAATGAAAGATATTCTTTTCTTCCCCATTTCATGGCTGCATTCCCGTTCCTGTTCGTGGAACATGATAAACTTATATTATCTCTATTATACCTTGCGAATAACCAATATACCGGGTATACTGAAAATGCAAATACATGTCCATCGTATACCGCGTCATCAATTTTGAAGTGTAACCAGAGTTGCGTCATCAGTTTTGTTTGAAATGCGTCATCAGTATTGTTTACTTGGTGCTTTAGTCTCGTTTTAGGAATATTGCGACTAACTTCTACGATAAGATAAGTTTGAGAGAATAAAAAATGCTGCCGTCCTGTCTTACAAACTTATTCAGTCTTGTCTTTCTCTTTCAGGAAAAGGACGGCTACTATGCTGGATAATGACGTCACCACTAACAGTTGTATCCAAGGCGACACATGTGCAAAACACGTGGGGTAAACGGTGCGACAGAATCCTGTTCATGGGCTCTAATGGAACACAAGTCAAGGCGAAACATCTTCCAGTTGTCGAACTTCCGGTCAATGAAGGTCGGGAACATCTATGGCAGAAAACAAAAGAAGCATTTTTACATATACACTCTTCGCTCCTGAACGATTTCGATTGGTTCCTGAAAGCTGACGATGACACATACGTCATTGTAGAAAATTTACGTCATTTTCTCCGGGATAAAGACCCAAATGAAGCTATATATTTTGGACGGAGGTTTAAGCCTTATGTAAAACAAGGCTTTATGAGTGGTGGAGCCGGTTATGTACTTAGTCGACAATCAGTTCGATCCCTTGTCGAGTACGGACATTCTTCAACTTCTTACCTTAACTCTAAATGCGAACCCACAAAGTTTATCGGCGAGGATGTTCAGCTTGGCATTTGCCTGGAAATGGTGGGAGTGAAGGCAGGAGACACCCGGGACTCGGAGGGGAGGGAGAGGTTCTTCCCACTACGACCAGAGGACCATGTCGTACGGGGCACCATCCCGGATAACAGCTGGTACTGGTCTCACATCTATTATCCTCACATACAGGTAGGCAGAAAATCGAGGGTTTTTAGAGGGAGGGTGCTACTGGGCCCTCGTGAACAGCAATTAAGCATTGAACTGCTTTCAGTTGGCATTCACTGGTCATATGAATGCCAACTAGACAAAGGCAAATTCAATGAAGTGTTGGATTGTCCTTGTCCAGTTTGAATTCATAGTGTCTATGAATGCAAACTAAAAGCAGTTCAATACGATACTTATATTAACAGTTTTTAGAACCTTTCATCTCAAAAGAATTTCAATTAAACTTTTTTACTTCTCAGCATTAAACTCAAATATAAAGGTTGAAGGTCATCGTTGACGTCTTTTGGAACGATGATACATCATGCACTCCTGGTTAGATTCGATGCATATTCAAACAATAGCATTTAAGGTTTAACTTGAATTAATTTTTTATGTTATGTTGGTATAACACACACAAAAATGGAGTGTACTCTAAATAAACCGCGAAGTGGTTTATGATAAGAGTACACTCCGGTTTTTGTGTTATAACCCCATAACATGAAAATTAATTCAAGTTAATCCTTATGATTTAATCTATACCCTGCGAAAATTAACTTTATCGATGGACTCTTTTCTCTTACAAATTCATACGCTGCTGCATCAGCGAATCAAAAGCGACGTTATAAACGGCGACGTCATTTTTTACGTTATGGGCTAATAACATAATTTTTTAAGCCAATAAAAAAGCTTGTTTCAAACAAGATTAAATTATTACATTATCACCGACTTCGACCGATTAGATTTTGGTGGCCATAAGCCAAGTTTAAAGATCAAAAGGTAACACTTGGCCACTTTGTGGTTTTGGCAGTATATTTATGTGAGCTCCTGCTCAAATTGTTTTTATTTTTAAATGATTTTTCCCTAGGGTTGCAGCCGCACTGCGATTGCCTTCCACTACATCACACCAAACATGATGTACGCCATGGACTATCTTCTGTACAATTTGACGCTCTCTACTGCTTGAGGTCATATCCGATGAAGCTGACGCTGCATCCGGTACTAGCAATACAGCTAGGCAACGGAACATCACGTGTACTCCAGTTACGTGGGATTTTCCGTCACGAAATTTTGATTTCGCTCATGTTAGCAAATAGCAATAAATGTTGGTGTCCTATTTGAAATAGAAAAGGAAACATAATAAAAATCGCTTTTCTAGATGAAGTGAACTATGAATTTTTATGTGATTTTTTTAAAATGGTCAATCAAAAGATCTGTGTCTGAATAACGAAAGCTAGCTTTAGAACTGATCCCCTTTTTGCATCAAAAATTTACATTTGTAGTTGAGGTAAGAGGTGCCGTTGGAAAGATGGATACTTTTTTATTTTATAAACCTCCTAAATGCATGTCAAACGTATCCTCCTTCCGCAGAGATAATCTCTGTGAAAAATAATATATTTGTTCCAATAAGTACATGACATTTTGATTTGTTGCCAACGGCTACTTCATCCTTAGCTTTCGATTTTATGAGCAACAATCTAGATTTGTGATGAAAATTGTTAATAATGTTTACATCATACAATAATTCACTGAGTAGCATGTTGTTCATTTTGTCATAGAGTGTATACTGTATAACTGTCGATTGTACGAGTTACTAAAACAGTGTGGTTTCCTTGAAAACGCAGAAATAATCTCCATTTCCCCCAAAAGCACGCAAAATGTCCGTGTTTTAGACTTTTGATTAGCAATCTTGACATCTTTTGCATAGCATTGAGTTTGACGTCACCTCACGCGCTGGCATTTCGCGGTCATTGGATGCTTATATTTTGAGGAAGGCCGTCATCCAATGACAGCGACGAAAGACCAGCGCGTGAAGTGATGTCAAACTTATTGCAACAAGATAGTAACACGATATATCCTAGAGGGATTTTGGAGCCCTCCGTCGATGAATTTCATTTGTTTTTAAAAATTGATTCAGATTAGTCTGAAAAAAAGAACAATGCACAACTAAGAATCAGCCCAAAACTTGACAATGCACGACTGGGGACCAAGGTAAATCTGCATGTGAAATTTGAGAAAGATCCATCCAGGCATTCTCAAGAAATAGCGATCATAAACTACAATGCCATAATCCAAGATGGCGACCTGTTCGCCATGTTGATTTTGGGATCCGCTCAATAATTGGACAATGAACAACTAGGGACCAATATTAATGGGAACCTCCATATGAATTACAATCATAATGTATTCAGCACTTCTCGGGAAGTAGAGATCACAAAATCTTGCTGTCAAAATCAAAGATGGCCTCCTTTCGGCCATATTGTTTTTTAAAAAAAAAGCACAAGAGAACAAGAAAAATTTGAGAAGTATCCATTCAGTATTCCTCAAGAAATAACGATCATAATACTTAACGGTCAAAATCAAAGATCAATATCCAAGATGGCCTTCTTTCGGCCATATGGTTTTTCAAATCAGCCCTCGAAATCTTGACAATTCACAAGGGACGAAGTGGAACCTACATATGCAATTTGAGAAGGATCAATCCATTATTTCTCAAGAAATAGCGATTGTAATCTAGAACTGTCAGAATCCAAGATGGCCATCCGCCGGTCATATTAATTTTCAAATCAGCTAAAAAAGAACTGGTCAATGCACAACTAGTGACCTTATGGAACCTGCATATGAAATTTGAGAAGGGTCCATCCTGTATTTCTCAAGAAATACTGATCAGAAACTATTAATGCAAAATCCAATATGGCTGCCTATTGGTAATGTTGTTTTTTTTTATCATCTCAAAAACAGTTAAATGCAAAACTAAATTTGAGAAGAATCTATCCAGTACTTCACAAGAAATAGTGATCACAAGAATTGTTTAATGACGGACCTCGACAATCGGTCCACGGATGCATGCAAGGTGATTTGAATAGCCAACCATCAGAAGATGGTTGGCTAAAAAGCACTTCCCAATGTACGTGCAATCTTTCATAAGTTACACTGTTACGTGTTCCAAGTCCTGTGGGATCATATATATACAGCTACTTGGTGTTTCCCATGACCAATTTGGGTGATTTCAGGGAAAAGCAGTAAAAGAGGAATTCGAGCGTTCAAACCTTTTGCAACATCATTTCCACAAGTGGGCATAATTTTAATGGAGGCGTTCACGTAACACACACTTCCAAACATATTTTTTGTGTATACTTTCAAACCAGGTTTACAAACTAATATCACAGGGGTACTGACTTTGCAGAATAAACATTTCATCGCACAACACAGTAGTTTTAAATCACTGTGTCCAGTCCACTGACCACAGCCGCAGAGCTTGACCACATCCTTGGAGCTGACTGACCACAGCTAGTGTTGGGTATCAGTTCAAATTTCATGATTGATCATGAATTGGTATTTACCGATTAATGATAGATTAATCATCGATTAAAATTGCTGCCAATGAAAAACAGGAGGCCCAGAGGGCCTGTATCGCTCACTTTGATACATTGGTATCTACATTGTAGGTAATCATGGTAACATTGTATTTTCCATAAAGATACCGTGCACAGGGACATACCAAAAGACCAATAATTGAAGAATATCTGTGTAAATTTAAATTTGGTTAATGGATGGGTATCTCAACTGTTTTCAAGTTCAACCGAGAAACAAGATCATTGTTTCTTTATGTCCAGTAACTGTATAGTTTTCAGGTGGGATGTCTGCTAGGGCATGGCAGATCCTGGGATCAAATCTATATCGTGATTGTGGTCATCTCTTTATGCCCGGCAATCGTATATACAGTTTTGGGGTAGGGATCTCAACCATTTAAAAGTTATGACTCGGGAGTCAAGTCTGCAAAGGTGTGGTGGACCCTGGAGTCAAATCTTAAAATCATGTTTGTGATCGTCTCTTAAAACGTAGTTTTGGGGTGGGGATCTATCTCAACTGTTAAAATTGATGACTCAGGATTTAAGTCTGCAAGGGCGAGGCTCATCCTGGGACCAATAATCTTATCAGGATTGTGTGTCTCTTTATGCCAAGCAATGGTTTATATTGTTAAAGGGTGGGCATCAAAAACAAATCCAATTTAAACAAGTATTAATTTATTTTTCCTCCATTTCCCCATTTGGGCAACGCCCCTCCCATTGCCTATATTTCCCCTATTGGGCCTCTTGGGGGTCAAAGTCACCATTTATGCAAAATCTGTTCCCCTTATCGCCAAGGATGTTGTTGACCAAATTTGGTAAAAATCCAATTAGTACCTTTTGACTAGTAGTGATTAGAAGCAAATGTTTACCTGCTCATTGTTCCTTCGGCCATGTGAGCTAAAAAGTAACTGTGATTTTTGTATTTAAAACTGTCGATACCAAATATGCAGATGCATTAATTCTTATAATTTACTTTTTTTTCATTTATAGATATGCAATGTGCTTCTATGCAGTATATCTGGTTTTAACAAAATAACTAAAACAAATTGTGACTTCTTACTTTTTTTCACTTTAAAAGAATGAAGCTTAAAATATGCTAGGGGAGATAACTCCACTGAACCAAGTAAAGTCGATCATGAAAATGAAATCAAATAATTGGTCAGTTACTTCAACCAACTGATGCTCGAGAAACTTGATTAATCGGAACGCCACTACCAACCACAGAGTGCGACCCGAATGGGCAAGGTCCTTTTCAAATTCAAACAGTCTGGTTGGTAGGCGGATATCTACCCTGTTATGTCAACCTAGCACCGCCTCTTGTCCATGAAAGATAACCAGAAACCAGAACCAACCAAAGATAAAGATACAACAATATTTCAATATAAACTTGTTTATTTTTTTTCTTAAAAATAATATCAATATATATACAACTTTGTAAATAAAACGAATGGCCAGCAAGATACATTTGCATCTTTACAAATAAGGGTCCACATCAACCTCCGACCGAAACTCTCCGTCACTTTCATTAAGTTTCCATTTTATAACAAAATATCACATTTTGTAAACTCAGTTACGTACTTTTTGTTCGTTCTATATGCTGAAAATTGTTCTATTACAAGCAGGAGAAACATTTCATATCATAGTCATGAGTATTTCTCAGAGACAGAGTTATCCTTTAAACAATATTGTTTCATTAAGTTTTAAGGCCCATGCAAGCAGCCATTACAGATATTCCTAATATTGAACACATTGAACACTTTCAACATTGCCTAATCCCAATTGTTATAGAACAATAAAAATATGTTTAAATCAATCAAATCAGACTGTAAACAGTGTCGAATCTTGAACAAGAATTACATGAGAATTATCTTGGATTTGTAGTATTATTTCAATCTTTGTTTAAAATGTTTGGAGTTACAAGAGGATCAACAGTATACATGTACACACACAATACACAATCATGGGAATACATCATTTCACAACTAGACTTCAGTGTTAAACAGGACATACCTGTATCCAATCACCAACATCTTACCAACCAGCAGTTGAGTTGTTATAAATAGAGTTAAAAACATCCTTTACAGAAAAAAGTGCATGTAAAAATAATCATTAAATTTTTGGAAGTATTTTCGTGGTAAGTACTGTATTAATACTTAATACTCAATCAATGTTTTTTTTTACCTGCATGTGTAACTCAAAATTCCTCGGTTTGATAAAGATGTTCCATCATTTCTTATTCTTTAAGAGTTACGTATACCTCCCTTGTTCCATACTTTCTCTACCTACTGCAATGTCACATTTACCAAAAACGTTATTTTAGCCCAACCAACCTTTCTCTTAACTTCTCTAGTATATGTTCATCTGCTTTGGTTTTTCCCCCACTAAATTAAGTATTTTAATTAAAAAGCTTGAGAGTGAAAAATATTTTAGAACTTTTTCTAGCTTGAATACTTGATATTATATATATATTTAGGTCCCTTGATAAATGCAAGCACTTTGTGAAGCATATAATGATTATGTAAAAAACACATTACAGCACAGCTAAGCATGACAAAATAGATTTCAATGTTAAGTACTACAAGTTCGATGAAAATATGAAATGCAAAAATATAAACAAGAGGCCCAATGGGCCTGCATCGCTCACCTGGTATCAATCTCTGAATTATATTATAGTGTAACCCTAAAGTCCCCTAAAATCTTTTAATGTAAGACATTTAGAAGAACATCTTAAGATTTAAACATATTTTACCCCTGTGACCTTATAAGACAACATCATTTTCATTTTCAAATTTTGTTTGGCTTCATCCCAGGACGCTACCAGCCAAATATCATGTCTCTAGGCAAATCAAGATCAAGGTCATTTCTTTTTGCAAACTTTGTCAGTCTTCATCCAAGAAACCTTTCAGTCAAATGTCATGCTTCTAGGGCTTTTGGTATTTCAGAAGAAGTCGTTTAAAGGTTTTAACAGATTTGACCCCTGTGACCTTGAATAAAGATCAAGATCATTTCTTTTCGCAAACTTTGTCGGGCTTCATCCAAGGAACCTTTCAGCCAAATATCATGCTTCTAGGGCTTTTGGTATTTCAGAAGAAGTTGTTTAAAGGTTTTAACAGATTTGACTCCTGTGACCTTGAATATAGGTCAAGGTCATTTCTTTTTGCAAACTTTGTCAGGCTTCATCCAAGGAACCTTTCAGCCAAACATCATACTTCTAGGGCTTTTGGTACTTCAGAACAAGTTTTTTAAATGTTTTAAAAGATTTGACCCCTGTGACCTTGAATATAGGTCAAGGTCATTTCTTTTCGCAAACTTTGTCGGGCTTCATCCAAGGAACCTTTCAGCCAAATATCATGCTTCTAGGGCTTTTGGTATTTCAGAAGAAACCGTTTAAATGTTTTAACAGATTTGACCCCTGTGACCTTGAATATAAGTCAAGGTCATTTCTTTTCGCAAACTTTGTCGGGCTTCATCCAAGGAACCTTTCAGCCAAATATCATGCTTCTAGGGCTTTTGGTATTTCAGAAGAAGTCGTTTAAAGGTTTTAACAGATTTGACCCCTGTGACCTTGAATAAAGATCAAGGTCATTTCTTTTCGCAAACTTTGTCGGGCTTCATCCCAGGAACCTTTCAGCCAAATATCATGCTTCTAGGGCTTTTGGTATTTCAGAAGAAGTTGTTTAAAGGTTTTAACAGATTTGACCCCTGTGACCTTGAATATAGGTCAAGGTCATTTCTTTTCGCAAACTTTGTCCGGCTTCATCCAAGGAACCTTTCAGCCAAATATCATGCTTCTAGGGCTTTTGGTATTTCAAAAGAAGTCGTTTAAAGGTTTTAACAGATTTGACCCCTGTGACCTTGAATAAAGATCAAGGTCATTTCTTTTCGCAAACTTTGTCGGGCTTCATCAAGGGAACCTTTCAGCCAAATATCATGCTTCTAGGGCTTTTGGTATTTCAAAAGAAGTCGTTTAAAGGTTTTAACAGATTTGACCCCTGTGACCTTGAATATAGGTCAAGGTCATTTCTTTTCGCAAACTTTGTCGGGCTTCATCCAAGGAACCTTTCAGCCAAATATCATGCTTCTAGGGCTTTTGTTATTTCATCAGAAGTCGTTTTAAAGGTTTTAACAGATTTGACCCCTGTGACCTTGAATATAAGTCAAGGTCATTTCTTTTCGCAAACTTTGTCAGGCTTCATCCAAGGAACCTTTCAGCCAAATATCATGCTTCTAGGGCTTTTGGTATTTCAGAAGAAGTCGTTTAAAGGTTTTAACAGATTTGACCCCTGTGACCTTGAATATAAGTCAAGGTCATTTCTTTTCGCAAACTTTGTCGGGCTTCATCCCAGGAACCTTTCAGCCAAATATCATGCTTCTAGGGCTTTTGGTATTTCAGGAGAGGTCGTTTAAAGGTTTTAACATATTTGACCCCTGTGACCTTGAATAAAGATCAAGGTCATTTCTTTTCGCAAACTTTGTCGGGCTTCATCCAAGGAACCTTTCAGCCAAATATCATGCTTCTAGGGCTTTTGGTATTTCAGAAGAAGTCGTTTTAAAGGTTTTAACAGATTTGACCCCTGTGACCTTGAATAAAGGTCAAGGTCATTTCTTTTCGCAAACTTTGTCGGGCTTCATCCAAGGAACCTTTCAGCCAAATATCATGCTTCTAGGGCTTTTGGTATTTCAGAAGAAGTTGTTTAAAGGTTTTAACAGATTTGACTCCTGTGGCCTTGAATATAGGTCAAGGTCATTTCTTTTCGCAAACTTTGTCGGGCTTCATCCAAGGAACCTTTCAGCCAAATATCATGCTTCTAGGGCTTTTGGTATTTCAGAAGAAGTAGTTTAAAGGTTTTAACAGATTTGACCCCTGTGACCTTGAATATAGGTCAAGGTCATTTCTTTTCGCAAACTTTGTCGGGCTTCATCCAAGGAACCTTTCAGCCAAATATCATGCTTCTAGGGCTTTTGGTATTTCAGAAGAAGTCGTTTTAAAGGTTTTAACAGATTTGACCCCTGTGACCTTGAATATAAGTCAAGGTCATTTCTTTTCGCAAACTTTGTCGGGCTTCATCCAAGGAACCTTTCAGCCAAATATCATGCTTCTAGGGCTTTTGGTATTTCAGAAGAAGTCGTTTAAAGATTTTAACAGATTTGACCCCTGTGACCTTGAATATAAGTCAAGGTAATTTCTTTTCGCAAACTTTGTCCGGCTTCATCCAAGGAACCTTTCAGCCAAATATCATGCTTCTAGGGCCTTTGGTATTTCAGAAGAAGTCGTTTAAAGGTTTTAACAGATTTGACCCCTGTGACCTTGAATATAAGTCAAGGTTATTTCTTTTCGCAAACTTTGTCGGGCTTCATCCAAGGAACCTTTCAGCCAAATATCATGCTTCTAGGGCTTTTGGTATTTCAGAAGAAGTCGTTTAAAGGTTAAAATAGATTTAACCTCACTGTGACCTTGAATATTGGTCAAGGTCATTTCTTTTCGCAAACTTTATTTGGCTTCATCTAAGGAAGCTACTGGTCAAATATGAAGTCTCTATGCCTGACGGTATTTTAGAAGAAGTTGTTTGAAGGTTTCGACATTTTTGACCCCTGTGACCTTGAAATTAGGTCAAAGTGATTTTTTTTCGCAAACTTTGTTCAGCTCCTTCCAAGAAATCTACCAGCCAAATTTCATGTCACTGGGCCTTTCAGTATTTTAGAAGAAGTCGTTTAAAGTAAAAAGTTGACGGACGCAGGACGGACGGACGACGGACGGACGACGGACGGACGGACGGACGACGGACGCTGCACCATCACATAAGCTCACTTTGCCCTTCGGGCCAGGTGAGCTAACAACCGTTTGAAAAACAATATAAGCACTTAAAATATATACATGTATACAGTAATTATATAATGAATATGTATTACCATCTGACCATTGTGCAAGTCTTGAAGAAAATCATACAATTATCCTAGAGTTAGTGGAATATATTTTGTTAAAAAAACACTGTTTTTACTGACACTTGTCTCTACTAACACCTGATGTTGAAGACACTCAATATAGTTCCTCTATCTCAAACGTTCTTTTCAACAGCCATATCTGATCAGTCTTCCTGCTGTCAGTAAAGAGAGTTATCCCCCTTGATGTCAATCTCTTGCCTCAATCATCGCCGGATACCCACGGTTGACCTCGCTTCGTTTACTCTGATAAGTGAGTAAGTGAAGCGAGATCAATCCTGGGTATCCGATGATGTATCTTAATTGTCATGTTTTGAATTGTAAAAGATTTTGGTCCAAATTATACTGAAATATGAGAACACAACCATTTTAAATCAGATAACTGCAATCTAACATTTCACAAACTCTGATTAAAATGTACTTTCATTTGAATTATCTCATTCTTGTCTGGTACTTAAGCAAATAAGCCTGCAAAAACTAACTGATATATCAAAATGATTTTCGATAAGGAAAAAAAAATGCTGTTAAGCTCCGTTTTAGTTTGAAGCGCAGCTATAAATACTCCATGAAGTTTATAGCAGAAAACCTCTATGATACAATGTACCAAGTTTAAATATTTAAGTAGAAAATAATTTTGTCAAGGCAAAGCATATTGCTGTCTCCAGAAAATATGCATGTAGTACAAAATACATTGTAATATTAAAATCACAATATATAATTCCCACATTTCCTCACATATTAATGAAGCATTCAGTCATGGTGATAAAATTTTTTGAGCGTAGAAATAATTTCTTTTCCTTTAATTATCTATTAGGCTGATCGATTTACAGTCATAACAACATTTTGTCTACTTAATTTCACAACAAAATATCTAACGTTTAATCATACAGTGTATTCCTCTTTATATCATGTTGCATTTGTCAGACAAAAACATGATATTAACATGAATATGACATTAAAAGAAATATGTTTTCCCATTAAATCTAGTGCATTTCCTATCTCCATAACTAAAAGTAAGCTATTCAATGTATATTTTGTCAATTAAAAATAATTTTTGGGGTTATTTTTTTTTATTTTCAAAGCAACATTTTGTACTATTTGTATCTGAAATCAATGGAAACAACATAATTTTCTGGATATTTTGTTATTGGCTTAAAAAAATGATATTAAGAGAAATTCACCTCAAAATACATGATATTAACCAAATATAATTACAGATTATATAGAGAGAAAAATGGTGTTTGGGAAGAACATGATATAAAGAGGAATGTGATATTAACAGGGGTGATATTAAGTGGAATCCACTGTATTAATCAGTCTTGTTGGCCCAGATATTAGAGCGGAGGGAATCTTGACAACAGTTTGAGGAACTGAATTCAGTATAAATGATCATTAATAAATTGATTGTACTAACATATGAATATCGGAGGAAGATTTTGCTTATTTGACCTCGTCTTAATAAGAAAATAAACAATTTACAAGAAATGGACTTTTAAACTGAACACAGATAAGCAACAAGATTTTAATTGAGAATTGCATCCTCTTCAAACTGTTAAAAAAATATTATGGCAAATATTTGCAATTCATAATTGCATCTACAAGAACATTCAAATTTGATTTTGTTTTTTGAAAACAATTTTAATCAACCATATATATTCTGACAATGTTTTGTTATTAATTATAATAATTACTTATTCATACAACGTATATACTATGGCACAAAACCACTATATAAAGCAGTATTAGCTGACATGGTAAAAATACAAACTTACATTACAACATTGTGAACTTTCACACACGAAAAATATCCATAAACATATTGATATTGATTTCTTGTAAAATTATATTCCATAATCTTGTAAATTGTATATCTGACAGTATATTTTGCTCTTATATAGAATATACACAGCTGAAGCATGTTTCTACGAATACATATTGGAGTCATAGCAGACAAAATTCTTAACACACATATATATACAAATGGCAAGTTGGTTTTGTTTTGATACGAAAAGCACTTTTCAATAACGTCCACCACCAAATTGAACTTCTTTGCATATTAAGAATTGAAAAGCGTTTATCACCGGGATCATGATCAAGTTATCAGGGTCAAGGTCAGGAAAACCATGACTTAAGGTCAAATTAACAGCAATTCATCATTACAATACATTTGTATTGATCTTCACAACCAATAACATGATGGTAAAAATCATACAATCTCTGACCTTGACAAGTTTCAACATAAAGCATTTTACTGAGAACATGACCTCGACTACCATACAACTTGGTCTAATATCAAAGTCTTCAGGTCATGACCTCTGACCACCATTTAAACTTGGTCTAATAACAAAGTCGCCAGGTCATGACCTCTGACCACCATTAAACTTGGTATTATGTTTAAAGTCTCAAGGTCATGACCTCTGACCACCATTATACTTTGTCTGATATCCAAGTCTCAAGGTCATGACCTCTGACCACCACCGTATGTTGTCAAAGTTTATATAAAGCACTAGGTTTAAGTGAGGAGTGTATAACATAAAATATTGTTCCATGATGAGATTTTGATCATATAGGCATCATGCTTTCTTTTCCATGCTCGAGTCCAGAACTTCCTCAAGCTGAGTACTGAGGAGGTGGCCCTGGGTAAGATGGGGGTGCTCCTGGGGGGTACGGTCCTTGGGGTTGAGCCTGCGGGTTGTAAGGGGGCTGTGCCATCTGTCCCTGTGGAGGAAACTGTTGCATCGGCTGCCCCCGAGGGGCTGAGGGGTATTGAGGGGCCTGAGGAACAGGTGCTTGCCTCTGAATGGTGACGGTTCTGGTGACCCCGGACAGTAAGGTCACTGGGAAGTCGTTGAATTCTTGTGTCTCGTCTATGCACTTGACTTTCCTGTGTGTCTATACAAAAACAAGATTAAAAAGTTACTTTTGCTTGTGAAGCATAGTACTTTTCATTTCTATATTCTACCCAATAAGTGCCTGTCTACATAAGCCTCCCCTTATTGCATTCTTAACAGCCAATCAAACAGGAGAGGTTTGAATGTGCATGCAAATGTACAATTTTAGTGGTACTCTTATTTTAGTGTTTTCCTGCTAAAAGAATTATGTAAAATTAGGATTGAGTCAATTAGTTTCTATATTATATAGATGTATTTTAACAGCAAGTATACATTGTGAGAGCACCAATTCAATATTGTGCTTATCTGTTTAAATGTGGCTACGCGCTAAAATTTGAGTGTGCCTAAATAAGTACATTATCATGTCGGACACTGGAGACAAAAGTTCAAGCTAGTCAGACTGGCAGACGGAAAGCAGGCCATTGACTTCCATTTTGTTGAATATTTGTGATCTCGGCGCTGATCGGCCAGTTTAAAATAGGAAACCAATCAGCGCCAGTCTGACTAGCTTGAACTTTTGTCTCCAGGGTCCGACATGATAATATAAGGACATGATTAAACACACAAGTAAGTTTGTTTTTTGTTGTAGTAACACTGTATTGAGGTTGAACTTTGTACATGCCGTGAGTAAGGAGATACCCACTAGGAATTTAGCGTGTTTTCCGTGGACAGCACAGTGTCCGACCAACTGAAATTTGACAGTTTTCTGCTGTTTCGTGATCTACAGAAAATTTTACGGCATGATACATGGTAAATGATATACCAAATTAAAGAGAAATTATTTCTCTGTCGATCAAGACCACTCCCAGTGAGGTATCTTTAACGGTCATGTCAAAATTACATGTTTCCCATAATTAGGTCGTGTCGCTGGGCCGATGGGGTTCAAAACCTTGTTAATATTATAGGTGTTTGACAGACGAGGCTTGTGCCTGTGACTCAACCAAGAAATCACAAATGTAGTAAATTGAACATGAATATTATTGAATAGGGCATTCATCATACCATTTTAAGATGTTTTAAAAAATAAAGATTTAAACCTGAAAATAATATTACAAGAATATATTTCAAAACAAAAAGTTTCACTTCTGAAAATGTTATAATGAATGCCCTATTTAATGCCAAGTCATTTATGACATTTTCAATTAAAGTGGTTGGTCCAAAAATCTCGACCTGTCTATAAAGGCAACCTGCCTATAGTGACCGTTTTTCTGTCTTCCCTTGAGCGGTCTTTATAGACAGGTTTGACTGTATATTTACAGTATTGTCCAATAAAAGGTACTTAAAAAAAACTTGTGACAACTTTTAACACATTCACTCCTGCAGACACATTTGAACTCTTCCAATTCAAAGATTGGAAGAGTTCAATCTGAAACTTCAGGGATGAATGAGTTACCTTGAAAGTTGCTATATGTAGTTATATATATGTTGAACAGACAAACAGTCTTTAGGTTAGTTTAAGTTGTTAAAACTTTTGAAATATCTGAAACTTGTATTCTCGAGGTAAAAACTATAACTAGAACTCACCACGTAACAAGGCCCGCCACACACCAGCCAGAGAGGAAAGCAAATGAAGATACAGAGGAGAGATGTACAACATTCCAACGGGGTCGTGTAATTGGTCACCCACAGGGTCATGTGACCTGAATCGTCGTTGGATCGATTGTCACAAAATGACACCTGGCTGTCGACGATGCCACTGTACCACTGTCGCACGCTAGGTCCAAAGTCCAACTGAAATATTTATACAACAATAAAAATAATTCGAGATCTTACATACAACTTTATCACAACCTAAAGGTCGTTGCAAAGCGGTTCACAAATTATAATCCGTGGTTATAGATTCTTAGCAACCAACCAATATTGTTCTTAACTACATGGGGAGCATACAACCGGTGGTGCTATTTCACGCTCACAGCTAGCATTCTACAATTTCTAGCACTATCCAATCATGTACTCATTTACTTAAGGATTAACCTTTGATTTTGTTTAGTTTATGAGATCATAAATCCAATGGAGCACGAGGTAAATTGCGTAAACGCGAAGCGTTTACGTTAAATTTACCGACTGCTCCATTGGATTTATGATCTCATAAACTAAACAAAATCAAAGGTTAATTCTTATATTTACAGTATTTTCCTGTAAATGGTTCATAATTTTTCTGTTCAATTTAGCCCAATCTGCAGATATTATTTCGTTTCAAAACTTACAAACGTGAAAACAGTTCAATAAATGTAACAGCATGAAATTTGCATAAGCGGTAGCTAGCTCCCCCATGTTAATTGTTGATGACGTCATACAATTGTGATTCGAACGGGATAATTTGCATAGCTCCGCCCTCATGTATTGTTGTCGACGTCATAGAAATTTTGCACGTTCTCAAGTATAGTTATTGGAAAATAACACTAGTTTGCAGTACAATGGTTATCGAGTGAATATCAGTGTAGACTGTACATATAGTTGAGTAGACTGGAACAATTAAGCAAAGTAAAGTATCTTGCTCAAGGATATAAGTTACACAAGTGCCGTGGCCAGTACCTTCGATCACAAGCCCAGCATCCTACCACACAGGTGTTAACCTTTGAAACCTCTAATGAGGGAGATCTTCCTCATTCCATATTTCCAATGAGGGAGAAAGTGCGTGAAATGCGACTGAAACTGCATTGCTCAATTTGTCTATCCCATTTTATGTATCAAAATAACTGAGGGAGTTTCCCTCGTAACTATGCCTCCTTGACTGACTGGTTATTACAGGGATAAATCTAGATTGAACGGGAAATTACCCACATAGTTACACATTTCAAACTTGAAAGCAAAGGGCCTGTTTCCAGTAATGTTAATTCTCCATAGGAGCCTGCCCCCGTGTAATTTCTTATCTAGCTCAACTTCAGTGTTTTTCTTTTCCGAAGAATAATTTTACACCTTTCCGACACCCAGATTTCATAATCTCAGTGAAAATGTATTTTTATAAAGTTGTCATTTTGAGCATCAAAGACATAAGGTCGTAAATAAAGAAGGTTATATCAAAATTGTAATTCGCAACATAGTATAAATTTCTTTTGATAAATATTTGCAAAACATTGTGTTTATTCATAAAACATAAAAAAAAAATATTCTTGGATGAAAATGCACTTGCAGGGACACAATTATGAAGAAAAATGCCATAAAATTGCAATTTTTTCCCGTTATATAGTTTTGGATGCAAATTTCCATCAGAAAATCGGATAGAACTTTACTTGTTTCATATGTGTACCAAAAATCAGCTAATTCCATGTGGTGGAACGTTCTCATATCGCCGCCTGAATGTGGTTGTAAATTGAAAGAAAAGGGGAAATGAGTAACAACCTTGTCTGTCCCCTATTATATGGCTTATTATATACAAAATTTTATATTGAATATCAGAGCGGATATTTTCATGACAGTTTTATGATATCTAACCACTAAATAAACAGTATCGATATAAAGATTTACACTGAGGACACGGGCCTGATACATGAATACTGTTCTATCTCAAGTTGTCCTCTTCTGAATTTTCTGATCGTGTGGCCTTGTACATTTATCAGTATCTTATTGTCTTTGTCTATACGTTTACAGAATCATTGACTCGACGCTTGCTATTCTTGTCTCACTTTCCTTGTTTTATTGTCCCATCTCCAAAGCGTTGTGGCTCTGTCAGGGTTGGAACCCTGACTTCTCTCACTTTGTTTGTGCCTGCCGACCACGCCACATCGAATGGATAGATTATCCATATGAAATACTTTATTTTGTTCTAAGTAATCAATCAATTCTGCGCTTCTTGGAGGTATTGAATGTGATTTATTATATTGTCTTGTTATTTTGTGTAATTAGTTGTTCGTTATTTATCACACATTTTCGCATAATTGTACCAAACTACTAAGTATTAGCTGTTTACAGCAATCATCGGTGGCTTGCTATTTTGTTACTTTATTGATGCTTCATAATCCAATCATTATTGTTTCAAGATGGAGGGTAAATGTGTTGGAGAAGGCTGTCAAGTATACTATACAAGAAACGTAGTGGCAATAAGAACAGAAGTGCACGCAATGTAAATAGTCCACAATATAAATGGCTCCTAAATACGCTGGTGCAACAAGGATTGATGTCAGCAAAGGAACAAGCACTTATTTGCCAGAAGTGCTACATGAAGTATCTTCAGAACAAAAATCAGCCTGAACCTGAGCAGAACAAGAAAATAGAGGAAGAAGACGACTCCCCGTCTCATATCCTGCCGTTGCTGACCCATCACGATCTTTTTAATGGATCATCTTCACATATAAAATGCTGTCTCTGTCTTGTCACCTTTGCAATAAATGGAACAAAATCATCAGTCTTACCAAAACGTGCAAGACATCACCTGATTTATTCACACAATCTGTGGTGTCCCACCTCATCCCGTGTCTGCTCCATTCACCTTATTGGTAACGACTTACACAAATGTAGATCCGTCTACAGAGGTTGTCCTTGATGGTAGAGGTTCCTTGGAATCTCAGTTACCATCAAAATCGTCCGAAATCATTAATGACCTCCTAGAGGTGTCGCACGTCCTTTCAGATAACCAGTCTGCGTTTGCAATAAGCTTTCCTTCTCTTGATGACTTGTCATGCATGGCCTGGACAGATCAGTTCCTCGAAATCCACTTGCACTGTTCCCCATATCTTTCATCTGGTATATATACCAAGACTACACAGGATGCTCTATTACTGTTCTGGGTAAAACTTGATCACTTGACAAGAGAACATTTGCTCAGGCATAATACTGTCTTTTGAGATGCATTTTTTGGAGATAAAGCCACTGCCATATTAGATGGCACCTATATTTATATCCAGAAAAGCTCCAACCACAAGCTCCAGAAAATGTCCTACTGTGGCAAGAAGAAGAGAAACTATCTCAAATTCATGAGCATCGCCTTACCAGATGGCTACATTCTGGACACAGTAGGACCATTCACTGGCAGGGAAAATGATGCTACAATTACAAAAATAATTATGGACAAGCTAGTTATTTGGCTACAACCAGATGACAATGTTGTCGTTGACCAAGGTTTTAGAGATGTCCTACCAGTTCTCGAAGCCTCTGGCCTCAATGCTAGCATGCCGTCATACCCGAGACCCGGTCAAGTCAACATTCTGACGTCGAAGCAAATCTAGACAGAACTATCACCAAATCGAGGTGGATTGTGGAATACTGTCATGGTCGTCTGAAACACTGGACGTTCTTCCGAACGCAATTGGTGTCTAACAGCTTTATCAATGTCATCGAGGCTTTGCTTCGAACCATCACAGCCTGTCTGAATGGTATTAGAGGACCGATCTACCAGAGATTTCCAGAGAGAGATGCCAAAGATAGGCTAATGGCTGAACGTATGAAGGACCATTTGACAACACCGAATGGTTTAGCTTAGAGAGTCAAGACAGATCCGGATCTATCTAGACGAACAAAGTCCGAGTTTGTCAAGATGGATGCATATTCCGTACTGTTTCCCGGTCTCGATCTCGATTACTTGAGAACCATTACATGTGGAACGTATCAGATATCTCTGGCGCCTGGTTACATCGCCGAACATTTAAGTGATGACGGAGACTATGAGGTGTGGCTTTACCAGCACTCCCCAGACCTTCACTGATGTCAAATACATTCTCGACACAAAAGCCAAATGAAATATAACGTTTGGATACAGTTCACCGTTTCACCTGATGATGAGGCCCCAATAAAGGACTACTACTGCCAGTGCCAAGTTGGATAGAGAACGATGGGAATGTGTGCGCACATCTCTAGTAACTTGTACTACCTTGGGTATTACAGGGCGCTGGAAAACCCTCGACCATTACAACCACAGGTGAAGAAACTCCGACAAAACTTGAAATAGTTTTCCATGCGGCAACAGAGTGCATATGTCGAGAGTATGTTTGGGGCTCGATATCAAAGATTCCCGTTACCATGTGACTAACCAAACTTATAAATATAGGTATTATACAATCGCCCGTAGCTATGAACACTCCTTGATAATGCGAAAAACAAACCAAAATCATAAGGAACACGTTTTGTTTGTTTGTTCTGTCTATTTGTAAGCCAATGTCTTCAACCACAGGGACTTGTGAAGTAGCCATCTTGGATTTTTTTATGAAAAAGTGTTTCACTCACTTTTCTTCATATCTGTGTACATATTCTAAACATACCGAGCAAATACTCTCGTGTTTTTGTTAATTATCTAAAGAAAGTCGAAAATCAGCAATTCAACCATAGGCTAATTCAACCCAAGATTTGAAAATGTTCCACCACTTACATATTGATGATTTTTCCTCTCATCAATAGCATATAACGTACTGTTTAATAGGATAAAAATATATACTTTATACTTTATAGATTTGTGACCACAACGGCATGGGTAATGCACCATCAACAGGAAATTTGAATCAGAGAAGGGGCCATTTTGGAAACAGGCTCTTTCTAGTGAAAAGAGCAAAGGTAATCAGAACAAATCTGAAGGATGCTTATGACGCATGCAAAGTTTGATGGCAATCAGATCGAAGGATTGTTGGTTCGGGTCTTGGAACCTTGAACTTTTTTTATTATTATAATTATAAAAGGATTATAGACTGTTTTTACCCTCTATGTGTTTTACATTCAATGTTGTATAAAAGCTGTTCTTTTACACAAATAAATGCTGTTATAATGTATTTTGATACTGTGAAAGGATCTTAAAAATTGTTTTCATTTCATATACATGTGTTTGAAGAAACTTGCCTCAATTTTTTTCTTCAAGCTAGCGAGAGCCTGAGGCTCACTAAACTAAAAAGAAATTCAACAAAACTTATTTCATAATTCATATGAATTGGAAACTCATTTAATATGTATCTATCTCATGTAAAAAGTCATGGATGTTTTTTGTCTTACATACCTTCATACAAAAGTTCTTCCCTTCCTGCATATATTGCATGGCCTGGGTTAGTTTGTTGGTGATCATCTCCCGAATTCTGGGGTGACGTGTGTTCACCAGCACAGCAAACTCATCTGTTATAATCAAACATTTAAAATCAATCTTGTCCGAAAAGGGTAACTGACTGATTTATTTTCGTCAAAAAAGCTCAAGGGAAAAGTTGATATTTTCAAAAAGGTAGTCAGTCAAAACGTATTTTCATGATTTTTGAGCTTATACAATTGAAGATAGTTGAAATGACTATGAGAGAAAAACACTCTTTCATTACAGCAGGAATTCCAACACTCAGGATATTCAAATCTAAAAACCACTCACGTGGAATTTCCCTATCTTACATTCCTGGTCATGAAATGGTCTAATAATATTTTAATACCATAAACATCATTGTTGAGCCTCTTTCAATTAGGTATGTATTTTTCTTTACTGTTTTTAATAAAAATTGATCCCACACATAATTACCTAGCTATCTTTCATAGTATGTCAAGGGGATCTTTTCTTCTTTGCTTCTATGTTTTTTATCAATATTTTAAACACTAGATGGATGAAAAATTAAACTACACATATGGCAATGAAAAAATATTATTTAAGAAAATGACCTTTCCACTTCTTGCGTACTTTGACCACAACGTAGTTGTCGGTACGCTGGTGTTCCACTTTGATGTGGAACAAGATCGGCATATTGAGCAGGTCATTGGTCAAGCGATGTAGTTCTTCGATGTTTTTCACCGTCAGCTCACTGTAAATTAAGGAAAAAAAACAATTGATTCTGAACATATATATCCTAAATTTAAAGTAACACTGAACTGATTTTTGAACCGTTTTCCGGTATGTGGATTTGCTAACCGGATAGTGCTCTTACCCGTAATGTAACCAGGTACTTGTGAACCTGTTAACGTTCCAGCCCTAGTTTTTGAGCGAAAAATCTACAAAGGGTCATTACTCTGTAAATAATGCACAAATAGATTTGGTCATCGAACTAATCCCAGCCCTCATGACACATCGATCAATTTACAATTTATTTTCATGGGTCCTTTTTGTAAATATTGCTGAAAACTATGGGTACCACAATGTTAAATTGAAGTATTTCAATAATTTCTATGAGTCCTTTCATAATTTTATGAGTACTAGACTCGGGACTCGCACGTAGATTGATCACTGTGGCAATAAACATTCAGATGTTTTGAATTAATCTGTAAATAAAAAAGAAAATGAATATGATAGTTTGTAAATAGTTTGGAATTTATACCTTAAAAGATACTAAGTTTTGGAGAGGATCGAAACCAAAGTGTGCCTAACCGTCGTCTCAAAGGGACATAACTTTCTGAAAAGGGGAGGTAACTCAACTTGATATAGATTACACACATCTACAATGTACATGTATATGGATATTAATTATTGCCAGAAATTGATATTCCCTCAGCAGATTAGGAGGAGTAGCCAGTACATCATTGTGTCTACTAACGGACATACAGATTGACAGACAACCAGATTCCAGTATACCACCACCCCGCCTCCCACTCATTGAAGAGGGGCATATATAATTAAGAAACAGCTGGATGCTCATTGGCTTTAATTGGCCTTTTTTTCCCTCTTGGATAAGATTTTGCTGTTTCCACTTGGTTATGATCATTGAAACACCTGTAGAAAAAGTATTGCCGTGTAAACTAGCTTTGATCCGTTTGAGTAAACATCTCTGTACGTTGGTTGATCATAATAGAATGTACGTTGCTAAATCATTGAAGGATTCATAAAGAGTTGGAGTTAGTTGCCTTACAAGTGTCTGCTATAGAGAATTTCACTTCAGATTATATAAACTTAGCATATTGCCTGTTGGGGGTGGAGAGCCATTTCTGCTATCATTATCACTATTATACAATTATAGCCTTTTGATAAGGTTGATACCACAGTTGCTTGAGTTTCTGTCAGTATATAAAAAAATGTTTATGTATAGAGCGAGCCGCGGCCCATTACAGAATGTAATGCATTATTGTAATGGGAGGCTCACGTCACACATATATATTTATTGTTTACTGACAGAAACTCAAGCAACTGTGTTGAAACAGTTTTCTCAGGTCGATAAAACCATGTATTAACTGAAATCAAAAGGCTATAATAGTTAAATTATCAATTGATATTTTTAACTTTTAAATTCTGACTACAAGAGAATGAATTTTTCAACAACATTTAATCAAATTCTCAATCAATATTATAACAATACAAAACAAAATATTGGTTAATATTTGATTCTACCAGGTGGGTATAACACCAGATTGACCTCATTAAAGGTCCTTAATTTTTATATTAGACATTAAACTTGTTTGCTAACCACTGAAATTGTATTATATCAGTAAATCTATAATTATAAGCATGAAATTTACAGAGGCGACGTCACAATCATTTTGACATCATTAACACAATAATAACTCAGTGTTTCTAAAAGTAGGAACATCAGGTAATTAACATCACAAAATATTGACCTCCACGTGATAAGGTTTTGTGTAAAAAAATAAAAGATTCATAATAAATGATAGCATTTTAGAAAATAAACCATTTTAAGCTCAGCATGCAAATGCAAGTAAAGAAATACTGAAATAATAATGTGTTGACATTGCAAAAGTCACTCATGCAAGAGCATTGATCACCTTCTACAGCTGTGAGTTTGTATCACTGCACAAATGTTCACTGATGGGGCCCGGGCCCGCCTTACAAGTGTCTGCTACCACGGACTTAAGTCCGTGCTGCTACAGGGAATTTCCCTTTATAATTTATATATATGCACAATTATCTCCCTTGCATCATTGTCGAGCATCACAATATTATGTGCTTTTTCAATGAATTGAATAAATTTGAACACTTTCCTATAAGGTAATTTAATATGCAGGAACGTTTCCTAATTATAATTGTTAGCCATCGAAGTGAACAGAAACAATGACATGTCAATATAACTGTGAAATGCTTTATCAACACATAAAATTACATCATGGAATCAACACAAAGAAATGGCGGCGCCCTATTCAGCAGTCACCTACCTGAGTTTATGACTGATCAGCGCTCCTGACACATCAAACACTTTGTCGGACTGATGAGCCACATCTCCTGGACGGACAGTGGATTCGAACAAGTTGTACAAGAGCGGCGGACAAGCCTGAAACTGGGACCACAGCATCGCCGTGTACGGCGGGATGTCTTGAAGTTCCACAGCATGTGTCGCCATCTTTTGACAGTTGTTTGTGTTTTACGCCTCTGACAGCGAACAGCGACGTTTAAAACCCTTTAAGTGATATGAACTGGTCACTTGCGCAGCATCCAAACACGCCTAAACAAAACAATATGTCTTCAGGTTTTACCGATAACTCAGCACATCCTTTTTCTGACGTAGGCCCTATGTTTTTATTAATTTTGCTATTGCGAAAACGGCGTCAACTTCCGTGTTGATAGAGGCTCGATAAGGGTGAATATCCGAAATTTCAGAAAGGCTGTCACTAAGTACTGCTATCTGATATGAAACGAAATAAGCAAATACAATAACACAAAAAATCCACGATACTTATGTAGAATAAAACCGGTATACTCGAATAAATATTATTTATGCACTATATTGATATCGATGAAATAATTCTCCCCGTTAGGCCTCAACCAACGAATTGGGGCCGTGGTTAACGCATTCGACTTCTATCCAGGAGGCCGGGGTTCGATTCTCGGAAATTAGACAATCACATTTTTTCCACTAGTTTTTATTTTAGTTTTCACAACCAAATTTTACATATGCATGTAATAAACAAATTACTTTAACGCATATATTTTAGACACAAAATAACATTAGTCACGAATCCTCTTTTTCAAGCAACAAACGCTTTATGCCTTATAAGAATAGACAGATCATATTTTCTTTTTTCTCTCTTTCTTTTCTATCATAGAAAACAAGAATAAACATATTATTTTTCTTTTTCTCTCCCTATTTTCTTTCATTGAAAACAAGAATATTTTTTGTTCATAAGCCGAAATTTTATTACTCAAATCATACATTGGCCAACCAGGAAACCAATTATTTTTGTTAAATCTTCCTCCGATTGAATTCAATTGTCCGTACTGTTGATTTATCTATTCTAAATAAGCAACAAACGAACATTTAAAATTACATCGTTTATAGGGTTTGTTCCGTTTTACCTCGATTTTCCGGTCCAGTTTCACGGTAAATGTATAAAGTCTGCTGGAAAAGAAAGGAAGGCCGCTAGTATTCTTTCTGCTCTCAGATATAATTTGTAATGATTTCTGTTACAACTAAGACAACGAAAACCATTTATCATAGGAAGATGTCTGATCTTACATCTGTTATCCTCCATATCCAGGGTCACGATCGCCTACGCTCTCTACCACTCTGGAACTTTCATGGCAAAACTGAAAGCAAGCGCAAACGACTTTAAAACCTATCAATATTTACCGTTAGGTGACCGTGAGATTCATTTGATGTACATCAAAGGGTCGAACGAGTCTTCTTGACTCATCAACAAGGCGGAGCAAACGGAGCCTTCTGTTTTGCCATGACATATTCCAGAGGTGTAGAGAGCGTAAATCCTGGATATCGAGGATGATATCTGCGCGTAAATGAGAAAAGGGGCTGGTGGTGAGTTTCCACCAAGACAAATGCACTGTCCTAAAAGTTCTTAACTGGCGACAAAGCTAACTATCACTCCAGTTGTCAATTTCGTGGTCTAACCTAGAAATTACCGACTCGGTAAAATAGTACTCTACCGTTGTGTCAACAAACCAAATCAAACTTGAAATTGAACAAACAAATTTTATACATTCTATCTTTGTCTCATCTTTTAAATATGTTTTATGAAATATTTCAGAAAGTGTACTTCATTAGACTAGATAAAGAAAACATACCCTACCGAACCATCTGTGACCTTTAACAAATAAAAGTGGCCCAAATCTGGATCTCTTATCCTTTAGTCAACTGCATAATGAACATTGAAAAAAAAAGAGTGTTGACTGTTAAAGGCAATCGATTCTTATGCTTTCTACATCGATACTTAACCAGTTTTCAAACTTGAGTATCAAGAACACATTGTGCAACACTCTTAGCTAACTTTGCTTTTGTTTTCATACGAGAAGCTTATCAGGACCATCGTTAGGAACCCACGGTACACTTCTCTGACGGTGCAAACGTCAGAGAAGTGTACCGTGGGTTTCCGACGATGATCAGGACAGGTAACACAATACCTTTCAAAATATTTAATTCCATAAGTATACTGCAATGTGTTGACACACACAAAATCTATTGTTACCTGGTTCTCTATATAAATAGATATTCAGTTACTTTGACTATTCCATGGTCATTCCAATGTATTTCATATACATGGACAGCCATGAATTAGTTAATCTATTTGACCGGTGACGTCATGAACTAATACACGTGTGCCCAAGCGAAATATATATATGTGATCTTGATTAAAGTGTTTTGTTTACATGAAGACGACATTTTCTGACTGTAGACATTTGCGTATGTCTTAGAAATGAGTGATGAACACGGTTCAGATTAATTCTAGACCTTTAAATTAAAGGTAACAAAACAGTTAATTTATGCCCTTCCAATAAGTCAATAGTCAAAACAGTTTCCCCTCGTTTTTGACTATTGGTTGAAAGGACATGAATTAACTGTATACTATCAGACACTGCCTCAATGAAATAAATTAATCGTTTGACATATCAAGCTGAAATTTGACCATTATTTTCACTGGGGTTTTACAAACCCAATAACTTAAAAAGAAAAATTAAAACTTTTGATTTAATACATGTTTTTTTAATTATAAAATTTCACTATGCTTTGTCATAATATATAATAGTCATTATTATGGATACAAGTATTGTCAAGGCCACATGTGCCTGTGGAACAGACAGCTACACAACAGACGCACTTACAGATAATGTTACAGACAATCCCATAATAGAACTAAGCACAGATACGTAAAAGACATGCATTAAAAACAAGATGGCCCTCTCGGAGTTACTTCTATCGGACAGGATATATAGTTGTGGTTTTATTCAATACACACCTTGATGAAGTCACTAACCAACTATGTTGTAATCCTAGGAGGACGAAACAGCTGCATGATGCAGTTTAATTCGTTTTTCGGCATACTGTATCTATTACTAAATTTAAGAGGTGCAGGATATGTGTGTGTTACGTCATCTTTATGATAGGGGGTGGCAGACTGTGCTGGTGGATTTTTTTAGTCCCCGCGGTTTGCTTGAGCCTCCATAGCCACAGTTAATCTCATTTGAGTTGTGGCATGGTACTTAATATACACATTTTTATAGTACACGACTTGAAATTATACAGAATTAGTTTAATTTTACTTCTAAATTAATAAATTAAAAGGGTTTTACGCACTTAACCCTTCTGCTTCTACATTAGTTAAGAAATTTTGGATTCCTACCTTTTGGCCCCTAGCATCACTAAAGAGTTCAAGGAGGACGAAACAGCTGTATGATGCAGTTTAATTAATTTTTTTCGGCATTTTGTATCATGAGTGTGTTACGTCATCTTCGCAAGTGTATATTAATATCCACTCTCCTCTTTTTTGAAGCTCATTGTTCCACATAGCTCTCAATCTGATTAAAATACAGATCCTTGTTCTCACTCGGTTTTACCACAGGGACCTGAGAATTTGTTACAGCTAGTATTGGACCTAAAATAGTGTGTTTAGAGTAATTTTACACATTTGGGGGGGGGGGGTTAAGATTAAAAATGCCCCCCTCAATGGTCATAAAAGCTAACGGGTGGAAAGCTTTCCAGATCGAAAAATCGACCCCACCTACCTTTCTTGCATCAAAAATCACATTTCTAGTTGAGGTACGAAAAAACGTTTGGTACCGTTGGAAAGATGGATAATTTTTATTTTATAAACCTCTTAAATGCAAGTAATATGTATCTTCCTTCCGCAGAAATTATCTCCATTTCCTCCATAAACACGCAAAATTTCCGTGTCTCAAAGTTTTCGGCGGCCTGCCGGCCAGTTTAACATATTCATTGCGGTTGACGCCACCCCGCGTGCTGATCTTTTGCTATCATTAGATGCCTAAATGTAAAGGAAGACCGCCATCCAATGACAGCGTACGGCCACCGCGTGCAGTGACGACAAAACGCAGTGAATATGTTAAACTGGCCGGCAGGCTGCCGAAAACTTTGAGACACGGACATTTTGCGTGCTTATGGAGGAAATGGAGATAATTTCTGCGGAAGGAGGATACATTTGACTTGCATTTATGAGGTTTATTAAATAAAAATTATCCATCTTTCCAACGGTACTAAGCGTTTTTTCGTTCCTCAACTAGAAATGTGATTTTTGAAGCTTTCCACCCTTTAGCTTTTATGACCATTGAGGGGGCATTATTATCGAAAATTGATCTTAACCCCTCAAATGTGTAAAATTACCCTAAACTCCTTATTTTAGGTCCAAAATTAGCTGTAACAAATTCTCAGGTCCCTGTGGGTTTTACAAGGATCTGACAACATCACATAAATGGTCACGTTCAGACGACCTTTGTCGCCTCTTTACTTAACACTAAAAAATATTTTCCAATGACCTGTCATCTTGCAGCAAGCCATTTCGTCACATTATTCCACATGAACATTTTGGTGACGAAATGACTAAAAGGACAAATGCAAGCTTTGTCACCTCAAAATTTCACTGTCAATATTCAATCTGATTAAAATCATATCTTGATCTCCGCGCCGTTCCGTAAAACTTCTCTCTGCTGCGTTAAGATCTGAGAAAATCCCATAGGGAGTCACGTCCTGATGACCCTTTGCATTAGCCAATCAAATTACTACTGTCAGAATCTTGACAGTGACATTTTGAGGTGACAAAGCATACATAATCGCATTTGTCCGTTTAGTCATTTCGTCACCAAAAAGGTAATGTGAAATGATGTGACGAAATGGCTTACTAAAGATGACACGTCATTGAAAAATTATTTTAATTTTAAGTAAAGAGGCGACAAAGGTCATCTGAATGTGACCTCTTATAGGATGTTGTCGTTGTCAGATCCTTGTAAAACGGAGTGAGAACAAGGATCTGTAATTTAATCAGATTGTGTTAATATTCTGACAGTAATAATTAGATTGGCTAATGCAAAAGGTCATCGGGACATGACCCCCTATGGAATTTTCTCAAATCTTAACGCAGCTGAGAGAAGTGTACGGAACGGCGCGGAGATCAAGATATGATTTTAATCAGATTGACATAGCTCTGATATTTTAGCATTTCACAGAAAATTGCATGATTGTTTTGCGGACATTTTCCCTTATATGACGAGAGGGACATGAGAGTAAATAAACCCAATAAACGTCACTCAGACATTTACTGCTGATCTTTAGTAACAAGATCAATAGTTACACGTCAATACAGTGCCAAATTTCGAATCAACAAGAAGTTTGGCGATAAGGACGTTTTATTAAAGGCCCAATATACGTAACTTTCGGCAAAACTTGAAGCGAAAATCAAGAATAGTAAC
The DNA here is from genome assembly GCA_947623455.1 of Mimachlamys varia. Lineage (NCBI taxonomy): Eukaryota > Metazoa > Mollusca > Bivalvia > Pectinida > Pectinidae > Mimachlamys > Mimachlamys varia. The sequence goes on along the minus strand of OX392538.1, from coordinate 37,678,380 downwards.
TTATTATATTTATAGATTTAGTTACGATTAACTGATATCAGCAATATTCAAGATGAAATCTTGCGCGGTTACCAGTACAGCAGCAGTTGAAACACGGTATTTGTAAACACGCGTCCATTTCGAACTGTCTTCTACCTACGGCTTTGTTGTTGAAGTGGGCCCCACCTGAACTTATTTCAATTCTTTTGATTTTTTTTGTCAACAATTTTTTATTAGTTGCCGCTCAGTTTTACTTCGTTTTAGGCTTATTTTTGCATAGTTATCAACTGGATTTTTTTTCATAATTTTACAGAATCCCGAAAAATTTCTCGAAGTTACGTATATTGGGCCTTTAAATAAAACATAAAATTAGAATGTATGTAATATATAGACAAAATGTTATCAGGAATGCATCATTGTCAATCACAAAAAAGCCTTTCATGATATGATGTTGGTATGCATCACTGGGGACACCGGCAGTATCGGACTAACGGGCTAGTGTTATAGTGTCGAACCCTGTTAGTAAGTTATTTACTGAAGCTTGCACACATGTACTTTCAGACTGTATCGTCATGCCGCATACTAAAGGTCCATCCGGTTGGTATGGAAACGTCTCGGAAAGAAAAACAGAAAAGTTATTCCAGCCTGTGCTGTGTCGGCTATACGAAACCATTTCCCTTCTGAGCAGTATACAGGATTTAGGTATCCTCGTTTCTCCCATACACATTGAAACGTCCACAGTGGTTGTGATAACCCCACTGGGACTAAACTTCCCAACAGCAGCCCTCAGCCCACTAGCTATGGACGATGGTGGAATATCCATTTCCTGGGCTAGAACCTGTCTTGTTTGTCGAATCGTACTGAACTGCAGTCTTCGTATGATAACTTCTTCTAGGAGACCTGTTACATATTCTGAGGATAAAGAAAATACATATCTGTATTGGCCCAATAATACCTTAACCGTGCCAATGTTTATTTTTTTTAAATATGCAACTTTAAATAAAAAATACTTGTTTCTTGTATTGTTGACTTTAAATATGAAATTCATGTATATGTTTACAAATTATTTGCAAGAAATGATCCTGCTACTTCAATTTAGAAAATAACTTACCAAGGTTCTGCTTGGTTTTCAGTTCCTTTGGTACTGCATCCCCCTTCCTTCCTTTAGGAAATGATATCCTAAACTGTCCTTTTCCATCCTTCATAGCCTGGGGTCTCGATGAATTTGTATTAAAATGCAATGCCGCCAAGCATAGCCTAGAAGTACAATTGTTTTGAAAACGTGACAATTTGATCTAGATATGGATTAATTTTTGTAATTGATCCAGTTTAAATTTTGTTGGCATATAAACCTACCCCATTAAAGTAATTTTACATTTTAGTAGACATTCTCCATTTTATGAGACTGAACATGGATCAGACCATATAAAAAGTACAAAAGTTTAATATTAAATGAGTTGCAAAAAGTAAGAATTAATAGTCAGTATTCAGTCATTTAAAGCCTCCTCACATTGCCTTCATCTGGTGGTAGAAGTTAAGTAATGCGTTGATTTTGGAACAAATCCAAAACAAACTGGAGGTCTGCTCTGCTGGTGATAGCTTTGCAATGTCTTTCAACAATAGTTTGCTGCAAATTATCTTTTCCATCTCCTGGGACACTTTACTTCCTGTGGGATAAAATAACCACAAAAAATTAAAGAGTATGTTTAGTGTCTGTTAAGTGTCAAGTACATGATGCAAGGTTCCTTCTTGTATCACTATAAATATGAATATTAAGTGAAATAAAACTAAAAACACATACTATGAATATTAAATGAAATCATATCTATCTATAACAAGAATTACACATAATGATATGTTTGACCCACTGACAGGACTCCTGGCTCAGACACTTTATACTGCATCAGGAAGTTGTGTAGATATCCAGTGAAACCCATGCAAGGAAATAACTAAACATCTTTAATTCTTAACTATATTAACAACAATTTGAAACATATGTAGAGGATCTTATATGAGTGTCTATGTAATATTGAATTTATTAAACGAGTTTGATAATTTGATATGTCACGAGCCTTTAGGTGAGTGACATATTATATTATTTAACGAGTTTTGTAAATTCAATATTACATAGACATTTCTATATGACGTCACAATAGTGTTATTACACGTGTGTAATACAATATTTAAGACATTGCCGTATGGCATGACTGAACGGGTCAGTTATGTCATAAAATGTCATACTGCACATACCAGCAAATTTACATTTAAATAGACAGTTATTTCATGACCAAGAGAATGCAACACAGTTTGTGAGTCTATTTCTACCAATCTTACTGTAACCTCATGGACTTTGACTGATACCTATATCAAATTAAGATTACACTTACCTGGCTTGATCCAATCCCTGGAAATTTCTGGAAGTAGGCATGCTGTAAACAAAACTCCATGACCCTCATGAACATCAGTTATGTGGTCCCGGTTACTGGTCCACTTTTGACGAACAATTTCCCCATTTCCTTCACTGCTTGCAGCACACCAGTAAGCATGGTTACTGATTGACCTGGCCCATAGTGCTGCTTTGGCATACTTCTTTGCCTTGCCAAATGCTTCCAACTTCTTACAAACACCTTTGATATGTTAAAAAATAATTATGTTTGTTGCATTTATATTATTGTCTTTTTACATTTAACATGAAACAGACATTTTATTTCTCAAAAGAAAACTCTGAAACACTGATAAATGATTCATATAGGGACATGTATATATATATATGACTAATTAAGATTGATGTCCATAAGACTTATTAAATATCATTATAAAGGCTTGTTTCATATGGATTTAACAAACTCCCTCAATGAATTCAATATCACATTCATATTAGATCCTTTGCACATAAACATAAAAGTCTCTCATTTTTGTGAAAGTGTCCTTGTTCTTCCCCATATATTACAGACTTGTTTTCTCATTCACCCCTAAAATTTCATAATGGACTTTTTCCACCTTTGAATTGGAAGAATTCAAATGTGTCTTCAGGGGACTGGGGTTATGAGTTAAAAAAGACAATTTTATAAAAATAAATAAGAGAATACCGAAGCGTTAACAAAATCATAATCCAAACTCAAAATCGATTATACCAGGGGCAAAATATGAACAAAGGAAAGATTAACATGGAGACCCTAGCAAAAGTACAAGAGAATAAGACCAGGTGTTCCGGAAGAGTAAGCGTCTTCTGCTTCTGTTTCCAACTGTGGCACAAGGAATTACTTCCAAGTTTCATATCATATGCATACATGTAAATGTACTAATTTGAAAGTCGAAGAAGGCACACATGCACATGTAGTCATATGTCTTACCTGAACAGTGACATTTTGAGGTGACAAAGCATACATAATCGCATTTGTCCGTTTAGTCATTTCGTCACCAAAAAGGTAATGTGAAATGATGTGACGAAATGGCTTACTAAAGATGACACGTCATTGAAAAATTATTTTAATTTTAAGTAAAGAGGCGACAAAGGTCATCTGAATGTGACCTCTTATAGGATGTTGTCGTTGTCAGATCCTTGTAAAACGGAGTGAGAACAAGGATCTGTAATTTAATCAGATTGTGTTAATATTCTGACAGTAATAATTAGATTGGCTAATGCAAAAGGTCATCGGGACATGACCCCCTATGGAATTTTCTCAAATCTTAACGCAGCTGAGAGAAGTGTACGGAACGGCGCGGAGATCAAGATATGATTTTAATCAGATTGACATAGCTCTGATATTTTAGCATTTCACAGAAAATTGCATGATTGTTTTGCGGACATTTTCCCTTATATGACGAGAGGGACATGAGAGTAAATAAACCCAATAAACGTCACTCAGACATTTACTGCTGATCTTTAGTAACAAGATCAATAGTTACACGTCAATACAGTGCCAAATTTCGAATCAACAAGAAGTTTGGCGATAAGGACGTTTTATTAAAGGCCCAATATACGTAACTTTCGGCAAAACTTGAAGCGAAAATCAAGAATAGTAACTTATTATATTTATAGATTTAGTTACGATTAACTGATATCGGCAATATTCAAGATGAAATCTTGCGCGGTTACCAGTACAGCAGCAGTTGAAACACGGTATTTGTAAACACGCGTCCATTTCGAACTGTCTTCTACCTACGGCTTTGTTGTTGAAGTGGGCCCCACCTGAACTTATTTCAATTCTTTTGATTTTTTTTGTCAACAATTTTTTATTAGTTGCCGCTCAGTTTTACTTCGTTTTAGGCTTATTTTTGCATAGTTATCAACTGGATTTTTTTTCATAATTTTACAGAATCCCGAAAAATTTCTCGAAGTTACGTATATTGGGCCTTTAAATAAAACATAAAATTAGAATGTATGTAATATATAGACAAAATGTTATCAGGAATGCATCATTGTCAATCACAAAAAAGCCTTTCATGATATGATGTTGGTATGCATCACTGGGGACACCGGCAGTATCGGACTAACGGGCTAGTGTTATAGTGTCGAACCCTGTTAGTAAGTTATTTACTGAAGCTTGCACACATGTACTTTCAGACTGTATCGTCATGCCGCATACTAAAGGTCCATCCGGTTGGTATGGAAACGTCTCGGAAAGAAAAACAGAAAAGTTATTCCAGCCTGTGCTGTGTCGGCTATACGAAACCATTTCCCTTCTGAGCAGTATACAGGATTTAGGTATCCTCGTTTCTCCCATACACATTGAAACGTCCACAGTGGTTGTGATAACCCCACTGGGACTAAACTTCCCAACAGCAGCCCTCAGCCCACTAGCTATGGACGATGGTGGAATATCCATTTCCTGGGCTAGAACCTGTCTTGTTTGTCGAATCGTACTGAACTGCAGTCTTCGTATGATAACTTCTTCTAGGAGACCTGTTACATATTCTGAGGATAAAGAAAATACATATCTGTATTGGCCCAATAATACCTTAACCGTGCCAATGTTTATTTTTTTTAAATATGCAACTTTAAATAAAAAATACTTGTTTCTTGTATTGTTGACTTTAAATATGAAATTCATGTATATGTTTACAAATTATTTGCAAGAAATGATCCTGCTACTTCAATTTAGAAAATAACTTACCAAGGTTCTGCTTGGTTTTCAGTTCCTTTGGTACTGCATCCCCCTTCCTTCCTTTAGGAAATGATATCCTAAACTGTCCTTTTCCATCCTTCATAGCCTGGGGTCTCGATGAATTTGTATTAAAATGCAATGCCGCCAAGCATAGCCTAGAAGTACAATTGTTTTGAAAACGTGACAATTTGATCTAGATATGGATTAATTTTTGTAATTGATCCAGTTTAAATTTTGTTGGCATATAAACCTACCCCATTAAAGTAATTTTACATTTTAGTAGACATTCTCCATTTTATGAGACTGAACATGGATCAGACCATATAAAAAGTACAAAAGTTTAATATTAAATGAGTTGCAAAAAGTAAGAATTAATAGTCAGTATTCAGTCATTTAAAGCCTCCTCACATTGCCTTCATCTGGTGGTAGAAGTTAAGTAATGCGTTGATTTTGGAACAAATCCAAAACAAACTGGAGGTCTGCTCTGCTGGTGATAGCTTTGCAATGTCTTTCAACAATAGTTTGCTGCAAATTATCTTTTCCATCTCCTGGGACACTTTACTTCCTGTGGGATAAAATAACCACAAAAAATTAAAGAGTATGTTTAGTGTCTGTTAAGTGTCAAGTACATGATGCAAGGTTCCTTCTTGTATCACTATAAATATGAATATTAAGTGAAATAAAACTAAAAACACATACTATGAATATTAAATGAAATCATATCTATCTATAACAAGAATTACACATAATGATATGTTTGACCCACTGACAGGACTCCTGGCTCAGACACTTTATACTGCATCAGGAAGTTGTGTAGATATCCAGTGAAACCCATGCAAGGAAATAACTAAACATCTTTAATTCTTAACTATATTAACAACAATTTGAAACATATGTAGAGGATCTTATATGAGTGTCTATGTAATATTGAATTTATTAAACGAGTTTGATAATTTGATATGTCACGAGCCTTTAGGTGAGTGACATATTATATTATTTAACGAGTTTTGTAAATTCAATATTACATAGACATTTCTATATGACGTCACAATAGTGTTATTACACGTGTGTAATACAATATTTAAGACATTGCCGTATGGCATGACTGAACGGGTCAGTTATGTCATAAAATGTCATACTGCACATACCAGCAAATTTACATTTAAATAGACAGTTATTTCATGACCAAGAGAATGCAACACAGTTTGTGAGTCTATTTCTACCAATCTTACTGTAACCTCATGGACTTTGACTGATACCTATATCAAATTAAGATTACACTTACCTGGCTTGATCCAATCCCTGGAAATTTCTGGAAGTAGGCATGCTGTAAACAAAACTCCATGACCCTCATGAACATCAGTTATGTGGTCCCGGTTACTGGTCCACTTTTGACGAACAATTTCCCCATTTCCTTCACTGCTTGCAGCACACCAGTAAGCATGGTTACTGATTGACCTGGCCCATAGTGCTGCTTTGGCATACTTCTTTGCCTTGCCAAATGCTTCCAACTTCTTACAAACACCTTTGATATGTTAAAAAATAATTATGTTTGTTGCATTTATATTATTGTCTTTTTACATTTAACATGAAACAGACATTTTATTTCTCAAAAGAAAACTCTGAAACACTGATAAATGATTCATATAGGGACATGTATATATATATATGACTAATTAAGATTGATGTCCATAAGACTTATTAAATATCATTATAAAGGCTTGTTTCATATGGATTTAACAAACTCCCTCAATGAATTCAATATCACATTCATATTAGATCCTTTGCACATAAACATAAAAGTCTCTCATTTTTGTGAAAGTGTCCTTGTTCTTCCCCATATATTACAGACTTGTTTTCTCATTCACCCCTAAAATTTCATAATGGACTTTTTCCACCTTTGAATTGGAAGAATTCAAATGTGTCTTCAGGGGACTGGGGTTATGAGTTAAAAAAGACAATTTTATAAAAATAAATAAGAGAATACCGAAGCGTTAACAAAATCATAATCCAAACTCAAAATCGATTATACCAGGGGCAAAATATGAACAAAGGAAAGATTAACATGGAGACCCTAGCAAAAGTACAAGAGAATAAGACCAGGTGTTCCGGAAGAGTAAGCGTCTTCTGCTTCTGTTTCCAACTGTGGCACAAGGAATTACTTCCAAGTTTCATATCATATGCATACATGTAAATGTACTAATTTGAAAGTCGAAGAAGGCACACATGCACATGTAGTCATATGTCTTACCTGAACAGTGACATTTTGAGGTGACAAAGCATACATAATCGCATTTGTCCGTTTAGTCATTTCGTCACCAAAAAGGTAATGTGAAATGATGTGACGAAATGGCTTACTAAAGATGACACGTCATTGAAAAATTATTTTAATTTTAAGTAAAGAGGCGACAAAGGTCATCTGAATGTGACCTCTTATAGGATGTTGTCGTTGTCAGATCCTTGTAAAACGGAGTGAGAACAAGGATCTGTAATTTAATCAGATTGTGTTAATATTCTGACAGTAATAATTAGATTGGCTAATGCAAAAGGTCATCGGGACATGACCCCCTATGGAATTTTCTCAAATCTTAACGCAGCTGAGAGAAGTGTACGGAACGGCGCGGAGATCAAGATATGATTTTAATCAGATTGACATAGCTCTGATATTTTAGCATTTCACAGAAAATTGCATGATTGTTTTGCGGACATTTTCCCTTATATGACGAGAGGGACATGAGAGTAAATAAACCCAATAAACGTCACTCAGACATTTACTGCTGATCTTTAGTAACAAGATCAATAGTTACACGTCAATACAGTGCCAAATTTCGAATCAACAAGAAGTTTGGCGATAAGGACGTTTTATTAAAGGCCCAATATACGTAACTTTCGGCAAAACTTGAAGCGAAAATCAAGAATAGTAACTTATTATATTTATAGATTTAGTTACGATTAACTGATATCAGCAATATTCAAGATGAAATCTTGCGCGGTTACCAGTACAGCAGCAGTTGAAACACGGTATTTGTAAACACGCGTCCATTTCGAACTGTCTTCTACCTACGGCTTTGTTGTTGAAGTGGGCCCCACCTGAACTTATTTCAATTCTTTTGATTTTTTTTGTCAACAATTTTTTATTAGTTGCCGCTCAGTTTTACTTCGTTTTAGGCTTATTTTTGCATAGTTATCAACTGGATTTTTTTTCATAATTTTACAGAATCCCGAAAAATTTCTCGAAGTTACGTATATTGGGCCTTTAAATAAAACATAAAATTAGAATGTATGTAATATATAGACAAAATGTTATCAGGAATGCATCATTGTCAATCACAAAAAAGCCTTTCATGATATGATGTTGGTATGCATCACTGGGGACACCGGCAGTATCGGACTAACGGGCTAGTGTTATAGTGTCGAACCCTGTTAGTAAGTTATTTACTGAAGCTTGCACACATGTACTTTCAGACTGTATCGTCATGCCGCATACTAAAGGTCCATCCGGTTGGTATGGAAACGTCTCGGAAAGAAAAACAGAAAAGTTATTCCAGCCTGTGCTGTGTCGGCTATACGAAACCATTTCCCTTCTGAGCAGTATACAGGATTTAGGTATCCTCGTTTCTCCCATACACATTGAAACGTCCACAGTGGTTGTGATAACCCCACTGGGACTAAACTTCCCAACAGCAGCCCTCAGCCCACTAGCTATGGACGATGGTGGAATATCCATTTCCTGGGCTAGAACCTGTCTTGTTTGTCGAATCGTACTGAACTGCAGTCTTCGTATGATAACTTCTTCTAGGAGACCTGTTACATATTCTGAGGATAAAGAAAATACATATCTGTATTGGCCCAATAATACCTTAACCGTGCCAATGTTTATTTTTTTTAAATATGCAACTTTAAATAAAAAATACTTGTTTCTTGTATTGTTGACTTTAAATATGAAATTCATGTATATGTTTACAAATTATTTGCAAGAAATGATCCTGCTACTTCAATTTAGAAAATAACTTACCAAGGTTCTGCTTGGTTTTCAGTTCCTTTGGTACTGCATCCCCCTTCCTTCCTTTAGGAAATGATATCCTAAACTGTCCTTTTCCATCCTTCATAGCCTGGGGTCTCGATGAATTTGTATTAAAATGCAATGCCGCCAAGCATAGCCTAGAAGTACAATTGTTTTGAAAACGTGACAATTTGATCTAGATATGGATTAATTTTTGTAATTGATCCAGTTTAAATTTTGTTGGCATATAAACCTACCCCATTAAAGTAATTTTACATTTTAGTAGACATTCTCCATTTTATGAGACTGAACATGGATCAGACCATATAAAAAGTACAAAAGTTTAATATTAAATGAGTTGCAAAAAGTAAGAATTAATAGTCAGTATTCAGTCATTTAAAGCCTCCTCACATTGCCTTCATCTGGTGGTAGAAGTTAAGTAATGCGTTGATTTTGGAACAAATCCAAAACAAACTGGAGGTCTGCTCTGCTGGTGATAGCTTTGCAATGTCTTTCAACAATAGTTTGCTGCAAATTATCTTTTCCATCTCCTGGGACACTTTACTTCCTGTGGGATAAAATAACCACAAAAAATTAAAGAGTATGTTTAGTGTCTGTTAAGTGTCAAGTACATGATGCAAGGTTCCTTCTTGTATCACTATAAATATGAATATTAAGTGAAATAAAACTAAAAACACATACTATGAATATTAAATGAAATCATATCTATCTATAACAAGAATTACACATAATGATATGTTTGACCCACTGACAGGACTCCTGGCTCAGACACTTTATACTGCATCAGGAAGTTGTGTAGATATCCAGTGAAACCCATGCAAGGAAATAACTAAACATCTTTAATTCTTAACTATATTAACAACAATTTGAAACATATGTAGAGGATCTTATATGAGTGTCTATGTAATATTGAATTTATTAAACGAGTTTGATAATTTGATATGTCACGAGCCTTTAGGTGAGTGACATATTATATTATTTAACGAGTTTTGTAAATTCAATATTACATAGACATTTCTATATGACGTCACAATAGTGTTATTACACGTGTGTAATACAATATTTAAGACATTGCCGTATGGCATGACTGAACGGGTCAGTTATGTCATAAAATGTCATACTGCACATACCAGCAAATTTACATTTAAATAGACAGTTATTTCATGACCAAGAGAATGCAACACAGTTTGTGAGTCTATTTCTACCAATCTTACTGTAACCTCATGGACTTTGACTGATACCTATATCAAATTAAGATTACACTTACCTGGCTTGATCCAATCCCTGGAAATTTCTGAAAGTAGGCATGCTGTAAACAAAACTCCATGACCCTCATGAACATCAGTTATGTGGTCCCGGTTACTGGTCCACTTTTGACGAACAATTTCCCCATTTCCTTCACTGCTTGCAGCACACCAGTAAGCATGGTTACTGATTGACCTGGCCCATAGTGCTGCTTTGGCATACTTCTTTGCCTTGCCAAATGCTTCCAACTTCTTACAAACACCTTTGATATGTTAAAAAATAATTATGTTTGTTGCATTTATATTATTGTCTTTTTACATTTAACATGAAACAGACATTTTATTTCTCAAAAGAAAACTCTGAAACACTGATAAATGATTCATATAGGGACATGTATATATATATATGACTAATTAAGATTGATGTCCATAAGACTTATTAAATATCATTATAAAGGCTTGTTTCATATGGATTTAACAAACTCCCTCAATGAATTCAATATCACATTCATATTAGATCCTTTGCACATAAACATAAAAGTCTCTCATTTTTGTGAAAGTGTCCTTGTTCTTCCCCATATATTACAGACTTGTTTTCTCATTCACCCCTAAAATTTCATAATGGACTTTTTCCACCTTTGAATTGGAAGAATTCAAATGTGTCTTCAGGGGACTGGGGTTATGAGTTAAAAAAGACAATTTTATAAAAATAAATAAGAGAATACCGAAGCGTTAACAAAATCATAATCCAAACTCAAAATCGATTATACCAGGGGCAAAATATGAACAAAGGAAAGATTAACATGGAGACCCTAGCAAAAGTACAAGAGAATAAGACCAGGTGTTCCGGAAGAGTAAGCGTCTTCTGCTTCTGTTTCCAACTGTGGCACAAGGAATTACTTCCAAGTTTCATATCATATGCATACATGTAAATGTACTAATTTGAAAGTCGAAGAAGGCACACATGCACATGTAGTCATATGTCTTACCTGAACAGTGACATTTTGAGGTGACAAAGCATACATAATCGCATTTGTCCGTTTAGTCATTTCGTCACCAAAAAGGTAATGTGAAATGATGTGACGAAATGGCTTACTAAAGATGACACGTCATTGAAAAATTATTTTAATTTTAAGTAAAGAGGCGACAAAGGTCATCTGAATGTGACCTCTTATAGGATGTTGTCGTTGTCAGATCCTTGTAAAACGGAGTGAGAACAAGGATCTGTAATTTAATCAGATTGTGTTAATATTCTGACAGTAATAATTAGATTGGCTAATGCAAAAGGTCATCGGGACATGACCCCCTATGGAATTTTCTCAAATCTTAACGCAGCTGAGAGAAGTGTACGGAACGGCGCGGAGATCAAGATATGATTTTAATCAGATTGACATAGCTCTGATATTTTAGCATTTCACAGAAAATTGCATGATTGTTTTGCGGACATTTTCCCTTATATGACGAGAGGGACATGAGAGTAAATGAACCCAATAAACGTCACTCAGACATTTACTGCTGATCTTTAGTAACAAGATCAATAGTTACACGTCAATACAGTGCCAAATTTTGAATCAACAAGAAGTTTGGCGATAAGGACGTTTTATTAAAGGCCCAATATACGTAACTTTCGGCAAAACTTGAAGCGAAAATCAAGAATAGTAACTTATTATATTTATAGATTTAGTTACGATTAACTGATATCAGCAATATTCAAGATGAAATCTTGCGCGGTTACCAGTACAGCAGCAGTTGAAACACGGTATTTGTAAACACGCGTCCATTTCGAACTGTCTTCTACCTACGGCTTTGTTGTTGAAGTGGGCCCCACCTGAACTTATTTCAATTCTTTTGATTTTTTTTGTCAACAATTTTTTATTAGTTGCCGCTCAGTTTTACTTCGTTTTAGGCTTATTTTTGCATAGTTATCAACTGGATTTTTTTTCATAATTTTACAGAATCCCGAAAAATTTCTCGAAGTTACGTATATTGGGCCTTTAAATAAAACATAAAATTAGAATGTATGTAATATATAGACAAAATGTTATCAGGAATGCATCATTGTCAATCACAAAAAAGCCTTTCATGATATGATGTTGGTATGCATCACTGGGGACACCGGCAGTATCGGACTAACGGGCTAGTGTTATAGTGTCGAACCCTGTTAGTAAGTTATTTACTGAAGCTTGCACACATGTACTTTCAGACTGTATCGTCATGCCGCATACTAAAGGTCCATCCGGTTGGTATGGAAACGTCTCGGAAAGAAAAACAGAAAAGTTATTCCAGCCTGTGCTGTGTCGGCTATACGAAACCATTTCCCTTCTGAGCAGTATACAGGATTTAGGTATCCTCGTTTCTCCCATACACATTGAAACGTCCACAGTGGTTGTGATAACCCCACTGGGACTAAACTTCCCAACAGCAGCCCTCAGCCCACTAGCTATGGACGATGGTGGAATATCCATTTCCTGGGCTAGAACCTGTCTTGTTTGTCGAATCGTACTGAACTGCAGTCTTCGTATGATAACTTCTTCTAGGAGACCTGTTACATATTCTGAGGATAAAGAAAATACATATCTGTATTGGCCCAATAATACCTTAACCGTGCCAATGTTTATTTTTTTTAAATATGCAACTTTAAATAAAAAATACTTGTTTCTTGTATTGTTGACTTTAAATATGAAATTCATGTATATGTTTACAAATTATTTGCAAGAAATGATCCTGCTACTTCAATTTAGAAAATAACTTACCAAGGTTCTGCTTGGTTTTCAGTTCCTTTGGTACTGCATCCCCCTTCCTTCCTTTAGGAAATGATATCCTAAACTGTCCTTTTCCATCCTTCATAGCCTGGGGTCTCGATGAATTTGTATTAAAATGCAATGCCGCCAAGCATAGCCTAGAAGTACAATTGTTTTGAAAACGTGACAATTTGATCTAGATATGGATTAATTTTTGTAATTGATCCAGTTTAAATTTTGTTGGCATATAAACCTACCCCATTAAAGTAATTTTACATTTTAGTAGACATTCTCCATTTTATGAGACTGAACATGGATCAGACCATATAAAAAGTACAAAAGTTTAATATTAAATGAGTTGCAAAAAGTAAGAATTAATAGTCAGTATTCAGTCATTTAAAGCCTCCTCACATTGCCTTCATCTGGTGGTAGAAGTTAAGTAATGCGTTGATTTTGGAACAAATCCAAAACAAACTGGAGGTCTGCTCTGCTGGTGATAGCTTTGCAATGTCTTTCAACAATAGTTTGCTGCAAATTATCTTTTCCATCTCCTGGGACACTTTACTTCCTGTGGGATAAAATAACCACAAAAAATTAAAGAGTATGTTTAGTGTCTGTTAAGTGTCAAGTACATGATGCAAGGTTCCTTCTTGTATCACTATAAATATGAATATTAAGTGAAATAAAACTAAAAACACATACTATGAATATTAAATGAAATCATATCTATCTATAACAAGAATTACACATAATGATATGTTTGACCCACTGACAGGACTCCTGGCTCAGACACTTTATACTGCATCAGGAAGTTGTGTAGATATCCAGTGAAACCCATGCAAGGAAATAACTAAACATCTTTAATTCTTAACTATATTAACAACAATTTGAAACATATGTAGAGGATCTTATATGAGTGTCTATGTAATATTGAATTTATTAAACGAGTTTGATAATTTGATATGTCACGAGCCTTTAGGTGAGTGACATATTATATTATTTAACGAGTTTTGTAAATTCAATATTACATAGACATTTCTATATGACGTCACAATAGTGTTATTACACGTGTGTAATACAATATTTAAGACATTGCCGTATGGCATGACTGAACGGGTCAGTTATGTCATAAAATGTCATACTGCACATACCAGCAAATTTACATTTAAATAGACAGTTATTTCATGACCAAGAGAATGCAACACAGTTTGTGAGTCTATTTCTACCAATCTTACTGTAACCTCATGGACTTTGACTGATACCTATATCAAATTAAGATTACACTTACCTGGCTTGATCCAATCCCTGGAAATTTCTGGAAGTAGGCATGCTGTAAACAAAACTCCATGACCCTCATGAACATCAGTTATGTGGTCCCGGTTACTGGTCCACTTTTGACGAACAATTTCCCCATTTCCTTCACTGCTTGCAGCACACCAGTAAGCATGGTTACTGATTGACCTGGCCCATAGTGCTGCTTTGGCATACTTCTTTGCCTTGCCAAATGCTTCCAACTTCTTACAAACACCTTTGATATGTTAAAAAATAATTATGTTTGTTGCATTTATATTATTGTCTTTTTACATTTAACATGAAACAGACATTTTATTTCTCAAAAGAAAACTCTGGAACACTGATAAATGATTCATATAGGGACATGTATATATATATATGACTAATTAAGATTGATGTCCATAAGACTTATTAAATATCATTATAAAGGCTTGTTTCATATGGATTTAACAAACTCCCTCAATGAATTCAATATCACATTCATATTAGATCCTTTGCACATAAACATAAAAGTCTCTCATTTTTGTGAAAGTGTCCTTGTTCTTCCCCATATATTACAGACTTGTTTTCTCATTCACCCCTAAAATTTCATAATGGACTTTTTCCACCTTTGAATTGGAAGAATTCAAATGTGTCTTCAGGGGACTGGGGTTATGAGTTAAAAAAGACAATTTTATAAAAATAAATAAGAGAATACCGAAGCGTTAACAAAATCATAATCCAAACTCAAAATCGATTATACCAGGGGCAAAATATGAACAAAGGAAAGATTAACATGGAGACCCTAGCAAAAGTACAAGAGAATAAGACCAGGTGTTCCGGAAGAGTAAGCGTCTTCTGCTTCTGTTTCCAACTGTGGCACAAGGAATTACTTCCAAGTTTCATATCATATGCATACATGTAAATGTACTAATTTGAAAGTCGAAGAAGGCACACATGCACATGTAGTCATATGTCTTACCTGAACAAGTTGTATATCAACCACTTTTGCGGTCTGGACATCCATTAATGTTTAACTGCCATATTTAGCAGTATGGCCTGGTGATGAACATCTAGCATCTCCTCCAAGTTTCAGGGTATTGCCATTTCTTTTGATGTTGGATAGGTATACAGACTGCTGGAACTGCCAACAGGACAAAGTCGAGGGTACAATATAGGTACTTTGCAGCCGGTTGTATGTTGTCAAACTCATAGTTTGAATTCCAGCATGTTGCATCAAGTTGAGACTTTTTACAGGACTGCTCCCACTAAAAAATACAGCACTAGCAATGATTAGGTTCCCCTAAGGCATAGATTGTGAGAATGGCTGACTTGACCACTGGCGGCAATAACCACATTTGTTACACACACTTGCACATGTCTCTATATACGTTTTATATGCAGCAAATCCCTCCTGTTACAGGTAGGACACAGATCCAAGACTTCCATCAAGGAATGTTCAAACACAACATATTTCTTGTCTTTGTCTGGGTCAGTGTTAACATCATCCATGGTTCTGTCTCGTCTGGTCTCATCTTCACACTCGTCTCCATCCAGTCAGGGTCTGGTCCACAACTTGAATCTTGTATTTGAATGTAATATCTGAACATGTGTCCTCATAATGGTCGACTATGGTGCTGCGACACTGGGTGCTGAAATTTCCACTTTTTAACTAATGAGGAATTCTGACTCTCGCACCCGCCTGTCGTCAAAATATTTAGCGGACTAGAGAGACAGAACCCTTCGGACTAACATAGGCTTTACTCATGACATTAAATTATTGAACTTGTTTAACAAATTCCATATTGATCAATATTACATTGACACTCGTGCAAGATCCTCTATTTATCATTTAATTCAGATAATTTCTGAAATATATGTGTCGGTTCTAATAGCTCACTAGTTCTGTTATCTTGTATATATGTACTGACGGTTAATACAACTTGATTTGATAAATTCAACATTGAATTTCGATTGATGTTGAATTTTTGCTTGTAAAGAAATGAATGTTTGTAAATATTAAACTCAAAACTAAGCTGTAAGTAGTTTGACACCCAGTTGAATAGCATTGGGGTATCAGGTCCTACACACTGATCAACTTATTCTGGTCCAGTCTGTGTATCAATGTGGCATCTAATCAGGTCTATAGAGCGGGGGAGCACTGTCTTCATAAACTAGGTCAGCAGTCTCGGTGAAAACTTACAAAGCTACAAAGTGAAACATACTTGTTAAAATTAAATGAACATAGTGTGTGTACCGGGCCTATATCAGTACTGTGCAGAATTGATATGGGCTATATTATTAGACATTTAGGCCTATACAACAGTAATTTTAATACCGATCTGACCGTCACACTCCCCTATGCAAGTAAACAAAATCACCACAACTTTCCCCTTGTTATTATCAAATAACTTTTCAATAAAAGTTATTGCCCAATTAAAGTATATAGTGTATCATATAATCATTATCGAATCAGAATCTTTGGTATCGGATCACTGGCAGGTCAATGTTTTTTATTCTTACCTGAAGTTTTCGTCCTTTTTCAATAGTAATGCTTCTCCTTTTCTTCCTATTTGGCGTTTCGCACAGTTTTATTCTTGTTGAATTTGGCGTTGAATAGTTGAAAATGTTTGGTATCGCCCCGAGTTTCAAATAAAGACTTTTGGGCAAAAATCCGATCGACTTCATTAACCGCGGATCTCGCTGAAAACACTCGGGTTCAAAGTGGTCTTGGCACAACCTCGTATACGACGTTGCGGAAAACCCGTCCCGTTTCACCTTTGCTGTCCATATTATCCTTACTTTATTGTCTCTCGGGAACAAAAACATGCTAACTCTTCTTCCATTGTTAGTATTGTTTGTGCAGTTTAAAGCTGCACACTGAACCATGTTTTGTTTACTTCTGCACGCATGAGTACACTGACAGCTGACGCGCTCCGATCGGACATCTGATCGTCTCAAATGACGTCACATTCGAAGGGAGATGACTGCGTACAAACTCAATGATTTCCCCGTCAGACGACAAACGGGTCATGTTTCAAATGACGAATAATGCACAAATGTGGGATTTTAGAAATAAAAACGAAATGACATGTGCTTTTATTAAGAATTTCTTGCATTTTGAAACAACAAATGGGTTTTTCATGAATTTGGTGGTTTATCACCTTTAAGGAATAAAATATAATCCGAGAAGTCAGATTGCCAATAAAGTATAATTTAGACATCTTTATTTTGCAATCTGATTAAAATCATATATTAATCTCCGCGTCGTTCCGTAAATTTCTCTCTGCTGCGTTAAGATCTGACAACATCCCATAGGGGGTCAGGTCCCGATGATCTTTTGCATTAGCCAATCAAATCACTACGGTCAGAATCTTAACAGTGAAATTTTGAGGCGACAAAGCTTGCATAATCGCATTTGTCCGTTTAGTCATTTCGCCACCAAAAAGTTCATGTTGAATTATGTGACGAAATGGCTTGCTGCAAGATGAATGGTCATTGGAAAATTATTTTGGTGTCAAGTAAAGAGGCGACAAATGTCATCTGGACGTGACCTCTTATGGGATGTTGTCAGATCCTTGTAAAACGGAGTGAGAACAGGGATCTGTATTTTAATCAGATTGCTTTATTTTGATTGTTATTATTTTGTTAAAACGTTCGACGCCGCCATGTTTATATTGGTTGCTAGTTGCCGTATTTACTGTCAACCAGAACATTGGATAATAAGACATTACGCAAGTTTATGTGTTTTCTTGTAAGAATTAATATGAAAAGAGCAAATGTACAGCTGCAGTTGAGTAATAAGACTAATCGCATTGTGATTTTATATACTCAACATTTTAACTCGGCTGTAAAAGGTGTATGTAGTCAAACCAGCCCCACTGTCAACTATTGGTGATGGCGGCTTGACGGTTGAGTGTGTAGTAGGTATATTGTATCAGTTGAAACCAATTCAATTTTGTTCCGGATCAGTTTTAGTGTGTTATGATTGTAATATAAGCTAGATTTTAATTAAGAATGCAGTTGATGGTACATCCATTCCATTTAAGGGTACTATCCCACATGCCCTGAATATTTTAATCCGCTCTTTATCTTGTTCTGTGTGACTGCAGCTTCCCATGCTTGGCCAAATACCTGTGTCTACGTTTGTTTTGTTATGGTGTTCAGAGGACTGGAAGGCAAGAACTCTGTACATACCCTGTTGTATGCTGCCGAGAGTGGTCCAAAAACTGTTGTATCCAAGGGCTGAAACCATGCAGTGGTATGTGGTGGCAAGGCAAGGATATGTATATCGGAAGCTTTGGCAGCCTCTAACAATGTCAGGACCTCATGGCTACTGTGAGATCTAGTATGAGAAGTTGAGGTCGCTCAGATCCAATACTGAAGAAAAAACTTCCCTGAACCACTTGTTACCAAGAATGTCTGTCATCCAGGCATTTTGCTGCCACGCCCACACAGTGTCAGTAGGAGCACCCTCGCGCCTGAATGACTCCAACGATCTTCTTGTTTTCCCTGGTTAACGCATGCCAAAACACCGATAGACTCCCTTGAACTAGAGGTCCTTCCAGGAAGAGACTTGGCTCCTTTTCTGGCCCAAACATCGACTGGGGAGTGCTCCATCTGGAATCCCTTTTCATCACAATTCCAATCCTGATGAGATTTTTTTTCTGCCAAATTCAAATCTTTCATGAGTGTCTTAAACGAAGTGAAATAATTATTTACAACTGGCCGGTTCATCATCCGTGACCGCTGGGTGGAACGCTTTTCGGATCGACGAATGACCATCTCGTGAAACCGTTTCTTCAAACCCCTCCACCACATGTTTCCGGATACACTGTTCTTGAATGTGTTCTTAACTTGATGGTCTTTACCACCTGGGCCATCTTTGACCTCAACATGGCCCTGCTAACACCAAAGCCTTTCTCCGATGCCAATATTACCTGGTTTACAATACCTTCTATGTCTTTGAAGAGGGCTGTGGGCTTTCCTATCTTTGTTCCCGGTAAAATCTTTCCAGAGATGCAGTCATGTAGGGTTGATCGAGGAATATTAAATTACCTGCTGGCGGCTCTGATGCACGATTGTCCAGTGTTAAGTGCTGAAATAGCATTGTCGAAATCCTCAGTAGAGTTAAATAGATTCCTTTATTTCGAAACATTCTGGAATGAATATAATTAAAGAAAGATAAGACCAAAATAACTTTCTCAATTTCTCAACCTAAAATTACTTATTTAGATTAAAAAGGAAAAAAAACTTGCATCTCATTTTTAACAACGGTAATTAACATTTGAACTTAAATATTTGAAATTCCCTATTATAATGACATTATGATTGATATAGCATAATTTTAATCATGAAATTATATGAAACAAGATAAATAAACAATAATACATAAACCAGATATCACAGATTACTAATTACAATAGTGTAAATAGGCCTGGTGCCAGTGGGGGCAGTGCCCGTGTCTGTATCTTTGAAGACTTGAACCATGTTAGAAACAAAAATCAGAGAATACTAAAGGGTAAACAAAACCATAATCCCAACTCAAAATTGATTTAACTAGAGGCAAACACGAACAAAAGAAAGATTTACTCGGGAGACTCTCATAAAAGCACAAGAGAATAAGACTATATG
Organism: Mimachlamys varia; assembly: GCA_947623455.1. Taxonomy (NCBI): domain Eukaryota; kingdom Metazoa; phylum Mollusca; class Bivalvia; order Pectinida; family Pectinidae; genus Mimachlamys; species Mimachlamys varia. The sequence goes on along the minus strand of OX392538.1, from coordinate 37,658,378 downwards.
TCGTAAGAGAAAGCGTCTTCTGCTTTATTGACGACACCCGCCATGAAGATCTTTGTCGTATCCAAGTAAACATCAAGTTCTCAAAACCAGAACTGAGGATCAATGAGTATCGATGTCAATCATAATTAAACACACTTATGGGATTCGAGAAATGCAGGTTGATGAAGACTATGGGCAAGTTTTATGGTCGCCATCTTGATATCATCGAGAAATATTCGGTATCTTTGTGTGAAATAAAGATGGACGTTTTTGAGTTTGCTTGTTAGTGTTTACTTGTTGTCATGACAATGATGACTCGGTTCTCATTTTGAGGATTGATGCTTACTTGGATGTGACCAAGATTTACATGGCGGGTGTCGTCGATGAATCAGAAGACGCTTACTCTTCCGGAACACCTGGTCTTATTATCTTGTGCTTTTACTAGAGTCTCCATGGGAATCTTTCCTTTGTTCCTATTTTGCCCCTAGTTTCATCGATTTTGAGTTCGGATTATGGTTTTGTTGACGCTTTGGTATTCTCTGATTTTTTTATGAGTATACTCAAAATGTCCATCTTAGACGACTTTCAAATATTGAAATGTATTAAACAACTCTTAGAAATGGTCAGATGTTAAGGGCCATACCGTTAAGATCTAAGAAAATACCATAGGGGGTCACGTCCCGATGACCTTTTGCATTAGCCAATCAAATTACTACTTTCAGAATCTTGACTGAAAGTTTGAGGCGACAAAGCTTACATAATCGCATTTGCCGTTTAGTCATTTAGTCACAAAACGTTAATGTGGAATAATGTGAGGATATGGCTTGCTGCAAGACGACAGGTCATTGGAAAATTATTTTAGTGTTAAGAATAGAATGGCCGGGGAGGTTGAAATGTTGATTGATGCTGGTCCCGGTCAATAGCCGAAGGATGACCATTCATTCTTTGTCGTAACTGGCCTTTAGTTTCACCCACATCGATTAAACCACAAAGCGAACATTTATTACCGTATACAACATTGGATGACACTTTAGTGGTTCAAAGCTTCAGGTAGAGTATTATTTTTATGTAAGGAAACTGTAGTAAGATTTTTCGGTAATAAGTATACCACGGTACAAGTCTTTCAATTCCACATTTAGAAATATAAAATTCCAACGTGTCGGAAACACACTGACCTTGCATGGTTTAACACTTACAAAAACGTCAGTTTTTTTATTTAAATACCTACTATCCGTCCCTCTGCCAAAAACCCTGTTCCCTTTTTGTATAGTCCGACCAGGACTGAAGTGGCCTCAAATTTCCTCAAAAAACCAGTGCAACTATTAACGTTATATCCCGTACCACGATTGCTGATTATTAAAGATGGAGTTCGGACTTTGACTCAGAATCGTCTGCGTCTTAAATCGCTATATCAAACTACTTCTATGAAAGACGACTAGAGGTCCAGAGATAGAAAATATATTCACATTTGGAACCTTTATAGTAAAATCAGAATAAGCAATACTAATTAACAAGTTATGTAAACAACATGAATGATAAAATGCTATTATGGACAATAATTTGATCAATCTGATTAAAACCATATCTTGATCTAAGCGCCGTTCCGTAATCTTCTCCCTGCTGCGTTAAGATCTGAGAAAATCCCACAAGGGATCATGTCCCGATGACCGTTTTCATTAGCAGTCAGAATCTTGACGGTGAAAGTTTGAGGCGACAAAACTTGCATAATCGCATTTGTTTATTTAGTCACCAAAAAGTTCATGTGGAATAATGTGACGAAATGGCTTGTTGCAAGATGACAGATCATTGGAATATTTTTTTAGTGTTATGTTAAGAGGCGACAAAGGTCATCTTATTGGATGTTGTCAGATCCTTGTAAAACGGAGTGAGAATAAGGATCTGTATTTTAATCAGATTGTAATTTGATTTACTACAAATAATTGGATTCACTTTCAGAGTGGGTGCAGCCTATCAGGTCCTCTATTCAGAAAAGAATAAGCAATTTGCGTAACAAAATGAAAACTAAACACCAGTCGATATTTCTTGACCCCGATGTTCGAGCAACACTCAACGATCTACATGATAAGTATGACAACCTCATAAGATGGCATACTTGTCTCAGTTGAAGTCTGCCTTAACCCGGACATTGAGAAAAAGCTGAAAGTGCCATCATTGAGAACTTTAGTACACGCTTTTTCTGTCTGCAGACAAAGCATCTAACAACTTGATCATTGTTTGCAAACGCTTTTACATTCATTGCTTGCAAAAAGAACTAGGCCTGCTTGATTACTCTACTTACACATTGACCGGTTTTTCCGAAGGATGAAATACTGTCCAACCATGCTTCTGTATTACTATCTTTCCAAGTACCGGTTAATGAGCAAGATGCTGACCTACCTTGTCTTTATTGGATAACGAAAATACACAAGGATCCTTATAAGTGTAGCGGATCTAGACCGGGTCGATCGTCGGCAACGTTTTATCGCTGGCTCTGCTAATTGCTCTACCAAGCCATTATCAAAACTTCTTACTACAATTCTTAGTACCATAAAATCAGGGCTTCAGTTGTATTGTGACACTGTATACTCCAGAAGTGGAATTAATGGGATGTGGACTTTTGATCAATCTTGAACACCCCCTCCTAAAAGAAGTCTTTTCGGTCAAAACATTTGATTTTTCCACCCCGTACACTACTATACATCATACAAAATTGAAGGAACGTCTCCGATCTCTTGTTATGAGAGCTTTCTTTTCCAAGAAAGGCGGACGACGATACAAATATATGGTAGTGAGCTATCTTGGAGCATACTTTGTCAATAACACGACAAAAGCTAAGGAAATATACTGAAAAAGATATAGTCAAAGATATAGTAAGGATGATTGAATTCCTGGTCGACAACATTTTTGTTGAGTTTGGGAGGAAAGATTTTCCAGCAGACTGTTGGCATTCCCATGGGAACAAACTGTTCCCCACTCTTAGCTGACTTATTTTTTAGCTTATACCATACCGTGGCGTCCGTCAACAATTTCTTTAAACGACTTCTCCTCCATAACTACTGATAGGAAATCAACCTAATTTGGCAGGAAGCATCCTTGGGGATTCAAAATTGTATAAATAGTGGGACTCGCCCCTTAGGGGGCTGAGGGGCGGGGCCAAAAATGGTTATTTAGCTATATTGGTTTAAGCGACTTCTTCTCCATAACCACTGATTGGGAATCAGCCTTATTTGGCAGAAAGTATCCCTAGGTGCTCAGGATTCAAAATTGTACTCGTTGTGGGACTGACCCCCTAGGGGCTTAGGAGCGGGGCCAAAAAGGGTTATTTAGCTATATTGGTTTAATCGACTTCTTCTCCATAGCCACTGATTGGAAATCAGCCTTATTTGGCAGGAAGCATCCCTAAGTGCTCAAGATTCAAAATTGTACTCATGGTGGGACTGACCCCATAGGGGCTGAGGGGCGAGCCAAAAAGAAAATATTTTATCATGATTACCTAGATACCAATGTATCCAGGTGAGCGATACAGGTCCTCTAGGCCTCTTGTTGTTTTCATACGAGGCTGAATTTGTGGAGGAGTTAATCAGGACAGGTAACAAAAACCCTTGCCAAATCTTTTAATTTCACTTTCAGATATATCGACGATGTGTTTTCTATAAACAACAAGAAGTTTGCTGACTACGTCGATCGTATATACCCTTCTGAACTTGAAATAAAGGACACAACCGACTCTTCTACATCAGCTGCTTACCTCGATCTTTACTTGAACTATGACCAACACGGGCAACTTACTACTAAGCGGTATGATAAACGTGACGATTTCGATTTTCCGATCGTTAACTTTTCATTTCTTGATAGTAATATCCCTGCTTCTCCAACCTATGGTGTTTACATGTCACAGTTGATTCAGTATTCCAGGGCTTGCTCTAAATATCGGGATTTTCGTGATCGATGTCGACTACTGACAAACAAACTAACAACACAAGAATTCGAGAGATGCAGGTTGATCAGAACTATCAGTTTTATGGTCGCCATCTTTGTCTCATTGAGAAATATTCTGTATCTTTAAGTGATATGAAAATGGACGTTTTTGAGTATGCTTATTAGTGTGGTTGCCAATGATACTCGGTTCTCATTTTGAGAACTTGATGTTTACTTGGATGTGACAAAGATTTGAATGGCGGTTGTCGTCGATGGAGCAGAAGACGCTTACTCTTCCGGAACACCTGGTCTTATTCTCTTGTACTTTTGCAAGGGTCTCCATGTTAATCTTTCCTTTGTTCAAATTTTTTTGCCCCTGGTTTAATCGATTTTGAGTTTGGATTATGATTTTGTTAACGCTTCGGTATTCTCTTATTTATTTTCACACGTATAAGTACTGAACGACTCTCTCTCCCAACATATATTCTTTGCCAATATTAATAGTTACCCGTAAGAAACTCTGGTAATAATTTATTTTATAATAAGTCAGTACATAAGAAAAAAAAATCAGAGAATAATAAAGCGTCAACAAAACCTATGGCTAAAAAATGTCCTCGGCTTGCAAAAGTGTCGGCTATTATTTCTGTTACCTGCCTCAAGATTCATGTGTTCAAACTTTGTACAAAGGCAATTGCGGCACAAAGTAGACACCTGCAGTGAACAAGGCAATGTAAATTCAATTGTGGGCACGATTGGTTCGCCCGTTGTAAGTATAATGTGACCGGGTGGGGTGTTCTGCTGGGGCCCTTCGGCAGTATACTTCAAATCGGACTATCACAAGAAGGCTTAAACGAACATACCGCATCCACCCAAATACACACGCACTTGACACATACTCGCATACATGTAGCATACACCGGGATGCCGTGCTTAAATGACATCGGGTGTTAAAAGTACGTTCAAACTGACTTCAAATATTGCTTATCTCTTGTCAAAAAATTCACTTGTGATAAGGGCTATGGCCTAAAGATGTCGGAGGCTTCCTCAGATTGCATTTTTGTCTACTATTGTTAATGTAACCTGCCACAAGAGTTAGATGTTCAAACTGTACAAAGGCCATTGTGGCACAAATGAAACATCTGCAGTGTACAAGGCAAGGTCAATTGTCTTGTAGAAATCATATATTGTTGTCGATTGACATATATTGTCGGAGACTTTGTGCAGCCAGAAACTTTACATTGGCATGTCCAAAATCATCCCGGGCACCAAGCCGCGCCACACAGTTTATGGATGTACAATTTCTGATGGTTTTGCTCATTTTACCAGATATTACTCTAGCCAAGTTCTTAAATACATGATGACACGACTGTAACTCGAAAAATGTGTCGTAAATAAAAAGCAATACAGGGTGAGCATCACCTGTGCACACGCTAGCTCTCCCTAAAAGAGGGGTCTCAAAAAGTGTAATCGACAAAAAATCCATGGAATTTTGTCCACACTTCTGAAAATGTCCGCGGATTTTGTACAAAGGTGTGTCTTTTCTTCGGATATTGTCCACACTTATGGAAATTGTTGGATGAAATGCATTTTTTCCACTTTCGAAAAATGTCTGCAAATTTTTTCCACGCTTTATAGAAAATGTCCGCACATTTCTTTGTCCATTTTACGAGTGTTCAATTTTTACTTGTAAATTTTATAACAAACCATGAAAAATGAGTAAAAAATTTGAAATGTTGTCATGGTTTTATTAACGAAATACTTGCTATATCAAATAATGACTGAATATGTCATCAAAATAGTGCATTCCATTATGTTTTTTTTACAATGATTTTGTAACCTTTTCCACCCCGACACCGTATTTCTGTCCAATATGTGTGGTGATAATCACTTATGGGAGAAATACAGAAACAGAGTGGGTTACATAAATTCAGGTTCTCTCCTGTCTAGTATCGTGGATAATTTGAAAGAAGTTAACAAATACTTGATACTTAGATCATTTAATATTTAGAAATGGATGTTGTAATTTACAAATTAATGTGACGGTCAGTTAACACTACTGACGGTATGTTAACTATTTTTGACAGAAATCCGTTTATTCAGAATCTCTGAATAGTTCTGAATAATCAATAATAAAATTATTTATCCTTAGCTGGAGTTGCTTCCCTTATTAGCTCACCTGGTCCAAAGGACCAAGGTGAGCTTATGCGATACCGTGGCGTCCGTCGTCCGTCGTCCGTCCGTCGTCCGTCGTCCGTCCGTCAACAATTGACTTCTTCTTAATAACCACTGATCGGAATTTGACCAAATTTGGTCAGAAGCATCCCTATTGGGTGGGGACTCAAAATTGTACAAATGGTTGGGCTGACCCCCCAGGGGCCTGGGGGGCGGGGCCAAAAGGGGTCAATTTGGCTATTTGATATAAACGACTTCTTCTCTGAAACCGAGCAATGTATATTGCTCATATTTGGCTGGTAGTATTACTATGGGTTGGGGATTCAAAATTGTACAAATGGTGGGGCTGACCCCCCAGGGGCCTGGGGGGCGGGGCCAAAAGGGTAAGTTGGCTATATTGATATAAACGACTTCTTCTCTGAAACCCAGTAATATATATCGCTCATATTTGGCTGGTAGCATCACTATTGAGTGGGGATTCAAAATTGTACAAATGGTGGGGCTGACCCCCCAGGGGCCTGGGGGGCGGGGCCAAAAGGGTAAGTTGGCTATATTGATATAAACGACTTCTTCTCTGAAACCCAGTAATATATATCGCTCATATTTGGCTGGTAGCATCACTATTGAGTGGGGATTCAAAATTGTACAAATGGTGGGGCTGACCCCCAAGGGGCCTGGGGGGCGGGGTCAAAAGGGGTCAATTTGGCTATATTGATATAAACGATTTCTTCTCTGAAACCCAGTAATGTATATCGCTTATATTTGCCTGGTAGCATTACCATGGGGTGTGGATTCAAAATTGTATAAATGGTGGGGCTGATCCCCCAGGGGCCTGAGGGGCGGGGCCGAAAGGAGTCAATTTGGCTATAATGATAAAAATGACTTCTTCTCTGAAACGAAGCAATGGATATTATTCATATTTGCCTGGTATCATCACCATGGGATTAGGATTCAAAATTATATGATTATGATCACGGAGGGGCCTGAGGGGTGGGGCCAAAAGGGGCACATTAGACAATATTGGTATAAATGATCTCTTTCCTGAAACTAAGCAATGTATGACATCTATATTCTAGTGGTAGAATCCAAAGGTTGCTTGAATTCAAATTTATACAAATGTTTTGGTAACCTCGATCACAATCATGGATTTAGATATGACCCCAGGGTCTGCCACGCCCTTGCAACTTGACTCCTGACTCATAACTTTTAAACGGCTGAGATCCCCACCCCAAAACTATATATACAATTGCTGGGCATTAAGAGACAATCACAATTATGATTTTATATTTGACTCCAGGGTCTGCCACGCCCTTGAAACTTGACTCCTGAGTCATAACTTTTAAATGGTTGAGATCCCCACCCCAAAACTACATATACAATTACTAGGAATTAAGAGATAATCACAATCATGGTTTTTAGCTCACCTGGTCCAAAGGACCAAGGTGAGCTTATGCGATACCGTGGCGTCCGTCGTCCGTCGTCCGTCGTCCGTCCGTCGTCCGTCGTCCGTCCGTCAACAATTGACTTCTTCTTTATAACCACTGATCGGAATTTGACCAAATTTGGTCAGAAGCATCCCTATGGGGTGGGGACTCAAAATTGTACAAATGGTTGGGCTGACCCCCCAGGGGCCTGGGGGGCGGGGCCAAAAGGGGTCGATTTGGCTATTTGATATAAACGACTTCTTCTCTGAAACCGAGCAATGTATATTGCTCATATTTGGCTGGTAGTATTACTATGGGTTGGGGATTCAAAATTGTACAAATGGTGGGGCTGACCCCCCAGGGGCCTGGGGGGCGGGGCCAAAAGGGTAAGTTGGCTATATTGATATAAACGACTTCTTCTCTGAAACCCAGTAATATATATCGCTCATATTTGGCTGGTAGCATCACTATTGAGTGGGGATTCAAAATTGTACAAATGGTGGGGCTGACCCCCAAGGGGCCTGGGGGGCGGGGTCAAAAGGGGTCAATTTGGCTATATTGATATAAACGATTTCTTCTCTGAAACCCAGTAATGTATATCGCTTATATTTGCCTGGTAGCATTACCATGGGGTGTGGATTCAAAATTGTATAAATGGTGGGGCTGATCCCCCAGGGGCCTGAGGGGCGGGGCCGAAAGGAGTCAATTTGGCTATAATGATAAAAATGACTTCTTCTCTGAAACCAAACAATGGATATTATTCATATTTGCCTGGTATCATCACTATGGGATTAGGATTCAAAATTATATGATTATGATCACGGAGGGGCCTGAGGGGTGGGGCCAAAAGGGGCACATTAGACAATATTGGTATAAATGATCTCTTTCCTGAAACTAAGCAATGTATGACATCTATATTCTAGTGGTAGAATCCAAAGGTTGCTTGAATTCAAATTTATACAAATGTTTTGGTAACCTCGATCACAATCATGGATTTAGATATGACCCCAGGGTCTGCCACGCCCTTGCAACTTGACTCCTGACTCATAACTTTTAAACGGCTGAGATCCCCACCCCAAAACTATATATACAATTGCTGGGCATTAAGAGACAATCACAATTATGATTTTATATTTGACTCCAGGGTCTGCCACGCCCTTGAAACTTGACTCCTGAGTCATAACTTTTAAATGGTTGAGATCCCCACCCCAAAACTACATATACAATTACTAGGAATTAAGAGATAATCACAATCATGGTTTTTGATTTGGCCCTGGGGTCTGCCACACCCTTTTAATTTGACCCCTGAGTCATAACTTTTAAACGGTTGAGATCCCCACCCCAAAACTATATATACAATTGCTGGGCATTAAGAGATGATCACAATCATGGTTTTTGATTTGGCCCTGGGGTCTGCCACACCCTTTTAATTTGACCCCTGAGTCATAACTTTTAAACGGTTGAGATCCCCACCCCAAAACTATATATACAATTGCTGGGCATTAAGAGATGATCACAATCATGGTTTATGTTTTGACCCCAGGGTTTGCCACGCCCTTGTAAATTGACTTCGGAGTCATAACTTTTAAACAGTTGAGATCCCCACCCCAAAACTATATATACAATTGCTCGGCATTAAGAGACAATCACAATCATGATTTCATATTTGATCCAAGGGTCTGCCACACCCTTGCAAATTGACTACTGAGTCGTAACTTTTGAATGGTCGAGATCCCCACCCCGAAACTATACATACAATTACTGGGCATTAAGAGATGATCACAATCATGGTTTTTGATTTGGCCCTGGGGTCTGCCACACCCTTTTAATTTGACCCCTGAGTCATAACTTTTAAACGGTTGAGATCCCCACCCCAAAACTTTATATACAATTACTGGGCATTAAGAGATGATCACAATCATGGTTTTTGATTTGGCCCTGGGGTCTGCCACACCCTTTTAATTTGACCCCTGAGTCATAACTTTTAAACGGTTGAGATCCCCACCCCAAAACTATATATACAATTGCTGGGCATTATCAGATGATCACAATCATGGTTTATGTTTTGACCCCAGGGTTTGCCACGCCCTTGTAAATTGACTTCGGAGTCATAACTTTTAAACAGTTGAGATCCCCACCCCAAAACTATATATACAATTGCTCGGCATTAAGAGACAATCACAATCATGATTTCATATTTGATCCAAGGGTCTGCCACACCCTTGCAAATTGACTACTGAGTCGTAACTTTTGAATGGTCGAGATCCCCACCCCGAAACTATACATACAATTACTGGGCATTAAGAGATGATCACAATCATGGTTTTTTATTTGGCCCTGGGGTCTGCCACACACTTTTAATTTGACCCCTGAGTCATAACTTTTACACGGTTGAGATCCCCACCCCAAAACTATACATACAATTACTGGGCATAAAGAGATGATCACAATCATGGTTTTTGATTTGGCCCTGGTTTAGCTATATTGATATTAGCGACTTTTTCTCCATAACCACTGATTGGAAATAAGCCTTATTTGGCAGGAAGCATCTTCAGGTGACCAGGATTCAAAATTGTACTTATGGTGGGACTGACCCCCCAGGGGGCTGAGGGTTTGGGCCAAAAAGGGTTATTTAGCTATATTGGTTTAAGCGACTTCTTCTTCTTCATAATTACTGTTTCAAAATCAACCTTATTTGGCAGGAAGCATCCTAGGTGCCCAGGATTCAAAATTGTACTAAAGGTAGGACTGACCCCCTAGGGGGCTGATGGCGGGGCCAAAAAGGGTTATTTATCTATATCATGGTTTAAGCGACTTCTTCTCCATAACCACTGATTGGAAATCAACCTTATTTGGTAGAAAGCATCCCTAGGTGCTTAGGATTCAAAATTGTACTAATGGTGGGACTGACCCCCCCCCCAGGGGGCTGAGGAGCGGGGAAAATATTTTACCATGATAACCTAGATACCAATATATCCAGGTGAGCGATACAGGCCCTCTGGGCCTCTTGTATCGTGAACTGTATCAGCTTCAACATAGATCGTTTCTATAGACGTTCTCCCATTTCCGCTACTGTGTCTGATTTGAGAGTATCCCATAATGCACTTCTCGGGGGTTCATCAGGCCCCCGGTAATTTGGGAGCATCCCATAATGCATCGTACCCATTGGTAGCGATGGTAAACAAACAGTCATCATATGATTATATAGTGGGGCCTACCTCAAATACCCAAAATATCGGTAATAATCGAGTTATTACATTTAGTCTAAAAAGCCTACCCATCGTTTCTGGGTTCTAGTAACAGTATTTAACAGTCTGCACTGCAAATGGACGTTGATTCGATCTGCTCGAGTGTCAGTCGAAGAATGACAGAGTCGCTGTCTTCAGTCTGAACCGAAGTTGACGAGTCTCGCCATTTTGAACAGCATGTTTTAGCTACTCTCGTAGCTGGTAGCTGGTAGATGAATATTGGAAATTTCTCTTATTTATTTATACACATTTTCATAGTACACGCTTTGAAGTTATACAGAACCAGTTCAATTTTACTGGTAAATTCATAAATTAAGGGGTTTTACGCACCTGACCCTTCTGCTTCTACATTAGTTTAGAAATTTTGGATTCCTACCTTTTGACCCCAAGCATCACTGAAGAGTCCTAGGAGGAAGAAACACCTGTCTGATGCTGTTTAATTCATATTTTCTGCATGTTGTTTCAATTACTAAATTAAGGAGGTGCAGCATATGTTTGTTACGTCATCCTTGTACGTATTTACGTCATATACCAACTCATGTCTTATAACATGGGTAAAATCTACATATATCGTAGATGGTTAATTCGTAACAATTTCATCATACAAAGACGAAATATTTCCGGCATTTGAATCATTTAACAAGTTGAGAAAATTTTCAAATGAAGTATGGACATCCATTGAAGGATAAGACAGATAAAGATAGCTGAATTTTACATTATTATCATACCAGGATATTATTTGTACGTATGCTATTCAACATCGTTTTCAAATTTTGTATGTAACAAATGGTTGAAAATCAAATTTGACATTTGCAATTGGTGACCGCTAACTTAATTCTACAGTTTTTCTAAACATTAGTCCAAATGGGCCTTAATTGTCCCTCTGCATTTTTTAACCCTTAAGGAAAAATATCAGTGGCCGATGCAAATAAATCCAGTAGAAGGGTGTAGTTTTCTTTTCAGGGTACTTGCCCAGGCTTGTAAAAACAATAATCCACTAGCCTGAAAACAAATCTTCTTGTAAGACAATACAAAAATTGATCTACATAACAGAAAAAAATGAAGCTGGCAATCTTGACCAAATGATCCATCTATATCATATATTACAGATATAGATATATGCTTTCCTTCCACATAATTAAATCGATTATATAACTTGTTATTTAACAATGAATACCCTAAAAGTTATCAAAAAATGGTTAAAACAATCTTCTTCCTGAAAAATAAGTCCGGATTTTGGTTTCACTATTATAAATCATCATAAACAACCCATGGCCGGCTTTTGCTAAGATTAACTCCATATCTGTACCCCACACCCTTAATCAAATAAAAGAATGATTTGGAACATAGAAGGCTATTTTGGTGGTTAATATAAGTAGACTTTCAATTTTATCTCAGTTTTGAATGGTTCTTACAATCACGTAACTACACGTGAAAGAAACGGCGATGTCCTGCATCATCATTATATAGTCCTGGGCGTCCGGATAGTTGATTTTTACACCCCTGAATTATTCTATAAGATATTTGAACACATTAAACATAAAAATTATAACATTTTGAGGATTGATGCTTACTTGGATACGACCAAGATTTACATGGCGGGTGTCTTCGATGAAGCAGAAGACGCTTACTCTTCCGGAGCACCTGGTCTTATTCTCTTGTGCTTTTACGACAGTCTCCATGTAAATCTTTTCTTTCTTCCTATTTTGCCCCTAGTTTAATCGATTTTGAGTTCAGATTGTTTTTGTTGACGCTTTTGTATTCTCTGAGTTATAATAACGACCCATGCAGAGTAGCCTTATAAAAACCTAAGGCTACTCTGATAATATTGGGGCATTGTGTTTTGTTCATTTATTTATTCATTGTTATTTGTATTATTAGATAGACCTATTTACAAAATAGAAATTTTGGGAATAAAATAAAAATCAGAGAATACCAAAGCGTCAACATGTACCTCAGTATTGGGTTTTGTTATAGTTTTAACTTTTTCAAACTTTGATACAAAATTAACTCAATTTTATGATACAATATCCGTTATCGGATCTTCCAAATTCCCGCCGGATATTTGGGTATTCAATATATATTATATATATACATGTACCTCAATATTGGGTTTTGTTATAGTTTTCACTTTTTCAAACTTTGATACAAAATTAGCTCAGGTTTAATGATACAATATCCGTTCTCGGATCTTCCAAATTCCCGCCGGATATTTGGGTATTCAATTCATGATGTTGACATTAGAAAATATATATACAATTAAAAAAAACCATACATAGGATTTACCCCTTTAAGACATACATATCTGGCGATATCTATAATGTTAATGGGTTTGATATTTCAACCCGAGGTAAAAACACTAACAACAAATATAATAAACCACCCCATCCCCAATGTTCCTGTTTTTTTTTTTTTTAACTTCCCTGAAATATAATGTTAATCTAGTTCTGCCAACTTTCCCCAAACAATCTTTGCCTATCCATCTAATTCATAATATTTACATTCTTCTAAACGTTCATTCAAGTGGAACTTGGTAACTAGAAGGGGCTTCATCTGGGCATTGGGATTTCTGAAGTAATTTAGTATGTTCCTACAGTGACGATGGTCTCGGTCAATAAAGTATGTATACCCATGGTCCATCTCGTACGGTTGGAATGGCGATGATTTCTTTACCATACTAGCCAGTATGCTAGAAGGGTCACTCTGGAGTGTTTGTGCACTTGTTTCAAACCGAACTCCGCCTATGTTTAGAATAATCCTTTGCGCCTGGTTCAAGGCCATCCCCTTTAGTTTTACTTCATTGATGAAAGTTGGTTTGTATGGGATTGCTCTACAAGAGTACATGCTTGGTGCATCAATTGACAGTTATGTTCTTCTATTTCTTATTGTAGGGACGCTTTGGTGCCGTCTGCACCCTTGTTGGAGCCTGCTCAACAGATATATTACGTTTCTGTTTCAGGGTAACCGCTTTTCCCGTGGACTGTGTTGATTTGGCGGTACTGATTACTTTCACCTTTTCCCTGCGTTCCTGCTGGAATAAGTTATATTTGGCTTGGTCCTCCAAGCTGAACTTCCCGGTGGCCCTGTTGATGATGGTCATGTTGGAGCATGAGCAACCTGCATGTTTGGAATCCCTTCTTGCCAAGTTGGATTTGCATTCTGAGCACTGAAAACCGAGCCCGGAATGTGCTGATATAAGGTGGCGTTCACATAAGGACCGCTTAATGAATTCTGCCCTACAGATTGTACACTGGAACTTGGTTTCTTTCAGGTTCCACTGATCCATTTGTGGTTCCACTGATCCATTTGTCCCTGGCTCACCTGCTCTGGTTGAAACCATAAAACACTCAAAATGGTTTTTGTAGTCTGAACTGATATCAACTATTGGTGGTAACTTGTCTCTTAATACTTCCCCTTCCAGGTCACTAGTATCAGTTTTAAGAATATGCGAGTTGTACCTCTCCCTTCTTGAGAATAGTAAACCCTGACTCGGCGGATTGATATTTGTTCAAATACGGCGTCGCTCACGCTTCGGAACAATAACTATTCGCTGACGGTCATTGTTTGGTTCCTTCAAAATTTTGAATCATTGAACATATATTGAACCCCCTTTTGTCCGATTATGCAATAAATGGTACCTGGCAAACTTTTGATTCCAATGATGCGCATGCGAAATGTTTTGACGGTGACGGAAACATGGCGGCGCCCTACTGTTGTGACGACCGACGTCGGACCGCGTCACAACCAGATCACTGTGTCAATGCGTATAAATAACAACCGTTATAAATAAAGAAATGCGATCGAAGTGCTGGTAATATTATTTAATATCGTATTTGCAAATGATGTAATGAAGAAAATAATGTTGTCCACTCTGCATTTTCTAAACTTACCAAAATATCGATGAAGATTCACTGGGACTACGTACATTATCTTGGCCATCGTAGTTACCATCGTAGCAATCCGATTCGAAAGTTTTTTTCTTCGTATAACACTTGAAAATCAATAATGATGTAAAGATAGGGATTGTACCTCATTTTGACTACGTATACGGTAGTATGCCCGCAGTTAGCAACGAACATATTCACTATGGAGAGCTAAAGCGCACTATAGAATATGTTCGTTGCCAACTGCGGGCATACTACCGTATACGCAGTCAAAATGAGGTCAATTGTACAATCCTTATTTAGACGCTACATCATGTGTGTACGAAATTAAAAAAAATGCTTAAGATGCAAACACCAAAATAATTGTGTGTACTGATACTTCCGTTGTGTTGGGTGCATTTATATGTTCAACCATTGAACTCCGGGCTACACGAAACCGAAAGTACAGAAATGAGAACTTCCGCTATTACTGAAATGTTTCTTTTGGAATTCACGTAACCACACATTTCTTTCAGTGGCGAAATGTATCCCGACTCTAACAATCATTCGTATAAAAAAAGTGTTTGCAAAACAAGACCAGGAATACAACAATAGACCTGGATTGCTATCTGTTCAATCCTGTGAAAAAACTATAGCTTACTCAGAGTCGTTTTGATGTTTGAAACCAAAGACGCAAAACGCTCGATCAGCGCCACCTGGTACTTCCAGTATGTAATGCGCTTCGTTTGAACGGGGACATTTTTCTTGACACGAATGTGATGGTGCTTTCAGGCGAGCCTTACACGCTAACAGCCTTCATATAAACATGTGAAGGTACGCCAGGACTACCCGCAAATGTTTCATTAAGACGAACATATCCATGTGTACATAGAACCTCGAAGTCGTGCCTGAATATAAGATGGAACTTCAATGACAGGACATATTTATAATCTAGTCGTCTTCTTTGGAGTTTGCCTTGGTGTTAGTGTCGCATCAACGTTTTGCGGTGTTAGTTTGGGGTTTACTCAGCTTGGCAGTGAGAGGTGTTAGCAACGTTGATGGAAGCGAGGAGACGAACAAAAACATGTCTTCCATTCATTTTATTCTCTACCGGAAGCAACAACAATGCAACCAACAATTTTATAAAGAAAACGGGACTCCGGACCAGGAGTTCCGGAATTACACCGCAACTAATAAATTTATAAACAAAATCGGAATCCGGACCAGGAGTTCCGGAATTAAATATATGGTGATCAATGTGACTTTACCTGACCAGTATAGTATGTGTATACAACATCCCCCCTCGCCAATTAAAAATTGCGAGCAATTTTGAAACACTGGTCTGGAAAAGGCCAATCAATTCCATATATTGAAAATAACAATTTCTGTGTACAAAATTAATCAAATACATAAAGAATTATATGGCGGCATCATAAATCAAATTATTACTTTCATGATCATTATCATATCATTATAGTTGATACTCGGATACATTTGATGTTTAAAGTAGTATACATTAAGGTCTATAAACCTATAGTGAAACACTGATTGGTTGAAAAACACAGTTTGATATTGATAAGTGCAGCTAACATGTCTTATGACCATATCAGAGTAAAACCAGAGTAGAACAGATATGCATCAAAATTATAGAAATACAAGAAAATTGAATATCTTATATGTAACTACACACACCTCTAATTTAATCACCTGTGCGCACAGGTACAAACACTCACAGACACACTTGTAAACATATAATCAAGTCAACCTGCTATATTTCATAATAGAACCTTGTTAGAACACAATCTGTCTTTGGCAATCAATTTATCAAAACAAGTGCTTCCAATACCTTCAATATGCATAAAAATACTACTGTTCGACTCATTATAAGAGGTGAATCAACATATTATATCCTTAGATTTAATTATCATATGTAGGTATATTATCATATGCAATTTATACTATGAACAAATTTAAGTACATTCTGTGTACAGGAGAAAATCAAAGTAAGTAAAACCCTAAAAGGAATTTAAATTCAATAACTGTCAAAAATGCAATTCTTACCTATTTAATAAATGGTAAAACTGACAATAATATTTGCTATCATAATTGATTGTGAATGTAATCAATCCAATGATATTAGGGAAAAAAGTATATTGGTTGTATTACAATATATACATGGCATAAAAATGATACATGATGCAAAATATGAAACTCAATTTGCATATGCAAAAAATCTTCACAATGATGAGGTTACAAAAAACAGATATATCCATAATAACTCGAGCAGCATGCACCAGGAAATGGGAGTGCATGTACACATAGCTCTAGTTCAAACCCAATGATATTGGTAAAAAGTACATTGGTTGTATTACAATATACACATAGCATTAAAAGGATAAACTACAGCTATAGTTCAATCAATGGCTTTGGGTTTCTTTGACAGGACTGACCGCTGAGCAGCCCTGTTTAGCGAGTCAAAAAGAACCCACATAGCTTTTTGAGACGGTTCTCCAACAAATTGTACTAAATATTCACATGTAGACCCACTTCCTCTTTGAGCGAGAACTCGTCGAATTTTATAATGTTTATCATCCGAGGCGCTCGAACTTTCGGACATAGATACCATATTAGGATCAAAATGTTCATCAGTGCGAAATCTTAACGGCTTACGGATGTTTCGAGTTGGTCGACGAGGAGGTGGCACCTCTGCAGATGCAGAATCGTGATCAGTGCATGCTGAAAGGGTATGCATTGGAGAAACAGTCTCATTAATGTCCCTTCTATCAGAATCAGATAGTACAGAATCATGTCCTGAATAAGCAGTGCTCGATGAGTAAGTATTTGCCTGTCCTAGGTTCTCCTCGGTCTGTGAATCATCATGGACTATAGTTGTTTGCACACCAATAGACACCTTACATGTAGCGGTACACTTGAAGAAATCGGATGGTGTCGGAGCGCGGACATGAGCAATCTTAAGACGGTTCACATGTACTGGACGATCCAATTGTCGTTTTGCAGAAGGATCCTGCAAGGTCATTAAATGATCAGAAACTGCTTGTAGAATGACAAAAGGTCCCTTAAATATGTTCTGAAGTTTCTGACCAAGACCAACTGGTTCTTGCCGTAAATATACATAATCTTCCACGTGAAAGTCTCTGCCCTGTGGCTTTGCATTAGCTGTATCAATCATTTTAGACTGAGAATCGAGTATGTGTTCTCTCATATTGGCACGAATGACCTCGAGTCGATGATGAACTTGGGTAATGTAAGCATGAATGTCACTTGATACACTTTTCAAGTCAGGTAATACAGATGCGAGTGGGAAAGATGGTCGCTCACCAAAGATCACCTCAAAAGCTGAATATCCAGAACTACGATTCACAGAGGCATTCATTGAGAAAATAACTGCTGGTAGAATATCCTCCCAATTGTTCCGCTTATTGTTCATGTAGGGCGTTAGTTTGGTAGCTAATACACGGTGAGTCCGTTCGCACGCTCCGAGACAATGGTGTGCATAACTGGGTGTGAAGTTTTGTTGTATGTTGAGTAGACGACACGTTTCTTGAGTAGCTTTTGCAATAAACTCTGATCCTTGATCAGAAACTAAAGTCTCACAAACACCAAACATACAGACCAGATGAAAAATAGCTTCTCCAACTGAAAGTGCATCACTGCTGGCGATAGGCACTGCAAAAATGTACTTGGAAAACAAGTCAACAGCAGTGAATATGTATGACTTCCCAGAGGCGGTGATGGGCAACGGTCCATAAAGATCCACTTCCCAGACCTCAAATGGTCTATGTGGGGTTGGAAATGCAGTGATAGCATGACCTTGTGGGACGGATGGCACCTTTCGCTGTTGACAGTCTGTGCATGAATGTACATAGTCGGACACGATGGTTGATAACCGTGGGAAAAAATAATGTTCTCGGATACGATCTAATGTCTCTTGTATACCACAATGTGCACCGACAGCCGAGTCATGATAAAGGTGTAGTACTGAAGGCACTAAAGTGGTGGGCAAGGCCAACTGGTAGTGATTTAACGACATCAATCGTTTCGATTTTGTAACGCGCGAATGAAATAACATCCCGTTGATCATAACATAATCAGCACTCTCCAGTATGACTTTTCTGGCACTTTTCTGTGAAGTAGGAAGTTCATCCCGCGTTAAATAGTCAATCATTGGCATGAAGGTTTTGTCTTTATGTTGATGCTCAATGACATCCTTAACAGTAAAGTTTGTCACTCTAAAGAAATCATTCTCAGATTCAAATCCGTTTAACTCAGTTCCGGTAGAGCTAGATAATGATTCAAGATGCTGACTGGGCATATGTACAGGTAATAAAATATCGGACACAGTATCATCAGACGGTACGGAAGAATCCATTAGTGAGACAACACACTCGTTACCAGTCGATGGCGTGGAATCAACATCAGTGTCCTGTAGATAGCGGTTTATCTTGTTTTCTGTATCTATATCAGTCGACACCTCAGTAACCGTACTATTGTCATTTTCAGTGGTAACAATATACACATCCTCCAAAGGAGAGGTCATTACAGGCACAAGTAAATCTGTCTTTGTTTGACTAGGTATGCATACAGGTAGTAAAATATCAGACATTGTTTCATCATATGGTACAGAAGAATCCATTAACGAGACAACACACTCGTCACCAGTCAATGGCTTAGGAACAACATTAGAGTCATGTAGGTAGTGGCTCCTCCATTGTCTTTCGGTTTCTCCCAAGTCAAGGTCACCGTGTTCTCTGTGATGTTACATATTTTCAGGTTATGTGGGGCTGATGGTGATTCAAAACTATCAGGTATCTGTGGCTTTCTCCACCACAAATCCTTAACTCCATAATCATAGAGTATTTCAGACCCCGATGGAATATGTTTGCTCGCAAAGAGGGCCAAATGCACCACACCATCGACCATGATTTTTTTCATCTTGGAGTTTTGCTCGGTCACCGCATCATTTACCATGTGCCCTAGTCTTCCTCGAGTATTTGTGGCATCAATACATAAGTGTTTCCCGTCATGTTTAAAATAAAACATAAAACATCTTGAGTATTTTCTGTTTCTTTGTTGTTTACTGTAGATCTCCTCCCGTTCACCAGCAGTTCTTTCGGGTATTCTTTCTCCTACATATTCTAAAAGGAAATCTCCTTTATTGTGGTCTTTGGTAGCAAAAACTCCATATCCTTTGACTTCGTTTAAAAATTTAATACTAAACCCTTCTTTGTCCTTATCCTCTCGAATATGTTCATCCGCGATTTGGTTTTGGCTGCGTCTACATTTTTTTTGTACAATCTGATCAGGTACAGGTACACACACCTGTCGTCTCTTCGGCGCCATGATACTTGTTGTCCCAAATGTTGACTCTACTAGTATTGATACAGAACAATTTTGCAAATTTATTTCTTACTTCGATATCAAGAATGATAATTTATCGGAAACAGAAATTGATTCTCTTAAAAAGTGTGTATATAGAAATAGTGATGTTTTTGTAACGGACGAAAATCCTTCCCTTGGGTTCACCACACTAGTGGAACATCGTATAAACTTGAAAGTTGATGCTACATCAAAACATCATAAACCATATAGGTTATCCCCAGAAAAGCGTGAAGTTCTGCGTGTACAATTGACTAACCTTCTCAATCAGGGGATTATTGCACCACTCGATGAAAAGGAAGATGTACCAATATCAAGCCCTATCGTACTTGTGTCCAAACGCAAATCTACAAGCGATACATCTTCGAACCCATTGTCATCATACAGGTTCTGTTGTGACTTTCGTTATTTAAACTCTCAGACTGAACCTTTTCGGTACACGATACCAAATCTTCAGGAGCTAACC
The DNA here is from genome assembly GCA_947623455.1 of Mimachlamys varia. Lineage (NCBI taxonomy): Eukaryota > Metazoa > Mollusca > Bivalvia > Pectinida > Pectinidae > Mimachlamys > Mimachlamys varia. The sequence goes on along the minus strand of OX392538.1, from coordinate 37,637,911 downwards.
GAGTCATTTGACGATCAACACCCAAACAATATTACCTCTATTGACATGAGCTCGGGATTTTTTCAAATGGGTATTGAGAAAGAATCAACGAAATACACAGCATTCAACACTTGTTTCGGCAGCTACAAGTTTTTGCGGTTACCTATGGGTTTGAGCACATCACCGAACAGCTTCCAATTACTAATGGACAAAGTATTACATGGGTTAACATTCAGATCAGTCCTGTGTTATTTGGATGACATTCTAATTTGCTCACATACTTTTGATCAACATCTAGCAGATTTAGAGGAAGTGTTCAGTCGTTTACGTGGTGCCGGTCTGAAACTGGGCCCCAAGAAGTGTTCTTTTGCACAGTCAACATGTATTTTTCTCGGTCATGAAATTTCTAGTGATGGTATCCGTCCTCCTGCTGATCGTATTCTCGCAGTTCAGAAATACCCTGTTCCTACCAATCAGAAGGAATTGCGTCGTACTATGGGACTTTTCAACTGGTTTCGCAACTTTATACCGCGATTCAGCGAAATAGCTTTTCCATTATCCCAACTACTAAAGAAAGGCGTGCGATTTTGCTGGACTTCCGAACATCAGAATGCATTTAAGAAACTGCAAACCACACTTTCCGAGTCTGATGCGTTGGCATTTCCCCGTTACGATTTGGAATTTCGATTGGCTGTTGATACATCGATCATGGTATTGGCTACATGCTTTATCAAATTCACCCTGGTGACGTGCATCGCGTGGTCAGATTTGGCTCTAAAGGCTTGAATTCTTACCAACAGACATACGGACCCACTAAACTTGAGTTACTTGGCATGGTGTATAGTGTTCTTGATTGTGCCCATTACATTCGCGGTAGACATTTTGTAGTGGAATGCGATCACCAGGCTTTGCAACCATTATTTCAGAAACAACTTCGCGGTGCGATCTATGAGAGATGGCTTGCCATTTTACAACAATTTGACATTAGCATCGAATACAAGCCAGCTCGCCAGATGGTAGTGCCTGATGCGTTATCGCGATGTCACCCGAACTCAGATTTTGGAGTGATGGATTTAAGCCCTGTAGAGGAGGACTTAAATTTCCCATTTGTACCAGATCCTCACGCGGTTGGTATTACTCTACCGGATGGACAGCAACTCAGTTCTCTCTTGTGCCCAGATAGTAGTGATAATGACATTGTAGTGAACAATATTTGTATTGTGCCATCCTCAGTCTTGCAATCAGATACTATATGCAACGGAGCATACGATGGAGATACCGAAGATGTAGACACCAATACTCGCGCAATACCACATCGGAGACATCGGAGTTTAACTTCTCGTATCCGTAAACATTTTCCCACAGAGGTAAGACAGAAAACCAATGACAGATTGAAAGACTGTATACTCAATGGCTCTGATCGAACAGATACTATGGATAGATTTCCATGTCGTGATTCTGTGAACCCTGTCGTAATTGCACAAGAAAGTGAGGAGAATACCGACAAAGAGTCGCTTAAACCGAAGGCAGATTTGCTTGTTATTGAGGCGTCCACCGATATAGATACAGAGCACAGGAGGAGCCACTACCTACATGACTCTAATGTTGTTCCTACGCCATTGACTGGTGACGAGTGTGTTGTCTCGTTAATGGATTCTTCTGTACCATATGATGAAACAATGTCTGATATTTTACTACCTGTATGCATACCTAGTCAAACAAAGACAATTTTACTTGTGCCTGTAATGACCTCTCCTTTGGAGGATGTCTATATTGTTACCACTGAAAATGACAATAGTACGGTTACTGAGGTGTCGACTGATATAGATACAGAAAACAAGATAAACCGCTATCTACAGGACACTGATGTTGATTCCACGCCATCGACTGGTAACGAGTGTGTTGTCTCACTAATGGATTCTTCCGTACCGTCTGATGATACTGTGTCCGATATTTTATTACCTGTACATATGCCCAGTCAACATCTTGAATCATTATCTAGCTCTACCGGAACTGAGTTAAACGGATTTGAATCTGAGAATGATTTCTTTAGAGTGACAAACTTAACTGTTAAGGATGTCATTGAGCATCAACATAAAGACAAAACCTTCATGCCAATGATTGACTATTTAATGCGGGATGAACTTCCTACTTCACAGAAAAGTGCCAGAAAAGTCATACTGGAGAGTGCTGATTATGTTATGATCAACGGGATGTTATTTCATTCGCGCGTTACAAAATCGAAACGATTGATGTCGTTAAATCACTACCAGTTGGCCTTGCCCACCACTTTAGTGCCTTCAGTACTACACCTTTATCATGACGCGGCTGTCGGTGCACATTGTGGTATACAAGAGACATTAGATCGTATCCGAGAACATTATTTTTTCCCACGGTTATCAACCATCGTGTCCGACTATGTACGTTCATGCACAGACTGTCAACAGCGAAAGGTGCCATCCGTCCCACAAGGTCATGCTATCACTGCATTTCCAACCCCACATAGACCATTTGAGGTCTGAGAAGTGGATCTTTATGGACCGTTGCCCATCACCGCCTCTGGGAAGTCATATTCACTGCTGTTGACTTGTTTTCCAAGTACATTTTTGCATTGCCTATCGCCAGCAGTGATGCACTTTCAGTTGGAGAAGCTATTTTTCATCTGGTCTGTATGTTTGGTGTTTGTGAGACTTTAGTTTCTGATCAAGGATCAGAGTTTATTGCAAAAGCTACTCAAGAAACGTGTCGTCTACTCAACATACAACAAAACTTCACACCCAGTTATGCACATCATTGTCTCGGAGCGTGCGAACGGACTCACCGTGTATTAGCTACCAAACTAACGCCCTACATGAACAATAAGCGGAACAATTGGGAGGATATTCTACCAGCAGTTATTTTCTCAATGAATGCCTCTGTGAATCGTAGTTCTGGATATTCAGCTTTTGAGGTGATCTTTGGTGAGCGACCATCTTTCCCACTCGCATCTGTATTACCTGACTTGAAAAGTGTATCAAGTGACATTCATGCTTACATTACCCAAGTTCATCATCGACTCGAGGTCATTCGTGCCAATATGAGAGAACACATACTCGATTCTCAGTCTAAAATGATTGATACAGCTAATGCAAAGCCACAGGGCAGAGACTTTCACGTGGAAGATTATGTATATTTACGGCAAGAACCAGTTGGTCTTGGTCAGAAACTTCAGAACATATTTAAGGGACCTTTTGTCATTCTACAAGCAGTTTCTGATCATTTAATGACCTTGCAGGATCCTTCTGCAAAACGACAATTGGATCGTCCAGTACATGTGAACCGTCTTAAGATTGCTCATGTCCGCGCTCCGACACCATCCGATTTCTTCAAGTGTACCGCTACATGTAAGGTGTCTATTGGTGTGCAAACAACTATAGTCCATGATGATTCACAGACCGAGGAGAACCTAGGACAGGCAAATACTTACTCATCGAGCACTGCTTATTCAGGAAATGATTCTGTACTATCTGATTCTGATAGAAGGGACATTAATGAGACTGTTTCTCCAATGCATACCCTTTCAGCATGCACTGATCACGATTCTGCATCTGCAGAGGTGCCACCTCCTCGTCGACCAACTCGAAACATCCGTAAGCCGTTAAGATTTCGCACTGATGAACATTTTGATCCTAATATGGTATCTATGTCCGAAAGTTCGAGCGCCTCGGATGATAAACATTATAAATTTCGACGAGTTCTCGCTCAAAGAGGAAGTGGGTCTACATGTGAATATTTAGTACAATTTGTTGGAGAACCGTCTCAAAAAGCTATGTGGGTTCTTTTTGACTCGCTAAACAGGGCTGCTCAGCGGTCAGTCCTGTCAAAGAAACCCAAAGCCATTGATTGAACTATAGCTGTAGTTTATCCTTTTAATGCTATGTGTATATTGTAATACAACCAATGTACTTTTTACCAATATCATTGGGTTTGAACTAGAGCTATGTGTACATGCACTCCCATTTCCTGGTGCATGCTGCTCGAGTTATTATGGATATATCTGATTTTTGTAACCTCATCATTGTGAAGATTTTTTGCATATGCAAATTGAGTTTCATATCTTGCATCATGTATCATTTGTATGCCATGTATATATTGTAATACAACCAATATACTTTTTTCCCTAATATCATTGGATTGATTACATTCACAATCAATTATGATAGCAAATATTATTGTCAGTTTTACCATTTATTAAATAGGTAAGGATTGCATTTTTGACAGTTATTGAATTTAAATTCCTTTTAGGTTTTACTTACTTTGATTTTCTCCTGTACACAGAATGTACTTAAATTTGTTCATAGTATAAATTGCATATGATAATATACCTACATATGATAATTAAATCTAAGGATATAATATGTTGATTCACCTCTTATAATGAGTCGAACAGTAGTATTTTTATGCATATTGAAGGTATTGGAAGCACTTGTTTTGATAAATTGATTGCCAAAGACAGATTGTGTTCTAACAAGGTTCTATTATGAAATATAGTGGGTTGACTTGATTATATGTTTACAAGTGTGTCTGTGAGTGTTTGTACCTGTGCGCACATGTGATTAAATTAGAGGTGTGTGTAGTTACATATAAGATATTCAATTTTCTTGTATTTCTATAATTTTGATGCAGATCTGTTCTACTCTGGTTTATGCTCTGATATGGTCATAAGACATGTTAGCTGCACTTATCAATATCAAACTGTGTTTTTCAACCAATCAGTGTTTCACTAAAGGTTTATAGACCTTAATGTATACTACTTTAAACATCAAATGTATCCGAGTATCAACTATAATGATATGATAATGATCATGAAAGTAATAATTTGATTTATGATGCCGCCATATAATTCATTATGTATTTGATTAATTTTGTACACAGAAATTGTTTTTTTCAATATATGGAATTGATTGGCCTTTTCCAGACCAGTGTTTCAAAATTGCTCGCAATTTTTAATTGGCGAGGGGGGGATGTTGTATACACATACTATACTGGTCAGGTAAAGTCACATTTATCACCATATATTTAATTCCGGAACTCCTGGTCCGGATTCCGGTTTTGTTTATAAAATTGTTGGTTGCATTGTTGTTGCTTCCGGTAGACAATAAAATGAATGGAAGACATGTTTTGTTCGTCTCCTCGCTTCCATCAACGTTGCTAACACCTCTCACTGCCAAGCTGAGTAAAATCGCGGTATAAACTTGCGAAACCAGTTGAAAAGTCCCATAGTACGACGCAATTCCTTCTGATTGGTAGGAACAGGGTATTTCTGAACTGCGAGAATACGATCAGCAGGAGGAAGGATACCATCACTAGAAATTTCATGACCGAGAAAAATACATGTTGACTGTGCAAAAGAACACTTCTTGGGGCCCACTTTCAGACCGGCACCACGTAAACGACTGAACACTTCCTCTAAATCTGCTAGATGTTGATCAAAAGTATGTGAGCAAATTAGAATGTCATCCAAATAACACAGGACTGATCTGAATGTTAACCCATGTAATACTTTGTCCATTAGTAATTGGAAGCTGTTCGGTGATGTGCTCAAACCCATAGGTAACCGCAAAAACTTGTAGCTGCCGAAACAAGTGTTGAATGCTGTGTATTTCGTTGATTCTTTCTCAATACCCATTTGAAAAAATCCCGAGCTCATGTCAATAGAGGTAATATAGTTTGGGTGTTGACCGTCAAATGACTCGGTTAGCTCCTGAAGATTTGGTATCGTGTACCGAAAAGGTTCAGTCTGAGAGTTTAAATAACGAAAGTCACAACAGAACCTGTATGATGACAATGGGTTCGAAGATGTATCGCTTGTAGATTTGCGTTTGGACACAAGTACGATAGGGCTTGATATTGGTACATCTTCCTTTTCATCGAGTGGTGCAATAATCCCCTGATTGAGAAGGTTAGTCAATTGTACACGCAGAACTTCACGCTTTTCTGGGGATAACCTATATGGTTTATGATGTTTTGATGTAGCATCAACTTTCAAGTTTATACGATGTTCCACTAGTGTGGTGAACCCAAGGGAAGGATTTTCTTCCGTTACAAAAACATCACTATTTCTATATACACACTTTTTAAGAGAATCAATTTCTGTTTCCGATAAATTATCATTCTTGATATCGAAGTAAGAAATAAATTTGCAAAATTGTTCTGTATCAATACTAGTAGAGTCAACATTTGGGACAACATAATTCATGGCAACATTTGAGTCAACATTTGTGGAAACATCATTGGCAACATTATGACTTTTGGCAACATTTGATAGATCAGTGGCAACAATAGAGGCAACATTTGTTGAAACATCAAATAAAACATCATTGTCAACATTATGACTTTTGGCAACAATTGAGTCAACATGGCATATATCAGTGGCAACATTTGTAGAAACATCAAATAAAACATCATTGTCAACATGATGACTTTTGGCAACATTTGAGTCAACATGGCATAGATCAGTGGCAACATTAGATTCAACATTTTTATGTACATTTACACACATATTGCTACAAGATGACACACCTGTGTGTGACTTTTGCAAAATGTCATGGGGTATAACATGATGGGACTTCCCGAGGGGACGCGACCTGCAGCCCTCGGGGTTGACCAGTTTCCCGAATCAATGTGCATGCTCGACACATTATAATGTGGAGGAGGCAGAGTCGGTTGAAAGTTTTTCAGGCATGAAGTGGCAAGATGTCCGAATTGACCACATAGCTGGCAGCGAGTCTCTGGATGAGGAACATCCTGTCCTGTCCATAGACAATGAAATTGTCTGTGTCCATGGCCACCACACTTATAACACTCATGTCCATGGTGATCCCTTGTATCTTTAGCAGAGAGTAAAATTTGCACTAGGTCTGTCAACTTATCTACCTTTGCAGAGAGTGCCTCTGTTTGGGACGTCTTGGCAGGTACAGTTTCTGACTAGAGGTGTGCCACAGAAGGTGGGCGTGTCCGATAACCATAGACCTCTCCCATCTTTGCAGATGACAGTGCTGAAGAACTATCGACAGGATTGCCGGCTCTTACAAAGAAGGCCAGCTGGTCTGGTAATGAAGAAATAAATTTTGATAAGATCCTCCAGGGGCTCGTTGGGACTCAGACTCATGGCCATAAAGTTGTTTGTCTCCAACAGCAAAGATGGACTTGATGCAGAGAAATCAATATATTTCCTCTTAAATTCAGTCTGTACCAAATCCCAAGACTTGGAACACAATTCATTGGTAGCAAACCAAATCCGGGCTGGACCCTGTAGAAGAAGGCTAAATAATGGCACCCTCTTGTCCTCACATGGGTCATCTAAAGAGTATAGTTGCACATATGACAAAAATTCATCAAGAAAAGTCTCTGCATTGTCATGCGATAATCCGGTAAATTTCCTACATTTGGAGACGTCCATCTTGAATGTTGTTCCTCTTGTATAACGTGGGCGGGAATCTGTTTCTGTACTTTCTGTTAGCGCATTTTCTCTCAAAAAATCGTCGTTTAATAAGCCAAAGCTTGCTAATGGAACATCGTCTGGTTCTTCAGTTAAAGGACAAGAAGTTCTCCGAAAACTATCACTTAAAAAGTTCTCCATGAGGAGCTGTTCCAGCACTCGTTCATATGGTATGATCGGTAAGCCCGGCCCAACCACGTGGTCTCGCGGTTTCAGCACTCCTGATCATCATGTGTTCGTTAAGTTTATGCACAAATACATCATAAATTCTAACACATATCCAAATTCTTGTCATGGAGAATATCGCAATATACAAAATGTATGGTAATAGCAAAATGTCATTCATACAGCATGATCGGCGATTCCACAAATGAGTTGCTCCAACACGTGGTTTCGCAGTTTCAGCACTCGTGATCATCGAATGCAGCGACAGAGTTTATGTTCAAATACATCAAAGATTCAGATACACACCAAAAGTTCTTGTAGGAAGAGATTCTCCACCATGTCGCATCAACGTTTTGCGGTGTTAGTTTGGGGTTTACTCAGCTTGGCAGTGAGAGGTGTTAGCAACGTTGATGGAAGCGAGGAGACGAACAAAAACATGTCTTCCATTCATTTTATTCTCTACCGGAAGCAACAACAATGCAACCAACAATTTTATAAAGAAAACGGGACTCCGGACCAGGAGTTCCGGAATTACACCGCAACTAATAAATTTATAAACAAAATCGGAATCCGGACCAGGAGTTCCGGAATTAAATATATGGTGATAAATGTGACTTTACCTGACCAGTATAGTATGTGTATACAACATTAGCTTAGAGTTGACTTTTATCACGGTATCATCGCCTCATTTTGGGCAGTTTATTTATATTTATTTCATCAATTTCTGTGAAAATGCATATGATTTCTGTTCGGTTTTTTTATAAACATTTAATGCTGATACAACTAACTCGGTTTTGATTGAAAAAGAGCTTTTCTGAGCATATCAATGGATCACGTGGGTAAATTATCCAAAAGATTTAAGAAGATCTGCAGCAAAATGGAGATGTTTGATATTGAAACAAAAAACATCCATGGAATATTGTTGAATACGTCTATTGTCATACATACAGAGGCTGTAATGAACAATTAACATTGAGTATCAGATCTTGATGAGCAGACAAAGAGCGGAAAATGATTGGAGGATGATGCTGAAGAACTTAAACTTCAACTGAGTGATGAACCTGACCTTGAAGTGTGTAGATACAAATGTATGTATCTTGAATCTTGTAAATAGACTTTCAGGTTTTCCCTCTATAAATGAGTAGTTACTTCTAGACCTAAAATGAGAGTAATTCTTCATAGAGATGTCTAACTTTTTATGATAAGAAAAAAAGAAAGGCATGGCCAAATCGGGGTTTGAACCCGAGGACCTTCTGACCTAGAGACGGACGTTAGTCCGATTGTTTCTAATATGGATTTAGTTGGATACCATAGCAAGTGCCTGTGTCGTGGATGTATTCTTTTAGAAAGGACAGCATATGTGCCGTAAAGGTACATTGATTGTAGATTTTTCTAAATGCATTATAATTATTGGTATTGATTGTTGACTGCAGAGAATTTTGTAGATCCCGAAGAAATTGCCCGAATATTTTAAAGGACATAGAAGATTTCCGCGGATAATGGCCGAAGATTTCAGCGGAAATTCCGCAGAAATCTTCGGACAATGTAAGCGGAAATCTTCAGACAATGTCCATGGGAAGCCGCAGTCAAAATATTCCGAGTAAATCATCGGACAATGTCCTTGGAAATCTTCAGACAATGTCGGCGGAAATATTCGGACAATATCTACGGAAATCCGCGGAAGCCAGTCTAAATACTCCGTGGAAAAAGTGTGAAATCTCCGGATAATCTACAACCGGGGGTAAGTTACTACCCCCTGCTTGACGCTCAGCATTATGGGAGTGGAACGACTAGTTCACCCACCCGTTGTCAGTATCCTGTGACCAGTTGGCATATTCTGCTTGGGGCCTTCAGCAGTATACTTCAGTGTGGTAGCACTTGAAATCGGAAAAATATGCAGACTATCAAAGAAGGCTTCCACGAACATATGCACAGCTTCTCAGATACACACGCACTCCATACACAAAGGGCATGGGAAGCTGTCATTAATTAATACTAGCTGTTAATACGAACCAACGCGAATTTGGATGTATTTTAGCTCACCTGGTCCAAAGGGTCGATATCATGGCGTGGCGTCCTTCGTCCGTCAACATTTGTATGCCCCCGCCATGAAATGGGGAGACTTGTATGAACATAATACAGTTAGATATTCTACATAAATGACAGAGCCAGCAGGTAGTTCCTTTCTGTGTCTGCAACATCAAATATCCTCTTGAACCGTCTTCCTAAATGGCCTCTTTAAGCGCGATATATCTTCAAATATTAAACGCGCAATATATATTTAAAAGATAAACGAGCGTTATATCTTCAAAAGTTTAAAGTTGAAATCTAAAGTCGAGGGTCAAAATTGAAAAATCGAAAGTCAAAAGGTCCCCTCATGGCTTCTGTAGTACTGATTCTTCCCGACTGCTGAAGCGGAACTGGACAAGTCGTTATTCAGCTGTATATCTTCCAATAAACCCGTCGCTTTCTCTACAAAGAGTCTTGTGGTCGAAGAAGGATGGGCTTTAGTTAGTGTAGTCGCAGGCCGTTTCCTATATTTGGCTTGTTCAGATTGCTTCTTGGTTAGAGCTTCTGCAGTTTTTTTTCAACGGCGCGAGTTTGGCTGCGGTTTCACTCGCGGCATCTATAATGACCTCTGGTTAAATGTAGAAGAACGGGTGTGTCGTTCTGAGGTGGCGATCACATTATATTTATCCTGGCGACCGAGGGTTTCCTTGCCCTTCTGAGATTTTACAGCAGTACCGGGTCACTCCGCATTATGCGAGTTGATGTGACATCAAAGTGTTCCTAATGAAGATAATGATTTCTCGCATGCGGGATCCTAAGTTTCACTTTCGCGGTTTTCTGTTATCTTCTGTTCGGTGATTTTTGGATTTATTTGCTTTGGGGAACAGATCGATTTGTTCTGAAACTTGCACTGCATGGATTGCGGTAAACTTCATCAGCAGCTACCAAATCATTAACAGATTCGAGACGTCCACGAACTTCAGCGGCGGCCAATTCATCATCTATCTGTTGACATTTGAACAAAACTTCGATTGAAATTATAATGTTCGCACAGGATACATATCTATATCTTTCTTCTTACTGTTGACTTCGGCTTTTCTGGTACAAAATAAACATCTGGTACAAAATAAACAATGATCGGAAAGGCTGAATGCCCCGTATAAACACAGCGAGGGAGCTTTGTAATAATTTCAATACCTGGCTTTGATAAATCTGCATAAATCGATATTGGGTTTGAGTCGGTAATGGGTCGGAGGCACAGTGGTCTAGTGGTAGGACGCCGTGCTCGTGATCGAAAGGTTGCGAGTTCGAGTCCCGGTAATGACACTTGTGTTGTATCCTTGAACAAGATACTTTATTCTGTTTGTTCCAGTCTACTCAGCTGTAAATGAGTACGTGGTTGGGCAGTGCTAGAAATTACAGAATGCTAGCTGTGAGCGCCGAATGGCAGCACCGGTTGTATGCTCCCCAAGGAGTTGAGAACGATATTGGCTGGTTGCCAAGACCCTATAATCACGGATAATAATTTGTGAACCGCTTTGAGATGCCCTAGAAATAAATAGTTCAGTCGCTTGTGGTATTTTTAACTAATAAACGGACAAATGATACAAAGACTCTCAACAATCTGATTAAAATACAGATCCTTGTTAATTCTCACTACGTTTTACAAGGGTCTGACAACATCCCACAAGGGTCTGACAACATCCCACAAGAGGTCACATTCAGTGACCTTTGTCGCCTCTTTACTTAACATTAAAATAATTTTCCAATGACCTGTCATCTTGCAGCAAGCCATTTCGTCACATTATTCCATCTGAACTTTTTGGTGACGAAATGACTAAACGGATAAATGCGATTATGCAAGCTTTGTCACCGTTTGGATTCTGAAAGTAGAAATTTGATTGCCTAATGCAAAAGGTCATCGGGACATGACCCCTATGGGATTTTCTCATATCTTTACGTAACAGAGAGAAGTTTACGGAACGGCGCGGAGATCAAGGTATGATTTTAATCAGATTGCCCTTTACTTAACACTAAAATAATTTTTCAACGACCTGTAATCTTGCAGCAAGCCATTTCGTCACATTATTCGACATGAACGTTTTGGTGACGAAATGACTAAACGGACAAATGCGGTTATGCAAGCTTTATCACCTCAAAATTTCGCTGTCAAGATTCTGACAGTAGTAATATAATTTGATTGCCTAATGCAAAAGGTCATCGAGACATGACCCCCTATGGAATTTTCTCATATCTTAACACAGTAGAGAGAAGTTTACGGAACAGCGCAGAGATCAAGGTATGATTTTAATCAGATTGACTGTTCAACAAATAGGAATGTATCTTTTATTAAATAATAATTATTAAAATATCAAAACAAAAACAAACCCCAGAGGGATCTTGGCGCCTACCATAGAAATCTTCATTTGTTATGAGTTGTTGCATCTTCAATCTGATTAAAATCATATCTTGATCTCCGCGCGCGCCGTTCCGTAAACTTCTCTTTGCTGCGTTAAGATCTGAGATAATCCATAGGGGGTCATGTCCCGATGACCTTTCGCATTAGCCAATCAAATTACTACTTGCAGAATCAACACATTTGTCCGTTTAGTCATTTCGTCACCAAAAAAGTTCATGTGGAATAATGTGACGAAATGGCTTGCTGCAAGATGACAGGTCGTTGGAAAATTATTTTAGTGTTAAGTAAAGAGGCGACAAAGGTCATCTGGACGTGACCTCATGGGATGTTGAAAGATCCTTGTAAAACGGAGTGAGAACAAGGATCTGTATTTTAATCAGATTGTTGCGTCTTTCCCTTCTTTTTATTAGAGGTATTACATTTTAGTTCTATTTCTTCTTAAGAAAATGCAATATTAATTGATAAATGGTAGTCTGTGAGCATTTTTTTCCTTCTTTTTGATCAATCCCAAAAACAAGTAGGACAACTAAGGACAAGCAGAACCTACATAATTATGAAAAACGAAAACTTCATTGTTAAAACGAAGTTGGTCGTCCGTTGACATCTACGGCGGGTGACTTTTAAACATTCAAGGGACGAATTACAGAAATATCGAGTGGGGTAATATTTCTACAGAAGGCAGGGTAAGATTTCTACTGTGAAATAACGACCCCGGGTAACTTTTGCCATGTTCACAATATCTTGGTATTCCTTTTCTCAGTTATGTACGAGCGTATTTTAGTTTTTACACATAGAAATCTTTATTTTTCGATTCCGTAATAAATGAGGATAACTGCAGTTTCTTACTCGGTCTGTTTATGGCTGGTATGGTTAACTGAGCGGCTATTGTACCCCGATCTACACATACGTCTGGGGCTGGACCAGAGCTGTATGCATTTATATGTATAGGGAAAAACCCATTTTTATATGATAGTGTAGGTTTTTGGCTTCAAACAATTTTGGGTTCTCGCTCGAAATCCTTATAGATTTTTTCCCAGCATGTCCCAAATGTTTCCTGTTGCGCGATAAACCATACTGGTCATTTATCGGCCATTTCCTGAGAGATTTTGCAATTTCTTTTTTATTTGTGGTATTTTGGGCTGGGGAACACGTTTAAGACCATAACAAATTGATATGGAGACTCTTTCAATTGATTCAAATGCCAATCGAAGGATCCGAACCCTATTTCCACACATTTACTCATAAATTAAACAGAATGAATAAAGATATTGAAATGTTATTTGGTATGTTAATTCATCGTGATAAATTGCAGGTCAGGTATTGATTTGGTGACGATCCACTAATACATTCATAAGTTAGGCTGATTTGTGTAAGAATTTTAATTATTTAGTGCATGACCCAACGTGGAGCCTTGTCGAACTCCAGTCAAATTTGTGTAAGATTTTCCTAAGAGTTCTTTCTCTTGGACGAATTCCCATAAAACTTTTAGTGTAATATTGAATGCGGTCAGGTTGAGTTTGGTTGCAACAACTGTTGTAAGATATATAGCTATATAAAGTTTAAGACCATATATAACTAGGGTGTTTAGAGTAATTTGTCACTTTTTGAGGTTTTTAGATCAATTCATGATAACAATGTCCCCCTCTATGGTCATAAAGGGTGTCCTTCATGACCATAGAGGGGGCATTTTTATCTAAAATTGATTTAACCCTTTTGGCCATAGAGGGGGCATTTTTATCGAAAATTGATTTAACCCTTTTGGCCATAGAGGGGGCATTTTTATCGAAAATTGATTTAACCCTTTTGGCCATAGAGGGGGCATTTTTATCGAAAATTGATTTAACCCTTTTGGCCATAGAGGGGGCATTTTTATCGAAAATTGATTTAACCCTTTTGGCCACAGAGGGGGCATTTTTATCGAAAATTGATTTAACCCTTTGACCATAGAGGGGGCATTTTTATCGAAAATTGATTTAACCCTTTTGGCCACAGAGGGGGCATTTTTATCGAAAATTGATTTAACCCTTTTGGCCACAGAGGGGGCATTTTTATCGAAAATTGATTTAACCCTTTTGGCCATAGAGGGGGCATTTTTATCGAAAATTGATTTAACCCTTTTGGCCACAGAGGGGGCATTTTTATCGAAAATTGATTTAACCCTTTGACCATAGAGGGGGCATTTTTATCGAAAATTGATTTAACCCTTTGACCATAGAGGGGGCATTTTTATCGAAAATTGATTTAACCCTTTTGGCCACAGAGGGGGCATTTTTATCGAAAATTGATTTAACCCTTTTGGCCATAGAGGGGGCATTTTTATCGAAAATTGATTTAACCCTTTTGGCCACAGAGGGGGCATTTTTATCGAAAATTGATTTAACCCTTTGACCATAGAGGGGGCATTTTTATCGAAAATTGATTTAACCCTTTTGGCCATAGAGGGGGCATTTTTATCGAAAATTGATTTAACCCTTTTGGCCACAGAGGGGGCATTTTTATCGAAAATTGATTTAACCCTTTGACCATAGAGGGGGCATTTTTATCGAAAATTGATTTAACCCTTTTGGCCATAGAGGGGGCATTTTTATCGAAAATTGATTGAACCCTTTGACCATAGAGGGGGCATTTTTATCGAAAATTGATTTAACCCTTTTGGCCATAGAGGGGGCATTTTTATCGAAAATTGATTTAACCCTTTTGGCCATAGAGGGGGCATTTTTATCGAAAATTGATTTAACCCTTTATGACCATAGAGGGGGCATTTTTATCGAAAATTGATTTAACCCTTTATGACCATAGAGGGGGCATTTTTATCGAAAATTTAACCCTTTATGACCATAGAGGGGGCATTTTTTTATCGAAAATTGATTTAACCCTTTATGACCATAGAAGGGGCATTTTTTTATCGAAAGGTGATCTAAACCCCCAAAAAGTGTAAAATTGTCCTAAACACCCTAGCTTAGGTCCCAAACTAGCTGTAACAAATCCCCAGGTCCCCGTGGTCGTAATGGGGTTGGTGGATAGCAATTGTTTATGAATAAAAAATAGTTTTAGTCGAAGGAAGAATGAAAGAGAATCCGTGTGGGTTTGACCTTTATCACATAACTGACCCGTTCAGTCATGTCATAAAAATGGTATTACACACGTGTAATAACACTATTGTGACGTCACAAACAAATGACGTCTTTATGAGGTTATATGATTGTCTCGATAGTGAAAATCGTTCCGTCCAAGTAGAACTTTAGCTTTCTAATAGCAGGGACGTATATGCGAGATATATACGTCCCTGCTAATAGAGAATGAATTGGAGAGTTTCGGTGTATTTTTCTCTTAAATACAAGTTATGTGATAAATAAAATCTTACACTCCTGTCAATGTACGTAATATGTAATTTCTTAAACTCGTTAAAGGCTCGTGACATATGAAATTATTAAACTCGTTTAATAAATTCCATACTACATCGGCGCTCGTGCAAGATCCTCTATTTAGACAATATCAAATGTTCTACTGGTGTAAGTAGTGGAAAAGACACAACGCCGTTATCAGAAGAAGTTTTCTGTTTATTTAGCTTGCAAAATGTTCTCCTTTTGATGAATTTCCGTCTATTACTTAAACTGTTTTGGGTAGTGGTGGCTCCTATAGTGCTTGTGTGTTCCTGATATTAAATAGTTCAGATAAGAATTACTGTTTTGGAGGAGATTTCCGCCCAAAATATTCCGTTTTTTTCCCATTGAAAAGTCTACAATACCGTAACACAATTAAACTGTAACGGCATTACACATCATGTATTTCCATTCAATGAATCAAGCTATTCTTTGAACTTTTCCCGTCACAATTCCAGCCTTTAACGAACCACTTTCTGTCAATATTGTTCCGATTGTTTTGTATGACCTTAGCCATCCAAAACATGCATGTATACCATCCATCTTCTGAATATTTTATCAATGCAGAAAGCCTAGGATTGATGCTGAATCCATTACTTCACCTAAGACCAGGTATCCAGTAACCTATTCTAATCGTTTTTTGTCCGTTGTTGTGCATCAAACAATTTACGTTTTCAAAAACCTTCTCAAAAACACCTGAACCAATTTGAATGAAATTTAGCAGGAACATCCCCTGGACAAAGATGCACAACAATTGTGAATTATGGTTCCCATCCACGTAGGGCCCGGAGGGAGGGGCAAAAATGTGTCAAATCAGTTTAAGTTTCAAAAATCTTGATCTCAGACCAAGATAGGTCTTAGATGCTTTATCAATTCTTTGAATGTCATGCTCCTCTAACTTCACGTTCCCTTTGAGAAGGGGGTGAAGTTTACTATAGTAAAACACATTTGGGTATACTTGGTTGCGGAGAGGACTCATATTGACTAAAAATTCAACAATTTTTTCAGGCACAGATATGCTGGAATGAAATCTTCATCGATGAAAGGATCTTTCTTAAGGAAGTTTATTAAAAAATTAAACTGTGAATTCCATGCCTCTCAGAGGGGGCGGATTTTGGTATAGTTTATAGGAAAAATTACACTTTTGGGCAAAATTAAGGCCATCAGAATTAAATGAACGAGGTTCAGTTCACCAAAATACCTACAAACTAAATGTAAAAGATCCAGGTCTAAGGTCAAGGTCACTGTATCAAAGGTCAAGGTTGAATTAGAAGCTTTTCACAGATGAACATTTTGTTATGAAATTATGAAGCAAAGGAGGTCTGAATAAAGCAAGGAGTTGACTGATCAAAAGTTAAAGTGGTCGGGTCAAAGGCCAAGGTAAAATATTTTAGCGTTTCACTGATGAACAATGTGTTATGACATTATGAAGCAAAGTAGGTCAGAATCAAGTAAGGCATCAACTTACCAAAAGTCAAGGTCACCTTGTCAAATGTTGAGGTAATTTTGTTTGGATTTTCACTGACAAACATTTTGTGATGACATTATGAAGCACAGTTGGTCGGAATTAAACAAAGAATTAACAGACCTTGAGTTAAGATCACCAGATCAAAGGTCAAGGTCGGATTTTGTAGGAATTTAACAAGGAGTCAATTGACATAATAGAGAATGAATTAAACTACAACTTTTCACTTCATTTGAGAAAGATAAATAACACCACACACTTTTTCGTAAAATATTTAATTAACAATTTTTTTTATTAAACATAACAAGCTAGGAAAACAGATTTTTATTAGCTGAAACATGCTTCAAAGTTTTTCATACATTTCGTATATGCACTAACGAAATGAATGTCTCCATTTCTAGCGACCCCCTAGGCCTGGTTTTAACACCATTCTACAATAATGTAATGAGTCAACCAACCTACCAGAATTCCATGTATTAGGTAGTATAAATAAATACTTTCAGGAATTTCATGATCAGCCGGACATATCCTGAATGCTTACAAGGATTGGGTGATCCAATGTCATGACCATGTAGTCTTAACAGTTTCTGCAAGCATTTTCAAATATCAAGATAACTATGTGTACGTCCAATTGCCTGAGCGTTATAACAGGAGACTTTTAGACGGTGTTCCCTGATCATGCTGATGCACTGGTATCCTTCACTCTTGACATGTCTCTTACCACTACAATATGTTATTTCACTGAACAAGCAGAAATTCCCTGACATATATATTCTCTGCAAAGTGTGAATAAGTCCTGCTCAGATTCCAATTATGACCAGTAAGATCTAGATGGAATCTATGGTCCAGTAAGATCTAGATGGAATCTATAGTCCAGTAAGATCTAGATGGAATCTATGGACCAGTAAGACCTAGATGGAATCTATGGACCAGTAATGCCTAGATGGAATCTATGGTCCAATAAGGCCTCGATGGAATCTATGGACCAGTAAGACCTAAATGGAATCTATGGTCCAGTAAGGCCTAGATGGAATCTATGGACCAGTAAGGCCAAGATGGAATCTATGTTCCAATAAGGCCTCGATGGAATCTATGGACCAGTGATGCCTAGATGGAATCTATGGTCCAATAAGGCCTCGATGGAATCTATGGACCAGTAAGACCTAAATGGAATCTATGGTCCAGTAAGGCCTAGATGGAATCTATGGACTGGTAAGACCTAGATGGAATGTATGGACCAGTAATGCCAAGATGGAATCTATGGTCCAGTAAGGTCTAGATGGAATTTATGGACTGGTAAGACCTAGATTGAATCTATGGACTGGTAAGACCTAGATTGAATCTGTGGTCCAGTAAGACCTAGATTGAATCTATGGTCCAGAAGACCTAAATGGAATTTATGGTCCAGTAAGACATAGATGGAATCTATGGTCCAGTAAGGCCGAGATCGAATCTATCGACTGGTAAGACCGAGATAGAATTATGGAATCTGCGGACCAGTAAGGCCTAGATGGAATCTAAGGTCCAGTAAGACCTAGATGGAATCTATGGTCAAGTAAGACCTAAATGGAATCTACAGACCAGTAAGACCTAGATGGAACCTATGGTCCAGTAATGCCTAGATAGAATCTATGGACCAGTAAGGCCTAGATGGAATCTATGGACCAGTAATGCCTAGATGGAATCTATGGACCAGTAAGGCCTAGATGGAATCTATGGTCCAGTAAGGCCTAGATGGAATCTATGGTCAAGTAAGACCTAAATGGAATCTACACACCAGTAAGGCCTAGACGGAATCTATGGTCCAGTAAGGCCTAGATGGAATCTATGGTCCAGTAAGACCTAAAAGGAATCTATGGACCAGTAAGTCCTAGATGGAATCTATGGACCAGTAAGGCCAAGAGGGAATCTATGGACCAGTAAGTCCTAGATGGAATCTATGGACCAGTAAGGCCAAGAGGGAATCTATGGACCAATAAGGCCAAGAGGGAATCTATGGACCAGTAAGGCCTAGATGGAATCTATGGACCAATAAGGCCTAGATGGAATCTATGGACCAGTAAGGCCAAGGTGGAATCTATGGACCAGTAAGGCCTAGATGGAATCTATGGACCAGTAAGGCCTAGAGGGAATCTATGGACCAGTAAGGCCAAGAGGGAATCTATGGACCAGTAAGGCCAAGAGGGAATCTATGGACCATTATGACTGCTGGGATTGACACATCTTCCATATCAATACGGGTAACATATCATAGCCTTACAGTAGACGATTTTTTAACACTGTACATACTCATGCACAACCAAAAACGTGACCTGAACGTAGTACGTAACCAGAAATTGTCATAACCTTGAGTTGACCTTTATAGTTTCATTTGACCTCCAGCTGTACTTTGATATTAATGGCTGCTAGTTCTGCCACTAAGTAACGGAACACATAGGGTACGGTGATTATGTTGATAGTGTCCGAGCGTTTACACAACATACAGGTCCATTTCCGCCTCATTTCTGAGGTCACTGCCGCCACCGCCGTCGCTGGCCGCTCAAGCAGGGGAGATAACATACTGCCACACTTCGTACAAACATGGACCTACGACAAAAAATTTCAATTAGAATGAAATCTTCATCGATGAAAGGATCTTTCTTAAGGAAGTTTATTAAAAAATTAAACTGTGAATTCCATGCCTCTCAGAGGGGGCGGATTTTGGTATAGTTTATAGGAAAAATTACACTTTTGGGCAAAATTAAGGCCATCAGAATTAAATGAACGAGGTTCAGTTCACCAAAATACCTACAAACTAAATGTAAAAGATCCAGGTCTAAGGTCAAGGTCACTGTATCAAAGGTCAAGGTTGAATTAGAAGCTTTTCACAGATGAACATTTTGTTATGAAATTATGAAGCAAAGGAGGTCAGAATAAAGCAAGGAGTTGACTGATCAAAAGTTAAAGTGGTCGGGTCAAAGGCCAAGGTAAAATATTTTAGCGTTTCACTGATGAACAATGTGTTATGACATTATGAAGCAAAGTAGGTCAGAATCAAGTAAGGCATCAACTTACCAAAAGTCAAGGTCACCTTGTCAAATGTTGAGGTAATTTTGTTTGGATTTTCACTGACAAACATTTTGTGATGACATTATGAAGCACAGTTGGTCGGAATTAAACAAAGAATTAACAGACCTTGAGTTAAGATCACCAGATCAAAGGTCAAGGTCGGATTTTGTAGGAATTTAACAAGGAGTCAATTGACATAATAGAGAATGAATTAAACTACAACTTTTCACTTCATTTGAGAAAGATAAATAACACCACACACTTTTTCGTAAAATATTTAATTAACAATTTTTTTTATAAAAAAATTTTATTAGAATTAGAAAACGAAAACCTTGCACAAATACAAAATGTTATTTCCTAGTATGACAATGTATACATGCTAAAATACTCCTAAATCTGACTGCAAGACACCAGAAAATTCTATTTTCTATCCAGGTCTTAACACTTTTTGACTTGGCACAAGTTTATCTTTATTCCCCTTCTCCTACAATGTAAGTGTAATAGGATGTGGAATAGAGAAACATATTTAGTGCCATCGCTGGCATTCAAACCGCAACTTTCCAGCCCGATACTCTATCATTGAGCTAAAAGGAGATTTCTCTACAGCTCGCCCTTGTAAGGCAACCAAATCAATGCACATCTTTTACAAAGTGCTAATTTTGTCTAATATATCCAATGAATACTTGACAAAATTCATATCAATTGCTTTTACACCATATTCTATAGCCATGCAGAAATTTGTGGTTTAATATCTTAAAGGCCCAATATTATATTAAGTTATAATATAACTTTCTGCAAAACTTGAGGCGAAAATCAAGCTGAATAACTTTTTATATTATAGATTTAGTTAAGATTAACTGATATCAGCAAAATTCAAGATGAATTCTTCAGAGGTTATTGGTACAGCAGCAGTTGAAACTCGGTATTTGTAACCACGCGTCCATTTTGAACTGTCGGCTTGTTGTTGAAGTGGGCCACGCCTGAATTATTTTCGATTCTTTGGATTTTTCTGTCAAGAGTTTCTTGTTAGTTAACGCTCAGGTTTACTTCGTTTTAGGCTTATTTTTGCATGGTTATCAACTGGATTTTTTTTCAGAATTTTTCAGAATCACGAAAAATTTCCTGAACTTACGTATATTGGCCCTTTCAGGTAGACAGCGAAATTTTTTCTTGACTAAACTGTGGATGCTACCCCTTCCATTTCAGTCAGAATAGGCTATTGCTGTACGTACATCCAGTCACCATAGAGAGAAGTTGCTTACAAAAAGTTACACTAACCACAGCTATGGTACAAAGTTATCAATAAATCTGATTAAAAAGCAGATCCATTGTTGCTCAGTTATTCTCGTCATAGATAGGAACTGACAACATCCCATAAGCCTTAGGGGTCATGTTCTGGTGACCTTTTGCATCAGTCAATCAAATTATCGCTGCCAAAATCCTTAAAGTGAATGTTTTGGGACGAAAACAAAAATTGCTTAATCCTATCTGTACGTTTAGTCATTTCATCACAAAAGTTATTACTATTATACGATGTTGTTACCAAATGACTTGCTGAAGATGACAGCATCAACTGTCATAAAATAGAAAATTCTACTTTAGTGTGAAGAAAAGAGGCGACAAAGGTTATCAGTACAACGAAGACCTCTAATGGGATGTTGTCAGATCCTTGTAAAACCGAGTTAGATTAAGGATCTGCATTTTAATCAGATTGGTTTAACAATAAGCATCAGAAGTTCAAGTTTCCACTCACCATAGATTTATCCGAGCAGTTAAGGAGCCGGTCCTGTAGGAGAAATGCTGTGCCATGAGCTATCATGCCATCTCTCTCCATCTCCCCGAATCTGATCCCTCCCCCGCGCTTCCTCCCCTTCACGGGCTGGTGGGTCAACTGGTCGACAGGGCCAGTAGATCGCACCTGAAATCAATTGACACATACATAAACAAACATATCATTGACTAACCATGCCTCTAGTCGGTAATGATTTGTCTTTTTTTTATCCCCTCGCAACGAAAATTGGGGAGGTGATAGAGCGTTCCGTTCGTATGTACGTATGTTCACTTTTTGTCAGCGCTCTTGCAACTTCATTTTTGAACGGATTCTGACCAAACTTCCTATATGGGTCCAGCATGGTAATGCCTCAAACGAGTATATGTTTCAGGGTGCAAAGGTCAAGGTCAAGGTCACAGTTACTATTTATAGAAAATCTTTGTCAGCACTCTTGCAACTTCATTTCTGAACGGATCCTGACCAAACTGATAATAAGCCCATCCATGTCTATTGCAGTTTGGTGCAAATGACAACTGATGTTATTTCAATGTCCTGCAATAACCCCACCCCCCATTTTGCGTCAGAGTTCATGTGTTAGCACGCGAGGGGATTTGTAGCGTTTGCGATGCCTTGTATTAATATTGTATGCATGACGTTTCATTTCATCCATTTGTTTTTCTGCGATACAGTTAAGTTTTTGTACCTGGAATTTGTCAGAAACCATGTGACGTAGACGCTGGTAGTAAACCACTCCTATGAAGATGTCGGCTTCTAACTCGAGTCCGCTTGAACCGCTGTACATACGCTCCGTCCCATAGTAATTATAGCCAGCTGTTGGTAAATACAGAAACATGTTTATAACAATGGTAGTTATAGCTATATATTTACATATTCACGGCACTGTCTCTATATAATCCTACCAAATTCAGTTGGTATTCATAAGGCCATCAATGCCATTTACCAATTGTTGATATCTACATTATTATGACATCATAATTATTATGTTTGATACCAATGACAGTCCCCAGTCAATTGCTGGCTGTTCTATTCAGTGAACAGCCATACCCGATAGATATATTTTTAACGCTACATACCAAAAAATAAAAACTGTAAATTAAATTTGTATGGGATGAATAGGGATTCTAAATATGAAAAATTTAAGCATTGAACTGCTTTTAGTTGACATTCATATTGCCTATGAATGCTAAATGAAAACAGTTCAATACTTAACTATGTCTGGAAGTTTACAGAAACTCCAGATAACTCAAATACCATGTTTTCCTTGAACAATTGATCTGGTCTCCAAAAGTTCGAGTAAGTTGGGTTTTACTGTTCCTTATTCAGGGTGACATTGCACAATTCATGTAACAACAATTCAACAATTTCCCCAAACTAATGTGTGAAGAGGCTTTTATTTCAATTTAAAAATGTTTTTATACTTTGGTTTCGGGGACCACAACATGTCCAGACTTTATACCTTTTGTGAGGATATCTCCGAAGTAATTGATGGCTGGCTGATCTTCAGAAAATTTGAACGGAGTGGCATCATGACAAAGGCCATGACTGGCTGCGGACTTACCCGCCATACTCTCAATCATCATACCTGGAAAACCAGCAAATCAGCATTCAGATTTGATATTCATAATTTCGTAAAAATAACAAGTCCTTGAGAATTTTCTTGTCTATTCATGCTAATCGCATCTTATATAATTTCAATATGTTATATACATGATATTCTGCTAAGACACAGATTTTCTCCAAGTGTCATTTTTGTAAGAAGTTGAGTGTTAATAATTATGAACCATGTTACATTACTATCTAGCTTCTCTGGTCAATATGAGTACAAGCTAACCTATGGTCATTCTGGAGGGAAAGCCGTGCGGGTTGAACAGAATGTCCGGCGTCATCCCGCTCTCTGTAAAAGGCATATTCTCCACCGGCCACAACATACTGAAAATTCAAAAGAAGCTTTTAGAGTCTACATGGGTGAAAGTAAAAAAAGTCTGAAAATAAATTAAAGTAAGAAAAAGCTGAAATAAATTTATTGACCATCCACATGTCAAAAAACGGAAAAACATCACCCATGAGTCTACATTCAACAGGACAATATCGGCCGATATAGCGAATTACAATCCTCCACCATATAGTATTGCCTCACCAAAGTAAACTCATCCATATCCCAAAATATGGGTCAAAATGAAGGTCAGAGTGCCCTACTTTTGATACATGACACAAAGCCTCACCAAGGTAAACCAGTATCCCAAGTATGACACACAGCCTCACCAAGGTAAACCATTATCCCAAGGATGGCATTCCATTGGCAAGTAGTGTTGGTGATAGAGCCCGGACAAGATAACAGAAGGATGGAAGGACAGACAGACAGATGGTAGGACGGACAAAACTATGGTAACCCTCCATCTTGTGAAGGCAGAAAGTATATATAGGTAAGTACTTAAGTAATTAATGTTTAGCAAATGTTGTTACAGTCCTATATAACACAATTGCTATTGATCACAAACTTTCAGGAACATCTGTCAGCAATAGCAATGTGTGTTATAGGACTGTAACAATATTTGCTTAAACAGTCATTACATTTTGTTACATAACATTCCCATTTTGATAGAATTATTGTGCTCTATTAAGTTATTTCAAACAGTTCTTGAGCAGCAAATCAAGTGTACACAACAATGAAATTGGTGACATCACACTAAAGATTAATGACGTCACAATAACAAATCTTGTCACAGTCTTATAACAACATTTACCTTCACTATGCATTACAATGGACGGATGTAGGGCAAATGTAAATATTCACAGATATAATGCATTACAGTGCACTCCTCTTTATATCATGTTGCACTTGTCAGACAAAAACATGATATTAACAGGAAGGTGACATTAAGAGAAACATGTTTTCCCACTATATTTAGGGCATTTTCAATCTTCATAACTAAAAGTAAGCTATTCAATGTACATATGAAGATGTTTCAATATATAGATAACATTATTTCAATTAAAAATCATTTTTGGAGATTTTTTTTCTTCTTTGCAATATTTGATACAAGTTGTATCTGAAATCAATGGAAATTACATCATTTTCTGGAGATTTTATGTGATTGGTTAAGAAAAACATGATATAAAGAGGAAATCTCCTCAACATACATGATATTAACCAAATAAAATTACATAGATTATATAGAGGGAAAAATGGTGCTTGGGAAAAACATGATATAAAGAGTAATGTGATATTAACAGGAGTGATATTAAGTGGAGTCCACTGTATTAGGCAATGGATCTACAGCCAGTGGCATGGCGATGCAAAGACACCTATGATTTCCAATCTGTAGAGATAACTGATAAGACCTACCTACAGATTCCTTTCTGGCCATGTCGACTGGCAAATTTGTCTCCTATGATTGGATTTCTCTGCAAAATAAAAAAACAGGGTTACCAAAGACTCTGATTCTCCAATATATTAATATGTGGGGGGTGGAGACACAAGGTCTCGGGAGGTAGTCAAACATTGATATCTAGTCAAACCTGCCATGGATACAGGTGTATACAGCACAAGGTCCCGGGAGGTAGTTAAACATTGATATCTAGTCAAACATGCCGTGGATACAGGTGTATACAGCACAAGGTCCCGGGAGGTAGTTAAACATTGATATCTAGTAAAACCTGTCGTGGATACGGGTGTATACAGCACAAGGTCCCGGGAGGTAGTCAAACATTGATATCTAGTCAAACCTGTCCTGGATACAGGTGTATACAGCACAAGGTCCCGGGAGGTAGTCAAACATTTATATCTAGTCAAACATGCCGTGGATACAGGTGTATACAGCACAAGGTCCCGGGAGGTAGTTAAACATTGATATCTAGTAAAACCTGTCGTGGATACGGGTGTATACAGCACAAGGTCCCGGGAGGTAGTCAAACATTGATATCTAGTCAAACCTGTCCTGGACACAGGTGTATACAGCACAAGGTCCCGGGAGGTAGTCAAACATTGATATCTAGTCAAACCTGTCCTGGACACAGGTGTATACAGCACAAGGTCCCGGGAGGTAGTCAAACATTGATATCTAGTCAAACCTGTCGTGGATACAGGTGTATACAGCACAAGGTCCCGGGAGGTAGTCAAACATTGATATCTAGTCAAACCTGTCGTGGATACAGGTGTATACAGCACATGTAAGGTCCCGGGAGGTAGTCAAACATTGATATCTAGTCAAACCTGTCGTGGATACAGGTGTATACAGCACAAGGTCCCGGGAGGTAGTCAAACATTGATATCTAGTCAAACCTGTCGTGGATACAGGTGTATACAGCACAAGGTCCCGGGAGGTAGTTAAACATTGATATCTAGTCAAACCTGTCGTGGATACAGGTGTATACAGCACAAGGTCCCGGGAGGTAGTTAAACATTGATATCTAGTAAAACCTGTCGTGGATACGGGTGTATACAGCACAAGGTCCCGGGAGGTAGTCAAACATTGATATCTAGTCAAACCTGTCCTGGATACAGGTGTATACAGCACAAGGTCCCGGGAGGTAGTCAAACATTGATATCTAGTCAAACATGCCGTGGATACAGGTGTATACAGCACAAGGTCCCGGGAGGTAGTTAAACATTGATATCTAGTAAAACCTGTCGTGGATACGGGTGTATACAGCACAAGGTCCCGGGAGGTAGTCAAACATTGATATCTAGTCAAACCTGTCCTGGACACAGGTGTATACAGCACAAGGTCCCGGGAGGTAGTCAAACATTGATATCTAGTCAAACCTGTCCTGGACACAGGTGTATACAGCACAAGGTCCCGGGAGGTAGTTAAACATTGATATCTAGTAAAACCTGTCGTGGATACGGGTGTATACAGCACAAGGTCCCGGGAGGTAGTCAAACATTGATATCTAGTCAAACCTGTCCTGGACACAGGTGTATACAGCACAAGGTCCCGGGAGGTAGTCAAACATTTATATCTAGTCAAACCTGTCCTGGACACAGGTGTATACAGCACAAGGTCCCGGGAGGTAGTCAAACATTGATATCTAGTCAAACCTGTCGTGGATACAGGTGTATACAGCACAAGGTCCCGGGAGGTAGTCAAACATTGATATCTAGTCAAACCTGTCGTGGATACAGGTGTATACAGCACAAGGTCCCGGGAGGTAGTCAAACATTGATATCTAGTCAAACCTGTCGTGGATACAGGTGTATACAGCACAAGGTCCCGGGAGGTAGTCAAACATTGATATCTAGTCAAACCTGTCGTGGATACAGGTGTATACAGCACAAGGTCCCGGGAGGTAGTCAAACATTGATATCTAGTCAAACCTGTCGTGGATACAGGTGTATACAGCACAAGGTCCCGGGAGGTAGTCAAACATTGATATCTAGTCAAACCTGTCGTGGATAGAGGTTAGAGGTGTTTACACGAGGTCTCACAAAAATCAAGGTAATGTGTAGTTAAACAGCGAGCCCAACACAGAGGTCCTTCCGATTTTCTGATATTTTAATAGAGAGCGTAGTAGTTGACATGTTTCAGCTACAGACCTGGGAACCCTTTCCAGTGTTTGTCTGTAGTTTTCAAGCTGGTTGTCAGTAGTTTTGATCTGTTGTCAGTAGTTTTAGTAAAAGTGGGACCACATGCCCAAATCAATTCAAGCGACTGTGGTCTAATAAAGCGTTTATTTGAATTCTATTATTCAAAACCTCGCGGATTCGGAAAACAGATTGACAAAGATTCACAGAAAGTAGGTGGTAGTTTAATAAGAAATTTTACTCGAAATAAATGTAATATTGTGTACATTAATTTTTAATCGGTTCAATTTAAATCAGAATAAAAACACATTTTAATTTTTTTTTTTAATTTCCGTAGCATCTCGTTGTTAATCCGTAGTCCGTATTTTATAACTTAATTCCATAGCAATTACGGACAATCCGTAGGAGTTCCCAGGTCTGCGGATATAGATTGAAACATTTTCAACTACAGTCAAACCTGCTCTAACGACCGCCTGTCTATAACGACTGCCTGTCTATAACGACCGATTTTCAGATTCCCCGTGAGATTTCACTATATAACGACCATCTGTATAACGACCTTCTGTCTAATGTGGCTAACGACCGGTTATTTTGGACCGACGGTCGCTATTTCGCTTTCTATAACGACCCATTTTCAGATTCCCCCGTGAGATTTCATTATATAACGATCATCTGTTTAACGACCACCAGTCTAATGTGGCTAACGACCGGTAATTTTGGAACGACGGTCGCTAGTTCGCTTCCTATAACGACCAATTTCCGGTGAACATATTTTGATCTCACATTTGGCTGTCAGCCGTTCCGGTAACCCGTCGCAAATGTACAGCTCCGTACAAAATGTCCGGTATTTGTGTACATGATTCACTAGTAGAAAATACTATAAATGTTGAAAATATGAGTTGTAAAACACATTGACTGAAGATATTATTATTTTATGACAAGTGAAAACTTTCCGATGAGCCCATCGCTGCTGCATCAGTTTTCGACAATATCCTGTATTTTGATTGGCTACTGATAGCGACGATCTAGGTTATTTCCTAACCTGAATAACGCGTAGTGCTTTCCAGTATGAGTGTAGTCATATGATACGATTTAACAGCGTTGCATCATTTGTGTTCACATTTATGCAGCCTGTTTGCGACCCGTGTGTTAGGCCGTAATCGTCAGAATTACCGTCAACCCAGTACACTGCCGACTCTATCGATGTCTAGATGCACAGAGACTCCCAAATTGTTTATTTTATAGAAAACGTGGAAGATTAAGTCTTATGTAAGATTCAATTGAATAATTTATGAATGATATTGCCGTGAAAACATCGTTTATTTTTCAATTATCAGTATTAGACCTGTGCCTTCGCTGGTGTCAACAGATCTTCATCATAACTCGCGCGAGGTGTCAATCAATGTCAAGCCTAATTAATTAGGCATTGTGTTATGTTTTCAAAGTTTCCTACTCAAAGGTGTTTGTTTTATTAACCTTAAATGCCGATTCACCTAGTTGGTGCTATCATTCCGACTTGACGTTTTTTTTTAGAAAAAGAACAACAAACTCAACCAAGAATTCACAAATGTAATAAAATGAACATGAATATTATTGAATAGGGCATTCATCATACCATTTTAAGATGTTTTAAAAAATATAGATTTAAACCTAAAAATAATATTATAGAATATATTTCAAAACAAAAAGTTTGACTTCTGAAAATGTTAGTCTGAATGCCCTATTTGATGACAATTAAGTCATTTATGACATTTTCAATTAAAGTGATTGGTCCAAAAATCTCGACCTGTCTATAAAGGCAACCTGTCTATAGTGACCGTTTTTCTGTCTCCCCTTGAGCGGTCTTTATAGTTTGACTGTACTACGCTATCTGAAAATCGAAAGAACCACCATGTTGGGCTCACTGTTTCACTGTACATATATCTATCTATCAGGAGACAAGGTCAGCAAGATTTGAATGACATTTTAAAATCTTACAGATTTTGTACTTTTTTGTAAAGGTTGAACCATTTAATTTGAAACCAACAAGCTAATTCATAGAATTAATATCCCCCGCTCCACCCCCCCCCCCCCCCCTTTTGTAAGGGAGTAATCATATTGTAGGTAATATCTTTTTTAAGTTTGGTTGAAACATGACTGTAATGTTCATGCTGATGACACAAGATGTATTGCTTGGAAATTGAACAAAAAACAAGCAAATTGAGTATTGCTGAGTACCGGCCCCTTGCCATGTTATACAGATGCAATGATTCATTAACCAAATTACAAGGACTTGACGTACATATCCCCATGATTTATCTGTATACCAAATTTTAGTTCAATATATGCACACGTTGCAGAGATAATGCACAGAAACTGAAATATCGGAAATTTTTTAAGCCCAAGGTCTGTAACTCTGTAAACTAAAAATGTTTGTGAGACATAAATGCCCTCTTCCCCCATATGAAATCAGTTGTTCTTGCTTATTAAGTATGCTAAGTTTGATGATAATCAAATCAGTAGTTATTTAAATAAGCTGATTACATTACCATGGGATGGGACGGGTCGATACAGGACGGGACGCGATGGACATGGGTAACACTATATGCCCCCCATTTCATGGCAGGGGCATAAGAATCATTCAACCTTAACCAAATCAAAAGTTCACCTAGATATCCTCTTGATGCATCTGTATACCAAATATCAGTTCAATGTGTGCACACGTTGCGGAGACAATGCACGGAAACCTCAAAAAGGTGACAGATAGAGGAAGCCTTATACACAGAAATCAGAAATGGTGATTGAACTTGACTTACCTACATATTCAACATGGTGCACTAGCGCGCACCATTCAATATGTAGGTACACCAATGTATGTTACACACCAATGAATGTTAAAAATATGACAACCTATCTTTGAATGTAAAACACATTTAAGATTCGGTGACAAACCTTGATCCGAAGCCCAATGCAGATTTTGTTGAGTTCGCTGGTACCTAAATCATTGCCAAGGATCTTTATGTAGTCTACGTGGGCAGGCTCCGCACTTTTGTACCTCTGGACCTTTGACTCCCCTGTCTGTAGGTTGTAGTAGCTGTGAAACAATCACCAACATGATACAAAGATCAAAGCCAAAGTGGGTTTTCTCCAGGTACTCTGATTTCCTCCCACAAGTCCCCCAGCATGCTAACATCCGGGGATAATAAAGAGGGAAATTACTTTTTTTAACAATTGTGGTACAATAAAGTTTATATTTTCAAAGCTACTTTGGGTATAGGCCAATCGCAAAAGTGTTGTTATCTCCCTTGTTTGCTGGATCATGGCTTCACTAGGAAGTGTTTTTCAAACAAATTTGCACCATGCAATTATGACATCATAATGGGAATTACATCATCTGATCATAACATGGAGCCAAATCATCAGAAAAACACTTACCGGAAGTATGTCCTGTATCCGCCATTGTGGACTTTCAAGGGGAATAACAGCACTTTCGGAAATGCCTATATCAGTCACATTCATCTCTTGGAGATACATGTAACTGGTCCCTGGGCCGACCGTGTTTTAACTCTAATGAGACAAACTAAAGGACATTCGGTTTTTATGTAACGAATCATCAGAATGCCCTATTATTTAATTAACTCAATTTAAGAATCAAGCTGGTCCATGGATCTAAAAACCTCACCAGACCCTGGTTTCATCAATCTTCCTTAACTAGGGAAACTCCTTTAATTATTTTCTTCATAGGAAAGCAATAGAAAAGTTAAGGAAAGTTCCTAATTTAGGATATTCCCTGATCTACTGTAATGCTTTCCTGTGGAGATATTTAAGGTAAGGAATTTCCTTAATTTTAGGCATGTAAGTGAAATCGGATCCAAACTCTCACTAATCTCATAGTTTACATTTTAGCAAGATCCAGAAGTACACAAGCTCAAAACAACACATTCAAATTAAAGGTGATTATCATTCAAATTGGTTGGATCTGATTTTCGTGTGATATTAAAATTGTGCTATCTTTTACTAAACGGAACTTTTCCTTGTGTCTTCCCCCATTTGAGATGTAGATATTTACACTTAGCTCAATGCTCTTAAATTTATAACATGATTTTTTTACTGTGTATTTTTTTATTTTATTGTTTAAAAGTAAAGGAGTTTCCCTAAGTTAAGGAAGATTGGTGAAACCAGGGTCTGGTGAGGTTTTTAGATCCATGGACCAGCTTGATTCTTAAATTGAGTTAATTAGATAATAGGGCATCCTGATGATTCGTTATATAAAAAGCGAGCTATGGTCATTGAAAGTGCCAAGTTTTAGTGTTGGCGAAAAGTTCTCCCAACACAAAAGACAACCTTACCTACGGCCATTACCTGGCAATTGCCCGACATAGGCCTCTCAAACCCCTAACCAAGAGAAAGAGAGTAAAATGTTGGACACCTTTACCACTTTAGCAGCCTCTGTGACTGAATTTAAAAACAAAATTCTGTGACGGTAACTATCAAACGTAGCTTTAATACTGTACCTATAGTAGGGGTCTCCTTCCTGTAGGTAAGCCCCAATATTTGGAAGTCCGTCACTGTCCAATTTTCCATCTAAACGCTTCATATCTGCTCCTTTACAGCCTAAAAAGATGTAACAAAATATTCCAAACTAACTTAAGTCTAAAAAGATATTTATAGATTATCACAAGGTACTTTCAGGGTTTGTCGTGGGAATAATTTTCTCATCGCAAGCACGTGGATAAAATTTCGAGTCCACCTGCGGTGGCCTCTCGATTTTATCAATGTGTGATAAACTGTTTATCATCTATATACTACTACCTTACAGATACAGATAACATTTAGATAATTTACTACCTTATATATTTCTTAACATAATATAAGAAATGTCAATTAAACACCATAGTTTTGAAACAACTTCTAGGGTCATTGATCGCGATCAGTCTATGCCAAACGTAAACAAACAGAACATTTGCATGGAGGAATACTGTGAGCACAAAAATAATTTGAGAACAAATATATCACCATTGACTTTCTGATACGCTTGAAATCGTAATTTTATTCTCGCAATAATTTTTCATTATTTTTATTGATATTTTAATGACAGTCTATTTACTTATGCGGATCACTTTTGGTGGGATACTATTTCCGGAAATGACGTCATGCGATTGCGAGCAGATGTTCTTTTTTTGAGAAAATATGTTCTCAAGTTCTGTAAAATAGGAAAATTTGTTCTCAAGTTGTTCTCAATTTCTTCTCACACTGTCAGATCATGATATTGAGTTGAGCATGTTACCGGTAGGTGGTATAAAGCAGTATTTAGATGATAAAGCAAAATATCACAAACTCTATATCATCAATAAAAGCAATCTAATAATGCCATGAATGGTTGCTGCCAGGACTTCTCATCTAAAGCTTTTTGGTGAATTTTAAAAATCTGCTCAGACTAAATGATAAATTGTATCAACATACTTCTGTTTCCCTTGAAATGCAATTATATCAAATAGTGCTGTTCTTGGTATCATTGTTCGTTCAAATAAGATTTACTCATTTTCAACAAAGTTTTTCAACCATGAAATCAATACGGTGAATACATTTACAGCTTCAAGCTGGAAATACACAGTATATAAAAGCTGTATCATTATACACTTACCAAACACAAGATTTGAATTCTGGCCCCGGCTTGAGTTATCTTTTTCTGCCAGACTGATTATCTGTAGCAATATATATATAACATGCATCAACAGATCAGTTACAACATACGAATAAATTTAACACAGAAAACAAAGTACAGAAAGACTGCAAGCTAATCATAAGGTGAAACAGTTAAAATATCATTTTTTGGATGAAGTACAGAATAGAAATGAAATATTATGCAAGTTCAGCAGAAGTTGACTTTTCACCGACCATGCTGAAAAGGTAAGAGTTGTTAGTGAAAAGTCGGCATGGTTGGTTTAAACTCAGAGTGGTCGGTAAAAAGTAACCGCTCCTGAGGAAATTAAAGTTTTGTAGTCGCCAGTGTTACGGCATGAAATCACACAATTAGAAATTACCGAACTTAAACAGGAAAGTCAATATGATTGTTTACACAAGTTTCATTTGTGGAGCTAGTTATTATCAGGTTTGTATGAATTTACACGATATAATAATTATTGTAAGATTAACGCCAATAACGTCCACCAGAGGTCATCGTAGATAAAAAGGAAGACCTTATGTAAGAGGAAAGGCTAGTAGCAATATGCTGTCAGCGGATACCGCCTTAGCATTAAAACACCACTATTAGAGGATCTTACATGAGTGTCAATGTAATACATGTACAGAATTTATTACACAAGTTCAATAATTCATTATGTCATGAGCCTTTATGCCTTTAGAATCAGATTGTTATATAGATTAATCCATTTCTTTGTCACCTCTGCTTTGTGAATGGTCGCGTGGCCAAAGCCCCTCTCAAACGACGACTTGTTCAGAATCATGGCATCCTCCATGTCGTACCCCTGGAAGAAAAAAGAGTCACATTAATGAGGCATAGTGTGGTTGATATAATGTTTGTCTCTTCCTCTGTCAAGATAATAATATGGCAATTGACACGGTGAAGCGGAAAAACAGAATAAAACCTTTCACCCATGCGACTCACAGTGTAGGAGATGACGGCCACCACAGCGTTAGTTCCCACGGGGTACTCGTCCACGTTGTAATAGTCATACATGTAGGGGCGGACCATCGGTGTCTGGGGGGTCTGTACTCGGTATAGCTTGTTGTCTGACCTATGACCCAGGGCGTGACAGGGAGTTCCCATTGTCTGTTTACCCATCTAAACACCAAAC
The DNA here is from genome assembly GCA_947623455.1 of Mimachlamys varia. Lineage (NCBI taxonomy): Eukaryota > Metazoa > Mollusca > Bivalvia > Pectinida > Pectinidae > Mimachlamys > Mimachlamys varia. The sequence goes on along the minus strand of OX392538.1, from coordinate 37,603,849 downwards.
AAATATACATTTCAACAACTTAAACTCAACTGTAGATTTCTAAATATTCAGCTAAACCTGCATATTTTATCAAGTTAATAATTATAAAGCAAATGTGCTTCATTGAATTTGCCTTTGTCCAGTTGGCATTCATATTGTCTATGAATGCAAAATAAAAGCAGTTCAATGCCTATTAAAACATCATTAAATTCATTGATAACTTGACATCTGACCCTTTCATTGATTTAAAATATCAGACACTCAATTCAAGTATAAACATTTCATGGTTTGCTTAAAGTTGATTGTCTATAAAACATATCGATGAGGAAACTTCATAAAATGTGCATTAGGTGAGCCACAGAACACATGATGAGTCACAGAACACATGGTGAGCCACAGAACACATGGTGAGCCACAGAACACATGATGAGTCACAGAACACATGGTGAGCCACAGAACACATGATGAGTCACAGAACACATGGTGAGCCACAGAACACATGGTGAGCCACAGAACACATGATGAGTCACAGAACACATGGTGAGCCACAGAACACAAGATGAGTCACAGAACACATGGTGAGCCACAGAACACATGGTGAGCCACAGAACACATGATGAGTCACAGAACACATGGTGAGCCACAGAACACATGATGAGTCACAGAACACATGGTGAGCCACAGAACACATGGTGAGCCACAGAACACATGATGAGTCACAGAACACATGGTGAGCCACAGAACACATGGTGAGCCACAGAACACATGGTGAGCCACAGAACACATGGTGAGCCACAGAACACATGGTGAGCCACAGAACACATGATGAGTCACAGAACACATGGTGAGCCACAGAACACATGGTGAGCCACAGAACACATGGTGAGCCACAGAACACATGATGAGTCACAGAACACATGGTGAGCCACAGAACACATGGTGAGCCACAGAACACATGGTGAGCCACAGAACACATGGTGAGCCACAGAACACATGGTGAGCCACAGAACACATGGTGAGCCACAGAACACATGATGAGTCACAGAACACATGGTGAGCCACAGAATGCATGGTGAGTCACAGAACACAAGGTGAGCCACAGAACAGTGAGCCACATTACACACCTGACACTGGTAGATGTTCCTGGGACTTTGGTTAAAGTCGGAGAAAGGCGTGAGGCAGGCCACGGTGGACAGCATCGCCATTTCTGTGAGCTCCTGGTGGGTCATCCTCTACACAAATATTATAAAATTCACCATATAAACACTTACACAGGGACAAATTAATATCTCAAATAGCACAGTGCCTCATCACTACATCGTTATTGAAGTATGTTGTGTTAGTACAGTGGATTCCGCTTAATATTGCCCCTGTTAATATCACATTCCTCTTTATATCATGTTTTTCCCAATTATCATTTTCCCCTCTATATAATCTATGTAATTTTATTTGGTTAATATCAATGATTTTGGGGTGAAGTCCTCTAAATATCATGTTTTTTTAACCAATCAAATAAAATATTCATAAAACTATGTCATTTCTATCGATTTCAGATACAATTTTTACAAAATATTGCATTGAAAATTAAAAATAACCCCAAAAATGATTTCTAGTTAAAATAATGTTATCTATATATTGAAACATCTTCATATGTACATTGAATAGCCTACTTTTAGTTATGGAGTTTGGAAATGCACTAGATTTAGTGGAAAAAGTATGTTTCTCTCAATGTCACATTTCTATTAATATCATGTTTTTTGCCTGACACATGCAACATGACATAAAGAGGAATGCACTGTACCACAAATACAACCTTGATTATGTGTGTAAACAGTGAATTGCTATCTAAATCTGTATCAGACAGTGACGCTCCATGGAATTGTTCTCGACTTAAAATCTTAATTTTGGCAAATTACAAAATAATGAAATAAAATCACACTCTACAGCCATCATATATTACAAGAATTTTTTTTAATCATTTCCACAATTTAATATTTCTTTAAATAAAAATGATTCACCAATGCATCAATGAATTGTATCATATGTGCAAATATTTTAGTATTTTTCAATAGCATTGCGGTACTTTAAAATTAGTAAACGGTAAGTGCCACTATTTTGTATATGGTCAGTACCACTATTTGGGAGCATTTAACCAGCCTTGGTCCGCAACAATTTATTGTCAATATAAGACATTTTTGAAAAGAAAACCCCCCAGAAAATTTAAGAAACTCAACTTCTATTACCATAGCTTGATTCAGCATGAAATACAAATACTTTTGATTTTTTATACATCAAGTATTTGTTTCAAATTAAAGAAAGCTTTGGTAAATTTTGTAAAGAAAGTTGGACAAACATTGTGAAAAGTTTCATAATTTTATCATGACCCAACACTGTGGTACATATCGTACCGTCAGCACCTTGCGATACACACCTCTATTTTATACAGACCTTTTGGTGTTGGTGAGTTTCCTCATCATTTAAGCTGATGTCCATGTAGACTTGTTCGAATGTGCCGATCATTTCGTTTTTCTTGAGACTGAGGTTTTGGACAGGTCGTACCATCCGTGCAGGTGACGTAAAAATAAACAGACCAGGATATTGACTAGCGAACTCGGTACAGGGCACAAACCCGATCTCTGTAACTGGGGGTACCTGTAACATACAGTCAGCTAGTGTAATCATCACATCACGAAAAATAAGATCTCCGTCACTGGGGGTACCGGTAACATACAATCAGCTAGTGTTATCATCAAATCACGAAAAATGACTCATTTTCCCCTAAAACGCCATAGAAATTAGGCATGTGTTTGAGTACAGTTATGAGGTGATAATGATAATCTGTGGAACAATGGTTATCAAGTGTAGACTGTAAATATTGCATAATGTAATCTGCATCCTTGCATTATTGCACTGCACAGTTTTTATGCGACTGTAATGACATCAGTTTGTAGGTTGACAAGAGTATTATACAATACGACATCCTCCTTTTATGAGTACCACTCAACCTCGTTATCTCAAAGTCCACAGCAGGAAAACTTAAAGAGTTAACCAAGTATTCAAGTTCAGGAAATTCATGTTTGGTATGAACATTGGCCAGGACTGATAAAATACTTTGAATTAAGCAAGATAGTTAGTTCAGAGTACTTCATAATCAAAACTCTGATGCTTATTTATATTTAACATACAACTTTCGTCTCGAATACCCAAAACTTGGTGAGGATGTGAACCAACCTTGTTGAGGCCTTCAACCTTCATAGCCCGTATCTTTTGAGCAACACTCTCCGCTAAACTGTTGTGTACATTGCCAATGATTTTTCCATCGACAATGACTCGGTAGTTGTCGTTGTACTTTCCTAGGGGCGGGGCGTCCAAAGGCGTCACTCCCAGGGAACACAGTAACTTCGGCAGGTGGACATTACTATATGTTTTGTTCACGATCTACGGACAAGCAATTAATTATCAATCCAAAATAATAACACACTTACTGTAGTCACGGTAATTAGCGCCCACTATGCCCACTGTAACAATTAAAGGGGACGCTTTTAAAAAGCATTACAAAACTTATGATCTGGATGAAAAATATTGTTTTTATAAAGTACAATAAATTGTGTCCAGAAAAGGTAGTATTCTAATAATTATTCAAATAGCTTAAAATCTGTGTAATTTTTTGGAACTGACCAAATATATATATATTATATAAAATAATTTAGCTGTGTTATGATTAGTAGCTAGGGGGCACTGATGTAATGTCAATACCTCTGTAGAAGAGTAGGGGCACTTATATAATGTCAATACCTCTGTAGAAGGGGAGGGGCACTTATATAATGTCAATACCTCTGTAGAAGGGGAGGGGCACTTATATAATGTCAATACCTCTGTAGAAGGGGAGGGGCACTTATATAATGTCAATACCTCTGTAGAAGGGGAGGGGCACTTATATAATGTCAATACCTCTATAGAAGGGGAGGGACACTTATATAATGCCATTACCTCTATAAAAGGGGAGGGGCGCTTATATAATGCCAATACCTTTGAAGAAGGGGAGGGGCACTAATATAATGTCAATACCTCTGTAGAAGGGGAGGGGCACTTATATAATGCCAATACCTCTGTAGAAGGGGAGGGGCACTTATATAATGTCAATACCTCTATAGAAGGGGAGGGACACTTATATAATGTCAATACCTCTGTAGAAGGGGAGGGACACTTATATAACGTCAATACCTCTGTAGAAGGGGAGGGGCACTTATATAATGTCAATACCTCTATAAAAGGGGAGGGACACTTATATAATGTCAATACCTCTGTAGAAGGGGAGGGGCACTTATATAATGTCAATACCTCTGTAGAAGAGTAGGGGCACTGATGTAATGTCAATACCTCTGTAGAAGGGGAGGGGCACTTATATAATGTCAATACCTCTGTAGAAGGGGAGGGGCACTAATATAATGTCAATACCTCTGTAGAAGGGGAGGGACACTTATATAATGTCAATACCTCTGTAGAAGGGGAGGGGCACTTATATAATGTCAATACCTCTGTAGAAGGGGAGGGGCACTAATATAATGTCAATACCTCTATAGAAGGGGAGGGACACTTATATAATGCCATTACCTCTATAAAAGGGGAGGGGCGCTTATATAATGTCAATACCTTTGAAGAAGGGGAGGGGCACTAATATAATGTCAATACCTCTGTAGAAGGGGAGGGGCACTTATATAACGTCAATACCTCTGTAGAAGGGGAGGGGCACTTATATAATGTCAATACCTCTATAAAAGGGGAGGGACACTTATATAATGTCAATACCTCTGTAGAAGGGGAGGGGCACTTATATAATGTCAATACCTCTGTAGAAAAGTAGGGGCACTAATATAATGTCATTACCTCTATAAAAGGGGAGGGACACTTATATAATGTCAATACCTCTGTAGAAGGGGAGGGGCACTTATATAACGTCAATACCTCTGTAGAAGGAGAGGGGCACTTATATAATGTCAATACCTCTATAAAAGGGGAGGGACACTTATATAATGTCAATACCTCTGTAGAAGGGGAGGGGCACTAATATAATGTCAATACCTCTGTAGAAGGGGAGGGACACTTATATAATGTCAATACCTCTGTAGAAGGGGAGGGGCACTTATATAATGTCAATACCTCTGTAGAAGGGGAGGGGCACTTATATAATGTCAATACCTCTGTAGAAGGGGAGGGGCACTAATATAATGTCAATACCTCTGTAGAAGGGGAGGGGCACTTATATAATGTCAATACCTCTGTAGAAGGGGAGGGGCACTAATATAGTGTCCATACCTCTGTAGAAGGGGAGGGGCACTTATATAATGTCAATACCTCTGTAGAAGGGGAGGGGCACTTATATAATGTCAATACCTCTATAGAAGAGTAGGGGCACTTATATAATGTCAATACCTCTATAGAAGAGTAGGGGCACTTATATAATGTCAATACCTCTATGGAAGAGTAGGGGCATTTATAGGTAAAGAGAGGCTAATTGCAGCGAATAAGGTACCCCTACTTGTGCACCCCCTTCTTTTCCATGGTAAGATGATGGGTTTGTTAATTACTTCACTAATCTGTCAACACAATCATCAGTAAGAGAAATTTTAAAAAAGTGATGTTATTTTCCCACTCATATTTCACATGTCAACTTTTCTCTTTACAGTGTTTTTATGAGCTTGCCCCTTTTTGTGTTTTTGTCTAAATTGAACATGGGTAAACGATTATTTCTCTCCCACACTTTCCTACCATAAAACAAGTTGTAATGGTGAGCCCTGCAGTGCATCAAGTCATCAAATGCAAGGTGCGACAAAATTGATGAAACTATACTCTGGTTACACTATCATCAATGGTATCACCTTCTGAATAATGTCGATACAATAGTGACATTTTAGAATAATACCCCATGTGTACTGCCTTTTTACTAGGTAGATTGAGACATATTTATCTCTTCCCTAGCACAAACATGAATGCACCTGTTAAGAATGGGAGAAAAATTAAGAGTTGTCACGCTACCTTGCAGAGGGCAGTCATGTGGTTCATCAGGCCACAGGGGGTCCCATCAGGTGTGTGCACAGGACAGATAAATCCTGAAACATCAAACCAACTTAAAGTTCTCAATTACCTGAGGAACATACAACAGGAGCTGCCATTTTGAGGCACTCAAAGTGAGCATTCTACAATTTCTAGCACTGCCGAACCATGTACTCATTTACATCCGAGAAGACTAAGACAAGTAGAGAAAATTACCTTGCTCCAAGATGCAACACTGCATGATCATGAGTATTGTGACATGACACAAACCGACAAACTTTTTGTTATGAGCCTGCCGTCCTACCACTAGCAATGTCTCATCAAAACAAACTTATAGATATTGTTAGATACACAGCTAGAGGAAAACGTATGCTGTAACAAATATGTTTTGTATAAAAAACATCTTGCTGCAGAAACGCCTTGAGATTTAAAAATTAGTGAGAAATATCACTTTAATCTTTGTCTCAAATCATTATCGTCATCATCATTACATGCTCAACGGCTCTGAAACACATAATTATATACTTATAAGAGCCAACAATTGGTCGACAAATGCAAAATAAAAATATCAAACAATCACAAACTAAAGGTAAAAGACAATGTCAATTTAAATATGGAAAAAGGCAATGGCGACCTATATTTTATTAAACATATAGCAGAGACGGTTGTTTTCAAAAACCAAAGTATAATACAAAGATAACTTCAAAGCATAGCTTACAGTTTATACATATTTCTTTAAATAATTTTACAGTTCCAAAATGTTGTTTGAACAAAAGTTCAGGTTTTAATTAATTTTTCTTACCCCAAGACTCTGGTAACATTTTTCTGACGGCAGTGGTTCTCATTTCCGCGAAGAAAGAGCCTCTATGTATACATCGGAAGTGGGAAATGTATCGCAGAAAATTCAGCTTGTCGGCAACAATGGTTAATCCTGATGTCTGGAAGCACAATCAAATACTCAATGTCACTTACACCAGGAGTGTCAGGACCTGAAGCTTCACAACAAATTGTTACATATTGCTTGATGATTACCATATTTTATCACCAATAACCCCTGTGAAAAAGAATTTCCCACAAATGGGGAGGGAGCTTTTTCATTAAAGGGAGCTTTTCCGCTAGAGGGAGCTTTTACACTAGAGGGGGCTTTTTCGCTAGAGGGAGCTTTTTCAATAGAGGGGGCTTTTTCGCTAGAGGGAGCTTTTTCATTAGAGGGGGCTTTTTCGCTAGAGGGAGCTTTTTCACTAGAGGGGGCTTTTTCGCAGTAAAATATAGTACACCAGAAAGTGTCATGACCTTAAAACTTCACAGTAAAATGAACAAGACTGTTACCTGTAAAAAGTAAAAGAAACTACCGTTCTCTTCATTGTAGCAACCTTTACTTTTCCGTGTGGAAATAGTTTGAAAGAATTTTACATTTGACCCCTGTGACATTGAAAGTAGGTCAAGGTCATTGATATGAGGAAACATTGTAGCACTCTATCTCAGGTACCTACTGGCCAAATATCAGCATCCTGGGACTTTTGGTTATTGAGAAGAAGTTTCTTAAATATTTTTTACATATTTGACCCCTGTAACCTTGAAAGAAGGTCAAGGTCATTGATATGAGGACTCTTTGTAGCCCTTCATCCAAGCATGCTATAGGCATAATATCATCATCCTAGGCCTTATAGTTACTGAGGAGAAATAGTTTGAAAGAATTTTACATTTGACCCCTGTGACATTGAAAGTAGGTCAAGGTCATTGATATGAGGAAACTTTGTAGCACTCTATCCCAGGTACATTGTACCTGTAGGCGAAATATCAGCGTCCTGGACCTTTTTGTTATCGATGAGAAGATTGTTAAAAGAAAAGTTTATGGACGGCGCATGGCGGACAATGATGGATGAAGCACGATGGCAATAAGGTCATCCTCACCCTTTGGGTCAGATGACCAAAAAACAATGTACAGTACCTGCATCAGTCCTAGACCAGTCCGAGACAGGAGGTTTCCCGTTGTCATTAAATACTCTACAGGCCTGGTAATTGCGGACACACGTCGACTGGAGTTCTGTAGGGAACCTTTAACAGACATATATAATATATTCCTTTGTTTGGTTGGTTTGTGTTTTACATCCTATTAAATACAAACTTTATTTATTTTACAACAATTATGAAACAAGTTATCCAACTTATATAAACCACTCTTTAGCTTATTGGTCCAGATGTTAGCACACAAGGGGTCTTATTGTGGGAAGGAACCAGATTACCCGGAGAAAACCAAAGTAATCGGGCAGGTGACCCCATACCTTTTCATGTCCAGTCGGGGAATCGAACCCCGGCCGCCTTTGTGAAAGGCAAATGCGCTATCCACTACACCACCTGAACACCCAGCTAGGCACCCAACACTGATGATCTGTTCTATAAAAAGTTGGATCTACTCCCTACTTTTCTCATCTTTTTCTCATAAGAAACAACAATACATTTAGTAATTGACTGTAATAGTCTTCAACTGACAAATCAACTGTCAGCAATTTTCTTTTTCTGATCAGTCCCAAAATCAAAAGAGTGCAACTTTTAAGGAACCGAACGGAACCTCATACATAAGAAATTTAAGTAAGATCAATCATGTATTTCTTAAGAAATTGTGATAACAAACATTCATCTACATTGTACTTTTTGGGCTAATTAACAGGTACCATCATCTATATTGTACTTTTTGGGTTAATTAACAGGTACCATAATCTATATTGTACTTTTTGGGTTAATTAACACGTACCATCATCTACATTGTACTTGTTGGGTTAATTAACACGTACCATCATCTACATTGTACTTGTTGGGTTAATTAACATGTACCATCATCTACACTGTACTTTTTGGGTTAATTAACACGTACCATCATCTACATTGTACTTGTTGGACTAATTAACACGTACCATCATCTACACTGTACTTGTTGGGCTAATTAACACGTACCATCATCTACATTGTACTTGTTGGGTTAATTAACACGTACCATCATCTACACTGTACTTGTTGGACTAATTAACATGTACCATCATCTACACTGTACTTGTTGGGCTAATTAACATGTACCATCATCTACATTGTACTTGTTGGACTAATTAACACGTACCATCATCTACATTGTACTTGTTGGACTAATTAACACGTACCATCATCTACACTGTACTTGTTGGGCTAATTAACATGTACCATCATCTACATTGTACTTGTTGGACTAATTAACACGTACCATCATCTACACTGTACTTGTTGGGCTAATTAACATGTACCATCATCTACATTGTACTTTTTGGGTTAATTAACACGTACCATCATCTACATTGTACTTGTTGGACTAATTAACACGTACCATCATCTACACTGTACTTGTTGGGCTAATTAACATGTACCATCATCTACATTGTACTTGTTGGACTAATTAACACGTACAATCATCTAGACTGTACTTGTTGGACTAATTAACACGTACAATCATCTACATTGTACTTGTTGGGTTAATTAACACGTACCATCACCTACACTGTACTTGTTGGGTTAATTAACATGTACCATCATCTACATTGTACTTGTTGGACTAATTAACACATACCATCATCTACATTGTACTTGTTGGGTTAATTAACACGTACCATCATCTACATTGTACTTGTTGGGCTAATTAACACGTACCATCATCTACATTGCACTTGTTGGGCTAATTAACACGTACCATCATCTACATTGTACTTGTTGGGCTAATTAACACGTACCATCATCTACATTGTACTTGTTGGACTAATTAACACGTACCATCATCTACATTGTACTTGTTGGGCTAATTAACACGTACCATCATCTACATTGTACTTGTTGGGTTAATTAACACGTACCATTATCTACACTGTACTTGTTGGGTTAATTAACACGTACCATCATCTACATTGTACTTGTTGGGTTAATTAACACGTACCATCATCTACATTGTACTTTTTGGGTTAATTAACACGTACCATCATCTACATTGTACTTGTTGGGCTAATTAACACGTACCATCATCTACATTGTACTTTTTGGGTTAATTAACACGTACCATCATCTACATTGTACTTGTTGGGTTAATTAACACGTACCATCATCTACACTGTACTTGTTGGACTAATTAACATGTACCATCATCTACATTGTACTTGTTGGGCTTAAATTAACACGTACCATCATCTACATTGCACTTGTTGGGCTAATTAACACGTACCATCATCTACATTGTACTTGTTGGGCTAATTAACACGTACCATCATCTACATTGTACTTGTTGGACTAATTAACACGTACCATCATCTACATTGTACTTGTTGGGCTAATTAACACGTACCATCATCTACATTGTACTTGTTGGGTTAATTAACACGTACCATTATCTACACTGTACTTGTTGGGTTAATTAACACGTACCATCATCTACATTGTACTTTTTGGGTTAATTAACACGTACCATCATCTACATTGTACTTGTTGGGCTAATTAACACGTACCATCATCTACATTGTACTTGTTGGGTTAATTAACACGTACCATCATCTACAATGTACTTGTTGGGTTAATTAACACGTACCATCATCTACATTGTACTTTTTGGGTTAATTAACACGTACCATCATCTACATTGTACTTGTTGGGCTAATTAACACGTACCATCATCTACATTGTACTTGTTGGGTTAATTAACACGTACCATCATCTACATTGTACTTGTTGGACTTATTAACACGTATCATCATCTACATTGTACTTTTTGGGCTAATTAACACGTACCATCATCTACATTGTACTTGTTGGGCTAATTAACACGTACCATCATCTACATTGTACTTGTTGAGCTTAAATTAACACGTACCATCATCTGCATTGTACTTGTTGGGCTAATTAACACGTACCATCATCTACATTGTACTTGTTGGGCTAATTAACACGTATCATCATCTACATTGTACTTTTTGGGCTAATTAACACGTACCATCATCTACATTGTACTTGTTGGGCTAATTAACACGTACCATCATCTACATTGTACTTTTTGGGTTAATTAACACGTACCATCATCTACATTGTACTTGTTGGGCTAATTAACACGTACCATCATCTACATTGTACTTGTTGGGCTAATTAACACGTACCATCATCTACATTGTACTTTTTGGGCTAATTAACACGTACCATCATCTACATTGTACTTGTTGGGCTAATTAACACGTACCATCATCTACATTGTACTTGTTGGGCTAATTAACACGTACCATCATCTACATTGTACTTGTTGGGTTAATTAACACGTACCATTATCTACATTGTACTTTTTGAGTTAATTAACACGTACCATCATCTACATTGTACTTGTTGGGCTAATTAACACGTACCATCATCTACATTGTACTTTTTGGGTTAATTAACACGTACCATCATCTACATTGTACTTGTTTGGCTAATTAACACATACCATCATCTACATTGTACTTGTTGGGCTTAAATTAACACGTACCATCATCTACATTATACTTGTTGGGCTAATTAACACGTACCATCATCTACATTGTACTTGTTGGGTTAATTAACACGTACCATCATCTAGACTGTACTTGTTGGGCTAATTAACACATATCATCATCTACATTGTACTTGTTGGGCTAATTAACATGTACCATCATCTACATTGTACTTGTTGGGTTAATTAACACGTACCATCATCTATATTGTACTTGTTGGGTTAATTAACACGTACCATCATCTAGACTGTACTTGTTGGGCTAATTAACACATATCATCATCTACATTGTACTTGTTGGGCTAATTAACATGTACCATCATCTACATTGTACTTGTTGGGCTAATTAACATGTACCATCATCTACATTGTACTTGTTGGGCTAATTAACATGTACCATCATCTACATTGTACTTGTTGGGTTAATTAACACGTACCATCATCTATATTGTACTTGTTGGGTTAATTAACACGTACCATCATCTAGACTGTACTTGTTGGGCTAATTAACACATATCATCATCTACACTGTACTTGTTGGGCTAATTAACACGTACCATCATCTACACTGTACTTGTTGGACTAATTAACACGTACCATCATCTACACTGTACTTGTTGGGTTAATTAACACGTACCATCATCTACATTGTACTTGTTGGGCTAATTAACACGTACCGTCATCTACACTGTACTTGTTGGGCTAATTAACACGTACCATCATCTACATTGTACTTTTTGGGCTAATTAACACGTACCATCATCTACATTGTACTTTTTGGGCTAATTAACACGTACCATCATCTACATTGTACTTTTTGGGCTAATTAACACGTACCATCATCTATATTGTACTTGTTGGGCTAATTAACACGTACCATCATCTACACTGTACTTGTTGGGCTAATTAACACGTACCATCATCTACATTGTACTTTTTGGGCTAATTAACACGTACCATCATCTACATTGTACTTGTTGGGCTTAAATTAACACGTACCATCATCTACATTGTATTTGTTGGGCTAATTAACACGTACCATCATCTACATTGTACTTGTTGGGCTTAAATTAACACGTACCATCATCTACATTATACTTGTTGGGCTAATTAACACGTACCATCATCTACATTGTACTTGTTGGGCTAATTAACACGTACCATCATCTACATTGTACTTGTTGGGCTTAAATTAACACGTACCATCATCTACACTGTACTTGTTGGGCTAATTAACACATACCATAATCTACATTGTACTTGTTGGGCTAATTAACACGTACCATCATCTACATTGTACTTGTTGGGCTAATTAACACGTACCATCATCTACATTGTACTTGTTGGGCTAATTAACACGTACCATCATCTACATTGTACTTGTTGGGCTAATTAACACGTACCATCATCTACATTGTACTTGTTGGGCTAATTAACACGTACCATTATCTACATTGTACTTGTTGGGTTAATTAACAGGTACCATCATCTACATTGTACTTGTTGGGCTTAAATTAACACGTACCATCATCTACACTGTACTTGTTGGGCTTAAATTTACACGTACCATCATCTACATTGTACTTGTTGGGCTAATTAACACGTACCATCATCTACATTGTACTTGTTGGGCTTAAATTAACACGTACCATCATCTACATTATACTTGTTGGGCTAATTAACACGTACCATCATCTACATTGTACTTGTTGGGCTTAAATTAACACGTACCATCATCTACATTGTACTTGTTGGGCTTAAATTAACACGTACCATCATCTATATTGTACTTGTTGGGTTAATTAACACGTACCATCATCTAGACTGTACTTGTTGGGCTAATTAACACGTACCATCATCTACATTGTACTTGTTGGGCTAATTAACACGTACCATCAGCTACATTGTACTTGTTGGGCTAATTAACACGTACCATCATCTACACTGTACTTTTTGGGTTAATTAACACGTACCATCATCTACATTGTACTTGTTGGGTTAATTAACACGTACCATAATCTAGACTACATGTACTTGTTGGGTTAATTAACACGTACCATCATCTAGACTGTACTTGTTGGGTTAATTAACACGTACCATCATCTACATTGTACTTGTTGGGCTAATTAACACGTACCATCATCTACACTGTACTTGTTGGGTTAATTAACACGTACCATCATCTACATTGTACTTGTTGGGCTAATTAACACGTACCATCATCTACATTGTACTTGTTGGGCTTAAATTAACACGTACCATCATCTACATTGTACTTGTTGGGCTTAAATTAACACGTACCATCATCTACATTGTACTTGTTGGGCTTAAATTAACACGTACCATCATCTACACTGTACTTGTTGGGCTTAAATTAACACGTACCATCATCTACATTGTACTTGTTGGGCTTAAATTAACACGTACCATTATCTACATTGTACTTGTTGGGTTAATTAACACGTACCATCATCTACATTGTACTTGTTGGGCTTAAATTAACACGTACCATCATCTACATTGTACTTGTTGGGCTTAAATTAACACGTACCATCATCTACATTGTACTTGTTGGGCTAATTAACACGTACCATCATCTACATTGTACTTGTTGGGCTTAAATTAACACGTACCATCATCTACATTGTACTTGTTGGGCTAATTAACACGTACCATCATCTACATTGTACTTGTTGGGCTTAAATTAACACGTACCATCATCTACATTGTACTTGTTGGGCTTAAATTAACACGTACCATCATCTACATTGTACTTGTTGGGCTAATTAACACGTATCATCATCTACATTGTACTTTTTGGGCTAATTAACACGTACCATCATCTACAATGTACTTTTTGGGCTAATTAACACGTACCATCATTTACATTGTACTTTTTGGGTTAATTAACACGTACCATCATCTAGACTGTACTTGTTTGGCTAATTAACACGTACCATCATCTACATTGTACTTGTTGGGCTTAAATTAACACGTACCATCATCTACATTATACTTGTTGGGCTAATTAACACGTACCATCATCTACATTGTACTTGTTGGGCTTAAATTAACACGTACCATCATCTACATTGTACTTGTTGGGCTTAAATTAACACGTACCATCATCTAGACTGTACTTGTTGGGTTAATTAACACGTACCATCATCTACATTGTACTTTTTGGGCTAATTAACACGTACCATCATCTACATTGTACTTTTTGGGCTAATTAACACGTACCATCATCTATATTGTACTTGTTGGGCTAATTAACACGTACCATCATCTACACTGTACTTATTGGGCTAATTAACACGTATCATCATCTACATTGTACTTTTTGGGCTAATTAACACGTACCATCATCTACAATGTACTTTTTGGGCTAATTAACACGTACCATCATTTACATTGTACTTTTTGGGTTAATTAACACGTACCATCATCTAGACTGTACTTGTTTGGCTAATTAACACGTACCATCATCTACATTGTACTTGTTGGGCTTAAATTAACACGTACCATCATCTACATTATACTTGTTGGGCTAATTAACACGTACCATCATCTACATTGTACTTGTTGGGCTTAAATTAACACGTACCATCATCTACATTGTACTTGTTGGGCTTAAATTAACACGTACCATCATCTACATTGTACTTGTTGGGTTAATTAACACGTACCATCATCTAGACTGTACTTTTTGGGCTAATTAACACGTACCATCATCTACACTGTACTTTTTGGGTTAATTAACACGTACCATCATCTACATTGTACTTGTTGGGTTAATTAACACGTACCATAATCTAGACTGTACTTGTTGGGTTAATTAACACGTACCATCATCTAGACTGTACTTGTTGGGTTAATTAACACGTACCATCATCTACATTGTACTTGTTGGGCTTAAATTAACACGTACCATCATCTACATTGTACTTGTTGGGCTTAAATTAACACGTACCATCATCTACATTGTACTTGTTGGGCTTAAATTAACACGTACCATCATCTACACTGTACTTGTTGGGCTTAAATTAACACGTACCATCATCTACATTGTACTTGTTGGGCTTAAATTAACACGTACCATTATCTACATTGTACTTGTTGGGCTAATTAACACGTACCATCATCTACACTGTACTTGTTGGGCTAATTAACACGTACCATCATCTACATTGTACTTGTTGGACTGATTAACACGTACCATCATCTACATTGTACTTGTTGGGTTAATTAACACGTACCATCATCTACATTGTACTTGTTGGGCTTAAATTAACACGTACCATCATCTACATTGTACTTGTTGGGTTAATTAACACGTACCATTATCTACATTGTACTTGTTGGGCTTAAATTAACACGTACCATCATCTACATTGTACTTGTTGGACTAATTAACACGTACCATCATATACACTGTACTTGTTGGGTTAATTAACACGTACCATCATCTACATTGTACTTGTTGGGTTAATTAACATGTACCATCATCTACATTGTACTTGTTGGACTAATTAACACGTACCATCATCTACATTGTACTTGTTGGACTAATTAACACGTACCATCATATACACTGTACTTGTTGGGTTAATTAACACGTACCATCATCTACATTGTACTTGTTGGGTTAATTAACATGTACCATCATCTACATTGTACTTGTTGGACTAATTAACACGTACCATCATCTACATTGTACTTGTTGGACTAATTAACACGTACCATCATATACACTGTACTTGTTGGGTTAATTAACACGTACCATCATCTACATTGTACTTGTTGGGTTAATTAACATGTACCATCATCTACATTGTACTTGTTGGGTTAATTAACATGTACCATCATCTAGACTGTACTTGTTTGGCTAATTAACACGTACCATCATCTACATTGTACTTGTTGGGCTTAAATTAACACGTACCATCATCTACATTATACTTGTTGGGCTAATTAACACGTACCATCATCTACATTGTACTTGTTGGGCTTAAATTAACACATACCATCATCTACATTGTACTTGTTGGGCTTAAATTAACACGTACCATCATCTATATTGTACTTGTTGGGTTAATTAACACGTACCATCATCTAGACTGTACTTGTTGGGCTAATTAACACGTACCATCATCTACATTGTACTTGTTGGGCTAATTAACATGTACCATCATCTACATTGTACTTGTTGGGCTAATTAACACGTACCATCATCTACACTGTACTTTTTGGGCTAATTAACACGTACCATCATCTACACTGTACTTGTTGGGTTAATTAACATATACCATCATCTACATTGTACTTTTTGGGTTAATTAACATGTACCATCATCTACATTGTACTTGTTGGGCTTAAATTAACACGTACCATCATCTACATTGTACTTGTTGGGCTAATTAACACGTACCATCATCTACATTGTACTTGTTGGGTTAATTAACACGTACCATCATCTACACTGTACTTGTTGGGCTTAAATTAACACGTACCATCATCTACATTGTACTTGTTGGGCTAATTAACACGTACCATCATCTACATTGTACTTGTTGGGCTAATTAACACATATCATCATCTACACTGTACTTGTTGGGCTTAAATTAACACGTACCATCATCTACACTGTACTTGTTGGGCTTAAATTAACACGTACCATCATCTACACTGTACTTGTTGGGTTAATTAACACGTACCATCACCTACACTGTACTTGTTGGGTTAATTAACACGTACCATCATCTACACTGTACTTGTTGGGCTTAAATTAACACGTACCATCATCTACACTGTACTTGTTGGGCTTAAATTAACACGTACCATCATCTACATTGTACTTGTTGGGCTTAAATTAACACGTACCATTATCTACATCGTACTTGTTGGGTTAATTAACACGTACCATCATCTACATTGTACTTGTTGGGCTTAAATTAACACGTACCATCATATACATTGTACTTGTTGGGCTTAAATTAACACGTACCATCATCTACATTGTACTTGTTGGGTTGATTAACACGTACCATCATCTATATTGTACTTGTTGGGTTAATTAACACGTACCATCATCTACATTGTACTTGTTGGGCTAATTAACACGTACCATCATCTACACTGTACTTGTTGGACTAATTAACACGTACCATCATCTACACTGTACTTGTTGGGTTAATTAACACGTACCATCATCTACACTGTACTTGTTGGACTAATTAACACGTACCATCATCTACACTGTACTTGTTGGACTAATTAACATGTACCATCATCTACACTGTACTTGTTGGACTAATTAACATGTACCATCATCTACACTGTACTTGTTGGGTTAATTAACATGTACCATCATCTACACTGTACTTGTTGGGCTTAAATTAACACGTACCATCATCTACACTGTACTTGTTGGGTTAATTAACACGTACCATCACCTACACTGTACTTGTTGGGTTAATTAACACGTACCATCATCTACACTGTACTTGTTGGACTAATTAACACGTACCATCATCTACATTGTACTTGTTGGACTAATTAACACGTACCATCATCTACACTGTACTTGTTGGGTTAATTAACACGTACCATCATCTACATTGTACTTGTTGGGCTTAAATTAACACGTACCATCATCTACATTGTACTTGTTGGGCTAATTAACACGTACCATCATCTACATTGTACTTGTTGGGCTTAAATTAACACGTACCATCATCTACATTGTACTTGTTAGACTAATTAACACGTACCATCATCTACATTGTACTTGTTGGGTTAATTAACACGTACCATCATCTACATTATACTTGTTGGGTTAATTAACACGTACCATCATCTACATTGTACTTGTTGGGCTAATTAACACGTACCATCATCTACATTGTACTTGTTAGACTAATTAACACGTACCATCATCTACATTGTACTTGTTGGACTAATTAACACGTACCATCATCTACATTGTACTTGTTGGGCTAATTAACACGTACCATCATCTACATTGTACTTGTTGGGCTTAAATTAACACGTACCATCATCTACATTGTACTTGTTGGGCTTAAATTAACACGTACCATTATCTACATTGTACTTGTTGGGCTTAAATTAACACGTACCATCATCTACACTGTACTTGTTGGGTTAATTAACATGTACCATCATCTACATTGTACTTGTTGGACTAATTAACATGTACCATCATCTACATTGTACTTGTTGGGCTTAAATTAACACGTACCATCATCTACACTGTACTTGTTGGACTAATTAACACGTACCATTATCTACATTGTACTTGTTGGGTTAATTAACACGTACCATCATCTACATTGTACTTGTTGGGTTAATTAACACGTACCATCATCTACATTGTACTTGTTGGACTAATTAACATGTACCATCATCTACATTGTACTTGTTGGACTAATTAACACGTACCATCATCTACATTGTACTTGTTGGGCTAATTAACACGTACCATCATCTACACTGTACTTGTTGGGTTAATTAACACGTACCATCATCTACATTGTACTTGTTGGGTTAATTAACACGTACCATCATCTACATTGTACTTGTTGGGTTAATTAACACGTACCATCATCTACATTGTACTTGTTGGGCTTAAATTAACACGTACCATCATCTACATTGTACTTGCTGGGTTAATTAACACGTACCATCATCTACATTGTACTTGTTGGGTTAATTAACACGTACCATCATCTACATTGTACTTGTTGGGTTAATTAACACGTACCATCATCTACATTGTACTTGCTGGGTTAATTAACACGTACCATCATCTACATTGTACTTGCTGGGTTAATTAACACGTACCATCATCTACATTGTACTTGTTGGGTTAATTAACACGTACCATCATCTACATTGTACTTGTTGGGCTTAAATTAACACGTACCATCATCTACATTATACTTGTTGGGCTAATTAACACGTACCATCATCTACATTGTACTTGTTGGGCTTAAATTAACATGTACCATCATCTATATTGTACTTGTTGGGCTTAAATTAACACGTACCATCATCTACATTGTACTTGTTGGGCTTAAATTAACACGTACCATCATCTACACTGTACTTGTTGGGCTAATTAACACGTACCATCATCTACATTGTACTTGTTGGGCTAATTAACACGTACCATCATCTACATTGTACTTGTTGGGCTAATTAACACGTACCATCATCTACATTGTACTTGTTGGGCTAATTAACACGTACCATCATCTACATTGTACTTGTTGGGTTAATTAACACGTATCATCATCTACATTGTACTTGTTGGGCTAATTAACACATACCATCATCTACATTGTACTTGTTGGACTAATTAACACATACCATCATCTACATTGTACTTGTTGGGTTAATTAACACGTACCATCATCTACATTGTACTTGTTGGGCTTAAATTAACACGTACCATCATCTACATTGTACTTGTTGGGCTTAAATTAACACGTACCATCATCTATATTGTACTTGTTGGGTTAATTAACACGTACCATCATCTAGACTGTACTTGTTGGGCTAATTAACACGTACCATCATCTACATTGTACTTGTTGGGCTAATTAACATGTACCATCATCTACATTGTACTTGTTGGGCTATTTAACACGTACCATCATCTACACTGTACTTTTTGGGCTAATTAACACGTACCATCATCTACACTGTACTTGTTGGGTTAATTAACATATACCATCATCTACATTGTACTTTTTGGGTTAATTAACATGTACCATCATCTACATTGTACTTGTTGGGCTAATTAACACGTACCATCATCTACACTGTACTTGTTGGGCTTAAATTAACACGTACCATCATCTACACTGTACTTTTTGGGCTAATTAACACGTACCATCATCTACACTGTACTTGTTGGGTTAATTAACATATACCATCATCTACATTGTACTTGTTGGGCTAATTAACACGTACCATAATCGAGACTGTACTTGTTGGGCTTAAATTAACACGTACCATCATCTACACTGTACTTGTTGGGCTTAAATTAACACGTACCATCATCTACACTGTACTTGTTGGGTTAATTAACACGTACCATCACCTACACTGTACTTGTTGGGTTAATTAACACGTACCATCATCTACACTGTACTTGTTGGGCTTAAATTAACACGTACCATCATCTACACTGTACTTGTTGGGCTTAAATTAACACGTACCATCATCTACATTGTACTTGTTGGGCTTAAATTAACACGTACCATTATCTACATCGTACTTGTTGGGTTAATTAACACGTACCATCATCTACATTGTACTTGTTGGGCTTAAATTAACACGTACCATCATATACATTGTACTTGTTGGGCTTAAATTAACACGTACCATCATCTACACTGTACTTGTTGGACTAATTAACACGTACCATCATCTACACTGTACTTGTTGGGTTAATTAACACGTACCATCATCTACACTGTACTTGTTGGACTAATTAACACGTACCATCATCTACACTGTACTTGTTGGACTAATTAACATGTACCATCATCTACACTGTACTTGTTGGACTAATTAACATGTACCATCATCTACACTGTACTTGTTGGGTTAATTAACATGTACCATCATCTACACTGTACTTGTTGGGCTTAAATTAACACGTACCATCATCTACACTGTACTTGTTGGGTTAATTAACACGTACCATCATCTAGACTGTACTTGTTGGGCTAATTAACACGTACCATCATCTACATTGTACTTGTTGGGCTAATTAACATGTACCATCATCTACATTGTACTTGTTGGGCTAATTAACACGTACCATCATCTACACTGTACTTTTTGGGCTAATTAACACGTACCATCATCTACACTGTACTTGTTGGGTTAATTAACATATACCATCATCTACATTGTACTTTTTGGGTTAATTAACACGTACCATCATCTACATTGTACTTGTTGGGCTTAAATTAACACGTACCATCATCTACATTGTACTTGTTGGGCTAATTAACACGTACCATCATCTACATTGTACTTGTTGGGTTAATTAACACGTACCATCATCTACACTGTACTTGTTGGGCTTAAATTAACACGTACCATCATCTACATTGTACTTGTTGGGCTAATTAACACGTACCATCATCTACATTGTACTTGTTGGGCTAATTAACACATATCATCATCTACACTGTACTTGTTGGGCTTAAATTAACACGTACCATCATCTACACTGTACTTGTTGGGCTTAAATTAACACGTACCATCATCTACACTGTACTTGTTGGGTTAATTAACACGTACCATCACCTACACTGTACTTGTTGGGTTAATTAACACGTACCATCATCTACACTGTACTTGTTGGGCTTAAATTAACACGTACCATCATCTACACTGTACTTGTTGGGCTTAAATTAACACGTACCATCATCTACATTGTACTTGTTGGGCTTAAATTAACACGTACCATTATCTACATCGTACTTGTTGGGTTAATTAACACGTACCATCATCTACATTGTACTTGTTGGGCTTAAATTAACACGTACCATCATATACATTGTACTTGTTGGGCTTAAATTAACACGTACCATCATCTACATTGTACTTGTTGGGTTCATTAACACGTACCATCATCTATATTGTACTTGTTGGGTTAATTAACACGTACCATCATCTACATTGTACTTGTTGGGCTAATTAACACGTACCATCATCTACACTGTACTTGTTGGACTAATTAACACGTACCATCATCTACACTGTACTTGTTGGGTTAATTAACACGTACCATCATCTACACTGTACTTGTTGGACTAATTAACACGTACCATCATCTACACTGTACTTGTTGGACTAATTAACATGTACCATCATCTACACTGTACTTGTTGGACTAATTAACATGTACCATCATCTACACTGTACTTGTTGGGTTAATTAACATGTACCATCATCTACACTGTACTTGTTGGGCTTAAATTAACACGTACCATCATCTACACTGTACTTGTTGGGTTAATTAACACGTACCATCACCTACACTGTACTTGTTGGGTTAATTAACACGTACCATCATCTACACTGTACTTGTTGGACTAATTAACACGTACCATCTACATTGTACTTGTTGGACTAATTAACACGTACCATCATCTACACTGTACTTGTTGGGTTAATTAACACGTACCATCATCTACATTGTACTTGTTGGGCTTAAATTAACACGTACCATCATCTACATTGTACTTGTTGGGCTAATTAACACGTACCATCATCTACATTGTACTTGTTGGGCTTAAATTAACACGTACCATCATCTACATTGTACTTGTTAGACTAATTAACACGTACCATCATCTACATTGTACTTGTTGGGTTAATTAACACGTACCATCATCTACATTATACTTGTTGGGTTAATTAACACGTACCATCATCTACATTGTACTTGTTGGGCTAATTAACACGTACCATCATCTACATTGTACTTGTTAGACTAATTAACACGTACCATCATCTACATTGTACTTGTTGGACTAATTAACACGTACCATCATCTACATTGTACTTGTTGGGCTAATTAACACGTACCATCATCTACATTGTACTTGTTGGGCTTAAATTAACACGTACCATTATCTACATTGTACTTGTTGGGCTTAAATTAACACGTACCATCATCTACACTGTACTTGTTGGGTTAATTAACATGTACCATCATCTACATTGTACTTGTTGGACTAATTAACATGTACCATCATCTACATTGTACTTGTTGGGCTTAAATTAACACGTACCATCATCTACACTGTACTTGTTGGACTAATTAACACGTACCATTATCTACATTGTACTTGTTGGGTTAATTAACACGTACCATCATCTACATTGTACTTGTTGGGTTAATTAACACGTACCATCATCTACATTGTACTTGTTGGACTAATTAACATGTACCATCATCTACATTGTACTTGTTGGACTAATTAACACGTACCATCATCTACATTGTACTTGTTGGGCTAATTAACACGTACCATCATCTACACTGTACTTGTTGGGTTAATTAACACGTACCATCATCTACATTGTACTTGTTGGGTTAATTAACACGTACCATCATCTACATTGTACTTGTTGGGTTAATTAACACGTACCATCATCTACATTGTACTTGTTGGGCTTAAATTAACACGTACCATCATCTACATTGTACTTGCTGGGTTAATTAACACGTACCATCATCTACATTGTACTTGTTGGGTTAATTAACACGTACCATCATCTACATTGTACTTGTTGGGTTAATTAACACGTACCATCATCTACATTGTACTTGCTGGGTTAATTAACACATACCATCATCTACATTGTACTTGTTGGGTTAATTAACACGTACCATCATCTACATTGTACTTGTTGGGTTAATTAACACGTACCATCATCTACATTGTACTTGTTGGGCTTAAATTAACACGTACCATCATCTACATTATACTTGTTGGGCTAATTAACACGTACCATCATCTACATTGTACTTGTTGGGCTTAAATTAACACGTACCATCATCTACATTGTACTTGTTGGGCTTAAATTAACACGTACCATCATCTACACTGTACTTGTTGGGCTAATTAACACGTACCATCATCTACATTGTACTTGTTGGGCTAATTAACACGTACCATCATCTACATTGTACTTGTTGGGCTAATTAACACGTACCATCATCTACATTGTACTTGTTGGGCTAATTAACACGTACCATCATCTACATTGTACTTGTTGGGCTTAAATTAACACGTACCATCATCTACATTGTACTTGTTGGGCTTAAATTAACACGTACCATCATCTATATTGTACTTGTTGGGTTAATTAACACGTACCATCATCTAGACTGTACTTGTTGGGCTAATTAACACGTACCATCATCTACATTGTACTTGTTGGGCTAATTAACATGTACCATCATCTACATTGTACTTGTTGGGCTATTTAACACGTACCATCATCTACACTGTACTTTTTGGGCTAATTAACACGTACCATCATCTACACTGTACTTGTTGGGTTAATTAACATATACCATCATCTACATTGTACTTTTTGGGTTAATTAACATGTACCATCATCTACATTGTACTTGTTGGGCTAATTAACACGTACCATCATCTACACTGTACTTGTTGGGCTTAAATTAACACGTACCATCATCTACACTGTACTTTTTGGGCTAATTAACACGTACCATCATCTACACTGTACTAGTTGGGTTAATTAACATATACCATCATCTACATTGTACTTGTTGGGCTAATTAACACGTACCATAATCGAGACTGTACTTGTTGGGTTAATTAACACGTACCATCATCTACACTGTACTTGTTGGGCTTAAATTAACACGTACCATCATCTACACTGTACTTGTTGGGTTAATTAACACGTACCATCACCTACACTGTACTTGTTGGGTTAATTAACACGTACCATCATCTACACTGTACTTGTTGGGCTTAAATTAACACGTACCATCATCTACACTGTACTTGTTGGGCTTAAATTAACACGTACCATCATCTACATTGTACTTGTTGGGCTTAAATTAACACGTACCATTATCTACATCGTACTTGTTGGGTTAATTAACACGTACCATCATCTACATTGTACTTGTTGGGCTTAAATTAACACGTACCATCATATACATTGTACTTGTTGGGCTTAAATTAACACGTACCATCATCTACACTGTACTTGTTGGACTAATTAACACGTACCATCATCTACACTGTACTTGTTGGGTTAATTAACACGTACCATCATCTACACTGTACTTGTTGGACTAATTAACACGTACCATCATCTACACTGTACTTGTTGGACTAATTAACATGTACCATCATCTACATTGTACTTGTTGGACTAATTAACATGTACCATCATCTACACTGTACTTGTTGGGTTAATTAACATGTACCATCATCTACACTGTACTTGTTGGGCTTAAATTAACACGTACCATCATCTACACTGTACTTGTTGGGTTAATTAACACGTACCATCACCTACACTGTACTTGTTGGGTTAATTAACACGTACCATCATCTACACTGTACTTGTTGGACTAATTAACACGTACCATCATCTACATTGTACTTGTTGGACTAATTAACACGTACCATCATCTACACTGTACTTGTTGGGTTAATTAACACGTACCATCATCTACACTGTACTTGTTGGGTTAATTAACACGTACCATCATCTACATTGTACTTGTTGGACTAATTAACATGTACCATCATCTACATTGTACTTGTTGGACTAATTAACACGTACCATCATCTACACTGTACTTGTTGGGTTAATTAACACGTACCATCATCTACACTGTACTTGTTGGACTAATTAACACGTACCATCATCTACACTGTACTTGTTGGGTTAATTAACAGGTACCATCATCTACACTGTACTTGTTGGGTTAATTAACATGTACCATCATCTACACTGTACTTGTTGGGTTAATTAACACGTACCATCATCTAGACTGTACTTGTTGGGTTAATTAACACGTACCATCATCTACACTGTACTTGTTGGGCTAATTAACATGTACCAGCATCTACATTGTACTTGTTGGGCTAATTAACACGTACCATCATCTACATTGTACTTGTTGGGTTAATTAACACGTACCATCATCTACATTGTACTTGTTGGGTTAATTAACACATACCATCATCTACATTGTACTTGTTGGGCTAATTAACACGTACCATCATCTACATTGACTTTTTGGGCTTAAATTAACACGTACCATCATCTATATTGTACATGTACTTGTTAGGCTAATTAACACGTACCACCATCTACATTGTACTTGTTGGGTTAATTAACACGTACCATCATCTACATTGTACTTTTTGGATTAATTAACACGTACCATCATCTACATTATACTTTTTGGGTTAATTAACACGTACCATCATCTACATTGTACTTTTTGGATTAATTAACACGTACCATCATCTACATTGTACTTGTTGGGTTAATTAACACGTACCATCATCTACATTGTACTTTTTGGGTTAATTAACACGTACCATCATCTACATTATACTTTTTGGGTTAATTAACACGTACCATCATCTACATTGTACTTGTTGGGTTAATTAACACGTACCATCATCTACATTGTACTTTTTGGATTAATTAACACGTACCATCATCTACATTGTACTTTTTGGGTTAATTAACACGTACCATCATCTACATTATACTTTTTGGGTTAATTAACATGTACCATCATCTACATTGTACTTTTTGGGTTAATTTACACATACCATCATCTACATTGTACTTTTTGGGCTAATTAACACGTACCATTATCTACATTGTACTTTTTGGGCTAATTAACACGTACCATCATCTACATTGTACTTGTTGGGTTAATTAACTTGTACCATCATCTACATTGTACTTGTTGGGTTAATTAACACGTACCATCATCTACATTGTACTTGTTGGGTTAATTAACTTGTACCATCATCTACATTGTACTTTTTGGGCTAATTAACACGTACCATCATCTACATTGTACTTGTTGGACTTAAATTAACACATACCATCATCTACATTATACTTGTTGGGTTAATTAACACGTACCATCATCTATATTGTACTTGTTGGGTTAATTAACATGTACCATCATCTACATTGTACTTGTTGGGTTAATTAACATGTACCATCATCTACATTGTACTTGTTGGGTTAATTAACACGTATTATCATCTACATTGTACTTGTTGGGTTAATTAACACGTACCATCATCTACATTGTACTTGTTGGGTTAATTAACATGTACCATCATCTACATTGTACTTGTTGGGCTAATTAACATGTACCATCATCTACATTGTACTTGTTGGGTTAATTAACACGTACCATCATCTATATTGTACTTGTTGGGTTAATTAACATGTACCATCATCTACATTGTACTTGTTGGGTTAATTAACACGTACCATCATCTACATTGTACTTGTTGGGCTAATTAACACGTACCATCATCTACACTGTACTTGTTGGGCTAATTAACACGTACCATCATCTATATTGTACTTGTTGGGTTAATTAACATGTACCATCATCTACATTGTACTTGTTGGGTTAATTAACATGTACCATCATCTACATTGTACTTGTTGGGTTAATTAACACGTACCATCATCTACATTGTACTTTTTGGGTTAATTAACACGTACCATCATCTACATTGTACTTGTTGGGCTTAAATTAACACGTACCATCATCTACATTGTACTTGTTGGGTTAATTAACACGTACCATCATCTACATTGTACTTGTTGGGCTTAAATTAACACGTACCATCATCTACATTGTACTTGTTGGGCTTAAATTAACACGTACCATCATCTACACTGTACTTTTTGGGCTAATTAACACGTACCATCATCTACATTGTACTTTTTGGGCTAATTAAAACGTACCATCATCTACATTGTACTTGTTGGGTTAATTAACACGTACCATCATCTACATTGTACTTGTTGGGCTAATTAACACGTACCATCATCTACATTGCACTTGTTGGGTTAATTAACACGTACCATCATCTACATTGTACTTGTTGGGCTAATTAACACGTACCATCATCTACATTGTACTTGTTGGGTTAATTAACACGTACCATCATCTACATTGTACTTGTTGGACTAATTAACACGTACCATCATCTACATTGTACTTTTTGGGCTAATTAACACGTACCATCATCTACACTGTACTTGTTGGGTTAATTAACACGTACCATCATCTACACTGTACTTGTTGGGTTAATTAACACGTACCATCATCTACACTGTACTTTTTGGACTAATTAACACGTACCATCATCTACATTGTACTTGTTGGGCTAATTAACACGTACCATCATCTACATTGTACTTGTTGGGTTAATTAACACGTACCATCATCTACACTGTACTTGTTGGGTTGATTAACACGTACCATCATCTACATTGTACTTGTTGGACTAATTAACACGTACCATCATCTACACTGTACTTGTTGGGTTAATTAACATGTACCATCATCTACATTGTACTTGTTGGGTTGATTAACACGTACCATCATCTACATTGTACTTGTTGGACTAATTAACACGTACCATCATCTACACGGTACTGGTTGGGTTAATTAACACGTACCATCATCTACACGGTACTTGTTGGGTTAATTAACACGTACCATCATCTACATTGTACTTGTTGGGTTAATTAACATGTACCATCATCTACATTGTACTTGTTGGGTTAATTAACACGTACCATCATCTACACTGTACTTGTTGGGTTAATTAACACGTACCATCATCTAGACTGTACTTGTTGGGCTAATTAACACGTACCATCATCTACATTGTACTTGTTGGGTTAATTAACATGTACCATCATCTACATTGTACTTGTTGGGCTAATTAACACGTACCATCATCTACATTGTACTTGTTGGACTAATTAACACGTACCATCATCTACATTGTACTTGTTGGGTTAATTAACACGTACCATCATCTACATTGTACTTGTTGGACTAATTAACACGTACCATCATCTACATTGTACTTGTTGGGTTAATTAACACGTACCATCATCTACACTGTACTTGTTGGACTAATTAACACGTACCATCATCTACACTGTACTTGTTGGGTTAATTAACATGTACCATCATCTACATTGTACTTGTTGGGTTGATTAACACGTACCATCATCTACATTGTACTTGTTGGACTAATTAACACGTACCATCATCTACACGGTACTTGTTGGGTTAATTAACACGTACCATCATCTACACGGTACTTGTTGGGTTAATTAACACGTACCATCATCTACATTGTACTTGTTGGACTAATTAACATGTACCATCATCTACATTGTACTTGTTGGGTTAATTAACACGCACCATCATCTACATTGTACTTGTTGGACTAATTAACATGTACCATCATCTACATTGTACTTGTTGGGTTAATTAACACGTACCATCATCTACACGGTACTTGTTGGGTTAATTAACACGTACCATCATCTACATTGTACTTGTTGGACTAATTAACACGTACCATCATCTACATTGTACTTTTTGGGCTAATTAACACGTACCATCATCTACACTGTACTTGTTGGGTTAATTAACACGTACCATCATCTACACTGTACTTGTTGGGTTAATTAACACGTACCATCATCTACACTGTACTTTTTGGACTAATTAACACGTACCATCATCTACATTGTACTTGTTGGGCTAATTAACATGTACCATCATCTACATTGTACTTTTAGGGCTAATTAACACATACCATTATCTACATTGTACTTGTTGGGCTAATTAACACGTACCATCATCTACATTGTACTTGTTGGGTTAATTAACACGTACCATCATCTACACTGTACTTGTTGGGTTGATTAACACGTACCATCATCTACATTGTACTTGTTGGACTAATTAACACGTACCATCATCTACACTGTACTTGTTGGGTTGATTAACACGTACCATCATCTACATTGTACTTGTTGGACTAATTAACACGTACCATCATCTACACGGTACTTGTTGGGTTAATTAACACGTACCATCATCTACATTGTACTTGTTGGGTTGATTAACATGTACCATCATCTACACTGTACTTGTTGGGTTAATTAACACGTACCATCATCTACATTGTACTTGTTGGGTTAATTAACACGTACCATCATCTACATTGTACTTGTTGGGTTAATTAACACGTACCATCATCTACATTGTACTTGTTGGGCTAATTAACACGTACCATCATCTACATTGTACTTTTTGGGCTAATTAACAAGTATCATCATCTACATTGTACTTGTTGGGTTAATTAACACGTACCATCATCTACATTGTACTTTTTGGGCTAATTAACACGTACCATTAACTACATTGTACTTGTTGGGTTAATTAACACGTACCATCATCTACATTGTACTTTTTGGGCTAATTAACACGTACCATTAACTACATTGTACTTGTTGGGTTAATTAACACGTACCATCATCTACATTGTACTTGTTGGGTTGATTAACACGTACCATCATCTCAATGTACTTGTTGGGCTAATTAACACGTACCATCATCTACATTGTACTTGTTGGACTAATTAACACGTACCATCATCTACATTGTACTTGTTGGGCTAATTAACACATACCATCATCTACATTGTACTTGTTGGGTTAATTAACACGTACCATCATCTACATTGTACTTGTTGGGTTGATTAACACGTACCATCATCTACATTGTACTTGTTGGGTTAATTAACACGTACCATCATCTACATTGCACTTGTTGGGCTAATTAACACGTACCATCATCTACATTGTACTTGTTGGGTTAATTAACACGTACCATCATCTACATTGTACTTGTTGGGTTAATTAACACGTACCATCATCTACATTGTACTTGTTGGGCTAATTAACATGTACCATCATCTACATTGTACTTGTTGGACTAATTAACACACACCATCATCTACATTGTACTTGTTGGGTTAATTAACACGTACCATCATCTACATTGTACTTGTTGGGCTAATTAACATGTACCATCATCTACATTGTACTTGTTGGGTTAATTAACACGTACCATCATCTACATTGTACTTGTTGGACTAATTAACACATACCATCATCTACATTGTACTTGTTGGGTTAATTAACACGTACCATCATCTACATTGTACTTGTTGGGTTGATTAACACGTACCATCATCTCAATGTACTTGTTGGGCTAATTAACACGTACCATCATCTACATTGTACTTGTTGGGCTAATTAACACGTATCATCATCTACATTGTACTTGTTGGGTTAATTAACATGTACCATCATCTACATTGTACTTGTTGGACTAATTAACACGTACCATCATCTACATTGTACTTGTTGGACTAATTAACACGTACCATCATCTTGACTGTACTTGTTGGGCGAACTAACATGTACCATTATCTACATTGTACTTGTTGGGCTAATTAACACGTACCATCATCTACACTGTACTTGTTGGGCGAACTAACACGTACCATTATCTACACTGTACTTGTTGGGTTAATTAACATGTACCATCATCTACACTGTACTTGTTGGGCTAATTAACACGTACCATCATCTACATTGTACTTGTTGGGCTAATTAACACGTACCATCATCTACATTGTACTTGTTGGGTTAATTAACATGTACCATCATCTACACTGTACTTGTTGGGTTAATTAACACGTACCATCATCTACACTGTACTTGTTGGGTTGATTAACACGTACCATCATCTACATTGTACTTGTTGGGTTAATTAACACGTACCATCATCTACATTGTACTTGTTGGGTTAATTAACACGTACCATCATCTACATTGTACTTGTTGGGCTAATTAACACGTACCATCATCTACATTGTACTTGTTGGGCTAATTAACACGTACCATCATCTACATTGTACTTGTTGGGTTAATTAACACGTACCATCATCTACACTGTACTTGTTGGGTTAATTAACACGTACCATCATCTACATTGTACTTGTTGGGTTAATTAACACGTACCATCATCTACATTGTACTTGTTGGGTTAATTAACACGTACCATCATCTACATTGTACTTTTTGGGCTAATTAACATGTACCATCATCTACATTGTACTTGTTGGGTTAATTAACACGTACCATCATCTACATTGTACTTTTTGGGCTAATTAACATGTACCATCATCTACACTGTACTTGTTGGGTTAATTAACACGTACCATCATCTACATTGTACTTGTTGGACTAATTAACATGTACCATCATCTACACTGTACTTGTTGGACTAATTAACACGTACCATCATCTACACTGTACTTGTTGGACTAATTAACACGTATCATCATCTACATTGTACTTGTTGGGTTAATTAACACGTACCATCATCTACATTGTACTTGTTGGACTAATTAACACGTACCATCATCTACATTGTACTTGTTGGACTAATTAACACGTACCATTATCTACACTGTACTTGTTGGGTTAATTAACACGTACCATCATCTACACTGTACTTGTTGGGTTAATTAACATGTACCATCATCTACACTGTACTTGTTGGGCTAATTAACACGTACCATCATCTACATTGTACTTGTTGGACTAATTAACACGTACCATCATCTACACTGTACTTGTTGGGCGAACTAACACGTACCATTATCTACACTGTACTTGTTGGGTTAATTAACATGTACCATCATCTACACTGTACTTGTTGGGCTAATTAACACGTACCATCATCTACATTGTACTTGTTGGGCTAATTAACACGTACCATC
Organism: Mimachlamys varia; assembly: GCA_947623455.1. Lineage (NCBI taxonomy): Eukaryota > Metazoa > Mollusca > Bivalvia > Pectinida > Pectinidae > Mimachlamys > Mimachlamys varia. Next base: position 37,570,807 of record OX392538.1, on the reverse strand, counting down.
ATCTACATTGTACTTGTTGGGTTAATTAACACGTACCATCATCTACATTGTACTTTTTGGGCTAATTAACACGTATCATCATCTACATTGTACTTGTTGGACTAATTAACACGTACCATCATCTACACTGTACTTGTTGGGTTAATTAACATGTACCATCATCTACATTGTACTTGTTGGGCTAATTAACACGTACCATCATCTACATTGTACTTGTTGGGCTAATTAACATGTACCATCATCTACATTGTACTTGTTGGGCTAATTAACATGTACCATCATCTACACTGTACTTGTTGGACTAATTAACACGTATCATCATCTACATTGTACTTGTTGGGTTAATTAACACGTATCATCATCTACATTGTACTTGTTGGGTTAATTAACACGTACCATCATCTACATTGTACTTGTTGGACTAATTAACACGTATCATCATCTTGACTGTACTTGTTGGACTAATTAACATGTACCATCATCTACACTGTACTTGTTGGACTAATTAACACGTACCATCATCTACACTGTACTTGTTGGACTAATTAACACGTATCATCATCTACATTGTACTTGTTGGGCTAATTAACACGTACCATCATCTACATTGTACTTGTTGGGCTAATTAACGCGTACCATCATCTACACTGTACTTGTTGGGTTAATTAACATGTACCATCATCTACATTGTACTTGTTGGGTTAATTAACACGTACCATCATCTACATTGTACTTGTTGGACTAATTAACACGTATCATCATCTTGACTGTACTTGTTGGACTAATTAACACGTATCATCATCTACATTGTACTTGTTGGGTTAATTAACACGTACCATCATCTACATTGTACTTGTTGGACTAATTAACACGTATCATCATCTTGACTGTACTTGTTGGACTAATTAACACGTACCATCATCTACACTGTACTTGTTGGGCTAATTAACACGTATCATCATCTACACTGTACTTGTTGGGTTAATTAACACGTACCATCATCTACATTGTACTTGTTGGGCTAATTAACACGTACCATCATCTACACTGTACTTGTTGGGTTAATTAACACGTACCATCATCTACACTGTACTTGTTGGGTTAATTAACACGTACCATCATCTACATTGTACTTGTTGGGCTAATTAACACGTACCATCATCTACATTGTACTTGTTGGGTTAATTAACACGTACCATCATCTACATTGTACTTGTTGGGCTAATTAACACGTACCATCATCTACACTGTACTTGTTGGGTTAATTAACACGACTACCATCATCTACATTGTACTTGTTGGGTTAATTAACACGTACCATCATCTACATTGTACTTGTTGGGTTGATTAACACGTACCATCATCTCAATGTACTTGTTGGGCTAATTAACACGTACCATCATCTACATTGTACTTGTTGGGCTAATTAACACGTATCATCATCTACATTGTACTTGTTGGGTTAATTAACATGTACCATCATCTACATTGTACTTGTTGGACTAATTAACACGTACCATCATCTACATTGTACTTGTTGGACTAATTAACACGTACCATCATCTTGACTGTACTTGTTGGGCGAACTAACATGTACCATTATCTACATTGTACTTGTTGGGCTAATTAACACGTACCATCATCTACACTGTACTTGTTGGGCGAACTAACACGTACCATTATCTACACTGTACTTGTTGGGTTAATTAACATGTACCATCATCTACACTGTACTTGTTGGGCTAATTAACACGTACCATCATCTACATTGTACTTGTTGGGCTAATTAACACGTACCATCATCTACATTGTACTTGTTGGGTTAATTAACATGTACCATCATCTACACTGTACTTGTTGGGTTAATTAACACGTACCATCATCTACACTGTACTTGTTGGGTTGATTAACACGTACCATCATCTACATTGTACTTGTTGGGTTAATTAACACGTACCATCATCTACATTGTACTTGTTGGGTTAATTAACACGTACCATCATCTACATTGTACTTGTTGGGCTAATTAACACGTACCATCATCTACATTGTACTTGTTGGGCTAATTAACACGTACCATCATCTACATTGTACTTGTTGGGTTAATTAACACGTACCATCATCTACACTGTACTTGTTGGGTTAATTAACACGTACCATCATCTACATTGTACTTGTTGGGTTAATTAACACGTACCATCATCTACATTGTACTTGTTGGGTTAATTAACACGTACCATCATCTACATTGTACTTTTTGGGCTAATTAACATGTACCATCATCTACATTGTACTTGTTGGGTTAATTAACACGTACCATCATCTACATTGTACTTTTTGGGCTAATTAACATGTACCATCATCTACACTGTACTTGTTGGGTTAATTAACACGTACCATCATCTACATTGTACTTGTTGGACTAATTAACATGTACCATCATCTACACTGTACTTGTTGGACTAATTAACACGTACCATCATCTACACTGTACTTGTTGGACTAATTAACACGTATCATCATCTACATTGTACTTGTTGGGTTAATTAACACGTACCATCATCTACATTGTACTTGTTGGACTAATTAACACGTACCATCATCTACATTGTACTTGTTGGACTAATTAACACGTACCATTATCTACACTGTACTTGTTGGGTTAATTAACACGTACCATCATCTACACTGTACTTGTTGGGTTAATTAACATGTACCATCATCTACACTGTACTTGTTGGGCTAATTAACACGTACCATCATCTACATTGTACTTGTTGGACTAATTAACACGTACCATCATCTACACTGTACTTGTTGGGCGAACTAACACGTACCATTATCTACACTGTACTTGTTGGGTTAATTAACATGTACCATCATCTACACTGTACTTGTTGGGCTAATTAACACGTACCATCATCTACATTGTACTTGTTGGGCTAATTAACACGTACCATCATCTACATTGTACTTGTTGGGTTAATTAACACGTACCATCATCTACATTGTACTTTTTGGGCTAATTAACACGTATCATCATCTACATTGTACTTGTTGGACTAATTAACACGTACCATCATCTACACTGTACTTGTTGGGTTAATTAACATGTACCATCATCTACATTGTACTTGTTGGGCTAATTAACACGTACCATCATCTACATTGTACTTGTTGGGCTAATTAACATGTACCATCATCTACATTGTACTTGTTGGGCTAATTAACATGTACCATCATCTACACTGTACTTGTTGGACTAATTAACACGTATCATCATCTACATTGTACTTGTTGGGTTAATTAACACGTATCATCATCTACATTGTACTTGTTGGGTTAATTAACACGTACCATCATCTACATTGTACTTGTTGGACTAATTAACACGTATCATCATCTTGACTGTACTTGTTGGACTAATTAACATGTACCATCATCTACACTGTACTTGTTGGACTAATTAACACGTACCATCATCTACACTGTACTTGTTGGACTAATTAACACGTATCATCATCTACATTGTACTTGTTGGGCTAATTAACACGTACCATCATCTACATTGTACTTGTTGGGCTAATTAACGCGTACCATCATCTACACTGTACTTGTTGGGTTAATTAACATGTACCATCATCTACATTGTACTTGTTGGGTTAATTAACACGTACCATCATCTACATTGTACTTGTTGGACTAATTAACACGTATCATCATCTTGACTGTACTTGTTGGACTAATTAACACGTATCATCATCTACATTGTACTTGTTGGGTTAATTAACACGTACCATCATCTACATTGTACTTGTTGGACTAATTAACACGTATCATCATCTTGACTGTACTTGTTGGACTAATTAACACGTACCATCATCTACACTGTACTTGTTGGGCTAATTAACACGTATCATCATCTACACTGTACTTGTTGGGTTAATTAACACGTACCATCATCTACATTGTACTTGTTGGGCTAATTAACACGTACCATCATCTACACTGTACTTGTTGGGTTAATTAACACGTACCATCATCTACACTGTACTTGTTGGGTTAATTAACACGTACCATCATCTACATTGTACTTGTTGGGCTAATTAACACGTACCATCATCTACATTGTACTTGTTGGGTTAATTAACACGTACCATCATCTACATTGTACTTGTTGGGCTAATTAACACGTACCATCATCTACACTGTACTTGTTGGGTTAATTAACACGACTACCATCATCTACATTGTACTTGTTGGGCTAATTAACACGTACCATCATCTACACTGTACTTGTTGGGTTAATTAACACGACTACCATCATCTACATTGTACTTGTTGGGCTAATTAACACGTACCATCATCTACATTGTACTTTTTGGGTTAATTAACACGTACCATCATCTACATTGTACTTGTTGGGTTAATTAACACGTACCATCATCTACATTGTACTTGTTGGGTTAATTAACACGTACCATCATCTACATTGTACTTGTTGGACTAATTAACATGTACCATCATCTACATTGTACTTGTTGGACTAATTAACACGTACCATCATCTTGACTGTACTTGTTGGGCTAATTAACACGTACCATCATCTACACTGTACTTGTTGGGCTAATTAACACGTACCATCATCTACATTGTACTTGTTGGGCTAATTAACACGTACCATCATCTACATTGTACTTGTTGGACTAATTAACATGTACCATCATCTACATTGTACTTGTTGGACTAATTAACACGTATCATCATCTACATTGTACTTGTTGGGTTAATTAACATGTACCATCATCTACACTGTACTTGTTGGGCTAATTAACACGTACCATCATCTACACTGTACTTGTTGGGCTAATTAACACGTACCATCATCTACATTGTACTTGTTGGGCTAATTAACACGTACCATCATCTACACTGTACTTGTTGGGCTAATTAACACGTACCATCATCTACACTGTACTTGTTGGGCTAATTAACACGTACCATCATCTACATTGTACTTGTTGGGCTAATTAACACGTACCATCATCTACACTGTACTTGTTGGGCTAATTAACATGTACCATCATCTACACTGTACTTGTTGGGCTAATTAACACGTACCATCATCCACACTGTACTTGTTGGGCTAATTAACACGTACCATCATCTACATTGTACTTGTTGGGCTAATTAACACGTATCATCATCTACACTGTACTTGTTGGGCTAATTAACATGTACCATCATCTACATTGTACTGGTTGGGTTAATTAACACGTACCATCATCTTGACTGTACTTGTTGGGTGAATTAACATGTACCATCATCTACATTGTACTTTTTGGGTTAATTAACACGTACCATCATCTACATTGTACTTTTTGGGCTAATTAACATGTACCATCATCTACATTGTACTTGTTGGGTTAATTAACACGTACCATCATCTACATTGTACTTGTTGCCTGACTTGTCCTTTATTTTAGCTTCCTTCTCCACTTGCATCTTTAAGTTCCTCACCCAGTCGTGGATCTTCTCCTGCAATCATACCGCAACTATCTATCAGTGGTTTGCAAAAGATTTTGAAATTGTAACAAGAGGCCCAGAGGACCTGTACATCTCATTCGAAAATTCAACTTCGATAAAAACAACCTTTAAGTTGATAAAATATTCTCATTAACTCTTTGCCTGCGGGCAGGAATTCATGCCATGGAATTCCTTAACCTCTGCCACTGCCGGCAGTAATTCCTGCCTGCCTGATATCAGAAGTGATTTTGTTTTCTAAATATAAGCATGTTACCTCATTACCCACAATTCATTAGCCTCATTTCCGGTAATAGCAAAGATGGATTCCGTGCTTTCTACAGCACGATTCTTGCTGTTTTTGCTGGGGAACCTACTTTTTCGGTTACTGATGTTGACAACCCTAAATTAAATGAATCCCAGCCTTCAGATATAACCAATGGATGCTTTACATAACATGTGGTTAAAATTCCTTAAATCATACATTAGTTTCTACAAAATTGTGCCCCTTTGCACAAGGGTGTTCTTGACAATATTTGGTTTGCTTCCCTTCATTCCTACAGAAGGAGAAGCATTTTAAAGATTTACATGAGACAGAGTTGTCTATGGTCTTTCTTTACATTTCAACATGATTTGTATGTTTTATTATTCACCCCTAAAATTTCATAATGAACTATTCCAACCTTGGAATTGGAGGAGTTCAAATGAGTCTCCAGCACTGAAAGAGTTTTAATTAATATCTGATATATTCTGTGTTAGTTTGAAGAAATCAGGTTATACTAGCAAATCATCCTGTCTTGAGCTGGTACCAAATTTTTAACACTCATCATATATAGTTTAAATCGAATTGAAATCAGTATATGTCGGCAACATGAATTATAGGAAATGTAGATATAAGCAATGAAGTGTTTTGATATGGTTTTATGGTCGTTATAAAGGGGAGAAATTTGCAGGCAAACATATTGTATTGTGCTTGTATGCAATATGAAGTTTGCCTGCAAAGCTCTGCCATCTATATCGACTATAAAGCCAAAGCTCTGTCATTTATATCGACCATAAAGACCAAAGCTCTGTCATTTATATCGACCATAAAGACCATTATATCTCTGTCATTTATATCGACCATAAAGACCAAAGCTCTTTTCATTTATATTGACCATAATGACCAAAGCTCTGTCATTTATATCGACCATAAAGACCAAAGCTCTGCCATTTATATCGACTATAAAGACCAAAGCTCTGTCATTTATATCGACCATAAAGACCAAAGCTCTGCCATTTATATCGACCATAAAGACCAAAGCTCTGTCATTTATATCGACTATAAAGACCAAAGCTCTGTCATTTATATCGACTATAAAGACCAAAGCTCTGCCATTTATATTGACCATAAAGATCAAAGCTCTGTCATTTATATCGACCATAAAGACCAAAGCTCTGTCATTTATATCGATTATAAAGACCAAAGCTCTGTCATTTATATCGATTATAAAGACCAAAGCTCTGCCATTTATATCGACCATAAAGACCAAAGCTCTGTCATTTATATCGATTATAAAGATCAAAGCTCTGTCATTTATATCGACCATAAAGACCAAAGCTCTGTCATTTATATCGACCATAAAGACCAAAGCTCTGTCATTTATATTGACCATAAAGACCAAAGCTGTCATTTATATCGATTATAAAGACCAAAGCTCTGTCATTTATATCGACCATAAAGACCAAAACTCTGCCATTTATATCGACCATAAAGACCAAAGCTCTGTCATTTATATCGACTATAAAGACCAAAGCTCTGTCATTTATATCGACTATAAAGACCAAAGCTCTTGTCATTTATATCGACCATAAAGACCAAAGCTCTGTCATTTATATCGACCATAAAGACCAAAGCTCTGTCATTTATATCGACCATAAAGACCAAAGCTCTGTCATTTATATCGACCATAAAGACCAAAGCTCTGCCATTTATATCGACCATAAAGACCATATCAAGACACTTCAATGCTTAGGTACTTCTTCATTCCTCGCCAGATTTCATACTCAGCATTCTAACTGACATCATTTGAATACTAGGATAACTCATGGTTTTTTCATGGTGCCGTCAGCTTCGGGAGATATCAAGGTTTTGACTCTCTGTGACCTGTCACTGTTTCTCAGCATTCTAACTGACATCATTTGAATACTAGGATAACTCATGGTTTTTTCATGGTGCCGTCAGCTTCGGGAGATATCAAGGTTTTGACTGTCTGTGACCTGTCACTGTTTCTCAGCATTCTAACTGACATCATTTGAATACTAGGATAACGCAAGGTTTATTCATGGTGCCGTCAGCTTCGGGAGATATCAAGGTTTTGACTCTCTGTGACCTTTCACTGTTTCTCAGCATTCTAACTGACATCATTTGAATACTAGGATAACACAAGGTTTATTCATGGTGCCTTCAGCTTCGGGAGATATCAAGGTTTTGACTGTCTGTGACCTGTCATTGTTTCTCACCTTTACAAACATACACATGAGATGACCACTGAGTAACACCTCCTGGTACATGGTGTTGTCCGGGCTCTCCTCGGCACATTCTCCCCGCGCAAACGCAAACAGCTTCCTCGTCATGTATCTAACAACAAATAATAATTCAAGGTTCTTTTATACAGCTTTATCACAACCTAAAGGGCATCTCAAAGCGGTTCACAAATATTTATCCGTGGTTAAAGGGCCTTAGCAATCAGCCAATATCGTTCTCTACTCCCTGGGGAGCTTACAACCAGTGCTGCCACTTCGGCACTCACAGCTAACATTCTAGAATTTCTAGCACTGCCCAACCACATACTCATTTACCACTGAGTAGACTGGAACAAGTAAAGTAAAGTATCTTGCTTAAAGATATATATAACACAAGTTCCTTGGCCGGAACTCAAACTATCAACCCTTCGATCATGAGCCAGGGGTCCTAAGACTAGACCGCTGTGCCTCTGGACCATAAAAAACAAGAACAATTCGATAATATAACAGTTTTGTATTACCCAATCACTGCTTGGTAATGTTCTATTTGTAAAAGTCTGAATTCTTTATACCTTGAGTGACAGAAATATATTTGATAGATATAGGATATCTCACACTTGTTTCAATTTAGCGAGACTGTGGCAAGCTTAAATGAATAATTTGTGAATCTCAAATGAAGTGGAAACGAGAGTAAGATCCTTTTTATCACATTATCAAATCCTGTAGCATTTATTCACATGTAAAACCTGATTTCCATACAACACCGAGATGTAAAATGCCGCCAATCGACTTAATAAATGCAAAAGTCAATGATGTCATGTTATTGTTCATGGTGCGATAGAGAAAATTGTACTGTCACAGAAGAAATGTGCCTTTCTTTTAGAGAATTAATTTGAGTTTTTGTGTATTTTCTCAAAAATATAAGTTATGTTATAAATAAAATCTTACACTCGCGTCAATGTAATATGGAACTCATTAAACTCGTTAAATAATTTAATATGTCACTCACCTAAAGTTTCGTGACATATTAAAATTATCTAACTTGTTTAATAAATTCCATATTGCATTGACCCTCGTGTAAGATCCTCTATATACGTAATCAGAGCGGCCATACTTACAACAGTAGGTTGAACTTGTCTGTGTTGGATTCCAGATGAATTGCAATGCAGTGTCTGAAGAACCAAAAATAAATAACTTAAAACTTAAAACAGAAATATCAACAACAAAATTATTGTAAATGTACTTAATTTTGCACAATTCAATTTGTGCACATTGTCAGGTTTTGGCACATTGGCCCTATGATAAATTTGCCCATCCATAATAACTTACTAATATAGTAAGTAGCAAAAAATATCCAATTAGCGCAATCATATTTTAGCGCAATATTTTCAGCGCGAAAAGCGCTAAAATAAGATTACAGCAAAAATATGTACGCGTACAGTATGTCATGATAACTCCAAGTAAGTTCGCAACAACTACCAACCCTCCCCAACCATCCACAACAATGTTTTGATATTTCTACCAACCCTCCCCAAACATCCACAACAATGTTTTGATATTTTTACCAATCCTCCCCAAACATCCACAACAATGTTTTGATATTTCTACCAATCCTCCCCAAACATCCACAACAATGTTTTGATATTTCTACCAATCCTCCCCAAAACTTTAACACTAATGTTTTAATATCTACCACCTGAAGATTTCTGACAAAAACTTACTAAACCATTCCTTCTACTTTAAACAAGAGGCCCATGGGCCTTAACGGTCACCTGATGTTTGATATGAAAGAGAAATATGGGAATGTTGAGATGAATATTTATAACAATACATTGTAGCACACCTGGGGGTCAGTCAGTGTCAATATGTGCGTACTACCGTATTTTACCGGGAATAAGCCCCCTCCCACGAATAAGCCCCCTCCCCACTTTGGCAAAGGTTCTTGGAACAGGGTGGGAGCCTGGGAATAAGCCCCCACCCTAAATTTTGTCTTTCTCAAAATAAAAAGCATGTTACTTTCTTTTTAATTTTGTGTCTGAACATAAAATATGTCAAACAGTGTGCAAAAAAAATATCTATAAGGCTAAACTTGAAATAAAACATTGTTAAGCTGGTGTTAAGAACACCATACTTTCATGTTTGAACTGGTTGTGCATTTTGCAAACTTTGAACAAAAACGAAATATTATTCTTGTACTTGATCCATTATATGGAAGTCTGTATTGAAAAAAGAAAATAAAGAAAATGAAATATATTTTTTAGTGATAAAGCAAAAGTAAATTCATTTTGAAGTAGTTTGTTGCCAAGTAGTTTGTTTCAAATCTAACCTTTCTGTCAATATCAGTTCGTTAAAATTGTCATTCTGAAATTTGTATCAACCGGCTCTCTGAGAAAACAAGATGGCTGCCTTCAGATGGCCTTAGCGTTTTTTGGAAGACTTTTATCCATAAATACATGTCTCTTGCTCTTAATGCTTCCAGACTCAATGCAGATAAGTTGGTTTGTTGTTTTTGTATGATTCATGCATTGGTTTTGTGTTAATTTTACCTTGTTTACTCAAATTTCTACTGACTTGCAGGCCTGTCACAAATCTCGTAATGGCAGTAGCCAAACGCGTACGACAAGCAGTCTTATTGTCATGATATTAATTCCTTTTACACATCTGAATGTTATTATTGTATCTTAATGAAAACTTATTAACTTATAACTGAAAATTCATTCAAGATGATGCTTGATAAATTGAATTATCTAAACCAATTGCTAATAGAAAATCTGTTAACAGGACCAATCAATCGGTGAATGGGATCATTTTGTAGTGACTGTTTTTAAATATTCTGAATGTAAATTGCTATTTTAACAAAACAAACAACTAGAAATACATTACTGGTATAGTGTGGACTGAGTTCCTAGATCAAAACAGTAGAATATCCAAAATGGCGGACTTATGTGAACAGGGGTGTATTCAGGAATAAGACCCCTCCCTACTTTTGATCAATTATTTTTCTCAGGGGGTGGGGGCTTATTCCCGGTCATATACGGTACTCAAAAGTCATGTCATATTGATAATTTCAACCAAATTTGCATCATTTCTTATGGCAATTAAACAAATAATGCAAAAAAATGTTTTGTTCTGCCAATATACTATAGTAAACTTAACCGCCTCCACAGGGGGAGATGCAAGACCCCAGAGTCATGAAATTCACAATTTTGGTAAAGAACCTTAAAACCAATCCATCTATGAAGAGTATTTGATTCCAGCATATCTGGGAGAAGAGAAGAAGATTTTTGAAATTTTTGTCAATTTGACCCTTTTTGGCCCCGCCCTCCAGCCCCTTGGGGTCAACTAGGGCCAACATGTACATACCATCAAAGCGTCATCCCATGCTGATAATTTGATACAAGTTAGAATGAATTCCAATACAAATCCAACAAATAATAGTCAAATATGTGATTTCCCTATATACACTATAGTAAAGTTTACCCCCTCCCCAGGGGCAAACATGAGACCCCAGAGTCATGAAATTCACAATTTTGGTAAAGCCCCTTAAGATCCTTCCATTTATGAAGAGTATTTGATTCTACCATATCTGAGAGTAGAGAAGAAGATTTTTGAAATTTTTGTCAATTTGACCCTTTTTGGCCCCGCCCACCAGCCCCTGGGGGTCAACTAGGGCCAACATGTACATACCATCAAAGTGTCATCCCATGCTGATAATTTGATACAAGTTAGAATGAATTCCAATACAAATCCAACAAATAATAGTCAAAAATGTGATTTCCCAAAATAAACTATAGTAAAGTTTACCCCCTCCCCAGGGGCAAACATGAGACCCCAGGGTCATGAAATTCACAATTTTGGTAAAGAACCTTAAGACCCTTCCATCTATGAAGAGTATTTGATTCCAGCATATCTGGGAGAAGAGAAGAAGATTTTTGAAATTTTTGTCAATTTGACCCTTTTTGGCCCCGCCCTCCAGCCCCTGGGGGTCAACTAGGGCCAACATGTACATACCATCAAAGCGTCATCCCATGCTGATAATTTGATACAAGTTAGAATGAATTCCAATACAAATCCAACAAATAATAGTCAAAATGTGATTTCCCTATATAAACTATAGTAAAGTTTACCCCCTCCCCAGGGGCAAACGTGAGACCCCAGGGTCATGAAATTCACAATTTTGGTAAAGCCCCTTAAGATCCTTCCATTTATGAAGAGTATTTGATTCTACCATATCTAAGAGTAGAGAAGAAGATTTTTGAAATTTTTGTCAATTTTACCCTTTTTGGCCCCGCCCACCAGCCCCTGGGGGTCAACTAGGGCCAACATGTACATACCATCAAAGTGTCATCCCATGCTGATAATTTGATACAAGTTAGAATGAATTCCAATACAAATCCAACAAATAATAGTCAAAAATGTGATTTCCCAATATAAACTATAGTAAAGTTTACCCCCTTCCCAGGGGCAAACATGAGACCCCAGGGTCATAAAATTCACAATTTTGGTAAAGAACCTTAAGACCCTTCCATCTATGAAGAGTATTTGATTCTACCATATCTGAGAGTAGAGAAGAAGATTTTTGAAATTTTTGTCAATTTGACCCTTTTTGGCCCCGCCCTCCAGCCCCTGGGGGTCAACTAGGGCCAACATGTACATTCCATCAAAGTGTCATCCCATGCTGATAATTTGATACAAGTTAGAATGAATTCCAATACAAATCCAACAAATAATAGTCAAATATGTGATTTCCATATATAAACTATAGTAAAGTTTACCCCCTCCCCAGGGGCAAACATGAGACCCCAGGGTCATGAAATTCACAATTTTGGTAAAGCACCTTAAGACCCTTCCATCTATGAAGAGTATTTGATTCTACCATATCTGAGAGTAGAGAAGAAGATTTTTTAAATTTTTGTCAATTTGACCCTTTTTGGCCCCGCCCTCCAGCCCCTGGGGGTCAACTAGGGCCAACATGCACATACCATCAAAGTGTCATCCCATGCTGATAATTTGATACAAGTTAGAATGAATTCCAATACAAATCCAACAAATAATAGTCAAAAATGTGATTTCCCTATATAAACTATAGTAAAGTTTACCCCCTCCCAAGGGGCAAACATGAGACCCCAGGGTCATGAAATTCACAATTTTGGTAAAGCACCTTAAGACCCTTCCATCTATGAAGAGTATTTGATTCTACCATATCTGAGAGTAGAGGAGAAGATTTTTGAAGTTTTAGTCAATTTGACCCTTTTTGGCCCCGCCCCGCAGGCCCCTGGGGGGTGGGGACCATATAATTCACAATTTTGGTTCACCCTCAGCCATGGAAGCTTCCTGTAAAATTTCATTGAATTTGGTTCAGTAGTTTTGGAGAAGAAGTCGAAAATGTAAAAAGTTTACGGACGCACGACGCACGACGACGGACAAAAGGCGATTAGAATAGGTCACTTGAGACTTTGTCTCAGGTGACCTAATAAAAACTTTTTTGTCATTCAAACTAACTTCTGAAATATTGGTGAGTCTCAAGTTTTCTGCCAAACCTAGTCATTCATCCTGACAACAATTTTGTGGTATCACCTAGTCATTCATCCTGACAACAATTTTGTGGTATCACCTAGTCATTCATCCTGACGACAATTTTGTGGTATTACCTAGTCATTCCTCCTGACGACAATTTTGTGGTATCACCTAGTCATTCATCCTGACAACAATTTTGTGGCATCAAACCACCTGAACAGCTTATCTGCCACAATTCTCTCGCTGGCCAATTCTATTTCATCAAAAAAAGCTCCAGGTAAAAGTTGATATTTTCAAAATGGTAGCCAGTCAAAACAAATTTTCATGGTTTTTGAGGTTATTCAGGTTGTTGAAATGAGAGAAAAAGACTCTTTCATAACCAAAGGTGTAAGGTAGGAAAATTCCACTCCCCGGATTTTAAATCTGGTAAAGCCTCAGGTTTTACCCCCCCCCCCCCCCCCCCTCCGGGTTGAATTTCTCTATCTTACACCCTTGGTTATAAAAGGGTTTATAGTATTAACTCTTACCCCCTTACTTCAATGTAACAACTCTTTCAGATTCCCCAGGATCTAATAGAGATATTGTTTACTTACTTTAGAAGGTACTTAGCAACCTCAGTTTCCGTATACCATATCGGAAGATCAAGTTTGATGCGGAAGCGCTCCCCAATGAGATTCAGGATGCTGGACTGGGTGAGCAGGCCCTCATCTTGGGCCTGTCGCAGCATGGCAACCATACACCTGGTGATTTGGGTTGGAAATACAATAGTGATGGCAAGATGATTGGATATAGTCGATTAATCAATAATTGGCCTCTCCCAATGCAATCATCGATTTTAATTTCCAATGATTGATAAGTCATACATGCATGAGAATAATGTATTTTGTTCAAAATACCGGGATAAACAAACTCAGTTAGCTTAATTATTGCTTGAAAAATCTAAAAAGACATATTCTCTTACAATTTACAATTTTGAAGTTCTTTTCCTAAATTGTATAGTAATGTCATGCACTATTATGCAGACCAATTCACAACATGGTGCATGTCAAATCCAGTGTCGTTAAAAGCAAAATACCTGGAGGTATCCAAAATTCAATATTAAAAATTTACAGAACACAAGTAAAGACAAAGCAAGTACTGTAGACAGTAAGTTCATAGTGCACAATCCCCAGACAAAATCAGGTAGACATTGTACATGTGGCAATGTGACACAAATGCTCCTGCTGACAATCAAACACAGGTACTTTTTGTGATTTTTTTTTCAAAACAAAATTTCCACTGGTGTTAGACAAGGCTCTCCAATGTATGTCATACCATTTTACTAAAATTTTCAAAGGCAAATTTGGTCATAACTTTAGAAAGAATTAATGGATCTTTACCAAATCATTACCTGACTTGCCTCTTCTCATCATAAAAAACATATTGAATCACAGTTCAATATCTCTACCTGTTGATGAATACAGGAACAGTAGTTGATATATCTGTACTAATTTTGTAAAAACTTGTAATTCTTCTGCTGATAAGGATTTGTGCAGCCGGTAGTAGCCACTGACTGTACAGGAACAATGACTTACCCCTTGTAGTATGAGTCGTCTTCCTTTCCTTGTATCAGTTCATCATAGATGTACTTGTCTGTGACCTGCACCAGAGCCTGTCAAATGATCAAAGATGCACATCATACATACATTCAAGTGATTTAACTGTTTACTCAACTTAAACAACCACGCTGTACCCTATGTACAGTAGTACAATATTCCTTTAGTTTGCATACCCTTGATTGCAAATATTTCATGAATTTTAATCATCCGCGAAATACTCGAAAATTATAGGTTGGTTCACAGTACCTGGTACAAAGCTCTGGCAAATGAATCATTACAAAATACATAATCAATAACCCTTGTTTAACGATGTGTACAAATGTCAAAAAGTTTTAACATGATGAGAGAGTACGGGTCTGAAGCTTAAACTTGATTTCACACAGTTGTACAATGACTGTGATAGTGATCATGGCTACCGAGGCATCCTGATCATAAATTCAAGTCGGATGTCCAGAATACATGTTCTTCAAATAACATACTTTGTATTCTGATTTCTGATTATTTTCCTAATGTGATAGTGGTATATACATGGAAGTTTTATAGTGCATTCTCAAATTGAATAATCCATATCATATCAGGAACGAAACAATATTCAGAATTTTTTGACATACACACAAGGCTTGGTTTGCCCTTTTTGAGAAGACACTGTTGATAAGTCACAATTAACTATCTGGTATTGTGTATAATGGTAACGCTACTGACCTTGAGAATGAAGACGACAGGCACGAAGAACATTTCCTTGTTGTAGGTGAAACTAAGGGTTGCCATCCCATTAGACAGGTAATGGAGGATGTTTGTCTGAAAAGAAAACACATCAGTGACCTTAATCAAACTAAACACACCAGGAAACTTTATCAAACTAAACACATCAGTAAACTTTATCAACTAAACACATCAGTAAACTTTATCAACCAAACATATCAGTAAACTTTATCAAACTAAACACACCAGTAAACTTTATCAAACTTAACACATCAGTAAACTTTATCAAACTAAACATATCAGTAAACTTTATCAAACTAAACAAATCAGTAAACTTTATCAAACTAAACAAATCAGTAAACTTTATCAAACTAAACAAATCAGTAAACTTTATCAAACTAAACACACCACTAAACTTAATCAAACTAAACACATCAATAAACTTTATCAAACTAAACATATCAGTAATCTTGATCAAACTAAACACACCAGTAAACTTTATCAACTAAATACATCAGTAAACTTTATCAACCAAACATATCAGTAAACTTTATCAAACTAAACACACCAGTAAACTTTATCAAACTAAACACATCAGAAACATTATCAAACTAAACACATCAGTAAACATTATCCAACTAAACACATCAGTGACCTTTATCAAACTAAACACATCAGAAACATTATCAAACTAAACACATCAGTAAACTTTATCAAACTAAAAACACCAGTAAACTTTATCAAACTAAACACATCAGTGACCTTTATCAAACTAAACACATCAGTGACCTTTATCAAACTAAACACATCAGAAACATTATCAAACTAAAAACACCAGTAAACTTTATCAACATAACACATCAGTAAACTTTATCAAACTAAACAAATCAGTAAACTTAATCAAACTAAACACATCAGTAAACATTATCCAACTAAACACACCAGTGACCTTTATCAAACTAAACAAATCAGTAACCTGAACATATCAGTAAACTTTATCAAACCAAACTGAAATATGTCAGTAAACTTTACTAAACTAAACACTTTTATCAGTAATCTTAATCAAAATTAATTTTGTAAACTTAACCAAACTAAACACATCATTAAACTGTATCAACTAAATACATTATTAAAAATTCAAATTCAAAACTGTATATACTGTATTGGAAAATATGACTTATTATTATGTGTTGTATCATTATTTTTACCCGAGTTCTGTCTCCACTCTCCATTTCTGATAATGTTTGAAATGTTAATAAACTATCTAAAGTAAATCAAGTATTTATCTGCAGGTAAAATCTTAATCTTGAAGTCTTTGCCTTTGAATTGGAAGAGTTCAAATGTGTCTTCAAGGTTGAATGAGTTAATCGAAACTAATGTGTTTCCATGTCAACAGGACGACTTACAATGCCACTTTGATCGTCCAGAACACACCGAATCGACACACCAAATTCTGTGTACTGCTTGCCACGGTTCTTCCATGAGGGGCGTTTCATACAGGTGGGCTATTAAACAGAAAGGGAGACAATCAAACAGACCTGAAGAACTCCGGACCATCTCATATTTTATCACACAGAATATTTCTTTTGATCTGAAACCTATCACTAGGGATTATAAAAAGTTTGATTTCCTCGAACTGCTCTTAATCATTAATAGAAATCTGGGTCATCAATATACTTTCTGGTGTATTAATATACGTACTGGTGTATTAAATATATACTGTTTGTCAATTTCTTAAACCTTTAATATTTAATGTAATATTCAATCTAGTTAACTGTTGTAACTTTTTGAAATTAATTCAAATATTGACACCAGGCTCAGTTGATCAAAGGGTTATCAGCTTATAATTAATCAGTGATTAGCACTATCATGTTAATTCTTTTATATCTTTAAAACATGACCAAGGAATCAGTTGTAACTTTCCAGGTATTGAGCAAATATCTAGAAGAGTTAATTTACATGTACACTTATCGGACTGTACCTTGTTTATTGACATAATTATCAAAGGTCGAGAAATGTCATTAAATAGTGATTAAAGGCCCAATATACGTAACTTTTGTCAAATTTTGAACCGAAAATTAAGCCTTATAACTTATTATAATTATAGATTTAGATAAGATTTACTGATATCAGCAATATTCAAGATAAATTCTGACGCGGTTACCGGTACAGCAACAGTTTGTTGTTGAAGTGGGCCACACCTGAATTAATTTTAATTCTTTGGAATTTTTTGTAAAGAGTTTCTTGTTAGTTACCGCTCAGGTTTACTTCGTTTTAGACTTATTTTTGAATGGTAACATCAACTGGATTTTTTTCATAATTTTTTCAGAATCTCGAAAAATTTCCTGAAGTTACGTATATTGGGCCTTTAAGCTAACCAACTTTTGAACAATTGAGCCCTGAGTTGCTTAATACATTATCAGATTCTATTTGTAGTATCATATCATGTTTGGCTTTTTGTATCTACATAATCATGGTAAAACATTTTCTTTCTGGCCCCATCCCTCAGTCCCACCATTAGTACAATTTTGACTCCTGAGCACCTAGGGATGCTTTCTACCAAATAAAGCTGATTTCCAATCAGTGATTATGGAGAAGAAGTCCCTTAAACAATGATATAGCTAAATAACCCTTTCTGGCCCCACCCATCAGCCCCCTTGGGGGTCAGTCCCACCATTAGTAGAATTTTGAATCCTGAACACCTAGGGATGCTTCCTACCAAATAAGGCTGATTTACAATCAGTAAGTTGCTTAAACCAATATAGCTGAATAACCCTTTTTGGCCCCACCCCTCAGCCCCCTAGGGGGTCAGTCCCACCATTAGTACAATTTTGAATCCTGAGCACCTAGGGATTCTTCCTGCCAAATAAGGCTGATTTCCAATCAGTGGTTATGGAGAAGAAGTTGCTAATATCAACATCGCTAAATAACTCTTTTTGGCCCCACCCCTCAGCCCCCTAGGGGGTCAGTCCCACCATGAGTACAATTTTGAATCCTGAGTACCTAGGGATGCTTCCTGCCAAATAAGTCTGATTTCCAATCAGTGGTTATGGAGAAGATGTCGCTTAAACCTATATAGCTAAATAACCCTTTATGGCCCAGCCCCCTAAGGGGTCAGTCCCACCATTAGTACAATTTTGAATCCTGGGCACCTAAGGATGCTTCCTCTCAAATAAGGTTGATTTCCAATCAGTGGTTATGGAGAAGAAGTCGCTAATATCAATATAGCTAAATAATTCTTTATGGCCACACCCCTCAGCCCCCTAGGGGGTCAGTTCCACAATGAGTACAATTTTGAATCCTGAGCACCTAAGGATACTTCCTGCCAAATAAGTCTGATTTCCAATCAGTGGTTATGGAGAAGATTTCGCTTAAACCTATATAGCTAAATAACCCTTTTTGGCCCAGCCCCCTAAGGGGTCAGTCGCACCATTAGTACAATTTTGAATCCTCGGTACCTAAGGATGATTTCTGTTAAATTAGATTGATTTCCTATCAGTGGTTATGGAGAAGAAGTCATTTAAACAATTGTTGATTGAAGACGGACGGACGGAAGATGGACAGACGACGGATGCCACGGTATCGCATAAGCTCAACTCGGTCCTTCGGACCCAGTGAGCTAATAATGTTATGAAGACACTAGAGTCTAGTGATAAGAATTTACGTACAAAATTACGTCTCGGCATCACAAGCATCCTGATCACCTTCTCCAGTCCGTTAACTACAAAATAGCCTCCCATCTCCTGTGAACAGACAGAGGAGCAAAGGGTAAAACATTCGCTGAAAAAATATGTGGTCCAACCACGTGACCTCAAACTTAATGGATCACTTGAAGTATTTTGTCTGCCCTAGCTAAATTTCATACCAAACAGTCCAACTGGCTTAGACTGATAGCTCACGAAGTCGGAACTCTTTATCTCGAAGTTGGGAAAACGGTAACAAATAATGTTAATGTGGACTATATTCTGTTTACTTCTTGAAGTTGACAACCTTTCCCGCCAAATTGGAATCAGCTGTCTTGGTATTCCATCAGTTGTCGGCTGTTCCGTCACTTTGTATAATGTTCAATAAATGACGATTGTTACATTTGTAAGTTGCGTAAATCAATTTTTAAAGTGTCAAAATGTAAATTTAAAAAATAATTTATCTTTTTTGTTGTTTACTGGTGTGTAAACTGATTTTTTTCTACAGATATCTCAACATAACGCGCTGACACGCGTCATTTAAATTATCTGTAGAAAAACTCAGTTAACACACCAGTAAACAACAAAAAAGACAAATTATTTCTTAATTAAAAAGGGTCTCCGAGTTATGCAAGTTTGTGATAACATGGTTGGACTGTAGTGTATCAACATCCCCACCTTCTCCGCAACTTCAACGAGGTTTGACTGTATAATGCAGCATCTACACACATACTCAAAGATAATAATCTATATAATATACATATAGATGTTATATATCAGAAACATATATTAACTATCTACAATGTCAAAAAGTCTGAAATATGCACCAGCAAAATCTTGAATAACGGCCATCAACAATCTAATTAAACTCCTGAAAGATACTCAAATGTCCTGTTGGTAGATTTGAGTCAGAAATAAGACAATGAATCTTTTTTTCCCAAAATATTTAACCCGTTTTGGCTCCACTCATCAACCTCAGTTGTCTGTTACCTAATTTGTAGAGTTTAGAATCTCCACCTCCAAAGGATGCGTCCAAATAAATTTGACTTATTTACCTCTAGCAGTTCTAATGGAAAAGTTGTTGAAGCAATATGGCCAACTGAACTCATTCACCCCTGAAGACACATTTGAACTCTTCCATTTCTTTCATTGGAAATAGTTCATTATGTAACTTTAATGGTGGATAAGTTAACCATTTTTAATTCTGCCCCTCAGTTCAAGATCCCCCGAGATTGTCAACTCCAAAATGTGTACAATTACCGCCTACGATGGTTTCAGTCAAATTTTGTCATTATCCACTTACTGGTTCAGAAGAAGTTGTTTGAATATATGCATGACTGATGACAGTCAACACAGCTATGATATGACAGAAGTTCATTTTGCCTCCGACCAGGTATACAGCACAAAACACATCACAATGATTATACACATGTACGTTAGAGGGTCAATCTGGTAAAAATCATATCTTGATCTCCGAGCCATTCTGTAAACTTCTCTCTAAGTCAGACCTGACACATCCCATAGAGGGTCACATTGTGGTGACCTTTTGCATTAGCAAATCAAATTACCGCTGCCAGAATCTTGAATGTGAAAGTTTATGGGTGAAATAGCTTGCATAATCTTATCTGTGTGCTTAGTCATTTTGTCACAACAAGCTAATTTGCAGTGCTGTGATGAAATGACTTTCTGTTGATGAAAGTGTCAACTGTCATCGATTAGAAAATTCTAAAATAGAAAGGCGACAAAGGTCACCAGAATGTGACCTCTTCTGGAATGTTGTCAGATCCTTGTAAAACGGAGCGAGAACAAGAAGCTGCATTTTTAACAGATTGGTTGAGAATGAAAAAACGTGTTTACGTACCTCTGCTTCCTCTCCTTTCTTTATCAGGTCTGCTGGACCTAGTTTACTTAAGTTACAGCCATCAGACTGAAAAGAAATTGTTAAGACAAAAACTATCAGCACAATAGATTCATAACAAAATGTACTTGGGTTGACTAAATTAATACATTATTTATTTTAAATCTAACTTTCAGATTTTTTTTTCAGATTTTCTATTCAAAATTGTATTTCACAATTTAGAACATTTTTGAAATGAATCTTTCTACTTGTCCTTATTCAAGTTGTTGCTAATTTACTGTTTTTTTCGCAAGGGTAGTGATCACATTGCAAATTGAACATATTTACTTTCCATGATAATTAAAATTATTGTAAAATAAGTTGTGCATTCTTGAGTTGTTACAATTATAATTATAGGTTCTTATATACCGCTTTATCAAAACCAAAAGGGCGTCTCAAAGAGGTTAACAATTTATTATCTGTGGTTATAAGGCCTCAACAACCAGCCAATATCATTTTCAACTCCCTGGGGAGCATATATCTGGTGCTGCCATTTCGGCACTCACAGCTAGCATTCTACAATTTCTAGCACTGCCCAACCATGTGCTCATTTACAGCTGAGTGGACTGGAACAAGCAGAGTAAAGTATCTTGCTCAAGAATACAACACAAGTGCCATGACTGGGACTCGAACTCGCAACCCTTCGATCAAGAGCCCGGCGTCCTACCACTAGACTACCGTGCCTACACACCATTTTACAATTTTTTCCCAAAAAATGTCTGGAATATTGAAGATAAATCTTTGCAACCTAGGGCTGGTAAACACTATTGTTGGATGAGATTCGGTGAAAAATACCCTTTCCCGACCAAAAGTGTAAGATACAGAAATTCCATCCTCTGGATTTTCAAATTTGGCAAAACCCTCAGCAGAGCTACAGGTTACACCAAATTTAAAAACCCCTCTGGTGGAATTTCCATATGTTACTCCCCTGGTCATGAAAGAGTTTTATAATCTTAGAGCTACAAATGAAAGCAAGAATTTACTTACAGTCTAGACTTATACTCATTGTCTAAGTAACCAGTCAGTTATTTGGGTAATATATTTATACTTTTTTTACTCACAGTTTTCTTAGCTGTATCAATTTTAAAGAGGCTCATTCTCAAAACAAAGGTATAGACCTTGACCTTATATGACCTGAATGACCTAGCTTTTCTGCGACCTACCTTGACCATGATAGGGATGTATCCGATTTCCTTGTCCAGCGTCCCAGTTATGTTATCGTTGACTGACCACATCAGCTGTATATGCAGAACTCCTCGGTATGTGACGCCCCTCTCTCTACACTGCATTAAAATATTTAATATTTAAAATGTTGATCATCTCCCAATTCACACATACCAATAATATATCTTCCAGCCAGTTACTTGAGAATTGAACTGTTTTAGTTGGCATTCATAAGCAATATGAAGGCCAATTGGACAAAGGAAAATTCAATGAAGCTTTCTAGCACTTCAGAAAGGATTTGCCTTTGTCCAGTTGGCATTTATATTACCTATGAATGCCAACTAAAAGCAGTTCAATACTTAAACATTTTAGTTGACATTCATAAGCAATATGAAGGCCAATTGGACAAAGGAAAATTCAGTGAAGCTTTCTAGCACTTCAGAAAGGATTTGCCTTTGTCCAGTTGGCATTTATATTACCTATGAATGCCAACTAAAAGCAGTTCAATACTTTAACATTTCTAAAATCTCTTCATCTAATTAAAAAATGAATTATACAATTCACTTCTCAGAACTTAGCTCAAATAATGTATTTATCAGGGTATGCACGTTCAATGAATAGAACAGCCATTGGCCGGGGACGGTCAGTGGTATTAACGTAACAAATATGACGTCATATTAATGATAATGTCAACAATAGGTAAATGGCATAATTCATAGCCCTATGAATGCCAACTGAATTTAGTATTATATATAGGCATAATTGCCATAGTAAATATTATGTTTTACCCACTTACATGGAAAAGAGCATTGGCATGTTGGATAGATATCCTGGTAATACTAACAAATATGCTGCGAAATACTTTAATAAGAATTGCTATATGACCCCCTGGAGTACTCCGGATGAGTTTTTTCTGGAGGCCTGGGGGGGGGGGGAGAGAGAGTATGTCACCATAGTACAAGACTAGTCACTTCCAACTAACAGACTTTCTGATGATCATTCAGTAGAACTGGTCCTGGTTTCATCAACGTTCCTTAACTTAAGGAAATTCCTTAACTTAAAAATCTCCATAGGAAAGCATTACAGAATTTAAGGAAAGTTCCTTAACTAAGAATTTTCTCCTTAAATTCTGTAATGCTTCCCTATGGAGAATTTTAAGTTAAGGAATTTCCTTAAGTTAAGGAACGTTGATGAAACCAGGGCCTGATGGTTAGTAAACCAGAAGTCACGGTGTTGACTCCTAGAGTAGGCGTTGAAAAATAATTACCTTTGTTATGTAGTAGATATTGTACACAGCAAATGGTTCTTCATGTGAATTTCATGTGAAAAAATCCTTCAGCTGAATTTCACATGAAATTTTGTTCACATGAAATTCACATGAATTATTTATGTGAAATTTCACGTAAATACTTAACATTTAATTCACCTGCAACTTAAGTGAAAAAATAAGCATGTGAAAATCAACTAACAAATTATTTTACATGAAATTCATCTGGATGGCATGTGAATTCCATGCAATAAAATTAGTATGTGAAATAATGTAACTTTATAAAACAGGAAAATTTCTCATAAAAATCAGAATTTCAAATGAAATTCATGGGAAACTTTTATGT
Source organism: Mimachlamys varia (assembly GCA_947623455.1). Taxonomy (NCBI): domain Eukaryota; kingdom Metazoa; phylum Mollusca; class Bivalvia; order Pectinida; family Pectinidae; genus Mimachlamys; species Mimachlamys varia. The sequence continues at coordinate 37,546,605 of OX392538.1, read as the reverse complement.
GAAGTTCACTGTTTTACAATAATTCACATGAAATTCCTGTGAATTTTCATATGAAATTCACATGAAGACATTGCCATTGTATTAACATACACAGAATCAAGATACATCTCAATTCTTATTACATTGGGAACAAATAAAGCTTTCAAATAGTCTTACTCTTTATGACTTGAGAAAAACACTTTACCTCTGCTGGATACACCTTCTGTGTTGCAGCAAAATGGTTCCCCGGGGCAACCCTAGGTTCATATAAGGTAGCATCCTGAGAGCATGGAAAGAAAGGGAAAGTCAATTTAAAATTTCCAATAGAAATTTAAATGTTTTTTCTTTTTTAATCATTTGAAATATTTCATCAATTTTATTGTTCAATTTTGATATTGATGCATTCATTTTAACAGGTTTTGTAATATTAAATGTAAAATAAAAGTTTGTTTAAGGTTCCATTTTTCAGGATATACAATAAATTCCCACTTACTCAAACCCGGTTTACTTAGTACATATACCCTTCATCTGTCAAACATTTTGTTCGGACCCGACAAAGTTCGTACATATTCAACCAATCTCTGATTACTCGAATACCATATGTCTTGTCTTCCTCAAACTATTTAACTAATCAAGAACCACAATTTCAAGTAAGTTGTGTTTTAATGTATGTTTTCCACATTTTGACAGTGAATCTTTGTTTTATGCATTGTATATCATAGTTTGAAAAATACACTTAAGAGCAAAACTTAACAAGCTAATTCATAGAATTAATATCCCCCTGCTCCCCCCTCCCCTTTTCGTAAGGAGGTAATCATATTGAAGGTAAAATCTATTGAGGTTAGGTTAAAACATGTAACTTTCATGTTGTTGACACAAGATGTATTGCTTGGAAATTGAACAAAGACTAAAGCCGTATTCACAGAAATCGGATAATATTTGTTGCTGTGATTGCACGGTAATGTTAATCAAGGGGCCATGACTCCGCCAAATAAGGTCTGCCATAAGTGACTATTAAACTTGGTCAAGCCCTTTAGGCATTTAACCTTGTTACAAAGTTTCAAGAAAATCAGATAATATTTATTGGAAAGGGAAGAAAATGACTTTTTTTTTCTTTGGTAATCAAGGGGCAATAACTCTGCAAAAGAAAATAAGATAATATTTGTCGGTGTTATTGTCAGGAAATGAAGTGTGATATATCCCCTTTTCAGACTATTTATCGATAGGTTGTATAAAGAAGAATGGGGAAACAGGAAAAGCCTATGACTGCCCTCTCTTTAAAGATGAACCAAATGTTACATATAGACAATCGATGGTACCTCTACTTACCAACAGTTTAAACCTGACTCGGTCTCCATTTGGTAGGGAAAATTCTGTAGACGGGATGTTCTTCATGGAAAAAGAAATATTGAATACAAGTACATAATATGATATGTTGATATAACATACCAATGATTTTATTCAGATATTTGTCAAGAATCTGTTTGAAAATGGCTGAAACCAAAATATAACTTTTAGTTTTCACGACCGTATCGCCAAATTTATGACTGCTAAAATTTCCCACTATACGGTAACTATAATTTGCAAGTGTAAAAATATATTGCTCTTAATCAGTGACTATAGTGGACAGATCCCTAAAATTTTGCGTACTTATCATAGAGGGAAATTCTTACTTTCATAAGCCGCCAGCCGTCCCAATATTAAGCTGATCAGAGAGTCAGAACATTTGGACTAGGTTACCGGAAACAGGGTATGCTTTTTATTTGGCTTTAAAAGCAAGTAAAATTTCTTAGTATACCTTGACTGCTATGGATAAGCCTTCTTTAACGAAGAAGTTGAATGACTCCACATGGGGTTTGGTCAGTTCCTGTAATGGCTACAAGTAAAAAAATAAAACTTAAAACAAAATCAAAACGAACATGGCGGAAACTGATCTGAACAGATCAACGTAATGAGAGGTGGATATAAACAGGTCACATACAAGATTATATTTAAAAGCCACTGATTCTGGACGATAGATAAAGGTTTCAGACAGTTTGTGTACAAAACAAACTCAGTATATAAGTTCAATACAGATTTGTCATTTTGAGTACAATTTGCCAAAACAATTTTTATCCATCTCTAATTACAAGTCATATACATTAATTTCTGGCAAGATGAATAATATTTTGCTTTAAGATGTTTAAAATGATATCTAACTGCCAGTAACCACAGGTGCTTGTGGACATGAATGGATATGATTTATTTTTCATTAACTGTATAACAATAGAAGCAAACAGACAAATACAGTGTTTTGATTCGTAATGACAATAACAACTGAACATATGCAGAGTAGACTTATACAAGCCTACTATGCACATGTTGTAATTGTGAACTTTAACATTTAGCATTCTATCATTATGAAACACCGTATGTATCTGTTACCTTCTTTAATGAAAAAATCACATTCATGTACACAAGCACCTACACTCTGTAGGCCTGTGCCGGCCAGTAACACCAATTTATTTAATGGATCAGAAACATTGAGAACAACATAGGCATGTACACACAGGGATACGTTACAAAAGTTATGTATGCATAAAATATATATGGAGGGTAGATAAAACATAACACTAGCTATATATACTATAGCTACTTTTGCAAGATGTTCCTGTGGTGAAGTCACCCGTAACGCTACACAAGCACCTGTACATTGTTTAGAAGGTAATTTCAGAAAACTGGATACAAAGCGAAGTGATAGATATACCAGATGCTGATGTTCTTTTGGAACGGCGTAGTTCTTCGATGTTAGGTTCTTAAAGGACGGTTGTTTGGTGTCTTCTGTTGACATTTTGAAAAGTTCTTCCACGTGCTGCCACTGTCAGTGTTAACCGCATGCTTGATGAAAATACTGAAGAATAATAAACGTATGAATGGCCCAGATTTTATTCGCCAAAACGGGGTAAGGTTAAAGTCCGGAATTTCTATAGTGTGGCGTGAAATAGAATAGGCGTTGTCATATTTTCCTTAATACGTCAGAGTTGGCTGTTTGATAACAAAACATACATATAATTTATGTCCTGTAACATTTTATAAGATAAGCCTAAGATATGTTTTTTGTCAAAATGACAGCCGGTGTCAAAAATAATTAGAGAGTAAACTGTGGTAGCGCCAACAAAACCATGATACGAACTAACTTTTAGTACTAGTACTCCGTATCGATTAAACAAGGGGCAGGAATAAGACCACATGTTTCGAATGAATAAGCGTTTTCTGTCTCATCGACGGCACCCACTGTGTAAATCTTGGTCACATCCAAGTAATTAAACGTCAAGTCGTCAAAGTGAGAACCGAGCTCGACCCATCATTCTCAATCACAAAGTAAGTACACTAATGAGCTTATTCACAAACCTCTAATTTCATACCATAGACCTTGCATAGGAATCTCACACAGCCGTGCACGACGACAAAATAAGCAAGAACATATAATAAAAACAACGATGAGATATGGCGGAAATCTGCCCATATTTACCTAAGCTTGCATTCATGAAAACGGAAAAAAATATTAATGAGTAAATAATTTCTGGTAGTGCAAATGCATAGACAATATAGCAAACCATTTTGAAATTCTGAGATATTCGATATTGCTATATGATACTTCAAATAAAAGCTACATTCAACACTTTCCCATCCGAGGACCAACTTTTGAATACAACTTCTTTTAGTTCCGTGATGCTGTAAAAACAAATTAAAGGTCGGAAAAGTGGTCCTCATTTGAGAAAATGCTGAACATAGTGAAAAATGTGGTTGATTAATTTTCTCAAACCTGCAAAAGGTGTTACGTTAGGGAAATCAATTTCTATTGCCACATTAATTTGTTCATGTCCCTTATATCCGAACTCGTAACGCAGTATCCTTATATTATGACCAGAAAATAAACGATACAGTTTAATTCACATTTTTTTGATATTTGGTATTACACTTATTTCCTTAAAACGACTGTTATTTCTTTTCTCTCGATAAAACATTTTACATGTATTTATATTTTAATTGCATGCTTAATGACCACTTTTCTGCCAAATATAGCATTGATGATTCGAATGCAAAGTTATCTGATTTCTTTTTAAGAAATGTGTGAACTTTTTAATTGTTATTGTTACAAATGAAACTGGTGTGTAACAGGAAAGAGAATAGTGTGCTTCCACCGGGGATCGAACCCTCGATCAAGGTTCCTTGTCGGACGCTCTACCGCTGAGCTAAAGGGAAATTCTCTCTAGTTCGAAGCTATAGAAGGCGGCCTAAATCCTACATGTATGTACAATCAAAATCTGCCACAGATGTATTCGATGTTTTGTCAGTTCTTGATACGGGTAAAGCAGTCAGTCATGATAAAATCAACCATAGTACGCTTAAAGCTACGCCAAGAACACTGTCGAGTTCTCTATCTTTACTATTAATCGTTCTGTCCATGAGCGAGACGTGCACTTTCCAGCTGAATTGAAGAAAGCACATGTGTTACCCCTGCTTAAGAAAGGTGGCCGTCACCTCCCAGTAAATTATCCACCTATTTATCTATTAAATTGTTAATGGCAAATTACTTTTTTGGTTCTCGAGTTATCTGACTAATCGTCATCAATCTGTTATCTGTTGAAAATCAAATACTACTTCTTCTCTTGAATATGTATTTGCTGGTTTACCACAGGGATCTTTTCTCGGTCCTCTGTTGTTTTATTCTATATTTATGTTCTTGTTGATCCTATGAAAACATTGAGTAGACTTTTTGCCGACGATTCCTCTCTTGAAGATTTTTCTGCACACATGAATATAATTTCACATGATCTAAACAATGACATTCAACACTTACAAGATTGGTCTGATCAACGGCTGATGCAATTTAATCCATCTAAGACCAGTGGTGGATCCAGAGCATAAACTTATTGTACATTTACTGCTACCTGACAAGGACGTACTGCGACACCCACATATAAGGGTGTGTCGGGGATCTCCCCCAGAAGATTTTGAGGGGACATGGACGTAAATTCTTACATTCTGACCATATCCCGTACATTTGTGTACTTGGGATATCATTAAAAACATCTTCTTTTTAAGGAAATAAATTATTTAAAATTTCACTGTGTGACCCAAGTCGGGAAGGGGTTTCGGCCAAAAGTGGGTATTGCCCCCCACAAACTCAGAAATAGTAGACACGAAAATTATTCATTGACATTATTTTTGTACCTTTTTATTCTTTAGACATTGTCAGATATGATTTTATTTTAGGTGTCTCCGGAAGTTTACTTTTAGATGCACAACCCTACCTTCTGAGCATATTTCAGTACTTAGTAAAATGTAGTGCTGATTGAGACTAACTGGAAAAGTTACGTAATTTTCATCACAGACTTAGATATATATTAATCTAATTCCGTGTTTTCATGGACACGGCTCTCCAATTTAATTTATATATACCAGGCAAACATATTATCACTGTGTGGGAACGGAACCGGATATAGGTACCATTTGAAGCGAGAACTTGGTTAACACTTGTAGACAGGGGGTAGGTTTATCCGATATTTATTATGTTTAAAGCCGTTGTATATAGATCACGTAACACACACATATGCTGCACCTCTTAAATTTAGTAATAGATACAGTATGCCGAAAAAATGAATTAAACTGCATCATACAGCTGTTTCGTCCTCCTAGGACTCGTCAGTGATGCTAGGGGCCAAAAGGTAGGAATCCAAAATTTCTAAACTCATGTAGAAGCAGAAGGGTCAGGTGCGTAAAACCCCTTTAATTTATTAATTTAGAAGTAACATTAAACTAGTTCTGTATAATTTCAAATCGTGTACTACGAAAATGTGTATATTAAGTACCCTGCCACTACTCAAATGAGATTAACTGTGGCTATGGAGGCTTCAGCAAACCTCGGGGACTGAAAAATCCACCAGCAGAGTCTGCCACCCCCTGACTTTGCACATATTTCCGAGGAATCCAAACAATGATTAATAGTCAAAGTTGTATTGTTAGCGGCATATTTAAGTTACTGCAAATGGTAACGTGCCTGCTGGTACCGGCAAAATTCGACTAACTTCAAAACGCAACACTTAACAGGTTGTTTAATCACAAAATTCGAGTTCTACTATTCAATTAGGATGTGTCGAAACTGAATATTGACAGAAATTGTACATACAGTGTGTGCATGAGGTGAACTTGACAAATATATTTTTGTGTTGGTGTACGGCATACTGTATGCAGTGAATGTATGGGTGTACGGCATACTGTATACAGTGAATGTATGGGTGTACAGCTTACTGGCATTGATGTGTACGGCATACTTTCCTTCAGACACGATGAAATCTGCCATTTTCAAGGTCTACTGCATCCACACATGTATAAATTCTCTTGGTGATTGGAAGAACAATTGTTCTTTTCTCCAATGTTCGATCGTGGGTTTCGCCTTTGCAACTAGGGTTATTTGTCTTGTTTGAACTGAGGTTGCTATCATATATGTCAGATTCTATGTTTGTTGGCATCCACTATTGCTTTGTCAGCGTGTAGGATTTTTCTGTCAAGTTTGATTTCGTGATTACCGTGATTTTCGTGATCGATGCCGACTGCTGACAAACTACATTCGAGAGCGGCAGGTAAATCAGAAATATGGGCAAGTTTTATGATCGCCATCTTTGTCTCGTTGAAAAATATTCTCGTTTTCGAGAATGCTCATTAGTTTGCTCCCTTGTTGTGATTGACAATGATGACTCGATCGGGTTCTCATTTTAAGGACTTGATGTTTACTTGGATGTGGCCAGGATTGAAATGGCGGATGTCGTCAATGAAGCAGAAGACGCTTACCCTTGGAGAACACCTGGTCTTATTCTCTCGTACTTTTACAAGGGTCTCCATATAAATCGTTCCTTAGTTCATATTTTGCCAATATTTTAATCGATTTTGAGTTTGAATTATGATTTTTTAACGCTTCGGTATTCCCCGATTTATTTATTTTTTTCGTTTGCATGGTTTGATTTCTCGTGCGAGTGTATGTGTTGCATGAGTGTGTAATCGGGAGGTTGTTGCATGTTCGTGTAAGCCTCCTTGAAAGTATTATGCCGATGGCCCCCAGCAGAACATCCCACCCTGTCACAATATACTGACAATGGGCAAACAAATTGAAATGCAAGTAAATACAGTGACATGCCAAAAGTCTTTCATTTTTTATTATTTTGCTATATATTCTTTGTATTTCCAACTTTTTTCAATGAATTTTCCCGAATTTGATTATGGGTCAATTTTAATGAAATTTTGTGTACTTATAAAGAATTGTTTCCTATTTCATCTCATAATATTTTCACTGTTTCCGTTATGTTTGACCAGAGAAATTTATTTACAACATCCAATTTTCGGGACGCCATTTTGACGTCATTTTGGTAGCAATATATAGAGAAATGGCGTCACATGGAAATTAGCAGCGTAGACAAATTTGTATAGCTCAATAAATACACAACGGAAAATTGAATAAATATTATTAGAGGAAATATTAGATATTTTTGTACCAAAAGAAAACAAAATTGTTAAAATCAATCCATGAACGAAGTCAGGAAAATTCATTGAAAAGAATTGTAAATACAAAGAATATATAGCAAATTAAAAAAAAAACCTGAAAGATTTTTGGCACGTAGCTGTATGTTTGTAGCAGGAGACCATTTTAATGTTAGTAGTATATTAGTTTATGAATAACATTGTATTCCCGAAGGTGCAGTAAGATGTGTTGTCTAGGGTAATGCCATGCTAAAAAGTCGAATGAAGATATCCAGGCATTACAACATTCTATTCAGGAACAACTACAGATTAATTTTGATGTCAGAAGGCAAAGATCAAGGTCACTGTTACCTGTCCGCCAAACAGTTTCTCATGCGATAGATTGAGTTCTCTTAGAAAATTTTAGTTTATCTAAACAATTGAAAAATGTCCGACTAAAAGAAATATATGTGTTATTATTAGAATAAAAGAGAATGAAAGAATGAATGATTTGAAATTCGAGAGAAGAAATGCAAGAGAAAGAGTGAATGAAGGTAACGAAGCCTGTGTGAGGTTACGAGTTCGAATCCCACATGGGGCAGTTGCCAGGTACTGACCGTAGGTCGAAGGTTTTTCTCTAGGTACTCTGGCTTTCCTCCACCTCCAAAACCTGGCACGTCCTTAAATGAACCAGACTGTTAATATGACGTAAAAGAAAATACACCAAATTATCCCAGGGTACCCCAACAACTCTGGCATCCTCCAAAAAAAAGTGATTTCAAATTTGTTTAATATGTTCGCTAAGGAAATTGAAATGAAAAAGATACATTGTATTTTGATGAAACCGTGAAACTAAATTGGATATCAACGAATATTTCAAAAACTGATGTACAACAACAGCATCTAATGATAATGCTTGTTAGCCTGTTTAAAACAAACGACATTTTATTTTGAAATTTGCCGAAAAACACTGAGTTATTAGTTTTATTCACAAGGAGTGAATTAAACAACTTAAATATATGAGGGCGTTAGTACTGTGAATAAATGTTTTTTCCCTATACATGATTTGAGCAGTGATGTCGATCCTGAATGATACGCATATGAATATTGAATTACATTTTCCTTTCGATGTTTTCTGGTCCTCGTTTTCTGTCAAAGACGGTGAGATGTCCCGAAAGACACAGTTCCGGATAAAAGCCTTGTCATCCGCTATTTATATGTCGTATATGAAATTGCAGAGGCGTAACATTACCGGTGTACAGGTCTATTTTGTCAAACTGACAGTTACAATTTATGTCGCTTTAACATAAATTTCACGCGTTTAAAGATAACAACGGCATTGGGATTACGTTCACTTTGTCGACTGTTGGGCGTTTAATAAATTTAAATAAAATAAATCAATTTACGGATCTTTAACAGTAAATGCATATAAATATACATGAAATGACACTTTGTTAAAGATTATAGGAATGTATTGATATTGATATCCCTTACTAGTCAGCTACGATGAATGACTTTTAACGGTTTTTAAGTGTTGAACTGAAACAGCAAGCTAACAAGTCTGTTTAAAGGACTCGCACAACTAAATCAGACTATGACGAAGTGTTTCATGCGTTTGTAGTCCTTACTGAAAATTTGTCCCGGCCAAGTACAGTGATTCTGAGTAATTTAAATAGGTAATTGTTTACCTATTCTGCATTGAATGAAATATGTAGATATTTAACTTTACACAAATATATACTTTTTGTAGATTTTGATATGTGATGGCGGATTGATATGGGGTCAAAAGTCAGAGGGTGTTCCCGACCCATTTCACTGGTTTGACATGTAACTTTCCGGTTGTCCGAAGCAGACGCTTGCAGCAAGCTTATATGCCAGTAAACTCCTCATTAAATGCCCCTTGAAGCCTTTGTCATGTATGTATCTGTGAATTTAGGCAGTTTTCACAAGTGTTGTACTTCAAATATTAAAGTTATTAGCTCGAAAGCTTAGTAATAACATATAGTAAACTATTTAGTTGTGTGAGTCCTTTAAACCAGAAGAAAAACGTGGCGGAAAGTAGTTCTGTACCTAGTCTCCATCATAAACGATAATTCTCCTCTCCTCTCGCCCCTACTCCCAACAAAGAACCACTCGCACGCATCTCATTACAAATTAATCAAGATGTGTGCGGCAATACTAAACAACACCTTTTATGTTTAACACTGATCAAGTCAAACACCATGTACATTTATATTTAGTACAGTTTCGGAGGTATATGGATTAATTTGGCAATGAATTATACATGCTTGATATTAAACATATACCTTTATACCAAATAATTTCAAAATTCATCGACTAACTGGGCTGCTCAACCCTGTGTTTCCAATGGTACAAGATAAATTTTTACTATCAATCGACAACAAAAAGGTATTTATATTTACTAGTAAATACCAGCTAGCTAGGTGAAACGTAATTGAAAAGGGGTTTATATATTAAATTGGAAAATATGTTTTTTCCTGTAACACATTTTAAATGCCAAATTGTAAACCCCGAAAAAAAACTTACTGTTATCTTACCCATTTGGACACGAAAGAGTTTTTTTCTCTTATTTCGTAGTACACGGTTTGAAATTATACAGAACTACATGTACATGTCGTTCAATTTTACTTCTAAATTCATACATTAAAGAGGTTTTACGCACCTGACCCTTCTGCTTCTACATTAGTTGAGAAATTTTGGATTTCCTTATTTTGGCCCCTAGCATCACTGACGAGTCCCAGGAGGACGAAACAGCTGTATGATGCATTTAATTCATATTTTGGCATACTGTATCTATTACTAAAATGAAAAGATGCATCATGTGTGTGTGACGTCATCTTCAACTACCCGAATAAGCTAAAAAAAAAACAACCCTTAAAATACGTTGTGGCTGACTTATATTTTTCCCTTGCGCTTTTATGATGAAAACGAATCAGTCAGCGAGATTAAGCATAACCAATATTTACAAACTATGTCTGCACAGCATTATTATGTTTGTTGTAGAAATATTGAGATTTTAATTTCATCATGTCGCTTTGTCCTCTTTTCGGCATTAGAGTTGATCGCATTGTTGACGTCACGCCATTGTCGAACCATTGTGACGTCACGATGTGTAAGATAGATAGTTTTCTTACATTGCTTTCCTGCATAAGTAACCTCTATACAACATGGCGAGATATGAGAGAAGGTTTTGTCTTTATCGAGTTGAACAATATTGGAGAAGACAACTGATGGTTTACTGGTACATTTATTACACTCAAAGAGAATTTAATGATACAGAAAAGGTCACATACTACGTACATATAGACATGAATGATTGAGGATATCATAAAAACAACAGTATTATGTTCACGTACATATAGACATGAATGATTGAGAATATCATAAAAACAACAGTATCATGTTTACGTACATATAGACATGAATGATTGAGAATATCATAAAAACAACAGTATTATGATCATTGAAACAAAAGCTTTTTTTGCGATATCGAAATTGAATTGAAATTTAACAGCAAAACCAAAATAAATAAGCAAGTGTTTGATTCGAGTGATAGTGATACCATGAACTTGTTGGGGGTACTTTATACTTACAATATCATGGAACGTTTTATCACTTTTTTTCATTTCAAAGCAAAACGATTGTGGAAATTAAAGGTTCCTATTTACTACCCTGGACAGACTATGCCCTCACGTAGCAGCATATCACAATGTTATGTCTTTTAATCATCTTTTATTCATATAGTCCTAGAATTTGCTCAGGAAAAAGAAATTAACATGATGCATGCACTGCTCACACAAACACACACGACAAGATATTTTCGTGATACACGCAATATGAGCCAAACTCCCGAACAACAATGGATACTTAAGCTGGTGGTGCAAGTATTTCTCCAGGAAATACGTTATCGATTGTATACCTTGAACAAGGTTTTAGATCTCCTGCTCGTAGACAGTATAACTCCGAATCTGTCTCTCGGAGGTACGCTGCAAGTATGCCAAAACCACTAAGAGTAATTATCAGTGTATCACAGCTCTTCAACGCGTAGAAATCTAAAAATTGCTTAAGAATTCCTGTATTTTGGTCGCATTTGGATTGTCTGTCCATATGTGTAATTCTGCCAGGAGTGTCAATTATGTTTGTAGGATAACGGATTCTAGCCCGTTCCTTCACGCTATTTGTATCAGACGCAATGAAAATGTCATATTCATCCTTGTTAAGTTTGTCCAAATAATTCCAAAGAATGTCCAATCTTAGTTGAGGTCGAGGGTCGTCCCCGGGCATGTTAGGATTCCCTCCAATGCGTACGTGAGCACAAGCGAGCTTAGGTCTTCTACGATGGAGATTTTGATCTTTTAATGCATGTTTTAGCGGAGGCGATGGTTTAAAGAGGAAATTAAAAAGTTGTTTGTACATATCAGGTATGGTCAATTTTGTTATCCACGGGATTTCAGTACCAATATTTGACCTTTTTCTGAATTCCTCTGTGAAATCCCAGTTCATACGAAGAAAACTGACATCATGGTGAAAATAGGTGTTGATGTCCAGGCTACCATTCAAGTACTTCCTTATGTTTCTAGAGTTGTGATTAGAAAGATCCTGATAGGAACTTGTTCTGTTCAAAAGTATGGATTTATTATAGCGCCAGTCAAAGTTTACCGGGACGAGGTACTTCTCAAGTTCGCATGGCCTGTCATAGTTGATGAGAAAACGTCGTTTTGTTAAAAGAGATATGACCATTGTAGAAATAATACCTGACATCCGGTCGGACCAGCCACCACAAAACCCTCTGTTGGTTTGGCTGCAATCGTACACAATATATTTTTTTCTTTGATCACCATATGTTGTTGGTATGGATTGTTCGAGAAGTTTTTCAAAGGAGCTCTGTCCTGTACATGTATCTAAGAAGCGATGAATTGATCTTGGGATAGAAGTAGATCCCCAAAGGAGAGTGATACATATAACGCACATAACCAGCGAGAGAAACACCAGGCGGCAGAACTGTAAATAGTAATTGAGATTGAAATAAGTAAACATTAAGGACTTCTGAAAACTATGATATTTTTCATCTGTGGAAAACATGACACTTTCCTGATTTGACCAATCAAGACACTGCTTACAATTGACGTCAAGTACCGGTAACGTAACGTTATGAAGGCTTAATGTTTTTGATCTTTTGCGTATAAATGCTGAAATATTAAAATTTATGGGGAATACACAACGTTTGATTTAACTTTAATTTCAAGGAAGCTGAGAAACGATGCAGATCTGATATCAAATAATGCAAAGTGTCAACAGCGTGACCATAAGTTGTGGTACGAAAATAACATTAATAGGAGAGAGGCAAGCCCGTATCAAACAGTGATAGTGATAAAATAATTACTCATAGTGATTTTGATATTTTGAAATCTGTATAAGTGGCCATAGAACAACACTGCAGTTCCCCTAATATCGAACTTTTCCTCTGATGCGTTGGACTCGTGTGGCTAATATTTTGATATTTTCATCATCGAAGTATTACCCCCACTCGTGAAATATATTTGGTATATTTCTTACTGTTTTGTATTTGCATATAACCAATGATAATTACAACCATATCTGTCTTAATTTTGCTTTTTACAGCCTTCATATGATGAACGAGCATGTGACATTAACTTGTGGTCGTTTTTGGTTGAAATATCGCATTCCGGTTTGTTAATTATTTATGAATTATGAGTATTTGTGTAAATTATGCTTTGTTTGGTTAGGACGATCTTTTCCGACTCTTCATATAGGTTTTATTTAGAAAACAATATTTTTGATATTCGTCAATTTTTCTCGGAATCATCATTTTGAAATTCGAAATCCTCTTTCATAACCTCTTAGCAAGTTTAGAAGAAATTCATTTCATAGCTTTTGAGAAGAGTTTATAAGGTACAATTGACTAACGTTGCGATAGAAAGAAATATATAGTTACAAAAATGTGAATACTATATGTTATACGTACCTTCTTTTTACGTAAATCTGCCATTATAAGAGTAGACCATGCCATGTCAATTCTAATGAGCCATCCTTAACTTGTTACCAAAGAAACCGTCAAGATATTGTCAACAAACTTCATGATTACGTATATAGGAAAGGCATTTCATCTTCAATCGAATGTCATGGTGGTCTACGTCTGGTTACGGCGATTATATTGATGTTCTTCTCTAGGTCATCTGATGCTATTCTGTAAGATATGCATGGTTGAACATACACAGGTGTCTGATAACATGATTATATATCTAGCAAATATTAAAAACAGGGACGTATATGTGAGAATATAAATATAGATAAGGTGGTATTCTAGTAACAGTTATTATATGATATTTTGTCTTAAAGTTCTGAAAAAAAATCATATCAACATGAACGGTATAATTAAAATATATGCAAAATGTTGGAGTAAATTAGATATATAAATCGCCATGCACAACACCGACAACATTGAACATGTAGCAATCTTCTTGAATTGTTGAACCCGTTTTGAGGCTAAAATCTCTGTTAACAAGCTGATGCAATATTTTTTCTTTATATGCGAAGAAGTAACTTCCTATTTTCAATATCTTGCCGGGAACACATATTTGGCCCTAGCATAACTGACGAGTCATAAAAGGACGAACGGTTTTTATGGTGAAGATAAATTCATCATTTTGCTCATATGTATCATATTCTTAATTATAAAGGTGATGTTCTCGTGTCTGTTGTAAAATTCTTTATATATATTCGCATTTCAATGTCAAATGAGAATATTTGAAATATTTTAGCTTACTTACCAGAATAGATGAATTCTGTACAATACTCATTGTCGCTAAGATAAATTCTTCGCCTTGTCTGATAGAATACTTACCTTACCTTCCTATCATTTGCCGAATTGTGTAAGCACAGATTTCAACTTTTTAACACAATAAAAACTGTGTTATCAGAATTTTCCTGTACTTAATCCATTGCACTAGTATCATGAAAACGCGAACCTGAATCACATATATAGTCCTCTTAACTATCTTCTGTCTGTAAAAAACACTCAATTTCCGGTTTCCAGGATACTCTTTTTTTTAACTTCCACCAAGCTTACCAAATGGATAATACATTGGTCCTGCTGTGAATGAATTATTCATGTTATTCAATCCAGTTGATAATTACATTTATTGATTGTTGTGTATACAGTCTGTAAAGTATGGCATGATTATCCCCAACACATCACGTTGGCCTCAAACTCAGTAAGACGGGCGGTCTTTGCGACTCTTATTCATCTATCGGCTTGTCACGCCTGTGTGTTCCTGTCTTCCGTCCATGAGAGTTGCTTTCCAACTGAATGGCAGAAAGCACATGTTACCCCTGTTTAGAAAGGTGGCTGTCACATCCCAGTATCTTATCGACCGATTTCTCTATTAAATTGAGTTTTTAAAGTAACGGAAAGGTATGGTTTCAAATATTTCAATGGTATGCTTATTGATTTAACTTAATGATCACTTTTCTGCCATATGTAGCATTGGTGATTTTAATGCAATTTGAAAATTATTCGATTTTTTTTAAAGAAATGTATAAACTCTTCTCTTTTAATTGATATCGTTACAAATAAAATAGACGTATTCGATATTTTGCCAATTCTTGATACGGGTAAAGCAGTTAACCCTGATAAAAGCAGTCATGGTATGCTTAAAGCTACGGCAAGAGCAACTGTCGATTTCTCTATCTTTACTATTAATCGTTCAGTCCATAGGGACACTTTACAATAGTATTGTATATATAGAATATATGGAGGTTGGGGAGGGGGGTGTCGATATAAACCGACCCCCCCCCCCAAATATTTTAAATATATATTACTATTGTAATGTGTCATTGTGTTATGTCCATGAGAGTTGGTTGCTTTCCAACTGAATGGCAGAAAGCACATGTGTTACCCCTGTTTAGAAAGGTGGCTGTCACTTCCTAGTATCTTATCGACTGATTTCTCTATTAAATTGAGTTTCTAAAGTAACGGAGAGGTATGATTTCAAATATGGTATGAATTGTAGATGAAAGGTATATAACTTAGGTTATATACTTTCATTGGAAAGTAGTACTAGACGAGCTAATGAACGCCAAGGTGTCAATATCAGTAGCGACGTGAGGAACACGAAAACTGGCCCACAACTTTTTCTGCAACTAATCCACATTTGTGAAACTCTGTTCGATCCACCTCCTTGTGTATCTGTTATACCCGGGAAAAATCTTGTTATGGAGATATTAGGGGTAAAAAGGCCAAAATCGGCATTTTTACCACAAGTTTTTTTTTAATTCATGTCGAAAAATTTACATTTAAAGCTAACAAACTGAGACCCCAAATATAAGTAGTCCATGTGATTCCAAACAAAACCATATGATTAGTTTTTTGATATCTTTAATAGAACGACCACAAGAGACCTTTTAAGATGGGTAGTATTTGAGTGTTTGCCAGTATTTTTCCACTGAGTGACGTCAAGAACAGTGTTCTCTAATTTGATGTAGAATTACGATGAGTTCCGATTAATTACTTATCGTGAAGCGCATGCGTCAAAACAAAGATGGCGTCCAAGTTCTTCTAGCGCGGAGTTGGACTGATTTTACTGTCATGTATGAGTGATTTTTATAAGTTTATGATACTTTGCGATATTAAAACTAATGTAATATTTCTTGTTTATTTTATACGATCGCTATTTACAATCATGTATGTTATATATTTCCGCTGAACCGAGGAATCTCAATCAAAATCTGTCGCACAACATGTTTGTTGCGGCCAGTTTGTTGACGTGACGCAGATGTACGTGGAGCATTCTCCATTTCTTAGGTTATATTTTCTCTATTTTATCCATGTTTGTTGTTATTTAGTCTATGCTTGTAACAGTATGTGTACATTGCGTAAATTAGTACGACGTTAGCTGTCTTGTAGTTTGGAGTGATCTCCCCTACCGGAGACTCCGTACACATGCTATCATGCACCACCTGTCATGTACGCAAGGTTGTCCTGTTGTAAGCTGGTTGTTGGAGCACACAGAGGCCTTTATCCACGAACAGTACACGGTGTAAGAAGCAAACGATGGCATTGACGGGTATAAAACCAGCAGAACTAGGCTGGACCTCGTCAAATTTACCAGTACAATGGAAGAAGTATACGTATACCTTCAACACGCGTACAAGAGTGAAGGAAATCGAGTTTTCTTGTAGGGTTTGCCAGTGTGGAGACGATTTCTACAGCACATGGACATTCACTGGAGAAGATGAGGAGAAACTTCAACCGCTCTACCGTAAGTTTGAGTCATATATACATGTTCACCTGAAAGTTTATATTTATGTATCGTTTCCTCAAAATCAAAAGTACCATGTTATACCACAGAATTTTGGCAAATACTGCAGCACCTACCACATTATTGTTATGTCACCTTGATTGAATGTAAATTCAGCAAGCAAAAGAACTCTGACTGTTTTGTTCTTGCCTGTCACAAGTTTCTCCCTGTGTTATCCTCTAATATTGTATGAGTGTATTAGCTTATGTCTATCCTAGATGATAAACAAACTTATGGGGAATTATTTAATTAAACCATATTGGAATTCCAATTGATCTATGTAACAAGTAGTTCTTCCATAAGTTAAATGAAAGTTCCCCAAAAACCGAATTTTGAACAATTACTTGTATTCATACTTGCCAACTTTTCAAAATCTCCATGGGGGAGAAAAGTGCGTGTTTGAAATTTTCGACTGGAATCTACCTATATGTCGCGGAACCGGTAGCTATATATCATAATGTAGTATTTTCAAGAGAATAATCTATTTTCAAACTCATAATAGCCCAATAGCACATATCTGATGTTAATTTTAAGGTTCCTTTGATATACCAAAGCATAAATAATTTTTCATTGTTCTATTTAATCTACCAGAAAAGGGGAAAGAATTAGAATATATTCCTTTTGTTTTAATTTTTTTTCAATTTATAATCATATCAATAAAAGAATAAAAAAAGGGAAAAAATAGACAGGTGTACGTATTTTGTACATGGAATATAATTAATTTTCATTAATTTATATTATTTGCACTTGTATCTCAACAAATCCTGATTTGAAATTATTTTTTGAAGAAAAAAAAAATATTTTTTAAATATTTAGCATTATATATTTACAAATTGGAGGGAAACAAATATGAAAAACAAAATATCACATGTACTTTAAATGTGAAATAAAATATTTTAATCAATTAACAGTGTAAATGTTTCTTATAAAACTATAAAATACACATTTGTAATTAAATTAATAAATCCGGATTTTTAATTCCGTTTTCCGTTTTGTACCTTACGTAATCCAAGATGGCGGCCATCAGTGAATACACACATTTTAACGGTGTCTAATGCAATCAAATGTGAGTAAATTGATACATAATAGCCTTATCAAGTGTTTGTTTTAAAGTCTTACAGTTGTTTACACAAATTAATAACCTGTTGGTCATGTTAGAGGATCTGGTTGTAATTGATTGATGCTTGAGTGAGCACGCCTGTCAGACACCTGTGCCGTGGCTGTGTTGACTTGTTCTCCCGATCCCCCTCCCCCACTAATTACAGTCCCCCGGGGCATGCACTGCCCTTACAATCATCAGTAGGGTCATTACTGGACTTGGGACAGCCTTGTTATTTAATCAGTGTCAAATTCTGGAGTGAAGGACTGTACAAATCACAAGAAGGTGATACGGTTGAGCTAAATTGAGATGGGGTTCCTCAAAATCGGGAGATTTCCCGATTTTTGCAATCACGATCGGGAGGCGGGAGAGGCAGTCTAAAATCGGGAGCCTCCCGCCTAAATCGGGAGGGTTGGCAAGTATGTGTATTTCAACTGCACGCACACTTTATTGAACTTAACTGAGCCCACATTGTTGAAGCCAACATTACACGTCTGCATCATTTGTGTACCCTAGGCTAGAAAAGACAGGAAATCTTGATTTCCCTAATTAGAAGTCTATATTTACAGATTTCTGTCAATCTCAAAGAGGACTTTATCATCCCTTTAAAATGTTGTTCAAACATGACCGACAGGTTTCTTTACAGGCTATTCCGACGCCATTTTGGTTTGTATTGTATATATCTATGAAAGGGAGATTCCGTCTGGATGTAGCCACGGATGAAAGAATTGATATGATTTCTACTATTTTAGAACGAAAGTGAAATTTCCTGTCTATTCTAGCCCATATATGGTACACAAACGATAGAAACATGTACCAATGTATGTTATTTATAGCATGGCATTGCCGCTTAATGTAACTCTACTCAATTCCATTGGTATTCATACGGCCATGAATGCCATTGACGGGTTGTTGATGTCATACTATGATGATGTCATAATTGTAACGTTGGATAACGTTGACCGTCTCCGGGCGATGGCTGCATGTACATATGTTCTATTCAATGGATTTGGCCAAATGGTCAATCTTGGTGAGATTGATTTTAAGTCGATCGAGTCCTTGTTGAATTTTAACAACCTTATCATGTCATAAGGAAGTGTTCATCATTGGATATTATAGTGACATTAATAAGGGGGCGGGGGTCATTTTAACATAATGGTATTTTGACCCCGGGGTCAATTTACTATGGGGTTCATATATTACCATACTACACCGACCGTCTTGATGAAAGGCATGTGGGCTCTCCACTGGAACTCCTGATCACTCTTTCAATAAAACATATTAAAAATGAAGTATTTCTTTATTGAAATGTACCATGTAATATATGGCATGATGGTAAATATTGCTTATGTCCATTTGATTGATGATTTTAATCATTATTTTGTCCTGATGCAAATAAAACTACCGTGATTGGACATGACATCAACTAGCTGTTTTTGAAAAAAATGTCGGACTGAATTAGTTGATTAATTGTAGAGAGTGTGTCTAAACCTTTAGGCTTTCTTGTGTTGCTACCGGTATTCCAAAGAGTCACTTGTTGCGAAATTGTTAATGCTTAATATGTTTATAGTGAAACAATACCAGCAGTCATGATCGATGCATTCAACTTATAAAACTATGAACTATTTCCAAACCTGCCTTTCTTTAATAATTAGTTTAATTTTTTGGAAAGTTTTTGAACATTATGATATCTATATTGAAAATAAGAACATTTCCTTTAAAATTGTTTTATTAAATAAATATAGTAATTGCAACATATGATTTTATTGAGAATTACCTCCCTTGATTTCAGTCTGTTGTCTATGTGTCCCCATATCTTTCTTCACCTGTGTTTTTACCTGTTCTAAAAATAGACCACATGTGTTTTTACCTGTTCTAAAAATAGACCACATTTGAACTACATTTTTGACACATTACACAGGCATTTTGGAATCTATTTACCGGTTTTGTAATTTATAGAGCAGCACTGAACTTCAGAAGCTGTGTTGTGCCAAAAAACTAAATTGCCTCAAAAACTATGTATTAAGTACATTTTCAATATTTTCATTTATTTGCATACAAAATGTATATGCATATATATATAATTGCTGTTAGTGAACATAAATGGATGCAAAAATATCTCTATTCCCATTAGAGCTGCATGGGTACCACAAAATCAAACGTACCACGCAGGGCTCTACAATATTATTTTTTCACACTTGTCCGTTTGGGCAAGTGATTCTAAAATCTACTTGTCCGACAGCCAAATGCACTTGTCCAAACATTTCCCACTAACTTGCAGAAAAATCCATATTACACCTGTCAGCGTGTTTCCAATATAAACAGTCAGATCAATCTTTGTCATGTAAACGCTTATATATAGGGCGATCTCTTAAATACAAACGCAACAGCGATTCAGATTTTCATGTTCGGAACACATCAGGGTTTACCGCGATCTCTTTTATACAAACGCAACAGCGATTCAGATTATCATATTCGGAACACGTCTGGGTTTTTAAATAACATACCAGTAGCTTACCTCCGTGAATCCTGAATGTGGCCATCGTACATGTAGTTCAATCGATCTCTTTGAAGTCACATTTTATTGAAAAACGAAATGAACAACTCTTGAATTTTGTAAGAAAGACATTTTAATCTTTTTTGCCATTTCTAAAAACATATATATATAGTTTCTGCTAAAAATCACTTGTCCGAGCGGGCAAGTGAGTATCTTGATGTACTTGTCTGACAGAGATTTGTACTGGTACGGACAAGTCGGACAAGCGTAATTGTTGAGCCCTGCCACGGTATACCACGGTATTTAGGCAAATACTGTGGTACGTACCATGATATACCACCTTGATTGAATGTTTGAGCTAGCTAAAGGTCTCGGGCTGTTTTTGTTCTGAAGCCAATCCACAAGAGGCCTGTCATACGTTTCTCGTTGTGTTATCCTATAATATTGATTGAGTGAAGCTATGTCTGTCCTAGTTGATCAGCAAACTTATAGGAATTTATAATTAAACCATATTGGAGTTTCAATTGATCTATCGAAGAAATAGTTCATTCAAATTGATTAGTTAAATTTAATGCATATGAAAGTCCCCAAAAACCCGGTACAGGACTTAATGTACCACGGTACGTACCATCAAAACTTTATACCACGGTATACCGGTAAAACCGCCTAGCTCTTATTCCCATTTATTTACACTGTTTTAACCTCGGTCGCTTCAAGATATGTTACATGTAAAACTGTCTGGTGCTCCCCCTTAAAAACCAATGAACCGCAGTTCAACATTGTCAATTCGGTTTCCAGTGTGTGTATTCCGGATTTCGGTTCGGTTCAAAATATACTCATTACTACAAAATGGCTCTTGTTGTCTGAAGACCTAATGATCAAGCAGCTGACTGACTGTGATCAGTGCACATGGCGACGATTATGAAACATGGGATTATTTCCAAGGAAAACCTAATGCCGATAACAAATTTCAGGAATCAAAACTATGTAATCAACAGTATATAACATGTTTGGAAGCTCATTCAAATATAAGTATGGCCACTTTATCTAACATGTCAATCCGTCTAAAGTGGAAACATGGCATGCAGGCTACAACGTTCGTTTTGAAAAAAAAACAAATCCAGGTCTGGTTGGTCATCTATGTAACTGAGACATTTACTTGAAAAACAAGCAAGCAACATCTTCACTATGATTCAAGATTATTACAAGATCTATAGCTGTGTTTATTGCAACTGATTTAAGATCCTGTTCTCAAGTATTCTGTTGTTGAAATGCAGGTACCGGGTAGAAAAGCAGGGCTTCAGCAGATGGTCCTCAAGCTTGAGCCTCAATATGTGATACTGTCTTGTAAACATTTTAGTTGAAGCTTGCCATATGATAGGTGATAGACTGATAGCCTGTTGATCTTTGTCTTCTTGTGCTTACAGTGCTGGTACACTGATTAAAGGTCGCTTAATGATCTCTCTCTTGTTTTGTACCATTTTATTATGGCCCCACCATGAAATGGGGGGGGGGCATATAGTGTTACCAATGTCTGTACATGTCCTGTCCCATGTTATTGTAACCAGCTTATTTAAATAACTTACTGATCCGATTGTTATCAAACTTCGCATACAATGTACAAAATAAGCATGAAGAACTAATTTCATATAGTTTTCTAGTTTTTATTTAAATATAAAAAAAGTTTAAGAGACTGTTATTGTTCATTAAAATTTTTGAAATCAAAATGTTGGTTAACTAGATCATATCTCTGCCTTGCATTTGATTCACTGCATAGTGTAATTTATATACAGTGTGCCCTCGTTATACTGCCACCTTTCGTCCACAGCAATTATGGCGGTATAATGAGGGTGGTGATAGTATCATATTATAAAAATTATTACCAAGATTAAATTGCATAATAGATTGCAATTCCAACATTTTATTAAAAACAAGCTTAGTATTATATCGTCCTATAAGATCTACAGTGGCACAAATTTATATCTGAAAATAGTTATTGATCTGCGTTTGCTGCATGCCATTCCAAATGGAACACTTAAGCTTTCCTCGATCTCCAAAAACAGAACAATATGGCGTTACCATCGAGGGAAATGTATAGCGATTCGGGACGTTTGTATTTTAAAGGTTATGGCGATATGCGAGTGTGGCAAACTTAACGAGGGAATTATATAGAAGCGAAATCCGTTCTAGAGGTTTAGGTGGCGGTATGCGAGGGTGGCGGTAGATTTGGGTGGCGATTATAAGTCGAGGGTAGTTAATTTCTACTTGCTTTCAGGTTTTATACTTGACAGACCATGGCCACTGGTGCACATTAAGCTTGTTTATCTGTAAATAGATTCTAAACACACAAATAGTATAAAGTGATTTGTGTACCAATGCAACAATACATTGTGTAAATGGAACCGAAAAAACTGAAACAGAAAAACTTGAGCCAGACCAAATAAATCCTGAACCGTCCTACCCCTACTGATGACCTCCATTTCTAACAGAACATGTTAAAATGTTAAACTACACTGTGAGTCTGTCAAAAGCCATATATCATGGTCATTTATTACACATGTTCATTGATAACACCCTTGAGTCATGTTTGGTTTAGTTGGTTTATTTTTCATTTACATCCTATTTACAGCCAGGGTCATTTTAAGACATGCCAGGTTTTGCAGTTGGAGGAAAGCTGGAGTACCCGGAGAAAACCACCGATCTACAGTTTGTACCTGGCAGCTGCCCCACACCGGTTTCAAACTCGCAACCCAGGACGTTCTGTAGGATGTCATGACACCTTAACCACTCGGCCACTGCAGCCATCGTCGGCTACCTGAATCTGTTTGACCACTAGCCAATGAGTGAGATTTGCACTCAAGTCATGTTTACCAAGTAAGCTTCTCAAGGCAACAAAAGAAATAATAAGGCCTGTTGATTTTGTAGATTTGTGATAATTTGATTCCTGCTTTGAACAGGGGGGGGGGGGGGGGGGACATATTTTTTTCTGGAACAGCCCTAAGCACAACACACCAAAAAATGTATGCGTTCATTGTCGTACATTGCGCACACATCGTTCACCTTTGGTGTGCACAACTGGGCAATCTAAAGACAGTTAGTTCATCTGTGCGATAGTCGCACACACATGCAATTTGGTATAATGGGTCGGTAAATAATACGAAATGAAAAAATACAGAACCCTCTTGTTGAAATGCTATATGAATTTGCATCATATTGATTGAGATTATGAGTTATTATCCCCTCGCGACGAAAGTCGGGAGGGGGATATAGCGTTCCGTTCGTACGTACGTACCTATGTTCACTTTTTGTCAGCACTCTTGCGACTTCATTTTTGAACGGATTCTGACCAAACTTCCTATATGGGTCCAGCATGGTAATACCTCTCGAACGAGTTTGTGTTTCAGGGTGCCGAGGTCAAGGTCACCGTTAAAATTTTTAGAAAATCTTTGTCAACACTCTTACGACTTCATTTTTGAATGGATTCTGACCAAACTTCCTATATGGGTCCAGCATGGTAATACCTCGAACGAGTTGGTGTTTCAGGGTGCCAAGGTCAAGATCAAGGTCACCATTGCTATTTATAGAAAATCTTTGTCAGCACTCTTGCGACTTCATTTTTGAACGGATTCTGACCAAACTTCCTATATGGGTCCAGCATGGTAATACCTCAAACGAGTTCCTGTTTCAGGGTGCCAAGGTCAAGGTCAAGGTCACCGTTACTATTTATAGAAAATCTTTGTCAGCACTCTTGCGACTTCATTTTTGAACGGATTCTGACCAAACTTCCTATATATGGGTGCAGCATGGTAATACCTCAAACGAGTTCCTGTTTCAGGGTGCCAAGGTCAAGGTCAACGTTACTATTTATAGAAAATCTTTGTCAGCATGAAATGACAGTTTGATATTGGAAGAATTTCGACTCTGGCCTACACCATTGACCGCGCTGTTGGGAGGGGCTCAATAGGGTCCAATTGGCTTAATTTCAACAATCTTCTTCTTTAGACCAAGATGTGCCCCTTGGCCTCTTGTACTTAATATGAACATTTTGCGGTGACATTATGAAGCAAAGATGATTGGAATTAAACAAGAGTTAGCTGACCAAATAGTCAAGGTCACCAGGTCAAAGGTCAAGGTCAATTTTTACACTGATGAACATTTTGTTATGACATTATGAAGCAAATTTGGTTGGAATTAAACAAGGAGGTAGCCGACCAAAAAGCCAAGGTCAAAGGTCAAGGTCATATTTTATATCTTTTCACTGATGAACATTTTGTTATGACATTACGAAGCAAATGATTAATAAAGGATTCAACTGACCAAAAGGCAAAGTCAGTAGCCCAAATTTTATAGCTCTTTACTGATGAATATTTTGTTATGACATTGTGAAGAAAGTAGATCAGAATTAAAACAAGGAGTTAACTGATCAAAAGTCAAGATCACAGTGTCAAAGAAGTCAAGATCACTGATTTAAAGGTCAAGGACACCGTCTGTAGCTTTCTTTTTTGAGAAGTCAGTTGAACAAAACTTGATCGTTGGGTTCAAAGCTCAAGGAACGATGATTTTGGGAAGCTATAGATGTACATGTATAAGCAGGACCTTTTTCTACCTGTCAGTGTTCTAGCTCAAACTTTGTTTAAGTTAATCATTCTTTCAGTAAAAGTTATTTGTAAGTGTAGTACATCAAAACTCAGGTGACTGTCAAGGCCCATGAGACTCTTGTTTAACCAGTCACATAAAATATCCAGAAAATCAGGGACGTTACAAAGCTGGAGGTGTTTCAATGTGCAAGCCCTGCGAGCGTTTATTAGCAGTTACTTCAAATGGTGTTATTTGGTGTATCATTATACAAACCATTAATATAAAAATAAGATACGATGATATGTTTAACGTACATTAACTCGTTAGCATGCAATAACAGGGACATAAAAGCCATCTGTGTTACATTCACGTCTCTGTCAGCAAGTATCATGCTATGTGATTTTGCCGCTTTCAACCCAGGTACAGCTGTAGTTATACATCTCGCTTATTTTCTTCGGCCTAATTTAACAGGCTCATCATCAATTAATTTTGCTGTCATTTTATTCCACCTGACCGAAAAGTCAATATCCAAAATTGGCAATATTTATTAGCTCACCTGGTCCGAAGGACCGAGGTGAGCTGATGCCATACCGTGGCGTCCGGCGTCCGTCCGTCCGCCGGCCGTCAACAATTGCTTTAAACGACTTCTCCTCCATAACCACTGATAGGAAATCAACCTAATTTGGCAGGAAGCATCCTTGGGTGACCCCCTAGGGGGCTGAGGGGCAGGGCCAAAAGGGGCTATTTAGCTATATCGGTTTAAGCGACGACTTCTCCATAACCACTGATTGGAAATCAGCCTTATTTGGCAGATAGTATCCCTGGGTGCTCAGGTTTCAAAATTGTACTCATGGTGGGACTGACCCCCTAGGGGGCTGAGTGGTGGGGGCCATAAAAAATTATTTAGCTATATTGATATTAGCGACTTCTTCTTCATAACCACTGATTGGTAATCAACCTTATTTAGCAGGAAGCATCTTAGGTGCCCAGGATTCAAAATTGTACTAATGGTGGGACTGATCCCCTAGGGGGCTGAGGAGTGGGGCCAAAAAGGGTTATTTAGCTATATTGATATTAGCGACTTCTTCTCAATAACCACTGATTGGAAATGAGCCTTATTTGGCAGGAAGCATCTTAGGTGCCCAGGATTCAAAATTGTACTAATGGTGGGACTGATCCCCTAGGGGGCTGAGGAGTGGGGCCAAAAAGGGTTATTTAGCTATATTGATATTAGCGACTTCTTCTCAATAACCACTGATTGGAAATGAGCCTTATTTGGCAGGAAGCATCCCTAGGTGCTCCGGATTCCAAATTGTACTCATGGTGGGACTGACCCCCTAGGGGGCTGAGGGGTGGGGCCAAAAACCGTTATTTAGCTATATTGGTTTAAGCGACTTCTTCTCCATAACCACTGAATGGAAATCAACCTTATTTGGTAGGAAACATCCCTAGGTGCTCAGGATTCCAAATTGTACTCATGGTGGGACTGACCCCCTAGGGGGCTGAGGGGCGGGGCCAAAAACCGTTATTTAGCTATATTGGTTTAAGCGACTTCTCCATAACCACTGATTGGAAATCAACCTTATTTGGTAGGAACCATCCCTAGGTGCTAAGGATATAAAATTGTACGCATGGTAGGGTTCACTTTTGGGCGCGATTTCGCGAGATTCTCGCTGTATTTTCAGATAAATCGTGTTAAAGTCCGTTCTAAAGCGAGAAAGAATCGCACATGTCAAAATTCAGGTATAGTGGATACTTACATCGATCAATAATACTGATCGTAGTTCCAGAAGTATTCCTTTCTGCAAATCCTAATGATAGTGTGTACCAGTCATAGTCTCAATGACGCTTGTTTCTCAATCACTTGCAATTCAAACGTTTAGATGACAAAGCCACCACGCAAACACAAAGGTGCAGGTGTCTGTAAATTTGTGACAGGTTGCGATTGGGGGGAAATGTAAGTAGTTAATGC
This sequence comes from Mimachlamys varia, assembly GCA_947623455.1. Taxonomy (NCBI): domain Eukaryota; kingdom Metazoa; phylum Mollusca; class Bivalvia; order Pectinida; family Pectinidae; genus Mimachlamys; species Mimachlamys varia. Next base: position 37,519,642 of record OX392538.1, on the reverse strand, counting down.
CTCCAGAAACAGTATTGAAAGTTGATATAACAGCCAGGGATGTCTTAGTTCATTAAATTAACGTTAACCAATGATGAATCCATGGAAAACAAGTAGATGGTAAATGAGAGAGGAAATGACGCCACCGGTGCTGGGGCCAATAGGCCAACGGTACTGACTGTATCCGTGACGATGTCAATGCTATTGATGTTTAGTAGCAAGTTTAATGTTATATTAGGAATGATTGATTTTGGAGGAATTTTAACTTTAATTAGGCCTGTATATGACAGAGTTAAAATCACAAACAAGGACGATTTTCTCCAGGAAATAAAATATAATTACTGTACTTTGTGTTATTTATTAATTAACTTAATAAATTTAATTGTTATGAACTTATAGCATTCCTATCAATTCATACTAAATTACGTGTCATAATACCAAAAATCCCATCCATATATGAAAAATCTCACTGAAATTAGGTAAGGGAGATTTTTTCTATCATTGTGCCCAAGGTCTAGGGTGAACCCTGTCATGGTGGAACTGACCCCTGGGGGGCTGAGGGGCGGGGTCAAAAAGGGTTATTTACCTATATTGGTTTAAACGATTTCTTCTCCATAACCATTGATTGGAAATGAGCTTTATTTGGCAGGAAGCATCCCTATAGGTGCTCAAGATTTAAAATTGTACTAATGGTGGGACTGACCCCCTAGGGGGCTGAGGGGCGAGCCAAAAAGAAAATATTTTATCATGATTACCTAGATACCAATGTATCCAGGTGAGCGATACAGGCCCTCTGGGCCTCTTGTATTATATTCCAATATAGATGCACTAAATAGAGGATCTTGCAAGCATGAGTGTCAATGTGTAATATAGGATTTATTAAACGAGTTAGATAATTTAATGTTCCAAGCCTTTAGGGCAGTGACATAATACAGTAACATTGACACGAGCGTAAGATTCTATTTATACCATAACTTATATTCATGAGGAAATACACAAAAACTCTCAAATTTATTTCTCGATAAAAAAGGTAAATTTCACTTCTAAGACAGTCATATAACGCCATGAAGACCTCATTTGTTATGGCGTCACAATGGTGTTATTACATTAATATTGTATGATACCATATTCATGACTCAAAACCCGATTATAACATAATTATGCGAATAACAAATTCCTGCAGCCAGGTGTGTTAATCTGACCAGTCTATTTAAAAGAGTAACATTATCAGTGGACTTAGATTATTATTCGAATTATGAAATATCTCGACTTTAATACACATACTTTGGAAAAATGTACGCCCCTAAAATCATAAAAATGATGTCATTTCCATTGATTTCAGATAAAACTTGTACAAAATATTGCATAGACAATGAAAAATAGCACAAAAATAAAAGATTTTCATGAAATAATGTATCTCAATTGAAACATCCTCATAGGTATATTGACTAGCTTACTTATAGTTATTGAAATTGGAAATGCACTAGATTTAGTTGAAAATCATGTTTCTCTTAATGTCACATACCTGGTTATATCATGTTTTTGTCTGACAAACCTTACATGATATAAAGAGGTATGCACTGTATTAACTTAGTGTGCCTATTATGGACAAATTTGGGTGGTCTAGACCTAAATCAGAATGCAGTGTTCGTTAAAAATTATATGAGTCATTTATGATATGTTATAAGAAAAGATGAGGTTGAGTGTATTTTAAAAGTAAAAGTATATACAGTACACTTCAAATAAAACATGAATGGAAGAAATGAAAGAAAATGTCAGTTGTGCTATGGTATATTTCTATAGTGTAGTGGTTATCACACTTGCCACTCTGTGGTGAGAGACTCGGGTTCAAATCCTGATGGAAATAATAAATTAGCACTACTTGAACTTTTGTAAACATTGCAAATTTAAATACATTTAAATATAAATACTTGTAACTTGTTTGATGCATTCTATATATTTTTTTCTCTATTCTTGTCTTGCCCGAAGGGCCAAGTGAGTTTAAGTGATGGTGCAGCATCTGTTGTTCAACCTGCAACCTTCTTATAAAATACCGAAAGGCCTAGTGGCTTGTAGCTTTCTTGATAGGAGCTGTACAAAGTTTGCGAAAAGAAATGACCTTGACCCATATCCAAGATCACTGGAGTCAAATACAGTAAAACCCCGTTATATCACCACCCGTTATACCGCCAAACCCGCTTATCGCCATGAATTTATTCAGAACGGATTTCCATCCACGTTAATGTACCCGTTTACCGCCAAACTCGCCTATCGCCATCCACCATAATATTTCCAGAACAAATGGTTAAACACTATCATCACCTCTTTAATATCGCCAAATTGAGGTCAGAAGGACGCGTTGAAATGTTATTGTTATGTGACTGACTGCCGACTGACAGGTGACCGCGTGTACACACGTAGAATCAATGAACCATGGCTATTCCTTAGTTCACTTTCTACTGGTAAGTTTCGGAAGTTATGATGAAAATTAAACAATATCCTGAAACCATTCAAATTCGCAGGAAAAAAACATCCCCCCACATCATCATCAAAGGCTGACTCAATGTCTGCATTTTGCATCCAAGTTTGTGTTGGTGAAGGAAATCTCCGAGAGTATTTTTATCATCCAATCAAATTACACAGAATTACATATTGGGAAGATGTCATTATTTCCATATTAGACTCGCAGCAAAACGGGGACATTCCCATATTTGTTTCCGGACCGTAGGCCTATATGCCGCGATAAGCAGTCAGAGCAATAGGTCTGCGTCGCGGAATATGCCGCGATAGCACGATAAGGGATAAATATATACTTATGTACAATTCGATGCAATAATGTGATATGAATGCATTTTTTTTTTTAAAACAATTTCTGAAATTAATTTTGATCTTCAAAGTTTACAGTTGTTATTGAAACACTTGTTATAAGGTTTGGACGGCAAACTCGGGTTTGAATGTCGAACCCGATATGCCGCAAAACTCGTTACATAGCCAAAATCGCTGAGAACAGAAGGTGGCGATATAAAGAGGTTTTAGTGTATGTCAAAACATTTAAACAACTTCTTCTGAAATACTGTCAGGCACAGAGACCTGATATTTCACTGGTAGCTTCCTTGGATGAAGCTGAACAAAGTTTGGGGAAAAAATTACATTGACCAATATTCAAGGTTGTCAATTCTGTTAGAACCTTTAAACGACATATTGTGATTAACTTAAATGCCCAAAAGTATGATATATGGCTGAAAGGTTCCTTGGATGAAGCTGACATAGTTGGCGAAAAAAAATGACCTTGACCCATATTAAAGATCACAAGGGTCAAATCTGTTCTAACCTTTAAAACGACTTCTTCTGATTAACCAAAAATTTGGATGAAAGGTTCTTAAGCCTGACAAAGTTTGTGAAAAGAAATGACCTTGACTGATATTCAAGGTCACAGGGGTCAAATCTGTTAAAACCTTTAAACAACTTCTTTGATTAAGCAAAATGCCCAGAAGCATGATACATGTATATGGCTGAAAGGTTCCAAAGATGAAGCGTGGCAAAGTTTGCCAAAAAAATTACCTCGACCAATATTTAGGGCTGGGCAGTTTTACCGGTTTAAAATGGTATAAAATTGTGATGGTACAATGTACGTACCATGGTACATTAGTCCTGTACCGGTTTTTTGGGGACTTTCATTAATCTTATCAAAGAACTATTTGTTACATAGATCAATTGGAATTCTGAAATGGTTTAATTATAATTTCCTATAAGTTTGCAGATCAACTAGGACAGACATAGCTTCACTCAAACAATATTAGAGGATAACACAACAAGAAACGTATGACAGGCCCCTTGTTGATTGTCTTCAGAACAAAAACAGCCAGAGACCTTTAGCTATCTCAAATATTCAATCCATGTGGTATACCATGGTACGTGCCTGAATACCATGGTACTTTGATTTTATGGTACCCAGCCCTACAATTATTTTTCAAAAGTCATACCTCCATGATTAAAGTATAGCTGTGTCAGAACTCTCGCTCTTTAAGTCTATTTCTGTTGCTGGAGTGTATCTGTGTGTGTTCATTGTGTGTGTGTGGAGAGAGTGTTATGTTTTTTGGTCTACCGCGTGACACCGCTTAATTTACATATTTTTTAAAATTTAAATTTCCATCAATTCCATCAACTGCCTTCCATGTATGTTCAATAGCTGTGAGTTATCGGCCTCTACAATTCATTCCATCTGTGACATCCTTTAGGTGTCACCCCACTAGTATGTGTTTAATTATGATATATTTTTTTTTTATAAATATCAATCTGGATTTTTTCCTGGTTATTCTACAGTTTACCAGCTGATCGAGTTTAACCACAGCATTGTTTCTGACATAGACAGGAAAGAATATCCATGTGTTGTATTTTGCGACCTCCCAAAAGCATTCGATAAAGTTTGGTTTAATGGACTTTTATTCAAACTTCGCCAGTTTGGCATTGATGGTAAATTGCTTCTTGTATCTCGGGCTATCTGGCTAATTGTCATCAATCTGTTATACTTCCTTCTTCTCTTAAGATATGTATCTGCTGTTTAATTTACAACAGGGATCTGTTCTTGTTCTTCTGTTGTTCTGATGCTATATTAATGACCTTTCAATCTGATTAAAATACAGATCCTTGTTCTCACTCCGTTTTACAAGGATCTGAAAACATCCCATAAGAGGTCACGTCCAGATGACTTTTGTTGCCTCTTTACTTAACACTAAAATAATTTTCCAACGACCTGTCATCTTGCAGCAAGTCATTTCCTCACATTATTCCGCACGAACGTTTTGGTGACGAAATGACTAAACAGAAAAATGTGTTTATGCAAGCTTTGTCGCCTCAAAATTTCACTGTCAAGATTCTGCCAGTAGTAATTTGATTGGCTAATGCGAAAGGTCATCGGGACATGACCCTCTATGGGATTATCTCATATCTTAACGCAGCAGAGAGATCTGAGATCAAGATATGATTTTAATCAGATTGATGACCTTGTTGATCTAATGAAAACATGTATTAGGCTCTTTGCCGACGATTCCTCTCCTCCAGATTCCTCTGCAGACATGGATCTCATTGAACATAATCTAAGCCAAGACTTTCATCATTAACAACAATGGTCTAACAGTGGCTGATGCAGTTCAATATACATACGACGGAACTGGTTCTTTTCTCATCTAGTCCACTTGATATAAAACTTAACCTTACATGTAGTTGTTATAACAAACTGCTTCCCTTCAAAAATTCTCATTGTCACATTGGAGTGATACTCAGTAGTAACTACAAATGTTATGACCACGTGCATCAAATTGTTAAAACAGCTTCTTCAAAAGTATTGCATTAAAACAGTTTAAATACAAAGCTAGTTATGATACATTGAATACATTATATATATAAAGCGAATATAAATATATTTTAAAAACCGCTTTAGAGGAATTTTACAAATTATATAGAGCGTTATATAAATATTGTATATTGTTATTATATATATTTCATTAGACCGACTGTTGTGTGTTGGGATTGTTGTTCTGTCGACCTGTCAGATGCCTTAGAGAGGGTGCAGATAAAAGCATCAGTGATGCAACGAAAAATGTAATAATTTCGAAAAAGTAACCATTTTCCGTACATCATGCGCGAAATATGTAATAATTTTTACATTTTTCATAGCAACTGTTTTTAAAGCTTAGACAAAATGGGAAAACTATACACATATTGGTAGCATACCTTAAGGGGAATAAAATTGTAGTATGCCTTATCACCACTTTAATTAGTTTTTGCGATTGTCAGCTCGATACCAAAGTACTGCAAATATTTCATGTAGTTGTGTATTCTGATGGTTGTTTTGGACCATTCTACTACCGCGACGATATCACATTAAGATGAACTAAATCAGCCACCATGCAGTACGCGTTTTTGCCATGTCAAATTATAATATAATTATGGATCTGTCATCAGATTTACTTTATTATAGTTTATGAGCCTCTTAATATCGGTCCGATGTTGATAAGGAAAGTGACCCACCGGTAATAACCCCGAGAGTAGAACTCCTCACTCACCATAGACTTATATGCTATCTTTACATACTTGCATTTTCTTACGTTAAGGACTTTTAGCTTTATTTTAGAATTCGCCGTACATTGAAAAAACAACCATTTTCTGTCGGGAAATAATTGATGATATTGTTCCGAATTGCTTCTTTTCAAAAGCCTTCAAGGGTCATATTTGTCAGCAAAGGAAAAAAACTTGATAAGAATCTTAGAAATATTAAAATCAAAAGGCTGTATCACGCAGAAAAGGCGTCATAACGACTATAAAAAGTCGTTATAACGCGGAAAATGGTGCCTTTGTTCCTATTTTGCCCCTAGTTTTAGATTTAGAGTTCGGAATATGGTTTTATTGACACTTTGGCATTCTCTGATTTTTTTTCTCTAATGACTTTCAAAATGCCTTATTAAGACCTTTAAAAGTCGTTATCATGACATTTTTTTTGTTACGCAAAAATACACTATAACGACATTTAAGAGGCATTGAAACGCGAATTAAGGCATCTGGTATACTTTTAAGGTATTCACTGTGTAAAAACGACTTTTAAAGGCCATTTTAACGCAAACAAATTCAGAGTGCGTCTTAGTTACAGACAAAAGGCAACCGACAATATATGCTCTCTAGCGACGTTGAGAAAAACAGATCATAGTGTCTACGAAGATCTTCGCAGATTTTCAACGTTAAAGCTCTGTAAACAGCGAGATACTCGTAAAATATACGATCTTGAATGCGGCCAATGTGATGATTATTGACATGTAGGGCGTCTAAACCATTCAAGCATTTGTAAATAAACTATTCGGATCTTCACTTTTAGGCTAGACTATTTGGGACATTAGATATCGCGGACATTTTAAAGTAATTTTACCTCCGCACAGAAGAATTCCATCGGATAATAATCACTTTTTTGTTATGATATAAGCCTTAAATGTCTGACGCCGCTAGCCGAATTATAGAACATAATTTACAATTTGACCTGAAAGAATGCTTCGAATCTTGAAACATGATTAGCAGAAAATAACAAAAATCTGTATCTTTTTTAATGTTAAACATATTTATAGCACTCTCGTTCTGTTCGTCGCTTAGGAAATTATGCAAAGGCCGCCTGAATCATTGAAAATTTGCAAATAGTCTGTTTCAGCTCACCATCATCAGATGATCACAAGCGTCAGGGTCCATTCGTCCTTCTTTGTTATCGCACCTATCTGAATATACAAAATGGTCGCCGGTGGCCATCTTGAATTTTGTAATTTGAAGATTGTTATCGTTATTTCTCAGGAACTACTAAAGGGATCTTTCTTAAATAATATGTGTAGGTTTACCTTGATGCCTTGTTGTTCATGCTCCTTCTTTGGACCGATTTGAAAATCCAAGATGTTCGCCGGTGGCCATCTTGATTTTTAGCCCATCATGATTGCCCGGCGTTTGTGGTCCGTCCTTTAATAATTCTTGTTATCGCTATTTCCTGACAAAAGTTAGATGGATCAAACTCAAAATTCATATGTTGGTTTCCCTTGGTACCCAGTTGTGCATGGTTTTTGGACAGATCTGATTAACAGTATGGCCGACAGGCGGCCACCTTGTATTTGTTAGCAATATGTTGTTATCTCTCTATTTCTTGACCATTGCTTGATGGATTATTCCCGAATTTCATGTGTAGGGTTTTTGGTGTTTAATGCCCTAACGGTTTAGGGACTAATAACAACATGGCTGAAAGACGGCCATCTTGGTTTTGACAATGAAAATTTCTTATTTCATATTTAGGTTCTGCTGGTTCTTAGTTGTTCTATTTGTTTTTGGGACTGATAAAAAAGAAAGAAAGGTGTTTGCAGACTACCATCTTTCAACTAATACTGCATTTTCTTAAGAGTAATTCTCAAATTATATAGATCTAAAATTAAATACATGATTGTAAAAGGAAAGAAGGAGAAAGAAACGAAAATATCAAACAATTGAAGAACAAATAATGATTTCTATTGTGGGTGCCAAGCTCCTTCTGGGATCTATTGTTGGAACTTGAAGTACGTTGTCGCTCTTTCTCAGGAAATAATGAAGAGATATCTTTCAAATTGTACATTGTATGTGTATGTTCCCCTTGGTGCCTAATTGTGCATGTACTATTATTGACCGATTAGAATATCAAATATGACCACCGACAGCTGTCTTCAATTTAACCCATTTCGTGCGAGAAAGAAAGGAAAGGGGCAGTTTAAGGTGGAACTGTCTAATATCTTTAGATGGTGGGCGCTAAAACCCCTAAGGGATCTCTGATGACGTCATTACTTAACATATGTACTTTTACGTGCGTGATGGATGAAACAATTGAAGAAAAATATATAAGCAACCGAAGTTTAACGAAGTCGATGACCCATAACATGTACTACATTTGGGCCTAAATTCAATCCAATGGCGTGATAATCCCCTAGTTCTATTCACATTGGACGTTTGATACTAATGGAACCCCAAATTTAACCTTAAACGACGGACGGACGGATGGCGCACCAATGAAGGGCAAGGAATCAAAACGGAGTAAACGGAGTAAACTTCCAACCTGTGGTAATAAGTATCCGGAAACCTTCTTACCCGGAGATTGGAGTAACCTTGCCAATTTGTTGAATTTAAATTGTTGCGAGCCGGACTCGAACTTACACAAAGGAGATGAGAGGCTTGATGTGATCGCGAGTCAGACATAGACAATACTTGAAAGATGATATATTGAAAATAAATACAACAAAAAATAAATTTTACATTGCTTTCTGGATTCTTGTCTGCCATTTTCCAGTTATTGCCAAATTGACAGACCCCCCCCCCCCCTCCAAAAAAAAAACCCCACCCAACCCAACCATATCAAACATCGACATATTAGAAACTGAAGCAATTACTTAATATCCCAACGAAGGAACAAAGTTTACGTATTTCCATTAAAGGCCCAATATACGTAACTTCAGGAATTTTTTCGTGATTCTGAAAAATTCTGAAAAAAATCCAGTTGATAACCACGCAAAAATAAACCTAAAGCTAAGTAAACCCGAGCAGTAACTAACAAGAAACTCTTGACAGAAAAATCCAAACAATTGAAAATAATTCAGGTGGGGCCCACTTCAACAACAAGCCGAAGTTAAAAATGGATGTGTGTTTACAAATACCGAGTTTCAACTGCTGCCGTACCGGTTACAGCGTAAGAATTCATCTTGAATATTGCTGATATCAGTTAATCTTAACTTAATCTACAAATATAAAAAAAGTTATTGGGCTTGATTTTCGCTTCAAATTCCCTATAGCCTCACAGGCTACGTACAACATGCTTAATATTTGTCATAACTAAATACAAAGGAGGTACCAGTAAATTGTTTTCACCTTCCCAACTATGCGCTAAAGCATCAACCGATTCACAACCTGGATTCCAATAACTTGAATTAAATTTATAACTTTTTTTTTGTTTCAATCAGCAAATCTATCGATTGTATGAGGACCCCACATTGAATCCATAAACTCGAAAAAACTCCTGAACAACACCCCAATCATCGAAATCGATCGCCTTACTAATATAATCAGCCTGTTGATTCTCCTGCCTCGGTATCCACTGCACGTCTATCGAAATGTTATGATCAGCACAAACGTTAAATATTTCATAAGCCATAATATGCAGTTCAAAATAAACCTATGCAAAATTCTTGTCATAAATCTACAGACCGACCAGACTACTGGAGAAAGGGAGATCACTCTTCCCGTTACCTGAGCTTCTTCCCGAGCTGCTACCTTGGGTATCTTCCCGAGTACCGCCTGTATATAGAATCTGTCCCTCAGTCTCCTGTCTGGAATACTTATTACGAAATGTACCGAGGACCAACATAAACCCAACCATTCTAAACTCTGAACTGGATTCCATATTGATTTTTGAACGTTCATAAAAAACCCGCTTTTACAAAAGTCTGTAAAACAAAAGCTGATTTTTTTCTCGCACTTGCTAAAGGTTTCGCTAAAACCCAATCCGTCATCCAAATAAACCACTATATCTATGAAATGCGATATCCAGTATTTCACTAGTGGCCTCAAACGTTTAGTAAATATATATGGAGCTGAAGTCAACCCGAACGGTAAAACTGTAAAACAATAATTCTTTTGATCCCGACAAAAACCCAAATACATCTGATGGGCCGCCGAAATATCTATATGATGGTAACAAGATTTTAGATCGAACTTAAACATATAACTGCCTTCTTTGAATAATTTGTAAAGCGATTTTTCAATCTTCAAATTTGATTTTTTCATGTAACACTGCCTCGTTCACTTTCCTAAGATCTAGAATAAACCTTTTCTTATTAGATCTATTCACAGACACTGTTAATGGGTTAACTACGACAGGACAAAATGGTATGGTTCTTAAGTAAATCACCTACAGCCTCTGTAACAAACTCTGCTTGCTCCAAAGCAGACCTATTATTACGAGTAAATGACCTTACTGGTTCGTTTATAAAAGGAATAACGTACCCAAATTTTAATATGCTCAAAATAAACTTATTAGCTTCAATTTCGCACCAAAAATAAAAAAAACGCTTTTACCTTCCTTTTACAGAAAGCTCTGAACTATAAACACGCTTTTCTTCTGATTCAAAGAATTGTTTCTGAAATATCGGGTCGTTAACCAACTCTAGGTCTCTACCCCGCTGTTACTGCTCCCAGTAACCGTACTTGAAGCAGAATAACGACGGCGTGACGCGCTCACATTTTTCCTGGTCTTTATAACGTTTAATGCTTGGAATTCAGCCTTCCTTATGCGTTTTTCATCCTCGGAATCTGAAGCCAGCTCATCTGATTCGTATTTTTTCACCGTTTCCCATCCCGCTGGAGATTTATCTGCAAGCCGATAAACTTGTTTCTCTTCTTGATAGTGCTTTTAACGTCCGAAACAATGCCTTGAGCCTTGTCACTGTCCTTTTTGTTGATAGCCTTTTCTTAAGCCCCTAGAGACTCTATGATGTCCCTGTTGAATTCAAACTGTACCTAGTTCCCTATCATTTTAAACTTCACAGTATTTTCTTCCTTTAGCTTTTGAGCAACCTTTTCTAACGAAACTTCGTTAGCTTCAGTAATGTCTCTTTAAAAATTCGTTACCTTGTGGTCAAGTAACTTTTAAACAAATCAAAAAAAATTCTTTTACTGTATCATGTGTCTCACCACTCGTATCCTTGTTACGTACATGTACGTTTTCATCTATCACTGACGCTCATGATATACTGTAAAACTTTTCGTGATTGACCGTCAAGACTTGGAATGACGCCTAAACGTTAGCACCACCCTTATATCACCTTTTAACGCTCGTGTCCCACCTGTATCACGTGCGTTGATATGTACCCCGTCCCAATACGAGTCGACCTGACCTCATGTCACTTTGACCTCCCGGGCACCACGATGTTTACCAGCAGCGGTGTACGTGACTACAATAAATACTTATATGACTATAATAAATACATAGGTTCTCGGTTCTCATGTGACAAAGATTTACATGGCGGGTGTCGTCGATGAAGAAGAAGACGATTACACTTCCGGAACACCTGGTCTTATTCTCTTGTACTTTTACAGGAGTCTCCATGTAAATCTTTCCTTTGTTCATTTTTGCCCCTGGTTAAATCGATTTTGAGTTTGGATTATGGTTTTGTTGACCTTTCGGTATTCTCTTATTTGTTTTCAGCGTTTTTGAAAAACATTCAACTGCCTTGATGTCTCACAATTGGTAAGTACGGCGATAGAGGTTGTCTTGTCGTCTGCCTGGTGTGTACGGGGGGGGGGGGGGGTCGGGCGGGGCGGGGGAGGGGGCGGGGGGGGGGGGGGGCTGAACTATACGCTCGTATAACTGAGCAATCAACGAATCCGATAATCCAGGGGACGTAATACCACACATCTTTTTATGTACTGGTGATAAAATATAGACTAGCTGACCTGTACCTGAGTACAATTATTTAAGGAGTGAATATTTTCTTTCCAAAACTTTATGCACATAGACTGTTTTTAGTCCTTAAATGTTATAAATATTCAATGTTGTGTGTTTGTGTGTATTCGTAAGGGAAGTCTTGCAAATAAGTCAAGAATTAGATTCAATTTCTACTACTTTCACTTTTTTTTTGCCTCATCGATTAATCTCAACAGATAGATATTATGTCTAACTGTATAAAATCCATGTCTGCTAACTGTCAGGCCTTGGGCTCAAAAGACAAAAGACTTGATGTACAGAACTATATACAAACAAATTTCACGGATTTTAATATTTTTTTGTTTTCAAGACACCCATTTTATATCACAAATAGAGAAACACATTGATTCACAGTTGGGTTTTTAACTGTATTTTCAATTCCCATATGTCAAATTGTAGAGGTGTGAGTATTATGTTGATTTTTATATGCATGAAGTTAAAAAAGATGACATTGGTAATTTTATAGCTGTTGATATAACAATTGAAAAGAGAAGATTAACACTTGTTACTCTATATGGCCCTAATACTGATGACCCAATGTTTTTTGAATACCTAAACAAATCCATAGAATTCGAAAACACAGTAGTTATTATATGTGGAGACTACAATATTGTATTGAACCCAGAAAAAGATACCTATAACAATGTAAACAATCCTAGGGATAGACAACAATTACTTGACTTAGTAGAAGAATATGATTTATCTGACTGCTATAGGACACTACATCCAGACTCCCGCAGATATTCATGGAGGATTTTAGGCTAGAGTTTTTCCTCACAACTGACAATCTTTTAAATTTAGTATATAAAGCAGCAGAAATAAAACCAGGATATAGGACAGACCACTCGATAATCACTTTAGAAATAAAAACAAATGATTTTGAACAAGGCAAGGGATTTGGGAAATTTAATACCAGTTTACTTTACGATGATGAATATTTGAAGAAGGTCAAAGACACAATTGAAAGGATAAAGAAACAATATGCTCATAGTACATACAACGGCAATATAGAACACATTGAAAATAAGGATATTAAATTTTCGATTAATGATCAACTATTTCTCGAAGTTTTGTAGATGGAAATTAGGGGCGCAAGTATTTCTCATGCAGTTTATTAAACAAAAAGCACCCAAAAAACAAGAAAAGGAACTAATGGAAAGTGTACATAAGATAGAATTGGAAGACAATTTAGCAGATAAACTTGATAGTCTATGCAAAAAGAAAAAATAACTAGAAACCACCAGACAAATAAAAATGAAAGGTCATATAATAAGGTCTAAAGTAAATTGGATTGAAAAGGGAAAAAAAGCTACAAAGTATTTCTGCAGTCTAGCATCTAAAATTTCACTAATAAAACAATACATAAAATTGAAAAAACTAATTATTACTGAACAAAAAAAAGTCCTGAAAAAAAATAGAATCATTTTACACAAAAATTTATAGTGAACAAACAGCGGATATAGAAGATGTTGAGCTAGAAAATTTGCTTCGGGATTTTAATTTTCCTAATTTCAGATACACAGACAGGGTTTTTAAAAGGTAGGTTTATTGGGAAGAATGCCCGGTTGATATACGACATAATGAATTATGCAGAAGAAAGGGATATTCCTAGCTTATTAGTTTAAATTGATTTTGAAAAGGCCTTTGACTCAGTGTCATGGAAGTTTCTAGATAAAGTAATAAATTTTTTTGATTTTGGACCAAGTACAAGTCATTGAATTAAAACACTTATAAAGTTACCTCATCAGCAATTATACAAAATGGTATATTATCAGAATTGTTTTAAAATAGAAAGGGTGACTCAGTCTCACCATAACTTTTTATACTTGTAGCAGAAATCTTAGCAAATTTAGTTTAAAACAAAACAAATATCAAGGGTATCCAAATAGGGGAAAAAGAACACAAGCTCTCACAGTTTGCAGACGACACATCTCTCATCTTGAACGGCTATCGGAAATCTTTAATGAGTCACTCAAAATCGTAGAACTATTCGCTCAAATATCAGGACTTAAAGTAAATAGTTAATATGGATAGGAAGTAAGAAATTCAGTCAGGTTATCTACCACCATAGATGGAAAATAAAATGGGGGATCACCAAATTTAACCTTCTCGGAATAGACTACTCTGATAACTTAGAAAAAATGACTAACATGAATTATAATAAAGTTCTACAAAATTTAGATAAATCATTACTACAATGGTCAAAAAGAATACTAATGCCTATAGAAAGGATAACGATTTTAAAAAACATTGATTCTTTCAAAAATGATCCATCTCTTTATGACAATACCTAACCCAGACAGAACTTTCATTAAAACATTAAATAATACTTGTTTTAAATTTATATGGCAAGGACCTATAAATATAACAAAGGAGGTTTAAAAAATGTTGACATAGAAAATCTTATTGATAGTTTGAAATCCACTTGGGTAAGGACCATCTTTCGTCATTGAGCATTATATTATTTTTAGAACCGAGAATGAAGTTACATTTTTGAGTGTCTTTTAAATTATCAAAGAAAACATACTTATGAACGTTTAAATTGTTAACGAGATAGTCTAATAACATGTCATGACTAGCGAATAGCTCTGGGCACTGAACCATTTAGTGAACTGTTATGTTATCAGTTTACTTTTGACACAGCTTGCAAACGACAAGTTCTTTATAGTGGCGAAACGACATTTTTATAAGTTCTGCTAGCTTTTATGTGAATCCTTGAGATTCCCTACTGAGTATCCACAGCGGATGAGGTCCATATCCGTCATGAACCGAAGCATACGTTTTCAATGCTGCTGACATTTCGATCTGACGCAGCAATTTCGAAAGATAAAAGTCATGAACTACGCGTCTGCAAAATGTTCTCCACGATGAGCGCGTAGGGCGAAAGCCATAAAAAATATAATCGGATAGGCTCGCAGATATTCCAAAATTTGCAGCAATCGCAAAAATGTGTACAAAGCTTTTTGTGCTGATAAGATAGTCACTAAACATAAATGATCCACATAAACGTATCGCTCGCCAAACACAGTTCTTTTCTCAAAACCTTGACATCGTCGCGTTGCATATCTTTGTGTCACGCCGAGGTTTTCTCGCAAACGTATAGTTGGCGATCCCCAGAGTACCGAACCATAGAATTCGCGCCTGAACAATCGTTTCTACAACCTTGGAACTGATGAGAGGATTCATTCCGCCATCATGTATCCCTACACTGATTAGAGAATTCAACGATTGGCAGCCCTTTGCTCATAAATGTCTCATGTCGTCATCACATTGTAAGCCTGAAGTAAATGTTATTCCCGCATATTCTTTCTCGGTTCCCAGGTAATAGACGTTAGACCTAACTTGCACTGAATTTCCGGAACGTCCTTTTTCCGACCATTATGGAATTTCAACAATGAACTTTTTGCTGGGTTATAATTCAATCTCCATTTGCGAGAAAATTCAAACACTTCATCAAGTAGACACTGGACATTACCAATAGTACAAGAAAGAAGCAACGTTTCATCTGCACGGCCGGTATGTGAAGTTCATGGGTGTGTAGACCAAGGTCAGTTGAATCAAATTCCTTATCTTGCTTACTAAATATCTTATATTTTGTACTTTGAAAAGACAAGACAGACTCAAAATCAGTTTTTTGAAAGAATTCATTGCTCAAAGATACACCATAGAAAAAGTTGTCTATATAAATACATACAATCAAACAGACGTTTTTAAGATATGGAAAAAGAGGGACAATGAATTCAGGTAACAAATACAAATAATATTTGATATCATCATTGACAACAACTTTAACACATCCTTAAAGCCTATCCATACTTATAACCTGTTTTAGAACAAGAATTCTTCTTTTTTATGTATACCTTTCCCCTACTTATCGATATATTGAAGTTTAAATTTTACATCTATGTGACCGCATGTATATGTTTATATATGTATAATTCCTATTCATTTCGAAGAATAAAACAAGAATATTTGGTGAAAAAGTATAGATGTGACATTAAAAACTCCAATTAAGTGCATTTAAGTATGTTTTTCAAAGATGGATTTTAAAAAATGGATTAATATATATATATACTGCATATAATATACTAGATATTAACTCATTCATCCCTGAAATTTCATTTCATAAACTGAAACATTTTAATGTGTTTTCAGGGGTGAAGGAGTTAGGAATGTTCATGAAATGGAAGTACTACGATATATGTATGTATGTGTACATTAAATGGAAGTACTCTGACATATATATGTATGTGTACATGTTGGAAATTGTAATGTGTGATGTCTTTACATTGTGATGTGGATGTAAATGTGTCCAGAGTGTGATGTTTTAAATTAGTTTTTGTTATAAAAAAATAACTTTTCGGATACTAATTTAATTACTTAAATCAGAGCACCATAAAATATTACAATTTTGGGTTTTTCGCCTTCAATATCACTCCTCCTGTTAGAGGATGCATGTATATTATATTAAGATTATACTAATATGGAATTATATAGGATGTAAAAATAAAAATAAATATAAAAAAGCTACAATTTACTTATAATTACTGTACATCATATTAAACATGATATCGTGGCAGATTGACCATTGATACCACTAATTTAATAAGAATGAGAATGTTTATTCGGGTAAATGGTAACAATAACATTACATAACATCTCAAATACAGATTTTAGATGGAAAATTGAATTTTTTATAAGTATTACAATTTGCATAGATCACTATTCCTGAATAAAAAATAATTATCCTTTTCCAAGGATGAATCACAAATCCTTAATTACAAGCTTAATTATTTCTAATAAGGTCCCTTAGGACTGAATCCGTCATTTTATATTTAATTGTTCAAAAATATTGGCCGTATACTGTTCTGAAATAATATTGACAAACTGCATTATGTTAAAATCAATATGAGCAGTTGATAAAATGAAATAAGTAAACATCACTAACACATTTTAATGCAAGTCATAATATAAATCAAATTATATCTTTTAATAATCTTATGAAAAATAGAATTAAATCTTATTGGTCAAACTAATTCCGTGGTCAAAGCGAATAAAATTACTAAATTAAAATTTGAAAAAGAAAAAGAAACACAAATTAGCATCAAATCACTAACTTATATATCGGCTCTAAGCCTAGTATAATTTTCATATTTAACACCTCATTCTCAAAGAACCAAAATAGACATGTCATATTTTTGTCCATGCCTCTGCTGTTTTACCGAAGTACACGGTAGTGTCTTGATCTCCGCGCCGTTCCGTAAACTTCTCTCTGCTGCGTTAAGATCTGAGATAATCCCATAGGGGGTCATTTCCCGACGACTTTCTGCATTAGCCAATCAAATAACTACTGTCAGAATCTTGACAGTGAAATTTTGAGGTGACAAAGCTTGCATAATCGCATTTGTCGGTTTAGTCATTTCGTCACCGAAAAGTTCATGTTGAATAATGTGACGAAATGATAAAATTATTTTAGTGTTATGTAAGGGGCGACAAAGGTAATCATAACGTGACCTCTTATTTGATGTTGTCGGATCCTTGTAAAAAGGAGCGAGAACAAGGATCAGATTGAACAATCGTGTATCCAGATCTAGAAAACGTAATGCACGCTTGTCTTACATTGACATTAAATCAGGTTAATATAGTCAACCCACTCAACCGAATAACCTTTACATCTCTTTCAGACGCTTGTACTTTTGGCGGATGGCAAATAACGGATCCCTCTCAACTTAGTCCGAAGGGTTCTGACTGCCTTTCCCACATAATATTTGGACAGCTAATTGGAGCGAGAGTCATAATTCCACTCTACTAAGTTATAAGCTAAAAAATATACCGACCCGTCCACGACCCGTCCACGACCCGTCCACGGGTCGCTGTTTAAGCTGTGTTTTATAATATGTAACGTTTTCGATCATACGCAAATTAGGTATCAATGCAAAGAACAAATATTTCTCTACTAACCTACACTTTTAATCAAGTCACAGGAGGTGGCTAACTAACTGTCCGTTCATTTCTTGAAAATAACCAGTTTCCTGACATCTGTTTGAAAATGGTCACCGCCTAAATAACGACACGTGGTCAAAATAGATATTTCAAAAAGAAATTCTCGCGACGCGTGGACATCCCATAGGGGTTACGTTCAGATGACCTTTGTCGCCTCTTTACATTTCAATGTTAGAATTTTTCAATGACACTTGTCATCCTGCAGCAAGTCATTTCGACACATTTTTCCACATTAACTTTTTTGTAACGAAATGACTAAACGTACAAATACGATTATGCAAGATTTGTCGCCTTAAAAATCAACATTTCAGATTCTGAAACTAGTAATTTGATTGGCGTATGCAAAAGGTCATCTGAACATGACCCCCTATGGGATGCCCTAAGATCTTCACGCAGCAGAGAAGTTTACGGAACGGCGCGGTAAGTTTATCTACAGTAGATGTAGTTCGTATTTATATGCAATTTTTTATATACATTAGCTTCGATTGTAATAACTTCTTTATTTATGCAGTGTAAGTATCAAATTATGATCTTCATGCTGTGAAGCGCTTTAGAGTAATTTTACAAATTATATAGAGCGCTATGTAAATGTTGTATATTATTATTATTATTAAGTAAATTGTATACATACCATTTAGCTTGTGTATTTCCCTTAGATATTTTTGGATTAAATACAAATAAACATTATATTCATAATCTATAACTTTGCACAAACTCGACATACATTGTTATGGTGATTTGTGTATTATATCAAGGGCATGATAATGTATGAGCACATCGCCAACATACCCACTCACCCGTACACACACACCCTCAGACAAATATATATATATTCATATAATATACACATAAAAACATAAGTATATAAACAAAATATATATATGCACTTATTTATCATAAAGGTCATGGTTCTACATTAGTTTAGACATTTTGGATTCCCACCTTTTGGCCCCTAGCATCACTGAAGAGTCCTAGGAGGACGAAACAGCTGTATGGTGCAGTTTAATTCATTTTTTGGGCATGCTGTACCTATTACTAAATTTAAAAGGTGCAGCACATGTGTGTGTTACGTCATCTTTAAATATTTACATTCAGTATTTGAAGCATTGGCGAAAATTGTATTCATTTCTCATAAAACATTAGCCTTATCACATGCAAACAGCGTGTAGTAATATATTGAAAAATAGTTGTAGTTCCTGAACAATAAAAATGATTATTATTTTTTAAGTAAAATGTTTTAAATTAAAAAAAATATATATTAAAAAATAATTAAAAACAAATCCCTTAAAAATACAGTGACAACAAAAACTGTCATGTTTAGATAAAATGTTAACAAGTGAAAGCGTTCTGTACGGCACCGGAAGTTACCCTGTCGTCTACTATCCGCCGTCAAGCCATCGGAATTGTTCTTCTACCCGTGTTATTGTAAATAAACACGATCCATGTAATCTGTAGAGACATTCAATATTGTAACTGTCCTCATAAAGTTAAAAAAAATCACTCCAAAATTCTCACAGAATAAATGTTATAGATTGAACTACATTTTGTTTCTGTTGTTATGACGGTTGCTAAGACCGCGTCACGAACTGTGTAACACTTTCCCGCGAAAAGGATTGTTCTTTATTCGACGTCACTCCCGGGTTTAAACATGAAAAAAATGCATTTTTACATTATAGTGTGCGTTAACGGATACAATAGAAAATGGCTTTCTGGACATATTTACCATGGAATATATCCAGAAGCCAATATTGTTATGACCTCGTGTATGTTGAAAAAATAAATTTCATTCCTTAAGTAATGGAGACTTAATTGCATGATAAATATTGAATAAATTCATGGATGAGGACAAGTGTTACTGAAAACATACATGTAATCTTGTCTTATGATGAGTATAATAGTCCCTTACTCATTCTGGGTTACGTAGAAATTCGCATCGTTTTGCATGTTTGCGTTTGTCAGTACAGTGTCATCCCATCCTTCTCTTTCTCCTATTTTTCAATTTTGCGAATAGTTTGCAGTCAATACGTATACGCGTGTTTAAGAGTCTGCTGGTTTTTCGGTGTAAGGTCCTCAAAAAGATATTTCTTCCTGCCTTAAGTGCTTTCTTGCATTTAACACCTCAAACTGTTTTACCTTGCGTACGAATTTACAAATCGTCGTACGCGGACCGAGTCCAGATGCGCGATGTCAATTTATTTTTCATCAATGTCTACTTGAGGACGTCCCGGAAAAACGTCACACACGTTTTAATACAGATCACAGCAGTCTCATTTCTGTCACTTTCCTGTAGCCCGACTATCCGAATAGAATTTTTTTCTACCTTACTGTTCCTATGCATTGTCTTTTCTGGCTAATCGGACCATTTTCTCCTCCGCTTCCATCGCCCTTTCTAATTGTTTTACTGTCTCCTGAAGTCTATCGTTTTCTTCCTCGTGATCAAACACTCTACTTTCAAGCTTTTCCATCACCTGTTTGTTTTCCTGTCTGATCTCATCCATCATCCCATTCATTTGGACTACCATGTCCTCTTTCGTCATGAGTGTCAATAGTCATCAGTACAATCCATGGCGTGAACGGACACTTCACTTACTCTCCGGTCAGATTTTCCCTTCACAATAATGCTCGTAGACCTACTTGTCGGCATTTTAGCTCGTGTCTTTTGTTACTTATGAGAGCGAATTAAATTTCGTATCAAATAACCAAGAGTCGTGTGACCTGTTTCTTCCACAATCAAGCAGTGTCAGTGTTTGACTATTTGCGCAAACACGCACCATCTCGCATATATTCCTGCCAAGTTGTGACGACATCAACAATCGGTGACGACGTCAACAATCATGATTTCCGGTCAAAGTTCAACTTCTAAACCAATCAAAAGTCCGGAAAGTCAAGTGCCGACGTCGTCAATTTTTCTTTATAAACCCCACACATTACAATAGTACTACATAAGCCAAACAACTCGCATAGCACGGCATACACTTAACACGTAAGGAAGGTACACAAAGCACCCATATCAAATAGCATTCTAATAAAAATAATATCATAGAATATCGAATCGTCACCATAACCATAATCCGATCACAAAAATACTCTTTAAGCTCCTACGTACCTGGTGCTAACATTAGTCCAGGAAATACATTATCGATTGTGTACCGTGAACAAGGTTTTAGATCTCCTTCTCGTAAACCGTATAACTCGGAACCCGTTTCCCGGAGGTACGCTGCAAGCATTCCAAAACCGCTATGAGTATTTATTAGGATGTCACAGCTTTTCAACGTGTAGAAATCTAAGAAATCTTTCAGAGTTCCCATATTTGAGTCGCATTTGGATTCCCCGTCCACATGTGTAATTTTGCCAGGAGTGTCAATTATGTTTGCAGAAAAACGGATTTTAGCCTGTTTTTTTACGCTAGTTGCATCAGTGGCAATGAAAATGTCATATTCATCCTTGTTAAGTTTGTCCAAAAAGTTCCAAATAACTTCCAATCTTACTTTAGGTCGAGGGCCGTCCCCGGGCATGGTAGGATTCTTTCCAATGCGTATGTGGGCACAAGCAAGCTTAGGTCTTCTACGAAGGCGATTTTGTTCTTTTAGTGCATTTTCAAGGTGAGGCGATGGTTTAAAGAGGAAATTAAAAAGTTGTTTGTACATATCAGGTAAGGTCAATTTTGTTATCCACGGGATTTCAGTACCAATATTTGACCTTTTTCTGAATGCCTCTGTGAAATCCCAGTTCATACGAATAAAACTGACATCATGATGAAAATAGGTGTTGATGTCAAGGTTTCCGGTCAAGTACTTTTTTATTTTATTAGATTGTCGTGTAGTGAGATCCTGATAGGAACTTGTTCTGTTCACAAGTATGGATTTATTATAACGCCAGTCAAAGTTTACAGGGACGAGGTACTTCTCAAGTTCGCATGGCCTGTCGTAGTAGATGAGAAAACGCCGTTTTGTTAGAAGAGATATGACAAATATAGAAAGAATCCCCGACATTCGGTCGGACCAGCCACCACACAATCCTCCATTGGCTTTGCTGCAATCGAATACAATATACTTATTTCTTTGATCACTAAATGTTGTTGGCAAGGATTGTTCGAGAAATTGTTCAGAGGAACTTTGTCCCATACATGTATCTAAGAAACGATGAATTGGTCTTGGGATATAATTAGATTTCCAAAGGAGAGCGACAAACATAACCCACATAACCAGGGAGAGAAACACCAGGCGGCAGCACTGTAAATATAGATGGAGATTAAAATGAGTAAACAATAAAAAAGACTTTTGAAAAATATGATTTTCTTTTTCATTTCAGTATTAACTTGAATCTATTTTTTTATGTTATGTTATGTTACACAAAAAACTGGAGTGTACTCTAAATAAACCGCAAAGCGGTTTATGATGAGAGTACACTCCAGTTTTTTTGTGTTATAACCCCATAACATAAAAAATAGATTCAATTTAATCCTTATACTTTAATCTATGCCCTGCGAAATTCACTTTATTCATGGACTCTTTTCTCTTACAAATTCTTACGCTGCTTGGTCAACCAATCAAAAGCGACGTTATAAACGTCGACGTCAGTTTTTAAGTTATGGGTTGATAACATAATATTTTAAGCCAATGGAAATGCTTGTTTCAACCAAGATTAAATTATATGTGGATGATTTGACACTTCCGCTTTGCTCAATCAAAATACTGCTTACAAACGACGTCAAGTTAACGGTTAATTTCACGTTATAGTAAATTATAATATAATATCAACTTTATGACCGGAGTAACGTAATTAAGGCCTAATATTTCTGCCCAGTAGTATCAGATAGGTTGCCTATCAATGAGGAAATATTCTTTTGGGGAAACACAACGTTTGATTTAACATTAATTTTAAGGAAGCTGGAAAACAATGTGGGTTAGCAATTGTATCTGTTTCATCGGAAGGAACTGATGTCATATACAAGACGTGTTCAATTCATACGATGGGCTATGTAATTGACAGAAATGAGAGAGAATTAGGTCATATCCGACAAGTAAAGTAATAAAAATATAACTTGCATAGTGGTTGTGATATTTTGACATTTGGAAAAGTGGCGATAAAACATCTGTAACAGCTTTTGAGAAGAAGTCAACAGTTTTAGAGGACAATTGACGTACTTTGCCATATAAAAAGTATTTACTTACAAAATTATGAAAACTATATACGTACATTTCCTTTACTTAAATCTGCCATTATCAGTGTAGACTATGCCTCGTCAATTAAAATCAGGCATCCGTTACTTGTTACCATAGAAATCGTCATGCTTGGTAGACATTTTTCAACAGGCTTCTTTGTGACGTAGATAGGAGAGGAATTTCATCTTCAATCAAATGTCATGGTAGTTATCTACGTCTGAGTACGGCGATTATAATGTCGTTCTTCTCCAAATCATCCTATCCTGTTCACGCACCCACTGTAAGATATGCATGGTTGAACATACAAAGGTGTCTGGTAACATGATTATATAACTAGTTAAAGGAATCATTTATTGGGTATTCCAGAATACTTAAACTACAAATGTCTAAAATCTGTTTGGATTTTGCAGTATTCTTATTACAGTCATTCTACTACTTATTCCCCTTAATTTTGAAACAAAAAATAATATATGCACATCAGCAGTTACGTAAATAATAAAAACGTCTGCAAAACATTTGGACAAGATAAGTAAAAAAGAATCACCCGGCATACACTGACAACAAAGTACAGGTATCATCTTCTTGACTCTTGGTTAGTTCGTATTTGTACAGGAACTTTCTTGATCCCGTTTTGACGCTAAAATCTATCTCTGTTAACACATTGATGTCATATGTTCCCTTAAATCATCTCCACCCCCTTCACCTTTCACACTCAAGACTCATATGAAAAAGTAACGTCATGTTTTTGATATCATGCAGGGGAAACAAAATTAGGCTCCAGCATCACTAAAGAGTCGTAGAAGGACGAAACAGATATATGGTGCAGTTCAATTCACTATTGCTCAACTGTATCTTATATATTTTTTTAACGAAAACACATAAATACATGTATACACAATATTCCTCGCACGCATACACACATAAATACATGTATATACACTCGTCCTTGCACGCATACACACATAAATACATGTACACACACTCGTTCTCGCACGCATACACACATAAAAACATGTATATCCACTCGTCTTCGCACGCATACACACATAAATACATGTATATACACACTCGTCCTCGCACGTATACACACACGCACATACACACGTACTCTCACGAAAACACACATAAATAAATGAATACACACTCGTCCTCGCACGCATACACACAAATACATGTATACGCACTCGTCCTCACACGCATACACACATAAATACATGTACAGTTGTGGTATCGCACAACGCACCAAAAACTGCGTGCGTGCATCGTGCATACATCGTGCACACATCGTTCGCCCATGGTGCGCACAACCGGGCGATCTAAAGATCGTGCGTTTATGTGTGCGATTAAATCGCACACACGTACGATTTGGTACAATTGGTCGATACATATTACGGAATGAAAAAACATATGGAACCTTCTTGTCCAAAAACTATTTAAATTCGCATCATATTTATTGGGATTATGTCAATTTAACAATATACAGTAAACAGTATTACAGTGATCATAAAACAGCCAAGTGCGGGTTAAGCTACCAGGTATCAGAATATGTAAATAACATGCCGGCGTTTTACCTGTCCTGTGTACATGTGCGGCGATACGCTACGACAGCCATTATCGAGCGACCGTTATGAAAACAAACTGGACTCTTATAATCAGTTATTTGAAAAACCCTCCCCTCCCCAACAATTTACCTGTGTTTTCACACCTAGGTGAGTGTTGTCAGTGCCCCGGGCCAGAGATATCTACATATATTGGCCATGTACGGGTGCAGTTTATAACTTGGTAAAACTGGCAATATTTACTTGAATGAGAACTTGTCAATATGAGTTAAAAGTTTACATACATGTGTCTATTTGGTTTGTTTCTAAAACTACAGAAAGACTGTTATTAATTTTTAGAAATATATAGATAGAACTATCAGCTAATGTAAATACTTAAACTATAGAAATATGTTTAAAACAACTAGCGCGAAACCGTATATATTGTTAAACCATTTCTAAATTTACATCAACCACGATTGTCATCGCACAATGTTAGTCCATCGTGCGCCCACATGTGCGTTAGAAATAATCGCCCAGGATCGCATCGTTCGCACATCGTGCATACACCGTTCGCCCATCGTGCGCCCACCGCACATCGTGTAACGTTGTGCGATCCCACAACTGTATATACACTCGTCCTTGCACGCATACACACATAAATACATGTATATCCACTCGTCTTCGCACGCATACACACATAAATACATGTATACACACTCATCCTCGCACGCATACACATATAAATACATGTATATCCACTCGTCTTCGCACGCATACACACATAAATACATGTATATGCACACTCATCCTCGCACGCATACACACATAAATACATGCATATTCACACTCGTCCTCGCACGCATACACACACAAATACATGTATATACACTCGTCTTCGCACGCATACACACTCGTCCTCGCACGCATACACACATAAATACACACATACGCACTCGTCCTCGCACGCATACACACATAAATACATGTATATACACTCGTTTTCGCACGCATACACACACGTGCTCTCACGAAAACACACATAAATACATGTATATACGCACTCGTCCTCGCACGCATACACACATAAATACATGTATATTCACACTCGTCCCCGCACGCATACACACATAAATACATGCACACACACACGTGCTCGCACGCATACACACATAAATACATGTATATACACACTCGTCCTCGCACGTATACACCCACGCGAACACACACGTGCTCTCACGAATACACATAGATACACACTCGTCCTCGCACGTATACACATATTAATACATCTTTGCACACACACACGTGCGCGTTCACATACACGCATAAATACATGTATACCCACTCGTCCTTGCACGCATACACACATAAATACATGTATACACAATATTCCTCGCACGCATACACACATAAATACATGTATATCCACTCGTCTTCGCACGCATACACACATAAATACATGTATATACACACTCGTCCTCGCACGTATACACACACGCACATACACACGTACTCTCACGAAAACACACATAAATAAATGAATACACACTCGTCCTCGCACGCATACACACAAATACATGTATACGCACTCGTCCTCACACGCATACACACATAAATACATGTATACACACTCATCCTCGCACGCATACACACATAAATACATGTATACGCACTCGTCCTCGCACGCATACACATATAACTACATGCATATTCACACTCGTCCTCGCACGCATACACACACAAATACATGTATATACACTCGTCTTCGCACGCATACACACTCGTCCTCGCACGCATACACACATAAATACACACATACGCACTCGTCCTCGCACGCAAACACACATAAATACATGTATATACACTCGTTTTCGCACGCATACACACACGTGCTCTCACGAAAACACACATAAATACATGTATATACGCACTCGTCCTCGCACGCATACACACATAAATACATGTATATTCACACTCGTCCCCGCACGCATACACACATAAATACATGCACACACACACGTGCTCGCACGCATACACACATAAATACATGTATATACACACTCGTCCTCGCACGTATACACCCACGCACACACACACGTGCTCTCACGAATACACATAGATACACACTCGTCCTCGCACGTATACACATATTAATACATCTTTGCACACACACACGTGCGCGTTCACATACACGCATAAATACACGTATATTCACACTCGTCCTCGCACGCATACACACATAAATACATGTATACACACTCGTCCTCGCACGCATACACACATAAATACATGTATATTCACGCTCGTCCTCGCACGCATACACACATAAATACATGTATATACACACTCGTCCTCGCACGCATACACACAAATACATGTATACACACTCGTCCTCGCACGCATGCACACATAAATACATGTATATACACTCGTCCTCGCACGCATGCACACATAAATACATGTATATACACACTCGTCCTCGCACGCATACACACATAAATACATGTATACACACTCGTCCTCGCACGCATACACACATAAATACATGTATATACACACTCGTCCTCGCACGCATACGCACACAAATACATGTATACACAATCGTCCTCGCACGTATACACACATTAATACATATATGTACACACACATGTGCGCGTTCACATACACACATCAATATATGTATACATACACATACACGTACTCGCACACATACACGCATAAATACATGTATACACACACGTGCTCGTACACGTACACACATAATACATAAATACATGTATACACACACATACAGTTGAGTGTAGACGAAAGGTTACACCGAAGTGCAATCCGAGTGCACTCCATTTGACTCCAGGTAAACTTGGAGTGCACTCCGGGTCCACAGAGTCTACCTGGAGTCCTATTTGTAAAGATATGGAATTCAATTCTATTTTGGGTTCAAATTCAAATTACATAAAACGCTATATAAGATTTGTAGTTCTGTTAACAATAGATAAAAGATAGATATTAGAATCAACATTAAATTTTGTTGTTTCGTATACAAGGAATAAATAGGTATCTGAACCACTATTACATAAGTTTATAATACACTTGTGTTGTGAACACATTTGAACCAATTAACCTA
Source organism: Mimachlamys varia (assembly GCA_947623455.1). Taxonomy (NCBI): domain Eukaryota; kingdom Metazoa; phylum Mollusca; class Bivalvia; order Pectinida; family Pectinidae; genus Mimachlamys; species Mimachlamys varia. The sequence continues at coordinate 37,491,808 of OX392538.1, read as the reverse complement.
CATGTTTATAAAGATGTATAAAAGACAGTATAATATCAAGTTTTTATGAAAGTTAATTGCTTAATATTTTAAATGATATTGATATTTGTTTAGAACAAAAATAAATTAAACATTTTTATTGTGCATCTGAATGTCAAAAAAAGTTTTTTGTGTATATGTCCATGTATATGCTATTATTTATCCATTAAAATATTGTAATTAAACAAGTATTGATGAAACTTATTTAATTTTCAATGCATGAAAGGTATGTCATTTCATGTATGTTAGTTTTTTTAGTTTTTTTTAAACCAAAGGAAAAATTTATTGTAATAAAGACAGGTTTAACTTAAACTAAATTTATTAAAATCAGTTTAGCTTATATGATTAGGCTTAAAACCACTACACTAACTACATTTTTAATATGTTTACATGGTAGATTGTACCCACATTACAGTATGTGTATGGTTGTGTACTACCCAATATAAGTGTCAATTATCTGTAATGGCTATGCATGGCTGACTCTGGTCTGGCACAACTGTTATTTGTTCCAGGTGAGTGACTTGATAGCCAAGTACTGATACAGGCACTGCATGTATACCGGGTTTGCAGTCCGTGTAATGATAAAAAAATTTAAAGTATGACTTTGAACACAGAATTACATGTACACTGTAGAGATCTCATGTTTTGTCGGTGCTTTGACATTCATGTTATTTTATAGCTACATGTATCATGCATCCAGAATAAAATCAGCTTCACTTATATATATATATATATACAAAATGTATAATGTAACTTTAATTAATTATCTCCAAGTACCATCACAGACTTAGATAGCAGAGCTCTAATCTAATTTCGTGGTACCATATATAAAAAGTCTAGCAGTAGACAACTTTTTTCACAAACGTATCTTCCCAGCTTTTCATCTTGGGGCACAATTCAATTTCCAAGACTGTACCACGTGATCGCTGACCCCTGTTTCAGCATGTGAACCCCATTTGGGCCAGATCAAATATCAAGCTGACCGCCATCTACACTTTCGATACAATCAAATATCTTTTACTCGTATTTGTTTACCTGTATTAGAAAAAACTGTTTGAACCCTCCAACCTCACCCTTTATAAAATGAATATGTTCATATGTTTTGTATGTATGTTTGTTATTAAGTTAGTTACCTTATTTGGTTAATGTTAGGCCTCATGGTGAGACAACACCTGGCCAGCTGGTCTGAGCATTGGATAAACCTACCTCCCTGTTTCATGTTGAGGCAGCCGACTCGCAGCACATTTTGTAGTTCACGATTTATTTATAGGTGTAGGCGCTTTATTTATAGGCCGCACCTTTACTCATAAAAACTGCAATTTTAAAATGTGTTAACATTTGCTAAAAAATAAGTGAAATAAATATTTGGCCATCGAAGAGATGGGCCATTTCCCCCGCTTTATTTATAGGCCGCACCTTTACTCATAAAAACTGCAATTTAAAATGTGTTAAAGCTAAAAAATAAGTAAAATAAATATTCGGCCATCGAAGAGATGAGTCATTTTCCGCCAATACCTTGTTGTGTCATTTTCTCTGAATGAACAGACCAGGATGGGTTGAGGCCTGAGGGGGTTATTATCTAATTAGATGGCTAAGTGTAAGTCTGTCTAAATCTTCACATCTGATCTGACCTGATACAGTTCTACACAAAACATAAAATAGGGAGGGGATCGGCAAGACCCAATTATCAAAAGCCATTCCCTGTTTATTGTGCTTTGAAGTTGTTGTTGTTGTTTGAAAACTTGTTTGAAACAGTAAATCTTCTTCACATTATACTTGAATGTCTAATGTTTTAATTAAAATGTAACATTCTTATATATATCCATTCTGATCACCTATAATTGAAGTTATCACTACACGACATTTAAAATCCACACACAGATCTAGACTTCACATATTGTAAGACCACAAAGGACAAGTCAAATATATGTTGTGCTTGTTCCGAAATCCTTCATTGCATTGTAAATCCTCGAGGTTTATTCAGTTATTTTGTATCAGTTATTGTCATTCAAAGTTTCAAATACAGTGATATAATTGTACAATTTAAGGTTTTTATATCAAATTCAACTAATTTATTACAAAAATTATACAAAGATTAAACAGCAAGCATACAATGTAGTCTATATTGCTTGTTGTTAAACAACTAAGTAACGACACTTTAATATAAACATCTACACCAACAAAAATATGTATTAATAAATATTGATTGATTGATTTATATGATACATGCATATGTTGTACTATCTACAATTTAGAATGTAATATGAATGTGGCCCCTTATATGTAGAGGTATTAATGCCTGATAGGACTTCAGGTAGACTCGGAGTGGACCTGGAGTGCACTCCAAGTCCATATGGAGTCCAAACGGAGTGCACTCCAAGTTTACCTGGAGTCCAAACGGAGTGCACTCCAAGGTAGATGTGTACGGTAGATCTAGAGATTAATGGAAAAAAGACCAATGCCTGAGAATTGTCAACATCGAGATTTAACCGTACACTGCATAGATGTAAATGTATACATTTTTGTAAATTGTATATCATTTCCAATTAAAAAAATGACTATGAAGTGTATACACTGATGTATCCTATGTATGGCACTTGTGTGAAAACCATGGTTACCACATCAAAAATTACCGAAAAATGCAAAATATCACTGTTTTTGACACAAAATTTGACCTATGCAGATAGGAATTTTTTTCTTAAGTTCTATCTAAATTTAAAGCTTACTAACTTGGTTGCAGAATTATATCTGTCCCAGCATAGGCCACACGCTTAGATTTTCCGCTATTTCCCCTCATGTGCTGTTGTCGAAATTTCACTTCCTGTAAAGCTAGCTTTTCATGTCTAGACACCCATTTCGAAAGTGTCAAAATTTTAATCTCTAACAAAATTTTTTTTTTCTCTTTTTACAAATGTGAAGTCAACAAAGTGCACTTTATCATGCTTAAGCCAATTTTACTCCTTATTTTTTTTTAGATTTTCATAGGTATACTATTATAGGGGTTATTCATTGTACAAAAATATCACCCATGGCCACAAAAGCCTTCTGTACACTGCCACCTAAGTTTACCTGGAGTCCAAACGGAGTGCACTTTGTGTAACCTTTAGTCTACACTCAACTGTACGCGCACGCACGCATACACACACATACGTTCTCGCACGCATACACAAATACGTGCTCGCACGCATACACACATACTATATGTATACACACACAAATACATGTATACACACACGTGTTCGTACGCATACACACATAATACATGTATACACACACACGTGCTCGTACACATAAACCAAAAAAAAATGTATACACAAACGTGCTCGCACTCATACACACATAAGACATAAATACATGTATACACACACACGTGCTCGCACGCATACACACATAAATACATGTTTTTACTCACTTAATCACAATACAACTAATTCATAGTCTTAATAAGTATTGATTGACTTGTGTAAGACTACGTTAGTTTTCGATTTATTATCAATTCCTTTCAATTACACGTATTCCCTATTATATTGGATAACTCAATATTTAGCATGCAGTTCTTAAGCGTGAGTATTTTGTTATTCCATATATTGTTCTGATTTTATATTTTTTTTATATTATGCTACCGATCTACCGCAGTATAAAAACAATACCATCGTATGGCATATATGGAGGATCTGTAATGCGTTTCTCTTCAAATTAAATTTATGTTATGAGTTTAAATTTTTTCATTTTTGCGAGCCTCTGGCGAGTAAAAACGAAAAATTCTAAACGAGTATCATTAATTTAATATGAAGAGAAACGAATGACAGATTCTTTTTATCATATGACGTTTTATCGTCTTTCCCTATCCTGAACAGATTTTTTCTTTGCCGTTCTCGCCAACTGATTTCAATATGTCGAACCAAATAACCCAAACCTTCGAAGTAGGTCAAATGTACCGGCGAACGAAGAAGTAGTCCAACACAATTGACTCTTGCAATTGAATTATTTTATTAAATAAAAACAACTTCAATTTCAACTAATATCAAGACTGATGAATCATCCCTAGTGCTTAGAAACAATGAATAAAAACTTTTAAGTTTGACTGTGTCGGGCGAGTGTCCTCAAGTATTCCATTCATGAATCCGGCCGGACATGACGATATCGTGACGTCACTTGGCGTGACAATGACTGGTTTGTAGCCGCTTAGCTATCACTGTCGTACACAACCGAGGTGTGTTCGGTAGCGAGAACGTTCGCGAACGTTTTGGCCGTTTGTTCAAATAGTGCATTGTTTGCAGCTCCGCATCACCCACGAACACATTAAAGGGGTAACTCACCAGAAAACCAAGATGGCGGAGTGGTAACACAGGGGTTTGTAAGATGAATGATGCATATAGATTCTGAATATAATTAACTCTTAATAAAGCTACTCCACTATGCGTGAAGATATATTTTTAGTTTTCGACTTAACCCCAAGTCTCTTGAGCCACCGAAACTCTACCTGCGCGTGTATACTATTAGTTACATAGTTTGTGAAGTTTGAATACGTATGACAAGCCAAAGTGGAAAAAAATCCCCATTTATGGATATCCATAATCCATTTATGGAATTCCATAATTCATTTATGGAATTCCATAATTCATTAAAGGAATTCCATAATTCATTTATGGATTTTAACAAATCATTAATGGATATCCATAATTCGTTTTATGATATCAATAAATTGCCTAATTTTGGATTATTTATTTATTGATTTCAATAAATGAATTATTGATATAAGTTGGCTATCAAAGGTAGAAAACTCTTACTAGTTTCGCATCGGAACTCCTTGTAATATAATGCAAACCAAGTGGCTAGAAATTCGAGTTATTGACGTTAAAAGACTACATCGCCAAAACTGGAATTATGGATATCCATAGATCGGTTAATTGCTATTACAAATTGGAATTATGGAAAACAATTATTAGAATTATAGATATCCATTGATCGATTTATTGATATTACAGTATACACTTTCTAATTTCCATAGTTTGAAAACTATTTTAAGTTCATACACAAGTGAAGTATCCATGTCGAAATTTAGAAAAGTACATGTTCTTCAGTTATTTTCAGAAAGTGCAAGCGAATAATTTACCGAATGAACATTGGAAATTTCATGATAGGAACATTGAGATCATAGATCAGTTTTAATTAAGGATTACATGCTAAATATTAAAACAAAAATGTCGGAGATACTTAATTATGTTGATGGGATGTAGGGTCATCATCAAGCACCAAAAATCGAAACTGTACATCTTCTCCTAATGAACTATTGAATGTGAAGAAAACTTCATAGTTCTTTGGTGTGTTTTGAAACGGGTAGATATCATATATGTACAAAAATATCATGAAATATTGGTTTAAGTTGATAAAAAGAAATAATTATGTACATGTATTAAAGTCATGTTGTGATGCTTTGTTTGAGCTCTATATCAAAAAGCCAAATTATAAATTATGCTGGATTTTATGATCCGTTAAATCTCATTCTTATTCATATACTCATTCATATTGAAGTCTTAAATGTTACAATGACAAAGTAAATTTCTATTTGAAAACTATCTATTTAATTATCTAAAATGCAAACCGATCATAAAATAAATCAATACACTTCATCTTATCATATCAGCACATTTAAGATATATATCTATGTTAAATTTAGAGGTTTACCACTGATTAAAACACAGGTAAAAACACAGGTAAAAACACAGGTAGATACTACCAAAATTAATCAGAAACAGACTATAATCCTTCTAACAACATTCTTCCCCATATATTTTTTTAAAAAGTGGGGAACGTGGGATACAGCCGTCTGTATCTGTACCTGGCTATCAAGTCACTCACCTGGAATAAATCCCAGGTGTGAATGACCAGAGTCAGCCATGTATTGCCACTACAGATAATTGACACTTATATTGGGTAGTACACAACCATATTCATACTATAGTGTGGGTCCAATCTACCATGTAAATTTATTAAAAATATATAGGCAATGTGGGGGTTTAAGCCTTAACTATCATATAAGCTAAACTGATTTTAGAAGTTGAAGTTAAAACTTTCTTCATTACAATGAATTTTCCTTTAGTGTAAAAAAAATAAAAAGCTAATATACAGTTCAATGAAATAACATACTTTTCATTCATTGAAAATTACATAAGTTTATCAATACTTGTTTAATTACAATATTTAAATTAATGAACAATAGCATATACTTGGACACATTAAAAGACCTTTTTTTCAGATGCACAATAAAAAAAATGTTTAATTTCTTTTTGTTTCTATATATGCAAATATTATTAACATCTTTCATAAAAACTTGATATGATACTGTCTTTTATAATCTTTATTTACCTGTAGGTTAATTGGGTCAATTGTGTTCACAACACTAGTGTATTATAAGGTTATGTAATAGTGGTCCAGATATTTATTCCTTGTAGACGAAACAACAGAATTTAATGTTGATTCTAATATCTATCTTTTATCTTATATAGTGTTTTATGTAATTTGAATGTCTTTAGAAATAGGACTCCAAGTAGGGTCGGAGTGGACCAGGAGTGCAGTCCAATTTCATATGGAGTCCAAATGGAGTGTACTCCAAGTCCAAACGGAGTATCTTTAGTCTACACTCAATTGTAAGTAGTAAGACACAAACAAAAGTACTCACGCTTCTACACAAAAGTTACTTACATGTTTAAACAAGTATCTTATATTCTTAATTATAAAGGTGCTCTTCTTGTATTTTTATACAATCCTTTTAATATATATATACTGAGATTGTTTTTTGTACACAAACAGGAATTGAAAATTTAATTTGCGAGCTTTCGGAAACGTCTGTTTCCTTTGTCAAGCAAAGAGTACATGCAATAGCCGAGTGTCGGTGTTCTGACAGCTGAAATCAGCTCACTACCCAAAATAGGGCGCCCTAAAAAACAATCTCAGTATATAACATTCATACCAAACTGATGAATCTTATTCCTTTTAATATATGTTTACATTTCAATGTCAAGTCAGAATTAATTCAGATATGAATGCTCACTTACCGGAATTGGTGATTTCCATCTCCTACTCAATATCCATAGACACTAAGATTATCTGCCTTGTCTGATTAAATGCTTGCCTAACCTAAATATCTTATGCCTTATCTTGAAAGCAAAGATTATATTCCATCTTTGTATGGCTATAAAAATATAGATCACAATTCTGAACCTGTTACCTGATCGCAAACATGCACTATAGTATACTGAGATACCGTGTCAGACACACTTATTATAGACCGTAGTTTGATCACGAGTGATGAGTGAGTAAGCGAAGCGAGATCAGTCGTGAGTATCCGGCGATGTGATTGGTTATATCGGGTCACCGACAGCTCTCTCCACAAATGTCAATCCTTTGCCTTTCCTTCTGCTTCCTTCAACCCTATACCCAACTCTTTCAGCTTCTTCTCTGCTGTCCGCCTCAAAGTTTCCTTCGGCCTTCCCCGCTTCCTGTTCCCGTCTGGTGTAAAGTTTATAGAGATGTGAGGTACCTTGTCACAAACACATACTATATATCACTGAGATACCTGGTCAAAACACTTACTATAGGTTACTGAGATACCTGCTCACAAACACTTACTTTAGCGGATTGCAAAACTTGGTCACAAACACTTACTACAGTACATTGATATATCTGGTCACAAACACTTACTACAGTACATTGAGATATCTGGTCACAAACACTTTTTATAGTACATTGAGATATCTGGTCACAAACACTTTCTATATTACATTGATAAACCTGGCCATAAAACACTTGCGATATTACATTGAGAAACCTGGCCACAAACACTTACGATATCAAATTGAGGAACCTGGACACAAATACTTTCGATATTACATTGGGGTACCTGGCCACAAACACTTACGGTATTACATTGAGAAACCTGGCCACAAATACTTACGATATTACATTGGGGTACCTGGCCACAAATACTTACGATATCAAAATCTTTCAACCCCTTAGCATTTACAACCATTTAAGCCTGAGGGAGCATTTTTATCGAAAATAGATCTAAACCTCCCAAAAGTGTAAAATTACATTACACACCTTAGTTAAGGTCCAAAACTGGCTGAAACAAATTCTCAGGTCCCTGTGATATGTACGGTATATAAGCCTAACTAGGCAGTTTGCACAAAAAATCTTCTGAGAGTACAGATGTACATTTAAATTTAATCAGGTTTGGAATAGATCTCGAGCGTATTCTGACACAAATCTTCATTTCAACAGCAGTTACTCATCCCTTATTTTCTATCATATTCTTCCTTTATAATAATGATATGAGGATGTAACATTTTTTCCCGTGACAAATTGAAATTAAATCTTCTCAGTTGTTCCCAGGTAAAATACACAAATGAACAAACTGCATACATGTAGTTGTTATGGTCCATATACATGTATAAGAGGAACGATTTAACCCTATATATTCAAACATCGAAAAAAAAAACAAAATAATTACAAAATTAACCATGCATGATCACTCTACGTGATGACTTTGCATTTATTTTTAAATGAAATATCCTTTAGGTTAGACTCTATACAGGCCTATTATTAGTTATTTAACAAGTTGTGTCTAGACAGGCCCAATCTCTGTAATGTACATGTTGTCCCGATGCATGGATGTTAATTATATAATTAAAAACCAGCCTATAACGCAGAACGCAGACTTATAATTACTGTTCCTTTAAAGAGTCATGTGACATCAAATACACGATAAATTTATTATATTAATAAATACACGAGCCAGAAATTTTCTCATAGCCCACCCTTTTACTGCGCATTAACTGCCATATTTCGATTGTGTATTGTAGATTATGAAAATTAATGCACGGCAAGATGTTGGAGCATGTTTAACTCATAAATATTAGGCCTAAAGCAATAATCAAAGGAACAGTCGATCAAGTCCCAAAGTAATCTATATGACACCAATTCACTAAAAAAATGGCTTTTATATGCATGTTATCCAGCATATCTTGTGACTGCTCCAACACATCACTGTTCATTTAATTGACAACAATTTCTATGCAAGTTACTTAAATATTCCTTGAATATTTAGTCTGAATATGTCGTGGCTTTGTCTGCCTAGACTGGTGCTGTTTTATTATTAGAACAAGCTGAAGTCTGACCCAACTCAGGTCTGCAGTTTTAAGTCTGAAGTGTTCTAACTATATATATCTGATCTGCAATATATTGTGCAAGCAGAGGGATGAGTTACAATAAAAGTTTAAGTCTAAATAATATGCGAGATATTCAATTATTGGCTTCAATACATTTATTTTCTTAAAGTTGAATTTTATTGCAGATATGCATAAAATGCTTACAGGTATAAAATGGAGGGGAGACTGTGTTTATGAATACTCCTTAACATTTTATAAATTCATTTTTATTGTAACATGTCTCTGTGACTGAGAAGGGGTAGTTTTAGTTGTTGGGAGTCCTGGAGTTAACAAAATAAAGGGAGATAACTTATATTGTTTAAATTTCAGGTCTTATTGGTGTCAACACTGGAAAGATTGTGGACTTTGACTTGAGAACAAAAAGCTGTAGTGTGTGTCAGTATCATCTGGGAGGGTCAAAGACAGTTTCAAAACATTAAAGCAATGTTAATTGGACAGGTTTGTAGAGTCAAAATTGTATATAGATCATTTTGCGTACATTTACTCTAAGTTTACTCTTATTACAATGAGACTGTGTGAAAAATATTTTATTTTAATTCAATTATATACAGTTAAACCAGCTGTCTAAACCCAAGGTCACTGGGACCAAAACTATTAGTCTGTTGTTTAAACAATTGTCGGTTTGTATTAGAGGTAATACAGGTTTAAGTTCTTAAAACTTGGCCTTATATTAGACAGGAATTCTATTACGCAGCAGTCAGTTTTGTCAATGTCAAGTGGTAGGGTAAGGGTATTTGATAATTTTGCCTACTTTTGATCAATACCACATATTTTTTCATATTTATTTTTGTTTCAAAAAGGAGAAAATGGAAATTCATAAATTATTTGCAACTCTATATATAACATTATGACTTTCTACAGGTTTTATGATTAGACCAAGTCTTTGGAAATAAGAGTATCTTCTGCTGGGATGAAAAAGAATGAAGGATACATTGGCTGAACAAGGTAAGTGTTGGCTTCATAAATACCCTCAGTTTAGTGCAATATCTCAAAAAAGTTGTCTCTGTATAATGTACATCTTAAATTTGTTGTACGATTTGTATTTATTTGTATACTGACAGATCATGACATGAGCCTAAATTTCATTTGTAATTTTATGATAAAGTTTGTCTTAATTTTACAAGATAAACACTTCATATTTTGTCAAGAGAAATGTCAAGGTCATTACTTCTCTTAAGGTAAGGGTCAAGATCTATATGAAGATTGAAGTTTAGTGTTCTACAAACATATCTTGAGTCAATATACATTTGCTAAGTAATCGTATAGCTGTCTATTGTCAATTTTGGATATGTATATATGTGATTTGGAAACTGTATATTGACAATATTTTTTTTCTCAGGTGAATGAAAATGCCTTGCTTTCTCCTGGAAGTGTAACTAAATCACATGGGGTACACAGGGACTGGATTAAGAATAACACCAGTGCTATGAAGCCTACATTTTCTTAAAAACAAAAATGCATCTCAATAAAGGTAAACAATATGCAATTCAGATAAACTTGATCCAGGGATATTCTCCATGATATCCGAAGCAAAGCAAGCTTAAAGGACTCTCATTTGACAATGTTAATGCAATGATGTCATCAATAGACCAGGAGTTACGTCAGAAGAGATTTTGCTTTCATACTCAAATGAAAAGCATTTATGCTGTTATTGTTCATACATGTATATTGAGTTTCAGTGCAAATATTACATAATTTTGAGTAAATGAATACACTATATATATAACTGCATATCAAATTTGAAAATGTTATAACGTAGGTCTGTGCCATATTTCAAGGTTAAGGTTAAACTGAAATTAATCATTTCTATATGAAAGGAAGTCTTCTTGTATTTTTTCCAGATTCCGAAAAATAAATACTTTACGACTGATAATTCGATTTTTTCTTTGTGAATATTGCATTTTGTGTGGAAAGGGAGATAATTAGATTGAATTACCTCCCTTGTATACATTACAAAGAAACAGGTCACAATATGATAATATGCTATAGAGGACGCCTAAATGTATATTTAAATGTGTCATCAAAACGTCCACTTTGAAAATTTATTAGTGTTAATTTTGTCTTAAACTGTATTTAATAAAACCTAACAATATATGTGCAAATCTTTTGAAGAAAAAAACATTGATAAGAATTGTTTTGTTTGAATCACCCAGCTTCTCCTTTGAAGGAGATTTTCTTTCAATGTTCTGCTTAAGACTCATACATCAGGGGAAACATTGACATATTTCTGACAAATACAATGTTTACATGATTTTTATGCCCCGGTCATGAAATGACTGTCTGCCCAATGAAGTTTGTCAGCACTTCTTTCTTTCTTTCATAAATTTCCATCAAACTTGAGTGTGGAATTTGTATACACCCGTCAAAAATGATGGGACGTATTATGGTATGGCGTTGTCCGTCCATTCGTTGTAAAGTATTATTTGTCCAGAGATTTTAAAACTTGCTAGGCTTGACCAACATCACATTAAGTTGTGTTTTCCTGATTTATAGTATGATTCCACAATATTCACTAGAGTTATGGCCTTTTGGGACATAATTTCGGCCATTATATAGAAAACGTCAGAACTTTTTTGTCTTTTTTTTCAATTCTTCTTATTAAAATATATTACAGGTTTTGTTGAGTTATTTCAACTTTTCGAGTAACAGCATTTCATAATTAAATATAGGCATTATGTTGACAATGCATTTCTGTCGTAAGCTGTTATTTGTCTGGAGATCTTCTCCTACAGTTTCCAATTGATATCTTTCAAATTCGCTAGGCTTTATTATCATGACATGAAGTTGTGTTTTCCTGAACGTCAGTTTGATTTGACAATATTTACTAGAGATATGGCCCTTTGGAACTTCGTGTTTATTGCAATTTGGGGCATTATGTAAAAATTGTCAGAGCTTTTTGGTGCTCTCTTCAATTTTATAAAATTTGGTATGATACTTCGAATATCTATAATATTTAACATATATGTTACAGGTTTTGCTGAGTTATTTCAACTTTTCGCGTAACAGCATTGCAAAGTTGCAATTGCAAAATATAGGCATTTATATGTAGAAAATGCATTTCTGTTGAAAATTGTTGTTTGTCCGGAGATCTTCTCCTACAATTTTCAATTGATATCTTTCAAACTTGCTAAGTTTAATCATCGTGATATGAAGTTGTGTTTTCCTGATTGAGAGTTTGATTCGACAATATTTACTAAAGTTATGGCCCTTTGGAGCTTTGTATCTGAAGCAATTTGGGGCATTATGTAGAAAACGTCAGACATTTTTTTGTGTTTACATACCATTATACTTCCGATATGGTATGACAGGCGTATCATGCCTCCGCTCGCGGTGCTCTTGTTCGCTTAGTCAGCCTCAAAACTGTTAGTAGAGTGGAAATGTTTGTGCTGTCAGTCTTTTGTTTTGCAATGTGACATATACTATCCACTATTTTCGCGTGTGGATACAATGTACATCTGGGAAAATGTATTGGCAAAATTTCCACACCACGAAGTATTTCACTTTTTACAGTACTTGCACAAAATCAAAATATCTTAAGGGTTGTAAGGTCAAGGTCACAGTTGCTATTATTAGAAATTCATTGTCAGCACTCTAGTGGCTTCATTGCTTCATGGATTTCATCAAACTACACATACTAATACAAAATCAAAATATCATTGATGAGTTCGAGTTTTAGGGTTATCAGGTCAAGGTCAGGTTCACTGTGGCTATTTTTAGAAAATAATTATCAGCACTCGAATGGTTTCCTTTACTAATGGATTTTCATCAAACCACACACTCTTATACATACAGAGTTAAAATATCTTTGACAAGTTGCAAGTTCAAGTTTAAGGGTTGTCGGGTCAAGGCCACTGTTGCATTTTTTAGACAATGATTGTCAGCACTGTAGTGGCTTTGTTTCTTCATGGATTTTCACCAACTTCACACACATTTCTACTTACTACACACAAACTTCGAAACTGTTTTGTGCACGTGTATTTAAAGGCGATACTAATAGCTGATTGAACTGAAATGAAAATTTGTAAATTCCGTATTATTCGAAAAGTGTATGAAACATATCTAGAGGATTAAAATTGGTAGCATTCCATTAAATGTTATGATTGTTTTCTGAACTGATGAGATAACCGAACACAAAGATAACATGCTATCCCATCATTCCACTCCCAGTTTGAAATTATGCCGAACAGCGTTTCTTGCATTAGTGTTTAGTTTAGCTACCTTCCACTGATTCGTTCATCATTCCAGTACACTGTAAGATTATGTTCGGTAAAGCTTGTAACAAGCTATAATTACATGAATTGTAACGACCCTGTGCCGTGAAAGGAATAATCAATATGGTGATATATTTGGCCCAATATCCAGAGCTAGGTGATAACATTTTGAACATTATTTCACAATACTCTATTTCGATTTGTTTAGTCCTTGACGAATATCTGCAAACAAAATTATCCTCCAAAAAAAAAAACGCTCAACGTGAAACGTCGTGCTTAAAAAATGATTATTTCCTGACGAAATGAAAAAATAAAAATTTGGACGCAGGCGTGCTTATTAACTCGAAAAGGCTTCAGACAAGCGACATAAGTACGATATAGGCCTACATATGTACATCTGCGACCACATGTCCTACATATATACATGTAGATATATAAAAGTTTCCACGGTTTTGAAGTTGCCGAACGGAATATTTTCTAATATTGGATTGATTCGATTCCGGAAATGAAAAAAAAATAAGATATATTTTCAAAAAAGTGCATTTCCGATAGTGTTCCAGTGGAAACTAGATGGATTCAAACAAAAAATAACCGAGGCGACGTTAAATTATCCTACTGTAAAATTACAAGCATAATTCAAATATATTATGACATTATATCGTCGGTTATATAATCCGGATACTTCTGATGGGCCGGCTTTTACTGTATCCCCGCAAACGTAAACAGACGCAGACGACAGACGATGCCACCAAACAGACAGCTAATTTTTGATAACCAACCACTTTTCACAACAATATGATGGTAAGTCACAATTAACAATGTATTCCAGATGTTATTTGAACCATGAGCTTTCACGGAATTTCCATCAATGTAATATTGGGTGGTCGGGTGGTGCAGTGGATAGCGCACTTGCTTTTCACCAAGGCGGCCGGGGTTCGACTCCCCGTCCGGACGTGAAAAGGTTTGGGGTCACCTGCCCGACTACGTGGGTTTTCTCCGGATAGTCCGGTTTCCTCCCACAATAAGACCCCTCGCGCGCTAATATCCGGGCCAACAAGAGTGATTAATATAAGTTGTATAACTTGTTTCATAATGGTTGTAAAATAAATAAAGTTTATATTTTTAATGTAATATTCCCTGAAAGACAGTGTTTTTCTCTACCTTAGGCCAATTCGAAGCACAGGGGCTTGATTGTCTAACAGTAATCGGGATACCAGATTACACTACATGTATCGCGATTAACAATGCATGGGGCAATGGGGTCAGTATTCACTATATAATATTATAAAGGCCTGTGTATTCTTAACCCCCAACACCCCCCGCCTAACACCCCAACACCTACAATGTACATGTCAAGGTCAATGCCACAATCGTACAATCGTCTAGACAAACCGGTCCCTACAAAAACAAGTAGGCCTATGCAAAAGAAAAAAATCTTGTCTGCCAACAAATATGCAGTAGGATGTCGCTGGGCTGGAAAAAAGTTAAGACCATGCAATTCTAGATCTATACTGTATATTTATGAATGATAATAAGAACAATTGAATGCCCAATATTTAAAAAAAAAAAATATTTTCAGTTGCGTCAATTCTCTTCTTATAGAATATAGGTAATGTTAAGCTTAGTCTACCAGTTTCTATCAATAAAAATGTAATATTTTTTTTTTATTTTCACAGAATACCTGGAGATGTTTTATTGATTTGAATGCAAAAAAGAACAAGACGTTGAAGCCAAAGATGGTTGTTTACACTGTAGGAATCCTTTGGTTTTATTTTAAAGAAAATGCAGAAGTTTATTAATGGAGCTTAGGAAGTGAACCTGTGAAGAAAATGTGCTGACAGTGACATTTAACGTTACAAGTTACACAAATCTTAACACTTTTTCCTGATAAACCAGAACAAGTACATGACTTTTGCATACAGCATATCATTTTAACATCATTTTCTCAACTTTTTATATTGAAAAATTCATTACAGATGAGTAGTTAAAATGGGAGAAATGTATTGATTAAATATTGAAGTTTTTTTAATATATCTTTGTTTTCTTTATTGAAAAGACTTGTAATAATCACATGTTGTTCCTGGAGAAACTGCTGTACAATGTATATTCATGTATTTATGAACAGGTCCAAATGGATATGGAGAGAAAACCTCACCAGAAGTCACTGAGTAGGAATCAACACATGAAATTCAGCTGAATATCATCTTGAAGTGTTATAACAAATCATATTATATGTCAATTTCATTCATTTTCAGGTCATTTTCTGAAAAGAGCAAAAAAGTAAATTCATGTCAATTTTTTTTACCTCAAATTGACCTGAAATTGATGTCAAATTGACCTGAAAATGAGGTAAAATTGACACGAATTTCAGGTAAAATTGGCCTGAAAATTTTGACCTGAAATTTACCTGAATTTGACCTGAAATTGACCTGAAAAGAGCAAATAAAAGTTGATTCATGGTAATTTTTTTACCTAAAATTCACCTGAATTCACCTGAAATTGACCTGAAATTGACCTGAATTTCACCTGAATTTCAGGTCAATTTCAGGTAAAAAATTTGGCATGAATTGACTTTGCTCTTTTCAGGTCAATTTCACCTGAAAATTTTGACCTGAAATTTACCTGAAATTTACCTGAATTGAAATCAAGAAATTTTGCCTGTGTAGTACATTGAGACACCTAGACACAAACACTTACGATATTACATTGGGATAACAAATCCAGTTGAGTTAAATCCTTAAAAAATGTAGTTTGTAAAAATAGCGACATAAGTTACACAGCTTTAATGTCTTATTTGAATGTATAGCTGTCTCATCAAAATACATGCAGCTTTGATTAAATAAAACGTAGTGTCGAGGATTCAATTGTATTGTAAGAAGATAATTTATACGTTATACCTCTGTAAACACTTGCCAGATTTCTTTGACGGCGCTTAAGTTATTCATATCATATATGCTTACATTTTTACTTCCCACCGCCTCAATGAAACTTGTAAACTCTAATCATCTAGTAAGTTTGGTACGCGCTTTTTCGTTCCTGGCGAAGTAATACATTTAATTTCTTTACAACAGCTGTTTACATGCCGGTATCATTTCGCAGCTAGATAGCTTTAATAATACTTATTCTGACAAAATACTGACATTTCCGAAAACAGGAAATATTGGTCCTAAATATTCCTCATAGGTTCCCTCGATGATCATGCGAAATGCAAATGGGATCATATGCCCGTCAGTCAGATTTCGTGATTTTATTTCATGTCCGATACAAAAATAAAACGTTTGAAATTAGTCACAGAAATCCATTCTCTTTCAAGAAGTTACATACGTTAGATTCTATTATTTGATAGACGAAACCTGTTCACGAAACTACATCACCTACCTTGCTCATATGGGGCAAGAGAATTTGTTACATTCACGGCGTAGGTTAAGCAAGACCTTAAGCAAGAATAATTTTATCCTTAAAAGGAGTTTGGATTAGAGTGGCATTTTTTTCTGGAAAAACTGGAAAGATATTTCAATCGATTCGTAATGAAAATAAAATAAAATGAGAGGTACGATTAAAGCATATATAAAAATAAACAAATAAACATCTTGTCTCTGGACTACATTTTTTCTGTTGCCTAGTGATGAATGAAGCTAGCTATCGGCTGTTCTGCGTATGTATATACATGACGATAAGTGTGCAATAAATGTAACAAAATCGGAGCAACGTGTGGCACCGGCAACTTATAAAACATGCGAATGGCGGGAAATTCAAAATAGTTAACGTTAATATAAATATTGATTGTCTATGTTGTTGCTTGCATCGGCTGATGAAGTCAAGTGAAACTCGTGCAAATGGTACAATGTTTCGCAGTAAACTTCATTTGCTCGAGGTTCACTTGACTTCATTAGCCGTTGCAAGTAACAAAAAGATCGCTGAGATACCCGGTCACAAACATTTACTGTAGATCACTGAGATACCTAGTCATGAACACTTACTATTGATATCACTGATATACCTGGTCACAAACAGTTACTATAGATCACTGAGATACCTAGTCACAAACAGTTACTATAGATATCACTGAGATACCCGGTCACAAACACTTACTATAGATCACTGAGATTCCTAGTCATGAACACTTACTATATATATCACTGAGATTCCTAGTCATGAAAGTTACTATAGATCACTGAGATACCTGGTCATGAATACTTACTATAGATCACTGAGATACCTGGTCATGAACACTTACTATAGATCACTGAGATTCCTAGTCACAAACAGTTACTATAGATCACTGAGATACCTGGTTACATACACTTACTATAGATCACTGAGATACCTGCTCACAAACATTTACTTTAGTGCATTGAGATACATGCTCACAAACACTTTCTATAGTACATTAAGGTACATAGTCACAAACCCTTTCTATAGTACATTGAGATATCTGATCATAAACACTTTCTATAGTACATTGAGATATCTGGTCACAAACACTTTCTATAGTACATTGAGATATCTGATCATAAACACTTACTATAGTACATTAAGATACATGGTCACAAACACTTTCTATAGTACATTGAGGTACCTGGTCACAAACACTTTCTATAGTACATTGAGATATCTGATCATAAACACTTTCTATAGTACATTGAGGTACCTGGTCACAAACACTTTCTATAGTACATTAAGATACATGGTCACAAACACTTTCTATAGTACATTGTGGTACCTGGTCACAAACACTTTCTACAGTACATTAAGGTATCTGATCATAAACACTTTCTATAGTACATTGAAATAAATAGTCACAAACACTTACTATATTACATTGAGATACCTGGTCACAAACACTTTCTACAGTACATTGAGATATCTGGTCACAAAAACTTTCTATAGTACATTGAGATATCTGGTCACAAACACTTACTATAGTATAATAATGTAGATTGAGATATCTGGTCACAAACACTTTCTATAGTACATTGATATATCTGGTCACAAACACTTTCTATATTACATTGAGATACCTGGTCACAAACACTTTCTATAGCACATTCAGGTACCTGGTCTCATACATTTTCTACAGTACATTGAGATATCTGGTCACAAACACTTACTATAGTACATTGAGATATCTGGTCACAAACACTTTCTATAGTACATTGAGATACCTGGTCACAAACACTTACTATAGTACATTAATAAACCTGGCCACAAATACTTGCGGTATAACATTGAGATATCTGGTCACAAACACTTTCTATAGTACATTGAGGTACATGTACCTGTCACAAACACTTTCTATAGTACATTGAGTACCTGGTCACAAACACATTTTATAGTAGATTGAGACAACTGGTCACAAACACTTTACATTGGGATAACAAATCCAGTTGAGTTAAATCCTTAAAAAATGTAGTTTGTAAAAATATCGACATAAGTTACACAGTTTTAATGTCTTATTTATGTATAGCTGTCTCATGAAAATACATGCAGCTTTGATTAAATAAAACGCAGTGGGAGAGGATTTAGCTGTATTGTAAGAAGATAATTTATACGTTATACCTCTGTAAACACTTTCCAGATTTCTTTGACGGCGCTTAAGTTATTCATATCATATATGTTTACATTTTGACTTCCCACCACCTCAATGAAACTAGTAAACTCTAATCATTTAGTAAGTTGTGTACGCGCTTTTTCGTTCCTGGCGAAGTAATACATTTAATTTGTTTACAACAGCTGTTTACATGCCGGTATCATTTCGCAGCTAGAAAGCTTTAATAATACTTCTTCTGACAAAATACTGACATTTCCGAAAGAAAGATACATTGGTCCTAAATAATCCTCATAGGTTCCGTCGATGATCATGCGAAATGCAAATGGGATCATATGCCCGTCAGTCAAATTTCGTGATTTTATAACATGTCCGATACAAAAATAAAACGTTTGAGATTAGTCACAGAAATCCTCTCTCTTTCAAGAAGTTACCTACGTTAGATTCTATTACTTGACAGACTAAACCTGTTCACGAAACTACATAACCTACCTTGCTCATAGGAGCCAGAGAATTTGTTACATTCACGGCGTAGTTTTTGGACCTTAAGCAAGAATAATTTTATTTTATCCTGAAGAGGAGTTTGGATTAGAGTGGCATTTTTTTCTGGAAAAACTGGAAAGATATTTCAATCGATTCGTAATGAAAATAAAATAAAATGAGAGGTACGATTAAAGCACATATAAAAATAAACAAATAAACATCTTGTCTCTGGGCTACATTTTTTCTGTTGCCTAGTGATGAATGAAGCTAGCTTTCGGCTGTTCTGCGTATGTATATACGTGACGATAAGTGTGCAATAAATGTAACAAAATCGGAGCAACGTGTGGCACCGGCAACTTATAAAACATGCGAATGGTGGGAAATTTAAAATAGTTAACGTTAATATAAATATTGATTGTCTATGTTGTTGCTTGCACCGGCTGATGAAGTCAAGTGAAACTCGTGCAAATGGTATATTGTTTCGCAGTAAACTTCATTTGCGCGAGGTTCACTTGACTCCTATTCATGAACACTTTCTATAGATCACTGAGATTCCTAGTCATGAACACTAACTTTAGATAACACTGAGATTCATATTCACGAACACTAACTATAGATCACTGAGATTCCTAGTCATGAACACTTACTATAGATATCACTGAGATACCCGGTCACAAACAGTTATCACTGAGATTCCTATTCACAAACACTTACTATAGATCACTGAGATACTTAGTCATGAACAGTTACTATATATCACTGAGATACCTGGTCATGCACACTTACTATAGATCCCTGAGATACCTGGTCACAAACAATTACTATAGATCACTGAGATTCTTAGTCATGAACACTTACTATAGATCACTGAGATTCCTAGTCATGAACACTTACTACAGATATCACTGAGATATCTGGTCACAAACACTTACTATAGATCACTGAGATACCTGGTCACAACCATTGGCATTTGAAGAAACACAACTTTGGTATCAAACCCAGTAGACTTTGTTAAATCTAAAAAAGAAATTACCGTGTTTGTGAAGTATTGACATATTTGAGCAGTAAAATGTAGTTTATAAAACAAAAGCATTGTGAGTAACACAGCTTTAATGTTTAATTTGAATTATAAAGACTCATCTAAATATATGTAGCTTTGATCATATAAAACGTAGTGGGAAAGGATTTGGCTGTCGCGCACAAAGATAATTTATGCGTTATACCTCAGCGAACTCATGCCAGATTTCTTTTACGTCGCTAAAGTTCTTCATATCATATATATTAAATCTAAATGTTTATATAAATGCTGCACACTTTTAAATCTTTCAATGTAAATCAAACTTCGATGTTTCGAGCTTTGCGGGACCGTCGTGAAAACTTCGAAAATCGGGACTTTGACTCATGATTATTGAACATCAAACATCGACATGATTATGTATATATGTATTGTACATAAGAAGAACCGATGCGGTACTAGTAGAACGTAACACAGGCTAAGAAATTGTAGATTAACATTTATAAAGAATAGTATACTAAAATATACACTGTAATTTTTGTAACGTGATAATCTTGATTAGGATTTTTTTGTTCGGCAACTTAATTTTCAAACTTAATTTTCAAAGCAGGTAAAATTTTCAGTTCGATTTATTAGTTGTACTTTTCAATGTTTTAAAATTAGTTTGTAAAATAACCATTTTGAGTAATACAGCTTTAATGTTAAATTTGAATTAGAGATGACTCACCGACATACATGCAGCTTTGATTATGTAAAACGTAGTGGGGAAGGATTTAACTGTCGTGCACGAAGATAATTTCTACGTCATACCTCTGTGAACACAGGCTAAATTTAAGTTATTCATATCACATATATTTACACCTTACCCTTCTTGTACTTAGTAAACTCTAATTGCGAATATATTAGCTTATACGCAGTGAAAAAAGGCTCGGCGGATTGATATTTGTTCAAATATGGCGTCGTTCACGCTTCAGAAAAATAAGTATTCGTTGTCGGCCATTGTTTGGTTCCTACAAGATTTTGAAACATGGAACATATATGGAATCAATTTCCTGTGATTAAACAATAAATAGTTTCTAGCAAACCTTTGATTCGTTATGATGCGCATTCGAAATTCTTTGACGGTAACGCAAACATGGCGGCGCCCTGCAGTTGTGACGTCTGACGTCGGACCGCGTCACAACCAGATCACTGTGTCAATGCGTGTACATAACGACCGTTATAAATAAAGAAATAAATTCGACATGCTAGAAATATTATTTATTACCAAATTTACATATGCTGTTATGAAGAAAAATACTGTTGTTCGCAGTGCATTTTCTAAATTAACCAATATATTGATGAAATCCAATGGAACTATATTATCTTAGTAACCACGCACCATAGAATATGTTCGTTGCCAACTGCGGGCATACTACCGTATACGCAGTCAAAATGAGGTACACTCCTTATATATTTAATCTAAATGTTTGCAAAAATGCTGCACCCTTTTAAAGCTTTCAATGTCAGTAATACATTATCGTGTGCATCCAATAAAAATGCTGACTCCAGAGAGGTGTTGAGATGTTTGCTTTTACACAGAAACTCTATCGACAATTAAAATCATATTACATAACAACGTAGAGCTTTGATGGAGTCTCGTGCAATTGATCCTTTGATAACAAACAAAAACTGAAACAGGTTTCAAGATAATATATATTTTGCTGGTAATTAGAAAATCTCGAAATTATATACTTATGGATTTGGTAGAATCTAGGAAATAATGCACATGTATATGCTGTAGACACAGTGGCGTGAGAAAAGTTAGTTACAGTTGGACTAAGACCACAATTAATTTTACTATATGTTTCATTGTAACATTTAATTTTGTAACAATACCCAATATTTCGTTGAGAAATTTCCTTCTTACCTGGCCAAGAGCAACATCTTGGGAATAAAATATCAAAATTTCAACATAGCATGTAGGCTAATTTCTTGAAATAATCGTCTGCACGTGTCATCAACGTCAAATATAAACTTCCGGGTCAGGGGGTAGGGGTAAAAACAGCACTTGTCACACAGCACCCTACGCCAAAATGACATGCACAATATAAAAAATTGACACAGTAAATGTTAGAATGTTATCTCTAGAGTATTTCAACACAAAACTTGTACACAAATACCAAGTTCTAAGAGGCATAGCACAGTTTTAACTAAAACACCTAGATTTTTAAGGCACTTCATTCGTGGGTACTGAACCCGGAAGCATTTAATTGTGGTCTCAGTCCTATTATAGGGCTTATATTTTTTGATTTTTTAAGTACTTATTTCCATAAACTGTAATCTATTTGAAACATATCGGCGTAAACAGAATAATTATAGGACATATAGAACAGGAGATATGTTGATTTTAAGAAACCATACCCTACTGTAAATCTATGTTAAATTCATTAGTCATTTACTGTGTATATTTGAGACCACAAGTATTAGGAAAAATGTAATATCTTTTGCAATAGTAAAGATATTTCATTTCTGTAAAATGATTTATGAAACTAAATAATGCCAGTACATTCCCAAATGAAGTGCTTCCAATTTCAATCTTCAAATTAAATTTCTTAAGAATTTAAATTCAATTGTTTTAAAAATTCAATTTGTTTGCTTGAAAATTGAACATTTAACTGCCTGTAAAGCATCATTTAGTCTCAATAAGATGAGGAAATGTTCTAGAGACAGTTGCAAAGACCTACACAGGCCAATTAGATTGAGTGGCCACCCATGGATTTACACACAATCACTAGTATACATGCATACACAGATAGACTGTCTATGCCATAGGCAAGTAGGGAGGGGGGGGGGGGTGTTATTTGTAGGGGCCTCTCTCTTTGATAATAAGGCTCCCCTGACTTCTGAAATATGTTTGAAGATGGACATCAAACAGGCCATAATTTGCATATAATTGTAACCCTGGTAAATACTAGCTGCAATATACCGCTCGGCTAGAGAGATCTTCTCTTTAGCTCGATCGGTTGAGCGTAAGACTAGTAGCCAGAGGTTCCGGGTTCGACTCCTAGCGGAGGCATTTAAATAAATAATGACCTCTGTTGCATATGGCGCCCACGAAGGGACCCGGGAATCATACTTAGGGATACTTGCAAAGGAATCCCTATGACCCCCGGATAAGCTCGGGACGAGTTCTTTCCTGGAGGGGGAGTATGTAACCCTGGTAAATACTAGCTGCAATATACCGCTCGGCTAGAGAGATCTTCTCTTTAGCTCGATCGGTTGAGCGTAAGACTAGTAGCCAGAGGTTCCGGGTTCGACTCCTAGCGGAGGCATTTAAATAAATAATGACCTCTGTTACAAAATAGTGACCAGACAAGTTGTAAGCATCACTTTAAATCTGGAGTTTGAATATAACTGACCATTATCAACTGACCACTACTGACCACTACTATGAAGGGAGACAGAAAGAGAAGAAGAAATCATTTTCAACTTGGAAATAACCCAAAGAACAGACCTAAGGGCCAGACACTAACTGTTGAAGAGGATCTACCAGCTTATCAACCTGAAGATCAGTTACCTGTAAAGACCAGAAGACTGACTGCCGAGGAGTTTCAGCTGGTGACAAAGACTAGCTCTGATGGTAGATCAGTCATAGCCTCAGATACTGGCGGCGAACCATGTCCAGCCCGGATACTCCGTCCATCAGCTGTTCCACCAGAAGAATCAGAATCTAAGGAATCTCAGGCCACTGAAATAGAAGGGAACAGAATTATTGACGTTATTCTGATGGTCAAGATGTGGAATGACATCATAACACTGCACGCAGGACAATCTAATACCTGTCTGATACCAGACTTTAAACTCAACAACGAGAGAAAATGGGCTCTGGGATGGAGTTGCTCCGTGCTGTGTATGAGGTGCCAGTACAGATCTCCGATGTTCAAGCTCTACAGGGAAGCGGACTCGGAAAAGCCTGGACCAAAACCAGCTCTGGTCAATAAGTACTTACCCTCAGCTCTGTGTGGCCAGTCAGTCAGCACGAAGGGGGCCAGGTTGCTTCTTGGACACCTGAATATACCTGCAGGAGCCAAGAGCGGAATGCAGCGACAGGCAAATCAGGTGTCAAGATAGATTACAGCTCTGAATAAGAAAGACATGTCCGAGAAGACCAGACAGGTATTAGAAGCAAATCAACTGAGGGGAAATGAAGATCCAAGCAGCATTGGGCTAGCACTGGATGGGCGGTACAATAGCACATCATTTGGAAGTGCTAAGAAGCCAGGGATGAATGCCTCACAGGGAATCTGCCTGGGTATTGAGACATCCACAACAAAAAAATGGATACTCGCGCGAACCCTACACAACAAACTTTGCTGGACAGGTGCTTGGCTGAAGGGAAAAGGGTATGATGTCAAATGTCCTGGAGGCCACCCAGACTGCACGGCCAACACTGACAAGTTTGATGGTCTGTCGGAGTACGCCATGGGAAAGGACATTGGCGATCAATTAACCAGACAAAGTGTTTTGGTAAAATATGCCACAACGGACGGTGATGGCACTGGAGCCAAAGGCCTTGAAGAAGCCATGCGAGCCCTACACCCGATGTGGAAAGTAGAGAGACAAGCTGATCCCACTCACCTAGGGAGAGCACAGTTTCGAAAATGTAATAGTGCTCAGTTCAGCGAGTCCACGTTTCCTGGTCGAACCAGACTCATGAGGGCACACTCCCAAAAAATATTTTCCCAGGATTTGAAAGCCAGGAGGAGTCTGATTTTTAAGGAGCTGATGAAACAACATAATGGAGATATGGACACATTAACAACCCGTTTACCTGCTGTGTTAGATGCTACTGTTTCGTGCTACTCAGGTGACTGTTCAAAGTGTAAGCTGCATTCTGTGGTGTGTTCTGGTGGTGACAGCAACAACTGGTGGACACGCTCGATATTCCTGAGTTCGAACCAGATTCATCAGCTTCAGATGACAACAGATGACCAGATACTGGTACTGGAGCTCCTAAAAATGAAACTGAGTACCAATACTGTTCGAATGATGAGACTGAATACCTCAACACAGAAGAATGAGGGATGCCACCGAGGGATTAACGTTGCATTACCAAAATACCAAAATTATGCGCGAAACACTGAGGGGAGGTTAGACAACACAATCCTAACCCTGAATAACACAGCAGGTAAAGCCATCCAACAGAAAGTTGAACATTTTGGAGGTACACTGAGTGCAGAGGTAAAGTGCAAGCTAAACCAAATGAGCTCAGAGGAATTATACCAACGTCAAAGGCAGTACCTACCAGAGGTCCAGAAAAGAAATCTTTCGTTGCTGGCCCAAAAACATAAGGATCATGTAAAGAAGTCCAGGTGTGCTCGGAAGTCTGATTACAGGAGAGGTCAACTTGATCCAGTCATCAATCAGTCTAGGGGAGATAATCGGCCTGAGGACCATCTCTATGAAAAAGAGAAGAAAATGACATTATTTAAAACATTTTTGAAAATATGAGGCAAAATTCTAAATTCAAAATATGTAATAACAACAAAACATTACATATATATGACTACCTTTTGAGGGAGCCTCCACGTGGCGGTAGTTGGAAATATTGTCTCTTTAGATTCAATAGAAATATTGTATCTTTAGATCAATAGCTAATACCCTCAAACAATTTTCAAATTCAACAAACAGTCCCTAAATCCTACATGACCATAGCAAACATTTGAATTTAAACAGTACTGCTCATTATTATTAATAAAATGTGGCTCCAAATTTAAATGATCAACATGAACACATAAACTGTTATGGCACAGATGGGAACAGTCCAATTCACTAGATATGTCTAAATTCCCAGTAAAAACAATAAAAGGAAGTCTGTGGGCATGTCTTTTTTTCCACTTCAAATCCCTAAGGTCCCTAAAAGATAAAACTCCATATTTCCTATTCTTTGTGAGTGGTCCATTCCATATTCTGCAAATGCCATTTTCTGGGGTAATCAAAGAATTTTCCAATATTTTGTACTTGTAACTTTCAAAGAATTCCTCCATTTTAACTTTTAATTTTGGTGTAGGAATACACAGTAGCACTAAATATGCTAATTAGGTGTTCTTAATATAGACACTAGCCACTCAAAAGAAAATTTAATGAAATTTAAAAAAAAATTAATTAATTTAATTTTTTAAAATGATATTTAAGTTGTGCATTAAAATTCATTTCACTTTCAATACAGATATACAACATAGAAAAATCATGCAAATTTTTATGAGAATCGGTCAAGAAACATGGATGTGACAGACAGAAAACCCTATTTTCAGCCTTGTCAGACAGGACTAAGACCACAATTAATTTTACTATATGTTTCATTGTAACATTTAATTTCGTAACAAATTCCCAATATTTCGTTGAGAAATTTCCTTCATACCTGGCCAAGAGCAACATCTTGGGAATAAAATATCAAAATTTCAACATAGCATGTAGGCTAATTTCTTGAAATAATCGTCTGCACGTGTCATCAACGTCAAATATAAACTTCCGGGTCAGGGGGTAGGGGTAAAAACAGGACTTGTCACACAGCACCCTACGCCAAAATGACATGCACAATATAAAAAATTGACACAGTAAATGTTAGAATGTTATCTCTAGAGTATTTCAACACCAAACCTGTACACAAATACCAAGTTCTAAGAGGCATAGCACAGTTTTAACTAAAACACCTAGATTTTTCAGGCACTTCATTCGTGGGTACTGAACCCGGAAGCATTTAATTGTGGTCTGAGTCCAGTTGGTATGGTGTTCAGTTGATGAGGGCTTCAAGGGCTACGTAGGGAATATGTGCCTTGAAGTCCTCGAGTGTAGTGCAATGTACTGCTGCTACAGGAAAGAGATTCCACTGTGTTATTGTATGTGGGGGAAATAAGTATTTGTATAAATATCCTTCGTAGCAGAGATTATTTGTTTGAAAGTGTGTGTATGTGCGTGTCTGGTTCTGAAATCTGCTGGGGTGAGGATAGATGTAGGGTCGACGGCTATTGTTTGGTGCACTATTTTGTAGAAGAATATTAGTCGTGTTTGCAGCCGTCGTGATTGTAATGTTAACCATAACAAACAAAATGTGAAACAGGTTTCAAGTTATCATGTATACGTGTTGATAGTTTGATGTAGGCCATGGCGGGCTGCTTAAAAAGCAATCTGATTAAAATCATATCTTAATCTCCACGCCGTTCCGTAAACTTCTCTCTGCTGCGTTAAGATCTGAGAAAATCCCATAGGGGGTCATGCCCCTATGACCTTTTGCATTAGCCAATCAAGTTACTACTGTCAGAATCTTTACAATGAAATTTTGAGGTGACAAAGCTTGCATAATCGCATTTGTCCGTTTAATCATTTCGTCACCAAAAAGTTCATGTGGAATAATGTGACGAAATGACTTGCTATAAGATGACAGGTTATTGAAAAATAATTTAGTGTTGAGTAAAGAGGCGAAAAATGTCATCTGAACGTGACCTCATATGGGATGTTGTCAAATTCTTGTAAAGCGGAGTGAGAACAAGGATCTGCATTTTAATCAGATTGATTAAAAAGGGTGATATACTTCCATAACATTATGTAATATACATATATTTTATTTACTAACAGAAACTCAAACAATTGTGGTATGTGTTACCATGTAGTGAGATGCATTTGTGATTTAAGGCAGTGCGAGTTGAGAAATGTACGTTTCGATTGTGTAGTGAGATACACGTGTTTTTCACGCTGAAGCAGAAATGAAGCGTGTTTGTAACAAATATGAAGTGAGATGCATGTGTGTGAGAGATGTAGAGGGGTTCAATTGTTAACAATTGATCACGTGTTCACATGAAGACGCATTCTGTTTTTTGTCATTTTTTACGAGTGAATTCCTCGCCTTCAAGCCTCTTAGAAATATATAAAGTGGTGTTAAATATTACAAAATTATCTTTCTTTCGTTTGTAGAATACCGTGGCATAGTGTAGTAGGTTACATGTGTTGATTCATGTGTAGTAGGTGTCAGGTAGATATGTGTACACGTGTACATGCGTGTATCTATGTGTAGTAGGTGTCAGGTAGATAAGTGTACATGTGTGCATGTGTTTATGTATGTGTAGTAGGTGTCAGGTAGATACGTGTACATGCGTGTATGTATGTGTAGTAGGTGTCAGGTAGATACGTGTACATGTGTAAATGTGTGTATGTATGTGTAGTAGGTGTCAGGTAGATAAGTGTACATGTGTGTATGTATGTGTAGTAGGTGTCAGGTAGATACGTGTACATGTGTGTATGTATGTGTAGTAGGTGTCAGGTAGATACGTGTACATGTGTACATGTGTGTATGTATGTGTAGTAGGTGTCAGGTAGATACGTGTACATGTGTACATGTGTGTATGTATGTGTAGTAGGTGTCAGGTAGATACGTGTACATGTGTGTATGTATGTGTAGTAGGTGTCAGGTAGATACGTGTACATGTGTGTATGTATGTGTAGTAGGTGTCAGGTAGATACGTGTACATGTGTGTATGTATGTGTAGTAGGTGTCAGGTAGATACGTGTACATGTGTGTATGTATGTGTAGTAGGTGTCAGGTAGATACGTGTACATGTGTACACGTACGTATGTATGTGTAGTAGGTGTCAGGTAGATACGTGTTCATGTGTACATGTGTGTATGTATGTGTAGTAGGTGTCAGGTAGATACGTGTACATGTGTACATGTGTGTATGTATGTGTAGTAGGTGTCAGGTAGATACGTGTACATGCGTGTATGTATGTGTAGTAGGTGTCAGGTAGATACGTGTACATGTGTGTATGTATGTGTAGTAGGTGTCAGGTAGATACGTGTTCATGTGTGTATGTATGTGTAGTAGGTGTCAGGTCGATACGTGTACAGATGTACATATGTGTGTGTATGTGTAGTAGGTGTCAGTTAGATAAGTGTACAGGTGTACATGCGTGTATGTATGTGTAGTAGGTGTCAGGTAGATAAGTGTACATGTGTACATGCGTGTATGTATGTGTAGTAGGTGTCAGGTAGATAAGTGTACATGTGTATATGTGTGTATGTATGTGTAGTAGGTGTCAGGTAGATACGTGTACATGTGTACATGTGTGTATGTATGTGTAGTAGATGTCAGGTAGATACGTGTACATGTGTACATGTGTGTATGTATGTGTAGTAGGTGTCAGGTAGATACGTGTACATGTGTACATGTGTGTATGTATGTGTAGTAGGTGTCAGGTAGATACGTGTACATGTGTGTATAGTAGGTGTCAGGTAGATACGTGTACATGCGTGTATGTATGTATAGTAGGTGTCAGGTAGATAAGTGTACATGTGTGTATGTATGTGTAGTAGGTGTCAGGTAGATTCGTGTACATGCTTGTATATATGTGTAGTAGGTGTCAGGTAGATACGTGTACATGTGTACATGTGTGTATGTATGTGTAGTAGGTGTCAGGTAGATAAGTGTACAGGTGTACATGCGTGTATGTATGTGTAGTAGGTGTCAGGTAGATAAGTGTACATGTGTGTATGTATGTGTAGTAGGTGTCAGGTAGATACGTGTACATGTGTGTATGTATGTGTAGTAGGTGTCAGGTAGATAAGTGTACAGGTGTACATGCGTGTATGCATGTGTAGTAGGTGTCAGGTAGATACGTGTACATGTGTGTAGGTATGTGTAGTAGGTGTCAGGTAGATACGTGTACATGTGTGTATGTATGTGTAGTAGGTGTCAGGTAGATAAGTGTACAGGTGTGTATGTATGTGTTGTAGGTGTCAGGTAGATACGTGTACATGTGTACATGTGTGTATGTATGTGTAGTAGGTGTCAGGTAGATACGTGTACACGTACGTATGTATGTGTAGTAGGTGTCAGGTAGATACGTGTACACGTACGTATGTATGTGTAGTAGGTGTCAGGTAGATACGTGTTCATGTGTACATGTGTGTATGTATGTGTAGTAGGTATCAGGTAGATAAGTGTACATGTGTACATGTGTGTATGTATGTGTAGTAGGTATCAGGTAGATACGTGTACACGTACGTATGTATGTGTAGTAGGTGTCAGGTAGATACGTGTTCATGTGTACATGTGTGTATGTATGTGTAGTAGGTGTCAGGTAGATACGTGTACATGTGTGTATGTATGTGTTGTAGGTGTCAGGTAGATACGTGTACATGTGTGTATATATGTGTAGTAGGTGTCAGGTAGATACGTGTACACGTACGTATGTATGTGTAGTAGGTGTCAGGTAGATACGTGTACATGTGTGTATGTATGTGTAGTAGGTGTCAGGTAGATACGTGTACATGTGTACATGTGTGTATGTATGTGTAGTAGGTGTCAGGTAGACATCCAGGCTAATCTGAAATTAAAATACGATGCTTAACCACATAACATACTGATCATACATGTGAAGCTTTAATAAAATGATGATGGCCTATATGTGAAGACAGATTTTCGGGACGAGCTCTTTTGCATTCAGGAACAGAATTTTATCACCCGTAAAGGAATTTAAATATGAAATATCAGTTGAAATATATGAACATGATATATCAGTGTAAAATGAATGTTCCAACTGACATCAAAAGAGAATTAAACTTTTTTTTTTTAAATATCCACTGGTGTAAGATAAGGATCTGCAATGTCGGTCATACCATTTAAATGCAATTAAAGTCAAATTGCAATGTAAGTGTGGAGGAAAAAGTCACAATTCCCTAAAAAGGGTTGAAATTTGAAATAAAAATACCGATGCACAACTACATGACATACCGATTATTCATGTGAAGTTTCATCAAAATCTGCCAGGTAGTTAGAGAGGAAATCTCCGGACAAGTTACTGCGGACGGCAGACATCCATCCATCCATTCCAGTTTACCCCCACTCCCCTAAGTTCGTTGCGGGGTGTATAAATATAGAAAAGGTACGTAAAGATGATTTTAAAGTGAATTTTTTTTATAATTATTATTAAAGGTACCTTATACTTTTTTTAAAAAATGTTAGCAAAAACCCTCCCATTACTATTTATAGAAATATGTTACCCCAGGAAATGATGCTCAATGCTGGCGTTGGACAAGCTATTAATTTTTATATGAGATAACTATATTCATATGATACTGTCGAAACAACTCTGTATATTTCCTACATTATGTATCAATTAATATTCATTTCAATTTAAAAATAAACCTTTGTATATATAAAAAAAAGATGACGTAACATATACATATGCTACACCTTTTTAATTTTGTAATAGATACAGTACGCTGAAAAAATGAATTAAACTGCATCATAAAGCTGTTTCGCCATCCTAGGACTCTTCAATGGTGATAGGGGCCAAAAGGTGGGAATTCAAACTTCTCAACTAATGTAGAAGCAAAAGGGTCAGGTGCGTAAAACCCCTTTAATTTATGAATTTAGAAGTAAAATTAAACTAGTTCTGTATAATTTAAAATAGTGTACTACGAAAATGTGTATATTATGTACCGAGCCACTACTCAAATGAGATTAATTGTGGCTATGCATGCTCCAGCAAACTTCGGGACTAAAAAATCCACCAGCAGGGTCTGCCAAATACACATTTATTATACATGCTGTACCAGCTCTGGAGGGAGGGGCCTACTATTGTATTATGGACACTTTGGTATAATCCACTAGTGAATGGTATGGAAAATGTGTAAAACTGCTTTAGATAACTTATTGTTTAATAAAAGTCTGGCCTAGATGGTCTGGCGTTGTACGTGTGAAGCCATGCGAAGCGAGCTTCATTGGAGGACCATATAAACGAGGCCAGCCAGTGGGGTACATGTAACACTGAAATGTATCTATAGGTCCTCTGGTTACATTATATAGCTGCCATAGAGTATCATGGATTGTTCTTATTAATTTGATATAGGCTATCAATATGAGTAAATTAAAATATTTTCATTAGCAAGTACTTTCATTGTTGACGTAATATCTCGAGTTAAACTCAAAAGGTGGTAAATATACATATACCTATCCTATTGTGGCAGTGGTGGTTTTAGCCGGTATGAATTTTAGAGTTAATATATATACGCGCCTTCGCATATAGTGACACTGTGTCAGTAGGCTAGCGGAAATTATCTGTTATCTCTAGATTCCATTTCGTAATACCGTGTATCATTTGTACTCTTTTAATTCCGGTATTTAGTCACAGAACACTTCGTAGTCTGTTTGCTCTCCTATGTTGCTGTCTTATTGGCGGAAGCGGTTATGTTTTGTTAGCCGCTTTGTATTTTTGCCAAATCTTTTAATTTCACTTTTAGATATATCGACGATGTGTTGTCTATAAACAACAAGAAGTTTGCTGACCACGTCGATCGTATATACCCTTCTGAACTTGAAATAAAGGACACAAAAGACTCTTCTACATCAGCTGTTTACCTCGATCTCTACTTAAACTACGACCAACATGGACAGCTTACTACTAAGCTATACGATAAACGTGATGATTTCAATTTTCCGATCGTTAACTTTCCATTTCTTGATAGTAACATCCCTGCTTCTCCAACATATGGTGTTTACATGTCGCAGTTGATTCAGTATTCCAGGGCTTGCTCTAAATATCGGGATTTTCTTGATCGATGTCGACTGCTGACAAACAAACTAACAACACAATGATTCGAGAGATGCAGGATGATCAGTATTATGGGCAAGTTTTATGGTGGCCATCTTTGTCTCAATGAGAAATATTCTGTATCTTTAAGTGATATGAAGATGGACGTTTTTGAGTATGCTCATTAGTGTGTTTACTTATTGTGATTGACAATGATACTCGGTTCTCATTTTGAGAACTTAATGTTTACTTGGATGTGACAAAGATTTACATGGCGGGTGTCGTCGGTGAACCAGAAGATGCTTACTCTTCCGGAACACCTGGTCTTAGTCTCTTGTACTTTTGCAAGGGTCTCCATGTAAATCTTTCCTTTGTTCAAATTTTGCCCCTAGTTTAATCGATTCTAAGTTCGGATTATGGTTTTGTTGACGCTTTGGTATTCTATGATTTTCCCCCCAACAATAACCATAGGTTTAAGAAGACTGTATGCTTTTTTTGGAGTTGATGGTCTCCACTCTTCTGAATGTAAATATATGTTCCATCGAGCACGAGAGCACATGATTCCAACTGATATTCAGCATCAGAAAGGAACAACTTATGAGCTAGAGGAGTAATGTGCTTGTTAGAAAAGTTAGAATGACTGATATGGTTACAACCAACATGCTTGATTACAAACTCTCCAAGTAACCATTGTCGTGCAGAATGTACAGCAAGCTGTATTTGACCTCTTTTTAAAAATGAAACGATGTTCCAAGAATGTCATTGGAAAGTCCTGTTCTTAGTTTTACAAGTAAAACAGCTAGACATGTTCTTACAGACCGAGCGTCTGTACACCTAAGTGTAGATAAAGTTTTTGTCAATGCTTCAAATTGGTCTTTGTAAACACCAGTTAATTTGAAATACTCATCATTACTTAAAGAAATAGGAGAATCAAAGTTTAATACACTTTCCCGTTTCAAGAATGAACGCAAGTTTTGCAAAAGTTCGCAAATATCAGTTCTATTGAAATCAGTTGAGAGTTTTTTACCAACATATTCAATTACATTTATAGTTTCATTTGTGAAGTTTTGTGAAAATATTTTTTTTCAGACAAAAATGACCTGAAATGAAATGATTTGGCAAGGAGGTGTATTAATTATGAAGGAAATATGAAATTCAATTCATAGATTTGCTAAAGAAATCAAGTTATAACAGTCCATTCGTCTTTTACACTGTACATCATGTTGCGTTTGTCAGACAAAACATGATGTTAGCAGGTATGTGACATTAAAAATGTGTTTCCACTTAATCTAGTGCATCTCCAATCTCTATAAGGATTGTACCTCATTTTGACTGCGTATACGGTAGTATGCCCGCAGTTGGCAACAAACATATTCTATGGTGCGCGTTAGCGCTCCATAGTGAATATGTTCGTTGCCAACTGCGGGCATACCACCGTACGCAGTCAAAATGAGGTACGATCCTTATATTTATATCATTATTAATTTTCAAGTGCTATAAGAAGAAAAAACCTTCGAAACGGGTTGCTAAGATGGTAACTATGATGGCCGTGGTTGCTAAGATAATATAGTCCCATTTAATTCCATCAATATATTGGCAAGTTTAGAAAATACATAGTGAACAACACTAATTTTCTTCATTTCAACATTTGTAAATTTGGTATTAAATAATATTACAAGCATTTCGAATTTATTTCTTTATTTATAATATTCGTTATGTACACGCAATGACACAGTGATCTGGTTGTGACGCGGTCCGACGTCAGACGTCACAACTCCAGGGCGCCGCCATGCTTGTGTTTCCGTCAAAGAATTTCGAATGTGCAGCATTGGATTCAAAATTTTGCCAGAAACAGTTTATTATGTCCCCCAAACGAAGTGGGGGGACATATTGTTTTTGCTCGGTTTCTTATTATTATTATTATTATTATTATTCTTGTTTCTTCCACTTTCTTCCGCCGCGGAGGTTTCCGACCGTTTTCTCAAAAACTACTGGACGGATCTTCACGAAACTTCACACACATACTCATTAGGGGCGGGGTGTGTGAAAACGGGTTGTTTTATCGCGACCGGAAGTCCAAGATGGCCGCCAGAGCTAATTTCCGGTTTTCAAAATTCAGTCTCCGATTTCAGTAAAAATTGGTACATGGGTGTTTTAAGGGATGCTGAATAACATGGTAACATTTTCGTAAAGTTTGGTTGCCACCGAAACGAAAATGGAGGCCTCTGATTGGTCGAAATTTATATATTGTCCGATTTCAATGAAATTTAATATATATGTGTAGTATTACACCAACAACATTGTCGTCACATCCGTTTCATGATTCGTCAACATGGCCGCTATTTCCTGGCTTCTGATTGGTCGAAATTTATATATTGTCCGATTTCAATGAAATTTAATATATTTGTGTAGTAGGACACCAACAACATTGTCGTAACCTCCGTTTCGTGATTCGTCAACATGGCCGCTATTTCCTGGCTTCTGATTGGTCGAAATTTATATATTGTCCGATTTCAATGAAATTTTATATATAACTGTAGTAGGACACCACGGACATTGTCGTAACCTCCGTTTCGTGATTCGTCAACATGGCCGCTATTTCCTGGCTTCTGATTGGTCGAAATTTATATATTGTCCGATTTCAATGAAATTCTATATATAACTGTAGTAGGACACCACGGACATTGTCGTAATCTCCGTTTCCTAATTCGTCAACATGACCGCTGATATATGGGGTGTCAGCTATATTTCCATTGTGAGTTCATTGGGCTCATCAGTTCCGACCAAAGGGGTAGTTTTGGGGACATCTGTAATGGTACCCCATTACAATAAGCACTTGTTGTATAATCAGATGGAATGGATTCCATATTATGTTCCATGTTTCAAAATCTTGAAGGAACCAAACAATAACCGTCAGCGAATATTTATTGTTCTGAAGCGGGAACGACGCCATATTTGAACACAAATCAATCCGCTGAGCTTTTTTTCATTGCGTATACGGTAATTTATTCGCAGTCAGAGTTTACTAAGCTCAAGAAGGGAGAGGTGTAAATATATCTAAATAACTCAAAAGTAAGCCATTCAGTGTACCTAAGTACATATGAAGATAGCCTTTCATTAAAAAATCTGTTTTCTTCTTCAAGTTGTATCATTAATCAATGGAAAAGACATCATTTTCTGGATATCTTATGTGATTGGTTAAAAAATATGATAATAAGAAGAATAGACCTCAAAATAATGATATTAACGATATAAAATTACATAGATTATATTCATATAGAGGGAAAAATAGTGTTTGGGAAAACCATTATATAAAGAGGAATGTGATGGGGGGGGGGGGAGGGAGGGGGGTATAATTAAAAATCTCATCTTCATCATAGACTGACATTATTTTTTTTTTAAATACTTAAGATAATATAAAGAAGAAGCGACATGTGGGAATGTGAGAAAAGTGCAGTTATCCAAGTATTAATTTAAGCGAGTTCAGCTGTTTAGTGTTAACTTAATATTGCTGCCATGCTGGGACTGGACTGAGAAATACTTTGAATTCAACATTGTCTTCCATGCCAATTACCGGTATGTGAGTTTGCGATGCAGGAGTTTGACTGTATAGGATTTTTTAAGTTGCAACATTTGACTTAGTTTGCTTACACTTGATTAAATAGCAGTTGAGCTATTAGACTTAAAACACAAAAGCATATGGATATTGGCCAAGTTACTATGACAACTGAAACTGAAAGCGAAGTGTAAGCACCATTACATACATTCCTTAATACTCCTGTAAAATAGGTTTCATCAAAATAGGTTTACCAGAGTAACATGAATTGCGTGGACAAAAATTAGCTGATTCAGGTTCCCTCTCCATCACTGTTGTTGGATATAATTAGAACTACACAAATATATATGTTTAGTGTATGTTCAAAAAATATTAAAATACAATTCTAATGAAAAATCTTTTTAAGAATACCTGGTAGTTTAAAATTAGATAAGGTGTGTATATGACTGGTATACTCAAGCTACACCCCCCCCCCCCACCCATCTACACAGTGACTTTTGAAATTGAAGTTTTTCAATTGTCGAGTTAAGTAATACATGGTTTTGGTAATAAATCTTTAAAAAAAATTAAATCAAAGTAGAGATACCAATATATAACTATAAATAATGAATAAATAATGACATATTCCAAAGTTTGATTTTTAAAAGTTAATTTAATATTATGCAGTTATATATTTGTACCAAATCATATCCCTATCTTCCATTCATGCAGTACATTAATTTTGATCCCAGAAACTGTCATTTTCAAGAATTTAAACAATTGGTGCAACGAAAAATGAAAATTCTTTATATTTTTTTTTGTTTTTTTTTTTTTGGGGGGGGGGGGGGGGCGTCCAGGGCGTCTATTTCCGAGTTACAGCAAGAAGTCTTTTAATACGATCATTAACGTGAGCTTTAGATATTTCAGAAATACTTCATATTTGCTAGTTACCTAATGTTCCGTACCACAACTAAAATATTCACATCTTAAAATTGTTTTCATTTCTGAGCTGACGTAAAATAAATGAAAATAAGTACTTTCGTATTAACATTTATCTACCGTGATCCCGACCTAGTATTTTTTAATTCTGTAATAGGACATGATACATATTATTATACATGTTGTGAATTCCCTGTCATAATTGTACCATGTTAATATATACATGATGTTATATATAATGTAATTGTATGTTTACTGGGTTCTGATTTCGTTTGTTGGTATTGAAACCGAATACATTAAGAATTTACAAGAACATTTTTAAATAGTTAAAGTGTATTTCCCGTTTTGTCGAGTCGTAGAAACATATGCGTGCTGACAATGTCTTCAGTGCTTATGTCGCTTTCCCTGGTATGTCTACTTGTCCGTCTTTGATGCGACAAATAATTCTGTAGCTCTATAAACATGTTTTTTTTTAATGTGGATAAAATATCAAGGCCAACTCTAATACCAACTACATCACTATATGTATCTAGCATGCTGAATTTTGCCAAAATTACAATATTTTAGGTCGGTAATCAGCGGACCTAATATAAGAATGTAAGCAGGGGGTAAGGTTAGATTGAGGAGTCCTTGTACTAAGATGACGTCACGCGATCACGTGACCAACCAACTCATTATCTCTAGTTTTGCTTGAGAAGTCTAAGGTGTATGACCCGAATTTCGTGTCAATGCGAGAAAACCAGGCCCGCGCGATAGTCAGGGTATGTTATAATGGTTTACAATACTACTTTTACCAAATATAAAATTTTCATTTTTCGTTGCACACATTCTTTATGTCATTAAAGGAAACAAGATAGGTTATATAGAAGGGTCAAATTCATTTTGAAGGGCCAGTGGGCCTTTGACCACATCCAGGATTATCACAGCATATCATGTATGATATTAATAT
The DNA here is from genome assembly GCA_947623455.1 of Mimachlamys varia. NCBI lineage: Eukaryota > Metazoa > Mollusca > Bivalvia > Pectinida > Pectinidae > Mimachlamys > Mimachlamys varia. The sequence goes on along the minus strand of OX392538.1, from coordinate 37,453,311 downwards.
TATTTTATATAAATATTATGTCCATTTGAAGTAAAAACTCCCAAATCCTAAAACAGTGACATTTTTAATTTAATTGACATTCACAGCTGTTGGAATAAATGCAGGTTTTGTGTATAAATATACCATGTTTAAGCATGTTTTTCTCCTGTAAAAGCATATCATTAAAAGCTCCATAACACACAAACACACACATATATATTCATATAATCCAATTACACCATATTTGTATAATTTACATAAAAGTACTTGTCAGAAAAAATGTATTTTGTGAAAATTGTTGCTAAAATGTAATTAAAAATTGAGTAATATAACATATATCTTTGTTTATTAGTATTGAATGAATTGAGATGATGCATATGTACATCATTGGAATGAATTAATTAATGTGTAATGTTTACATAGTGAAGTACTATATCCAGGTACATAACCACCACACTGTGTACACATGTGTAATGTTTACATAGTGAAGTAATATATCAAGGTACACTACCACCACACTGTGTACACATGTGTAATGTTTACATAGTGAAGTAATATATCCAGGTACACTACCACCACACTGTGTACACATGTGTAATGTTTACAAAGTGAAGTACTCCATCCAGATACACTACCACCACACTGTGTACACATGTGTAATGTTTACAAAGTGAAGTACTCTATCCAGATACATTACCACCACACTGTGTACACATGTGTAATGTTTACATAGAGAAGTACTCTATCCAGGTACATAACCACCACACTGTGTACACATGTGTAATGTTTACATAGTGAAGTACTATATCCAGGTATATTACCACCACACTGTGTACATATGTGTAATGTTTACATAATGACGTACTATATCCAGGTACACTACCACCACACTGTGTACACATGTGTAATGTTTACATAGTGAAGTAATTTATCCAGGTACACTACCACCACACTGTGTACACATGCGTTATGTTTACAAAGTGAAGTACTATATCCAGGTACATAACGACCACACTGTGTACACATGTGTAATGTTTACATAGTGAAGTAATATATCAAGGTACACTACCACCACACTGTGTACACATGTGTAATGTTTACATAGTGAAGTAATATATCAAGGTTCATTACCACCACACCGTGTACACAAGTGTAATGTTTACATAGTGAAGTAATATATCAAGGTACACTACCACCACACTGTGTACACATGTGTAATGTTTACAAAGTGAAGTACTCTATCCAGATACATTATCACCACACTACGTACACAAGTGTAATGATTACATATAGAAGTACTCTATCCAGGTTCATATAAATCTACCACACTGTGTGCACATGTGTAATGTTTACAGAGTAAAGTACTATATTCAGGTACATAACCACCACACTGAGGGTACACATGTAGATGAAAATGTTAACAAAGTGAAGTACTATATCAAAGGTACACCACCACCACACTGTGTACACACGTGTAATGTTTACAAAGTGAAGAAGTACTATATCCAGGTACATTACCACCACACTGTGTACACATGTGAAATGTTAACAAAGTGAAGAAGTACAATAGCCAGGTACATTACCACCACACTGTGCACATATGTGTAATGTTTACAAATTGAAGAAGTACTATATCTAGGTACATTACCACCACACTGCGTACACATGTGTTATGTATACAAAGTGAAGAAGTACTATATTCAGGTGCACTAACACCACACCGTGTACACATGTGTAATGTTTACATAGTGAAGTACTATACCCAGGTACATAACCACTACACTGTGAACATGTGTGTAATGTTTACATAGTGAAGTAATATATCCAGGTGCACTACCACCACACTGTGTACACATGTGTAATGTTTACATAGTGAAGTAATATATCCAGGTACACTACCACCACACCGTGCACACATGTGTGATGTTTACTAAGTGACGTACCATATCCAGGTACACTACCACCACACTGTGTACACATGTGTAATGTTTACAAAGTGATGTACTCTATCCAGATACAATACCACCACACTGTGTACACACGTGTAATGTTTACATAGTGAAGTAAAATATCCAGATACACTACCACCACACCGTGTACACATGTGTAATGTTTACATAGTAAAGTACTCTATCCAGATACATTACCACCACACTGTGTACACATGTGTAATGTTTACATAGTGAAGTAATATATCCAGGTACACTACTACCACACTGTGTACACATGTGTAATGTTTACAACGTGAAGTACTCTATCCAGGTACATTACCACCACTCAGTGTACACATGTGTAATGTTTACAACGTGAAATACTCTATCCAGGTACATAACCAGCACACATGTGTAATGTTTACAAAGTGAAATACTCTATCCAGGTACATAACCATCACACTATGTACACACGTGTAATGTTTACATAGTGAAGTGATATATCCAGGTTCATAACCATTGCACTGTGTGTACACATGTGTGATGTTTACACTGTAAATAATTACATTTATCCATATACATAAACAACACACTGTGTGTACACACACAATGTGTGATTTTTACATTGTAAATAATTATATATATTCATATACAGAAGCATCCCACTGTGTGTACACGTGTGTGATGTATACATAGTGAAGTACTCTAACAATTTATATATATCCATATACATGGATATCACACTGTGTGTACACATGTGTAATGTTTACATTATAAATAATTATATATAGCCAGGTGCATGAGCATCCCACTGAGTGTACACATATTTCAAGTTTACACAGTGAAGTACTATATCCAGACACATTACCACCACAACGTGTACACATGTACATGTGAAATGTTTACATAGTGAAGTACTATATTCAGGTACATTACCACCACACTGTATTGTACACATATGAAATGTTAGTAAACAACCATATTTAGGTACATAACCATCACAATGTACACTCGTGTGATGTTTATAATATTTGAAAAAGTGTATTATTACATATTTATAAATATTTCGCAACACAGGTATTTTATTTGTTATGTATGTTACCATCACCCTATGTGTGTACGGATGCGATGTTTACATACCTGGTGCGGATGCGTATTCCATTGAAACCACCTCGATATGTGTTTACTAGTGTGATATCCATGTACATGTATAACCAGCCATCTGTGTATGTACTTAGAGAAATAATTTTACTAATTAATTGACTGGTTAAAAAAGTGCCCCCTCCCTTTTTTTTCTTTTTTTTAAAAAAAAAACCTGATAAAAATAACCAAAACTACGTAAATACACATTTGTTTACCTTTAAACTTAAACATCTTTTTTCCATACAAATTTGCCTTTGTATATATATATCCTCGTACAGTATGTAGCTTTACCAGATGCTAGTTAAATATGTACCTATATTATACTGTTGTTTTTTTTTTTGTCTAGCTTACTGTCTCTCTTATAGTTGAATCCACTCAAAAACCTTGAAACAAATGATTGTTAGTACTTACTTATTGCCATTATGTTTTCTTGTTCATTCTGTCTCCTGCTTACTCTGACTTCTCTACCGTCTGCGCTCTCTTTACCTTTTCAACCTAGATTTACCTGTTCACGCGCTGTAAAGCAAATACTTCGTGCGGTAATGCCGCGTACGAGTTCGTCCGATCGTGCCTCGGTGACCTGTAGTGCATATGTTTTTGACAATGGGTAGTAGTTTAATGTGTTATAGGGCTGCGATTGGATTATATTATATAAAAGTATACGGTCTTTCTTTTAAAAAGGGATTTTTTATATTACGATATTTAATGTCATCACTACTAGATGGGTGCAAGAAACTAGCGGACATATATAATCCTTGTAACGTACTACTTTTACTAAGGTTATTGTCACTTCAAAGTTATTTTAACAACAACATGTATACAATTTTTGTTTTGATTTTATTACTTAAATGCATGGATGTGGAACTAAATCCTGGACCAAATAGTCATGAATTATCAATCTTTCATTTAAATATTCGAAGTTTTAGAAACAAAATCGATTATTTATCGGATGTTGCTAGCGACTATAACGTTATTTCACTAACCGAAACCCATCTTGATGAAAATATACTGACTAGTGATTTAGAATTACATGGTTTTAGCGAACATTTTAGGGCCGACAGGAACTTTGCTGGTGGTGGGATTTTGGTATTCGTATCGAATCAAATAAAGGCTACTAGACTTATAGATTTAGAATTTCCACATGGCGAGTTAATATGGATACAGCTAGATTTTCCACGTAGTTGTATTTTACTGTGTACTGTGTATAGACCTCCAAATGCCAATAGTTATTTTTGGGAAGGGTTTCGTTCGTCTATTGAAAAGGCAATTGATTCATCAACTAATATAGTTATAGTGGGTGATATAAATGTAGACATGCTTACTGTTTCTAGGCAACACGTTTTTTCTGATATTCTAACGAGTTTTAATCTGAAAAATGTTATTGATTCACCCACAAGGATAACCAATACTAGTGCAAGTCTTCTTGATCCGGTCATAATTTCAGAAAAGATTAAACATATTGAATCGTCAGTTTTACCCATTGATAGGAATATTAGTGATCATGAAGCATGCTTAGTATACATAGAAGTCGTAAGTAAGCTCAATCTATCTTATAAACGCGAAATATGGTGTTATAAACTAGCTGACTTTAACGAATTAAATAGGCTAATTGAGAATTATTCTTGGAATGAAATGTTTATTGAATCAGGGAGTGTTGATGAAGCATGTACACGTTTTACTGATACCTTTAATTCTATGATCTGTGCATGTATCCCCCAAAAAAGTTATTAATATAAGACCTAATAACAAGCCGTGGATGACGTCTGAACTGCGAAAATGTATAAGACTACGTGATAGGTTACATAAGAAATGTAGAAGAAGTAAGCGTGATACTGATATAAGTTGTTTTAAGAGAGCTAGAAATCGGGTAAATAATATGCTAAAACATGTACGTGAATCTTTTTATGCTAATCTAGACTGTCTTATTGATAAGTTTGTAGTATCAGATCCGAAATCTTATTGGAAACTGTTGAGGCGATTAATTAAAACAAATGGTAAATCTAATGACATACCTCCTCTAGTTGATCCACATAGTGGTAGTACTATATATAACGATTCTGAAAAGGCTGATCTTTTAAACAATTATTTTTCTTCAATTACAGACTTAGATGATACAAATTCTACAGTTCCATCCCTTGATCCCATAACAAATTCTTCCATGTCATCTATTAAAGTAGAACATTCAGAAATCAAAGACGTCTTGGAAACATTAAAATTAGGTAAAGCTCCCGGTATAGATGGTATTAGTCACCATATGTTACGATACACTGCGAAAACTATATGTAAACCTCTTCAAATATCATTCAATATGTCATTGTCTAAATGCTCGTTCCCTACCTTATGGAAACAGGCTGAGTACCACAGGGTTCAGTGCTAGGTCCACTGTTATTCTTAATTTTTATAAACGATATTTCTGAAAATTTAATCAGCGTATCTAGACTTTTTGCAGATGACACTTCCATGATATATGGCTCTAAATCTTGTGTGGAAATTGAAAGGGTAATGAATCATGATCTTCAATGTATAAACACATGGTCCAAGAAATGGTTGGTCACATTCAATTTAAAAAAAACAGATGTTCTTTTTATATCTAATACTTTAAAAACTCATAGTTTAGAGTTATTTTTTAACGATAGCATTTTAAATTTCTCTGAAAACCATAAGCACCTGGGGGTTACATTTAGCGCAAATGCTAAGTGGAGTGATCATGTTGAAAATATCTATAAAAGTGCTTCAAAAAGAATAAATGCCTTAAGGCAGTTAAAATTTCTGGTGAATAGGAAAGTTTTGAGTAAAATTTATACATGTTTCATTCAACCTATAATGGAATATGCATGTGAGCTTTGGAGTGGTTGTTCCAAATTCCACATTGACCTGCTAGAAAAACTACAATTGGAAGCTGCCAGAGTAGTAACTGGGCTACCAGCATATGCAACTATTCAATCTCTATATTATGAAACAGGATGGGATACTTTAAAAATCAGGAGAGAACGTAGAAATCTTACTTTATTTTATAAAATGCACAACAAGTTAACTCCGTCTTATCTTTATACATTACTTCCAAGTCTAGTAGGTGAGAGATTCCCATATCCTCTTAGAAATAATAATAACTATTCTACCCAAAACTATAATTTAACTAATACTAGATTATCTTTTTTACCCGCAACCACAGAAATCTGGAACAACCTCTCCGAAGCTACTAGAAATCAGCCAACAGTCGGTAGATTTAAAACTGACATAACACCGGAAAAACATATGCCTCCGTGTTTTTTTTAATTACGGACCGCGTCGCCTTAATATGTTACTGACCAAACTTAGACATAACTGTAGTACACTTCATTATGATATTTATCGTGTAAACCTAGCAGAATCTCCTTGTACTTGCGGTGATCCCTGTGAAAACTCTTATCACTTCTTTTTCCAATGTCCAAATTACAGCAATATAAGAGATACAATGTTTAACAATTTGATTCCATATCACCCAGTGAACCTAGATTTACTTCTGTCTGGCAATATAGTCTTAACAAATGAAGATAATGAGCGGATATTTCAAATTGTGCAGACTTTTATTCGATCCAGTGACCGTTTTTAAATAAAATTCTCGTGTAAACAGGTTAATCAAACTAATCTCTCCCTCTCTCTCTCTCCCTCTCTCTCTCTCTCTCTCTCTCTCTCTATCACCCTCTCACACTGTCTTATGTTTATAGTTAAAGTGTCTACTGGTTCAGTAAAACAATATTTATTTTGTACATTTATCTGCATGGTACATCGATAAGATACTTTGAAGGAACAGGAGTGACCAGAGAAAGGATTTTCAGGAAAGTGCATTAAATGGACAATAGAACAGACAACATGAATGGATTATGTAGCTAGTGCGTACCATGCAGCCTAAAACATATATATATATATATTTCAATTTATTTATACTTTGAACGAACCTTTAAAATAGTCACATGGCATTCTACCTTTTTTTTTCTTTTCTTCTTATCTTCAATTTATTCTCTCACTAAGTGTTCTCTTTACTTATAAATTGTGTTACACTATAGTTATAATGAATAATGTACATGTCGCTATTGCTATACTTTGTTATATAAATGTTGAGGAGCGGGCTTTCTTAAGTTGGTATAACTTGTGCCCAATCCTATTGTTTCAAAGCAATAAAATATGTTCAAATCAATGAATTAATTAATTTGTCCAATGGCCCAAATACAATGTACTGTGTAAAGAAAGATAACTCTTACATGAAGTTATAGATACGATTTTGAAACAGACTATAACTTTGTCTTCACTGACTTCAGCGCAGACGACTACTTGTATAATTACAAGAATGAAGGAAAACGAAATATTGGGAATGGAGTAACCTTGAACATTGTTTGTTTGATTATTTGCGTATTTATCGCATGCGAGACTGTTCTTAGTATAGGTAGACCGGCATATGAGAAACGTGCGCTCTCCTGAACTCCGCACACCTTCAGTTGAGTGTAAGCTAACCTTTACAACTAGTGCACTATTAATGCACTACGTTTAAACTAGTAGTCCACTCATTTAAACTACAGGTAAACTAGTAGTGCACTACACCCTTAACCCCATATTGGTCAAATACCCCTACAGGTAAATGGGCAGTCCCATCTTCCTGTGATTCTTACCTGTTCTTCACCTGTGTCATCTGTAATTAGAAGCTAGCATTATCACTAGTTTATATTTATAACTCCAATTTATAAATATATATATATTAATGTTGTTTAAAAAAGAACAACAGAGAAAAGAAGTTCTTTCTTTCATTTCAAAACTATAAATTATGTAATCTTGATAATTACTTTTAAGAGTTTTCCTAAACATTTCTTGCATACAAGACATAAATAAGATAAAAAAAAATAATAGTTTAGCTGACAATTTTGCTGTCTTATATATTTCATTTAATAAACAATAAAAGATTAACGTTTTTATATCTATTTACCAATTTGCATTCAAGTATATTGAACAATTGAAGCAATATCCATTGGTAATTATTTGTTTAGGATATATATTCGTCTTGAAGAATTGATAGCTTCTTAATTAAACTAAATATACATTTTATGAAAGATATTCATCCCTCAGATATGTATATTCATGAACGCGATAAAGAGTTTTGTCGATCTTGATTTTTTTTATTTAATTTTCTATATCTAGATTTGTATGTATATCATGCAACAATGTTGGTATAATAATTTGAATTTGACCCTCATCAGGCCAGAGGTAATAACCTGACCTGTCTCAACCTTATCTAGGAACACCTGCTGACATAAGCCTGTCAGTAACACAATTGAGGTGTGAATTTCTCACCTGACTATCAAATTTAAAACCAATTTGATTAAAGGGCTCAGCTGTAGATGGCCAGAATCATATGATAAAACATATCTTAAGTTTTGCTCAGGTTTATCATGTTTATAAACCACTTTGATGACGTTTGCTGACCACGTCGATCGTATATACCCTTCTGAACTTGAAATAAAGGACACAACAGACTCTTCTACATCAGCTGCTTACCTCGATCTCTACTTAAACTACGACCAACATGAACAGCTTACTTCTAAGCTATACGATAAACGTGATGATTTCAATTTTCCGATCGTCATCTTTCCATTTCTTGATACTAACATCCCTGCTTCTCTAACCTATGGTGTTTACATGTCGCAGTTGATTCGGTATTCCAGGGCTTGCTCTAAATATCGGGATTTTCGTGATCGATGTCGACTGCTGACAAACAAACTTACAACACAAGGATTCGAGAGATGTTGTTTGATCAGAACCGTGGGCAAGTTTTATGGTGGCCATCTTGGTCTCATTGAGAAATATTCTGTATCTTTAAGTGATATGAAGATGGACGTTTTTGAGTATGCTCATTAGTGTGTTTACTTGTTGTGATTGACAATGATACTCGGTTCTCATTTTGAGAACTTGATGTTTACTTGAATGTGACAATGATTTACATGGCGGGTGTCGTCGATGAAGCAGAAGACGCTTCCTCTCCCGAAACCTGGTCTTATTCTCTTGTACTTTTGCAAGGGTCTCCATGTTAATTTTTCCTTTGTTTATATTTTGCCATTGGTTTAATCGATTTTGAGTTTGGATTATGATATGTTAACGCTTCGGTATTCTCTTATTCATTTTAACAGTGGTGTAGAAGGGGATCGAACCGGTTGCTCTAAAAATAAACTTGACGCAAGTACTCCCTCATTCCTCACTACGGCTATGTACCTTCTAATAAATTTAAGAAATTAAACAAATTACATGTCATGGAGGCAATCTCTCATATAAATGATCAGGTCACGAATTAGGTCAGTCCCTCGTCCGTCACTGCTCCCTCACCAATCCATCCCGCCAGGGAGGGATTTACTATAAATAAAGAGGGAGGGACGGAGGTGGCGTAGAACCCATGGTTGCTATTCATCAAACATATTTTAAGTTTTGCTCAGGTTTATATCATGTTTATAAACCACTTTGATGAAATGAGAATATGCAATATTTTCATATTTCCATTTAAATAGTAGATAAAACCTGAGGACTGTAATCTGTTAGTTTCATTCAAAACATTTAATCATTCAATAATACATTAATAGTACATAAAATAACATTTAAGTTAAGAAAAATAATAATTACACAACACTAAAAGTCAATATTTGTCCTTTACGAATTCTGGTTATCTTTAATAATTGTACTTACACAGGTATTTTATAACACTTGAATGAATGCAATCAAATGATACATTTTGATGTCTAAATCTTTACATGTACATGTACATATACTTGAATTAATGATGAAAACGTATACAGTTATGAGTTGATATTAGGTGAAATATTGTTACGCTAGGTCGCTTACTGCAGTCAGGGACGGCTTTATACGTCTCTGCTGCAGTTTTGAAGAAAATTAAATTAAAATTCATTATATACTGAAGGTTTTTCTTATAATTAATATAATAGAATTATAAAATGATGTATTTCCCATATGTAGGCCTAAATATTGAAGGCAATAAGTATAACTTGAACATTAATAATTATTTTTAAAAAAAAGCCCCAAACAATTTGGAACCCTTTCAGTTTCGTAGAACCATTCCAATTAATTTTATATTCTAAGTTTATATTGCAAATAAATAATATGCCTTTATATAACCCTATATAAGACGTTAAGCCTATATCAGTCACATTTATTGTACTTTTAAATTAACCTGATGACTTATCTAATATCTAACTGAAAAGGACAGATATACTAGATCTACAGGTAGAATCATTTACCCTCCAGGCATAAGTATGTACCTGACCCGCCTGGGTGCCACCTCTTTTCCTCACTGAGGTTAGGATAGGAGACGCCCCTAGGCTTGCTGTAGTTAGCCAGGTGTGAATTTTTCACCTCCCTCTCCCACACGGCCATCACTGGCCAGTTATAAGCTAGGGCCCTGCTAATTGATTAATGATGATAACATTGGATTGCAGTCAACTTGATTACACGTACATAGATGTACATGTATATTGGTATTATGATAAGAAGAAGTAAATGCATATGGCTTTGTACATGAGTGTATATGTATAATGAAATCGAATACCAACTCCGTACATGTAGATATTATTCCACAGCTTCTTAATGTCAAATTTATTAAAGTAATTTGGGATTGAAACTTTTATACCAAGATCAAAATATATTATTCCAATATCTGATTTTTTTATAAAACAAAAAAGAAATATAAATTATGATAAATATGATCCTGCATAAAATCATATTTTTTTCATTTTTGTACTTATTAGTAACAAACTTATGACTTTCAAAGACGTCTTCAATAGTATTAACATAAAAGTACAGATAAATCATATAACATCTGTACAGGTAAGGACACAGGTAGGCAAGGGCACTCCCATTACCTGTAGGGTTTTTTTGTGGTCACACCTGACTGGACGTAGTGCACTACTAGTTTACCTGTAGTTTAAATGTAGTGCACTACTAGTTTAAACGTAGTGCACTCCTAGTGCACTAGGGTGTAAATGTTAGCTTACACTCAACTGTACACTACAGTAGAAGGCAATGTACATGTAGCTGGTGGTATGTTATGCTGCCTTGTCATACACTGTTTATGAATATTGACGAACACCTGTTATTCTGATTTGTAATGTCCTGCAAATATATAAAACAAGTAACATTCAAATAAGGATTGCTACGTAACGTTATTCGTGAAAAATGATACTTATTTGTGTCGTTTTTGAAATAAATTCATTAATTATAAGTAGACTATCAAGATATTGTGTAAATAAAAGAAGTAAATTAAACCTGATATATTACTTACCTGTCACCGACATGATCTGTGCTGCCCAAAACTGTACCTTTGATCATACAGTTGCACCTGTAGCACGAATACTGTGATTTGTAAATTTCTTCGACAGTTCACACTTCACACTGAGGTCACTCATAAATTTTGAAAGTGATTTGTCCCCAATTGGTGTTTTACAATTCCAAATTGTTTCATCATCAGTAAAACTATCCAGTGGTCTCTGCCACAGCCGGTCAAGTTCAGGGTGTCATTTCTGAATATATTTTTCAAATAACAACACCGGACTGAAGGCACTTCCCTGTATTTCTGGCATAACACCGCTGCTGTTTTCCTTGTCTTTTTCCCGATGATTCTTACTGAGTTCGTCCATTTGCTTACAAACATGTCGTAGTTCTGAATCTAGGTCATTTTTTGTGACAAACGTTGCTTTGGTCATCCTCGACATGTCCCTCCACCACGACGAAAGAAATAAAGGCGCACGTCAAATTGAACTTTTTGCATTAATCCGGTTGGTGTATTGATGTTGAGGTATGGCGACATGTATAACTTGGCAATGTCAGCATCATGTACTACAGGATGATGATCTATTACCCCTATACCCTCTCGATTTAGCTCTGCCATGGCTGCTCTGAAATTTATGTTTGCATCTCGAAACACATCATCTTTGATAATGTCTATCCCACGGTTATATGGTGGACTGTTAATGTATCTGTTAAAAGAATATCGGAAATGTTCAAGTGTTGAGCTTTTGTACATCTCCCCGTCTGGCCTTCTTGCTTCCAAATACAAGTAAGCAAGAACATCATTTAGATTGATTGAATCGTACCTTTCAATGTCTTCGTCTTGTCCCTTTCCCTTTAAATACATTCTTAAAGTGTTGGCAGCCTTTCTGTTACTTTTCACAGTATTCTTTGAGTGTAGTTTTGCCCTTTTCTGTTGAATATCGGCCGCGCTTGCCCCCGCAAACCGTTTCGCCATGTTGCTGTTCTTGACGTCGTCTGCAACCTGTGACGCATATGATGACGTGACGTGACGTCACAGGCCCAATACGGGAACCGAGAGCGGCATAATACAGAAATGTATGGGGCAGTCATGTGACGTCTTTAAACCAATCGAATAATTACATTCTCACTAGTGGAAGGATAAAGACTGTTATTGGTTCGTTAACTTGATGGCAGATAGCTATTAAAGATATGAAAATTCCACCCAGGTATTTGTTTCAAACAACCGATTTTTGTCAATTTTCCCTAATTTGAAATTATCGAGGGTGGAATTACCTGTCTTACGCCTTTGATCATGAAAGAGTATTTTCCTTCCATTGTGTTTGCCAGGTTATAAGATAAAAAAAATGGATAGACGGTAGGACTGGCTACTTTAACTGAGTAAGTATGTTTAATCAAATTAGCTCGTTATAATTATCAAATTTAAGAAGTGGATTCGGAAGTCTATGTGTCTTTAAGTGAGATGTGAGTTTGCTAGCCCGAGTTTCCACTGGCCCTAACACCAGACTTAGCCTTTTTGACAGAAAGATGTCTGGTATGGGAAACCAGATATAGTTTTGGGGCAAGTGGAAACCCGGGCAAGGAGTTAGAGAGTGTCGTTATTGTATAATTGTATTTTGTATAAGTATCAAAAAGTAAATTATTTCAGCTAATTAAAATGATTTTAAACCGTGAGATTCTTTAAAAATGAAGCCCTGCAAAGTTCTCGCTTAAATATTTAAACCAAAAGGACAATGTTTCTCCCTTTGTTAAAATTTTCAGACATAATTATGTACCACGCACTGTTCTGGTGTGCGGCACAGGTTTTATTTTACACTAAACGCAACGCAAGCAATTAAATTCCAATTCGTAGATATATATGTAACAAGTAATTGCCAAACAATACTGCGCTTGATAAACATGATTAAAATATTTTCTAATTTCGTCTTTTTTGGCAAGATTGATTCATTTTGGAAAATTGGAAACGGTTGGTTATGATCAAATCATATTAATGATAGTACGAAAGGAGATATAAACTCTGTCTTCTTTATTATCTTTTTACAATCTGTCTGCATTCATGTCACACCCTGGTGCCGGGAACAAATATGAAAGAGACTATACAGACAACAATCAATAAAAGCCATTATGAAATAGACTATAGTATGTGAAAGTAATATATTGATGTATACACAGCAGGAGGTGTCGTTGATTCATTTGGTAAGCATCTGTTCCACGTAAAGTGCGGAACGGGTAACCATACATTACGTGTTTAAAAAAAAGACAAATTATATCAAGGAGGAATATATATGCGGATAATATTTAATTATTTTGGTGATGCGAGTTCAATAAATGTGTAACTTGAAGATTTTGAATTTTGAACTAAGTGAGTTAGAACTAACGGTTTTCTGTTGAAACAACAACATTCAGAATTGTGATTTATATTGTATTGTGATACAAAGTTGAAATCTACTCTTTGCTTATATAATAAGGCAAAAAATAGTTAGGTAAGCATTTAATCAGACAAGGCGGATAATACAAGTGACTTTGGATATTGAAAAGAAGATGGAGATCACAAATCCCGGTAAGTTAGCTTTTATATCCCAAATTATTCTGACTTGACATTGAAATTTGAATATATCAAAAAAATTGTACAAAAATACGAGAATAGCAGATTTATAATTAAGAATATAAGAAGCAGTTGAGATAAATAAAGACTTGAGCTACACCATACATCTTCTTTGTCCATCTACGACTCGTCAGTGATGCTAGAGCCTAAAATATTTTCCCTGTAAGATTTCAATGACTGTAACAAGAATTCTGCCCAATCCATATACATTTTAGACATTTGTAGTTTTAATATTTGGACATACTCAAATGATTTCTTATACTAGTTATAAATCAGGTTACCGGACACTTGTATATGTTCAACCATGCATATGTTACAAATGCGCAGATGGTGCATGAGGAGGATCAGATGATCTCGAGACCGCCGTCCGCAGATAACTCCCATGACATTCGATTGAAGATGAAATTCCTCTCCTAACTACGTCACAAAGAAGCCTGTTGAAAATGTCTACCAAGCATGACGGTTTCTATGGTAACAAGTAACGGATGGCTGTTTTCAATTGACGTGGCATAATCTACACTGATAATGGCTAAATTACGTAGAAATATTGTACGTATATAGTATTCATAATTTTGTAAGTAAATGGGTCTTTTTCTATCGCAACGTACTTCAAATGTTTCTGTAAACTCTTGAATTCTTCTCAAAAGCTGTTAAAGAGAGTTCTTCCAAACTTGGTTAAAGAATGTGAAAGAGGATTTCAGATTTCAAAAAACGGAATGCGATGTTTCAACCAAAAACAACCACAATGTCATATGCTAAAACAAAGGGTAAACAATCTTACAGTGTCTTCAGTAATACCAAATATATTTCACGAGTAAGGGCCAATTCTTTGAAAAAGAAAATATCAAAAAATTAGCAACAAGTCTCAAACAAATCAGAAAAGTTCGATAGTAGGGGAACTGCAGAGTTGTTTTATCGCCACTTATACATATTTCAAAATATCAACATCGCTATGAGTAATTCTTTTATCACTCTCACTATTTGCATGATATGGGCTTGACTCTCTCCTATTAATGTTATATTTGTACCACAACTTATGATCACGCTGTTGACACTTTGCATTATTTAACATCAGAACTGCATCGTTCCCCAGGTTCCTTGAAATTAAAGTTAAATCAAACGTTGTGTTTTCCCCATTAATTTTAATATTTCAACATTAATACGCAAAAGATCTGAAAAATTAAGCCTTCATAACGTTACGTTAACCTGTACTTGGCGTCATTTGTAAGCAGTGTCTTGATTGGTCAAATCAGGAAAGTGTCATGTTTTCCACAGTGAAAAATATCAGATTTTTCAGAAGTCTTTAATGCTTACTTATTTCAATCTCAATTACTATTTACAGTGCTGCCGCCTGGTGTTTCTCTCGCTGGTTATGTGCGTTATGTGTATCACTCTCCTTTGGGGAACTACTTCTATCCCAAGATCAATTCATCGCTTCTTAGATACATGTACAGGACAGAGCTCTTTTGAAAAACTTCTCGAACAATCCATACCAACAACATATGGTGATCAAAGAAAAAAGTATATTGTGTACGATTGCAGCCAAACCAACAGAGGGAGTTGTGGTGGCTGGTCCGACCGGATGTCGGGTATTCTTTCTACAGTGGCTATATCTCTTTTAACAAAACGGCGTTTTCTCATCCACTATGACAAGCCATGCGAACTTGAGAAGTACCTCGTCCCTGTAAACTTTGACTGGCGCTATAATAAATCCATACTTTTGAACAGAACAAGTTCCTATCAGGATCTTTCTAATCACAACTCTAGAAACATAAGGAAGTACTTGAATGGTAGCCTGGACATCGACACCTATTTTCACCATGATGTCAGTTTTCTTCGCATGAACTGGGATTTTACTGAGGAATTCAGAAAAAGGTCAAATATTGGTACTGAAATCCCGTGGATAACAAAATTGACCTTTCCTGATATGTACAAACAACTTTTTAATTTCCTCTTCAAACCATCGCCTCTGCTAAAACATGCATTAAAAGATCAAAATCTCCATCGTAGAAGACCTAAGCTCGCTTGTGCTCACGTACGCATTGGAGGGAATCCTAACATGCCCGGGGACGATTCTCGACCAAAAGTAAGATTGGACATTCTTTGGAATTATTTGGACAAACTTAACAGGGATGAATATGACATTTTCATTGCATCTGATACAAATAGCGTGAAGGAACAGGCTAGACTCCGTTATCCTACAAACATAATTGACACTCCCGGCAGAATTACACATATGGACAGGCAATCGAAATGCGACCAAAATACAGGAATTCTTAAGCAATTTTTAGATTTCTACACGTTGAAGAGCTGTGATACCCTGATAAATACTCTTAGTGGTTTTGGCATACTTGCAGCGTACCTCAGGGAGACAGATTCGGAGTTATACTGTTTACGAGCAGGAGATCTAAAACCTTGTTCAAGGTATACAATCGAAAACGTATTTCCTGGAGAAATACTTGCACCACCAGGTTAAGTATCCACTGTTGTTTGGGAGTGTGGCTCATTTTGCGTGTATCACGAAAATATCTTGTCGTGTGTTTTTGTGTGAGCAATGCATGCATCATGTAAATTTCTTTTTCCTGGGCAAATTCTAGGATTATATGAATAAAAGATGATTAAATGACATAACATTGTGATAAGTTGCTACGTGAGGGCATCGTCTATCTAGGGTAGTAAATAGGAACCTTTCATTTCCACAATCGTTTTGCTTCGAGATGAAAAAAAGTGATAAAACTTTCCATGATATTGGAAGTATAAAGTACCCCCCAACAAGTTCATGGTATCACTATCACTCGAACCAAAAACTTGCTTATTTAATTTTGGTTTTGCTGTTAAATTCCAATTCAATGTCGATATCGCAAACAAGCTTTTGTTTCAATGATCATAATACTGTTGTTTTTATGATATTCTAAATCATTCATGTCTATATGTACATGAACATAATACTGTTGATTTTATAATATCCTCAATTATTCATGTCTATATGTACGTGAACATTATACTGTTGTTTTTATGATATCCTCAATTATTCATGTCTATATGTACGTGAACATAATACTGTTGATTTTATGATATTCTCAATCATTCATGTCTATATGTACGTGAACATAATACTGTTGTTTTTATGATATCCTCAATTATTCATGTCTATATGTACGTGAACAGAATACTGTTGTTTTTATGATATTCTCAATCATTCATATCTATATGTACGTGAACATAATACTGTTGATTTTATGATATCCTCAATTATTCATGTCTATATGTACGTGAACATAATACTGTTGATTTTATGATATCCTCAATCATTCATGTCTATATGTACGTGAACATAATACTGTTGTTTTTAACGATATGACGATAGAACGATATTACGATACGATAGAACGATATTACGATATGATATAACGATAGGACGATATTACGATTTGATATAACGATAGGACGATATTACGGTACGATATAACGATATGACGATACGATATAATGAAATGACGATAGGACGATATTACGGTACGAAATAACGATACGATATAACGATATAACGATAGGACGTCACATATGTTCAGGCCATGACGGCTTGCTTAAAAAAATTGCCGGTACGCTCGTCATAAAAACCCCATCAATGCGACCGAGATATTATCGTTAGATGAAACGAAACTAGCATGTAGTGGTGGATTAATATCTAACTTAATAGGAAATGTCGGTGTTTCGTCTGAGAATTGCACGACAGACTCGCAAAAATCGTTTAGAAATAACGTTGGTATATTTCAATTACATTACTGTAATGGCAGGCTCATTTCACACGTATAAACTTATTATTTACTGACAGAAACTCAAGCAGCTGTGATATAGCTGTATGAGAAAGTTAGTAAAACTATGTTGTTAAAGTACTGGTATTGTTTATTTTGGACTTACATATAGCTGCATGAGAAAGTTAGTAAAACTTTGTTGTTAAAGTACTGGTATTGTTTGTTTTGGACTTACATATAGCTGCATGAGAAAGTTAGTAAAACTATGTTGTTAAAGTACTGGTATTGTTTATTTTGGACTTACATATAGCTGCATGAGAAAGTTAATAAAACTATGTTATTGAAGTACTGGTTTTGTTTATTTTGGACTTACATATAGCTGTATGAGGAATATAGTGAATCTATGTTGTTGTAGTACCAGTATGTGTGTTTTTGACAGTGCTGTATGAAGAAGCTGGTATAGCTATGTTATTTGTCATTGGTTAAATCGTTTACGATTTAATTTTTTAAGTTACAGCATGTTTTGTATGATAAACTTTCGTGTACGTTTATGAAAATCAACGCTTTTTATGCCAATTTATTGGCCTTTGGAACTTCATATATGATGCAATTTTGAGGTTTTTGTAGAATACGTCAGAACTTTTTTTTGATGTGTTTTCATCAATTCCTCCCGGTAATGTACTTTAAAATGCAAAGATCTCCCTCCTACAGTTTTCAACCGATCTCTTCCAAACAAGTTTATGGTATCACTATCACTCGAACCAAAAACTTGCTTATTTAATTTTGGTTTTGCTCTGTTAAATTTCAATTCAATTTCTATATCGCAAACAAGCTTTTGTTTCAATGATCATAATACTGTTGTTTTTATGATATTCTCAATCATTCATGTCTATATGTACGTGAACATAATACTGTTGATTTTATGATATCCTTAATCATTCATGTCTATATGTACGTGAACATAATACTGTTGATTTTATGATATCCTCAATCATTCATGTCTATATGTACGTGAACATAATACTGTTGTTTTTATGATATCCTCAATCATTCATGTCTATATGTACGTGAACAGAATACTGTTGTTTTTATGATATTCTCAATCATTCATATCTATATGTACGTGAACAGAATACTGTTGTTTTATGATATTCTAAATCATTCATGTCTATATATACGTGAACATAATACTGTTGTTTTTATGATATCCTCAATCATTCATGTCTATATGTACGTGAACATTATACTGTTGTTTTTATGATATTCTCAATCATTCATGTCTATATGTACGTGAACATAATACTGTTGTTTTTATGATATTCTCAATCATTCATGTCTATATGTACGTGAACATAATACTGTTGTTTTTTATGATATCCTCAATCATTCATGTCTATATGTACGTGATCATAATACTGTTGTTTTTATGATATTCTCAATCATTCATGTCTATATGTACGTAAACATAATACTATTGTTTTTATGATATCCTCAATCATTCATGTCTATATGTACGTAGTATGTGACCTTTTCTGTATCATTAAATTCTCTTTGAGTGTAATAAATGTACCAGTAAACCATCAGTTGTCTTCTCTAATATTGTTCAACTCGATAAAGACAAAACCTTCTCTCATATCTCGCCATGTTGTATAGAGGTTACTTATGCAGGAAAGCAATGTAAGAAAACATTTTAATATCTATCTTACACATCGTGACGTCACAATGGTTCGACATTAGCGTGACGTCAACAATGCGATCAACTCTAATGCCGAAATGAGGACAAAGCGACATGATGAAATTAAAATCTTTCTCAATATTTCTACAACAAACATAAAAATGCTGTGCAGACATAGTTTGTAGATATTGGTTATGCTTGATCTCGCTGAATGATTCGTTTTCGTCATAAAAGCTCAAGCGAAACATGTAAGTAATTTTTTAGCTTATTCAGGTAGTTGAAGATGACGTTACACACACATGATGCTCCTTTTAACTTTAGTAATAGATACAGCATGCCGAAAAAAAATGAATTAAACTGCATCATACAGCTGTTTCGTCCTTTTGGGACTCGTCAGTGATGCTAGGGGCCAAAAGATAGGAATCTAAACTAATGTAGAAACAGAAAGGTTAGGTGCGTTAAACCCCGTTAATTTATGAATTTAGAAGTAAAATTAAACTAGTTTTGTATAATTTCAAATCGTGTACTACGAAAATGTGTATAGTATGTACCGTGTCATTACTCAAATGAGATAACTTTGGATATGGAGGCTCCAGCAAACCTCGGGGACTAAAAAATCCACCAGCAGAGTCTATCACAAAGATCTACACCTTTTAAATTTAGTAATAGATACAGTATGCCGAAAAAATTGATTAAACTGCATTATACAACTGTTTCGTCCTTCTGGGACTCGTCAGTGATGCTGGGGGCCAAAAGATAGGAATCCAAAATTTCTAAACTAATGTAGAAACAGAAGGGTCAGGTTGCCTGGCGTAGTTGGAGCAATAGACGGAACCCATGTGCAAATTATAGCACCGACCATCAACGAAAATGAATATGTAAATAGACATCACTACCATAGCTTAAATGTCCAAGTTGTGTTTGATGCCCAGTACAAGTTGTTGGACATTGTTGCAAAGTGGCCAGGGTCAACACATGACTCCAGAATTTTGGCAGAAAGTGGTGTACGTGTATTCTTTGAAAATAATCATATTCCTGCAGTACGTACGCATCTTCTCGGCGACAGTGGCTACCCAGAGATGGCTTCTTACTCCCTTTTTTAGACCCCAAGCTGGTGCACGGACCAATTACAACAGGTATGAATGTAATGCTTATATTTATTGCAGTTTTAAGTTTTAATTGATGCAGTTTAATTCATTTTTTCGTCATACTGTATCTATTACAAAATTTGAATGGTGTAGCATGTGTTACGTCATCGTATACCCGGTTTTATTTCTGTTGTGAAGTTTTTGAAATATTACCCAAGGGGAAGCCGATGCGCAGTAACCCCCCCCTACAAATTGTTCGCTTTCACAAGACTATGAGAATTAGTTACAGTTTACAGTCCGCATACTTCAATATATCCCAAGACTACCCCCATCCCCCTCCAAACTTACTGACTAGGATATATAGATAGACTATAAGACTCGCACACAAAGACAGTGACCAATTCGCGGGTCCCTGTGCTCAGAATACGGCAGCAGTTAACGTTCCAAACTTACTGACTAGGATATATAGATCGACTATAAGACCCCCCCAAAAAATTAAAGACAGTGACCAATTCGCAGGTTCCTGTGCTCAGAATAAGGCAGCAGTTAACGTTCCAAACTTACTGACTTGAGGTTTTTTAGGTAAAACCAATTTTCATGATGTAATACTTACCATAACTTAAGTATGCAATATATAGTACCTACACCCATCTTTGTTGCCCAAAACAAAAGATTCAAATACCCCGCCTTCCCCAAACTACGACAGAGCCGCAGAGTGATCTCCCGTCCTCAAAAACCTTTTATGGTGCCAAAAGACAACCAAAGATGAGGAGGCAAGGGGAGGAATATAGGGTGGGACTCCATAAAGTTATGGTAAGTATTACATCATGAAAATTGGTTTTACCTAAAAAACCTCAATTTCATTTCAGTAATAATTACCATAACTTTAGTATGCGAATTCGTCTTACCGCAGTGGTGACTCCGAATCCAGATCAGGCTGATGGAGGAACTCGAGACATGCTAAAGCTAGGAGAGGGAAGGCCAGAAAGGACAAACCCCCAAAAACACCCCATAATTAAAAAGTGGTGAAAAAGTAACTCCACCTGACACGGGGAGGTAACCCACCGTGATGCCTGATAGCATACTGATTAAAAACGGACCATCACCTACTACTGAGGAGGCACAGCAACAGACTGTGCCACCACAACCGGCCCCAATGAGTATAGCCCATCAGAATGGGATGACAACGACCTTAGGTAAAAGTCTGTGAATGTGGTCTGTCCCCGCCAAAATGCCGCAGACATGACCTCATGGAAGGAGGAGCCGTTGAGGAGGGCCCATGACACCGCAAGGGCCCTTACCTCGTGAGCTCTTACCTTATAAAGCGCCCGAACCTGATCGTCAGAGTGATCATAGGCATACCTGATTACCTGACAAATCCACCTTGACACTGACTGAGAGGAGATATCCTGTTGACCCTGCTTGATGCAAAAACAGTCGAGATCGAGGACCCCCCCCCCCTTGGTTTTATCGAGATAAAACCTAAGAGCCCTACAGGGACACAGTAACCTATCTCTCTCTTCTGAGCCAACAAAGGAAGTCAATGATGTAACATTGATAGGATCGGGCGAAAAGCCAGGCACCTGATTCTTAGCCATAAAGGCTGGATCGGTGAGGAGAGTTACGGCAGCGTAATTCCTAGACCATCTAAGACATGAAGGGTGAGACGACAACGCGTGAATCTCACTCCTCCTACGTCCCGAGGCCAGGGCTATTAGAAACACCGCCTTAAAAGTGACAAACTTTAAGGAAGCAGAGTCTAATGGCTCATATGGTGCCCGCATCAAAGACTCGAGCACCAGCGCAAGATTCCACTGCGGAGCCAACTGCCGAACCCTGGGCCTATCCAGCCCAAACCCTCTGATCAAGGCAGACAGAGATGGGGATGAGCCCACCTCTGCTCTGCCATGAAAAGACTGCACGCTGGAAATAGCTGTCCGATAGCCAGCTATAGTACCAGGGGCAAGTTTGCGGTCCTGGAACAACCATAGCAGGAAGTCCGCAATTAACTGGATAGAGGCCTTGGCCGGATCAGCCTTCCTGCCGACACACCAATCACAGTAAATCTTCCATCTGGATTGGTAGACGGCAGAAGAGGAAGACCGGATTGATCGTGCGATGCGAGCTGACACGTCCTTAGAAAAGCCTGCCTCAGCGAGGCCTCCTGAGATAGCCTCCACGCGTGAAGGTGGAGGATCTCCGGACGTGAGTGCATCGTTCTGGACCGAGGCTGCCGAAGGAGGTTCGACCTGACAGGAACAGCCAGTGGTTCTTCTACCAGGAGCGACAGCAGCCCTGGAAACGATGGCTGCCTCGGCCACATGGGTGCTATCAAAATAAGGGAGCAATGATGTTCCCGAAACTTCTGTAGGATCCTGCCCACCAGGTTGAAGGGAGGAAATGCATATGCATGCATTCCCTCCCAGTCCAGAGATAGAGCGTCCACGGCC
The DNA here is from genome assembly GCA_947623455.1 of Mimachlamys varia. Classification (NCBI taxonomy): domain Eukaryota; kingdom Metazoa; phylum Mollusca; class Bivalvia; order Pectinida; family Pectinidae; genus Mimachlamys; species Mimachlamys varia. The sequence goes on along the minus strand of OX392538.1, from coordinate 37,430,387 downwards.
CAAGCCCTCGGATCTGGAACCGGAGAGACAAAGGTTGGCAGTTGATTGTTCAGGGAAGTGGCGAAAAGGTCTACGTGAGGCCTGTTCAATTGCCATTCTGTCAATACCGGCTAGCGGCGCCTGGAAAGAGTATCGGCCAGAACATTCAACTTGCCGGGAAGATGCTTGACATGGATCGTCAGCTGCATCTCCTGACACAGAAGAAGAACACGAATAGCGAGGTCACACAGAATGTGAGACCTGGTCCCTCCCTCTCTCTCCAGATACGCGACAACTGTAGAGTTGTCCGTAGCCACACAAACCACCTTGGACTGCAGGATCTCTCGGAGAGACTGCAGAGCTAACAGAACAGCTCTCATCTCGAGCACATTGATGTGCTCTGAGAGCTGTTCCCCAGACCACTCCCCCGACCGGCAATGACCGTCGAGGTAAGCCCCCACCATATGACATGGACGCATCCGTATACAGAGTCATAGTGGGGGCCGGCTTGGACAGAGGAACCCCTTGGAGAACATTTCCCTGAATGGTCCACCATCGAGCATACTCCTTGACAGACTTGGTGAGAGGAAGCCAGGCTTCCCAATCCCTTGAAGAAGGGACCCAATTGGCAAGGAGAAACATCTGAAGAGGCCTGATGTGAAGTCTCCCTAAGGGGACCACATCTGCCAGGGCGTTGAGATAACCCAGAAAACTGAGGAACCAACGCATCTGGACGCGAGACCTGCCGATGATGGTCAGGGACAAATCCCTGGCTTTCTCGTACTTCTCCAGCGGTGGAAGGGCAATACCCTGAACCGTATTGAAACGGTTCCCCAGGAAGACGAAATCCTGAGTAGGGGAAACTTCCGACTTTTCTCTGGACGGAATGAAGCCGACTCTGAGCAAAAGTTTCAGGACCAGACGGGTATCCTGCACCAAAGATTCCCTCACAAGATGGAGCAAGAGGGAATCGTCGAAATAGATGTGCACATCTATTCCCCTGGAATGCAGGAAACCCACGTGTACCTGCAGCAGCTTGGTAAACACCAAAGTAGTCGTGAGCCCGAATGGCATGGCCCGGAACTGGAAGACCTTCCCGTTGCATGTGAACCGAAGGTACTTCCGTGCCGACTTCCTGATGGGGATGTGGAAGTAAGCGTCCTTCAGATCTACTGAAGTTGCCCACATTCCGTCTCTCACGGAAGCAATGATGCCCCGAGGAGTCTCCATCTTGAAGTGAGGAGAATCTACGTGCCTGTTGAAGGCGCTTAGATCGATGATGGGACGCCATGCCCCGGACTTCTTCCTCACCAGAAACATTCTGGAATAGAAGCCGGGGGTGCAACCCAACACTGGCAGCTCCTCGACCGCGCCCTTGACTAGCATGGTCCTTACTTCCTCCTGGATAGCCAGAGCCTTTTCCCGATCCCCCGGTGGAGGAAAGAAAATTGGCTCTGCCGACAAGGGGGGATCCCGTAACAGAGGGATACCTAATCCCTCCGATACCACAGACAATGCCCATGCATCCTCCGTTATTTCCTTCCATTCTGGCAGGAAAAAGGAGAGACGCCCTCCCACAGGAAGATCTGGTCGCGGAAGATCTAGCCCTTGCCAAGCAAGAGAATCGTCTGCTGACCCTAAGTCTAATTCTGCGGGAGAAGGACCGGAGCTTGAGTCGAGAGAACTGCACTCCCCTAGACCAAGCCCGTCGTCTACGCTCAAGGAGGGAAGAGGGAGTCAGGAACTCTTCTTCTTGCCCCCAGGAGGGTTTTGCCCTTCTTACCTTTCCCCTTGTTGCCCTTGAAGGGAGGCTTAGGCTTAGGTTGCGCATGAGTCTGCGGAACCGAAGTCTTAGCCCTCTTCTTGGGGGGCGCTGACCCCTGCGAGGTGCTGGCCCTCTCAGTATGAATCCTCTTCACTAAAAGTGCAGAGGCGACCGAGTCCTCCTTCAAATCCTTCTGTACAGAAGGAAGGGACCCTCCGAAAAGGGGGCAGTCAACAACCGGGACCGATAAGGTTCATCGACCGGGCGATTTTTCAAAACTGAAAAACGCCTGGCCAACACGAGGTTCACGAGCGAGGACACCTGCAAGGCGGACAAAGCTCGTAAAGCCCCGTTCAGAGCAGAGGTAAGTCTGTCCTGAATGTCGGCCTTTTCTGTCTCTGATGTCCGACCCTCAGGCAAATCGGACACCCTATATAGGCATACAGTAAAGTAGTCTATATACGACAGAATTTGGATGGAAAGACGCAGCAGTCTTTCCATCTTGTGGTGTTCCTTGGAACCGAACACCACCTGATCCACCGATTAACCAGGCCAGGCAGCAAGCTCTCTCGACTCCAGTTCAACTGGCTGAGGGGCAAGCAAACCATCATGTGTAGCAAAGTCAGTGGAACGAACCTCTGACAAATCGCTGACACATACATGTAGCTGCAACCCAGTAAACCCAGGCGCGCGAGTTGCAGAAGCATTCTTCTCCAGAACTCGGGACTTGGCAGTGGTCAGTGCTGAAGACACGATTGTGCCTTCGGGCAGAGATCGATCCGCCTGCGCGGATGCCCGAGGAGCCACTAGGGATCCCAAAAGGGTAGTGGACTCGGGAACAGAGGACGCGGCAGGTGGCGGGCATACCTGCTCTCCGAGAATCCGGGATACATCGGCCCTAAGACCTCGCATCCCGGAAAGGACATGTTGGGCCTCGACCTCAACAGCCTCAGAGTCGCCCTCTCCTAAGGTATCTTCCTCAGAGGCCGGAACCTCATGAAGATCGTCCTCAGACGACTCCGACTGACCAGCGTCAATGTCAGAGCACCCCGAAGAGAGACGAACAACGTCCTCATCCTCTGCCATACCCACGCCCTCGCAATCCATATCTTCCACTCCGTCACCACCGTAAGTAGCGACAGGATGTGGGAGATAAGGGTCGGCCAATGGAGCTAGCTCAAGCGAACGCTCTAGCGGGGGCTCCACATAACGGCGCTTAGGCGCAGAGCGCCTAACAACCGTCGCCGTGGGTTTAGGCCTAGAAGCCACAACCCTATCCTTGGAACCAGAGGCGGTAGGGACTGCCCTGGAGGCAGAAGTCCTAAAGGTCCGGCAAACCTTTTTTGGACCGGCCATAACGGCCCCCGATGCGGCAGAACGTCGGGGGGGGGGGGGGGGGGGGGGGGGTCAACGTAGCTGCCGCTAACCCGTCTCCGCGAGGGAGAGACCAAGCCCCATGGGTTCCAAAAAGGAAACCGAATGGGGTCAACCCCATATCCCGGAGGGAAAGGGACAAGTCCCGTGGGCTGGGAGTGACCCCAGAATTGGCCAAACTGGCCTGCCTGAGCCTGGGGCTGGCTACCCTGCCCGAAAGGCGAGGGTGGACCACCACTCCCTCTAAGCGGAAACCCAGACATGTATGGACCCTGTCCATAACTGCCGGGATATTGTTGGAACCCAACCCAAAGGCCAAGGGATGGATGCCTAATAATCCCAGTGGATACGGACAATCCCGAAAGAAAGTCCGTACAGCCACTAGGACCTGAACCCGAAGGCACAGGCCCAGCCTCAATGCCGTCCCTACCTACAATACCGCTTGGAATGCCGGGATCATTGGCAGAGTCAACGACCGGCGACCGGTAGTCCCTACCCGGAGGCAAGCTCGAAAGCTTACGGGCGTTCCCAGTCAATTCGACCCTTGGCCGTGCCAAACCAGGGTCGGGCTGCCCCACCTCAGCTCCAGGAGGATCCTGGCTAGGAGGGGCCACCCCCTGTTCACAAAAGGAACTCGCCGAGACGAGCCCTCCTGGAACAGGAACAGTGGCAACACTACTCAAATCCGAAGATACAGTAGGACTCTTACCTTTCTGTTTTCCCCGCTTCCCTGCAGCACTGGTAGCCTTCCTACGGGAAGCACTCGGGCGCTTCGGTGCCTGGAAGACCTTGTCCTGAGGAGCGACCTGTGAACAGAGTTCACATGGAAATTCCTCAGAACAAGGACGACAAAGAGGACAAGCATCGTGGGGATCGTTTTCCGTAACGAAATGCGAGCACCCATATGCTGACCCCCGTCGCTGACTCGAAAGAGACATTACTTCCAAAAAGCCGTATCAAAACAAACGGCGAATTTATAAAGTATAAAAATAACACGAAGCCAACACAAACTACAACGGTAGAATGAAATAAAAACAGAAAAGAACAGTAATGTTGGAACTAAACGATAACGTAATGAACAACAACACTGAAACAAACAACGGACGAAAATTTGCAAACCGCCGACAACGAAAAAACGAAAATGGCGGACCACGTGGGACACCCAAGCCCGGACGTGGAGTAAACAAATTCGACCGTAACGGCACAAAAATAACTTTTAAACAACAAAACAAGTTAACAATAAGGGCAGATGGGTTTAACAGCGCTAACTGTTGAAACTATATCCAACAACTCAAAGCACAACGCTTAAAATAAACGTTAGTCCAATGGAGCATGCAGCAGTGAAGTCAATACAGCAGGCGCCATAAAAGGAAGAGGACGGGAGATCACTCTGCGGCTCTGTCGTAGTTGGGGGAAGGCGGGATATTTGAATCTTTTGTTTTGGGCTACAAAGATGGGTGTAGGTACTATATATTGCATACTAAAGTTATGGTAATTATTACTGAAATGAAATAGGATATATAGATCGACTATAAGACTCGCACACAAATTAAAGACAGTGACCATCTCGCGGGTCCCTGTGCTCAGAATACGGCAGCAGTTCACGTTGTATATAAACAAGTAACATCTAATATTAAAAAAATATAAACGGGGAGTCTGATTGCTGATAGTAATAATGTATGTCTATTTTTTGACAGGGTGAATATTGACAATCGGACAATGATCTCGACCATAAGACTCAATTCGCATAAGTTGGATAGTATTTGATTAATGTTTAATTTAAAGAGAGACATATAATTATGCAGCTTACATTTAAACTCAAAATCGCCTCATATTGTTTTAACTTTAAATCTTATTTCCGAACAGTTACCGCTACAATTACCAATCACGGACACAGACAATTAATTATATAAGCTGATGACAATGCAAGACTAAGACTAACTATTAACTATCTGGTTATCAATATTTTACAGAGCTCATGATCCAACAAGGAGTGTGGTTGAAAGAGGCATTGGTCAACTAAAACGCCGCTTCCATGTCCTTCATGGAGAAGTGAGACTGTCACCACAAAAGGCATGCCAAGTGGTAATAGCTTGTGCTGTACTTCATAACATCTGCAAGGACAGGCAGATCCCAATTCCCAATGGTGATGACGATGACGACGATGACAATGATGAAGATGATAATGATGAAGATGATGGTGCAGATGGACAAGCTGAAGCCCATGTCAGAAACATTGTGCAAGGCAACCATAATGGCTCTGTATACAGGCAGCAGTTTGCTACGACTCATTTTTAAACTGTCTATCAATTGAAAACCAACACAAAATATGTTCAACAAATTATCGTATTTAATCACCACTTGAACAGCTATCGCAAAAAAGCAGTACAAGAATTAAATAACAACAAGTTAATATATACAAGAGCGTTACATAAACATGGCAATAGTGGACTGCATGTAAGTGTATGGCAATAAATAAACATATATATTGCAGACTAAAATGAGTATTCCTGAACATTAAAATCTAAATTTCCATAGTTTAGCCCGGGCCCATTTTTGTACATTTAATTGTCTATCGGTTAGTTTGGGCTCCTCCTGGTGTTCATACCTTATGATTAGGCGTGGTATGTCGCATACTGTAAGTTTATAAATATTAGCATGCTATTGATTAATCTAGTCACACCTGACTAAATAGTTACTCTTATCCCATTGGTTAGCCTAATACTTGCTACACACATGCCTTTTCCTTTGGACTAGTGGCTGATCATACATGTATACATTAGTTGTACGGTAGTTTATAATGCTAGTTTTGTTTATAATATCAGTGTATATTATTGTCAGTTTAATATCTAGGTAGGATTAATGTGCAAATGTAGCTCTTCTTAATCTGTATTGAATGTGAAGTAGTATTGTTTCCTTCATTTGTAAATCTATCGTGATCTTTGTTAAGCTAACAATACTTGGCACTGCTGAACACATGGTTCTATAAAATACATCTGTTATTGGATATATTTCAGAGTAAGTAACTACTATTTGTAATTGTTACATGTATGACACAACTTAGAGTGTCATTTTTTTCTTGTCAATTACAAATTTATAAATTATTAAAAGTGTAGTTCTAAGTAATTTGATTCTTAGATTAGTATATAGTACTTCATTAGATTCTACTTAATATCACTCCTGTTAATTAAAACTTTGCTTATACATGTAAGTTTATGAACCATGATACTTAAGTATTGTTATAATATACACCTCAAACCTGGGTCACAGAGTAAATGTATTTTGAGTTTAATGAGGCAAGATGTTAATTGTTTGCCTTTTTTATGTCCCTAATATATTTATGTAACCTGGACCTAGATGTAGTAAACAGATTAGTATGTATAAACAATAGCAATTTTCAGAGAAATCAATCTAAATGTGGAGTTAAAACCAAATTTTATCATTGAACGATTAACAAACAAAGTCTGATCTTTGGCACATTGACTTTGACTCAATTATTAATGGTCAGTTTACACCTTGTGTAATTTATTCAAAAGCATAAGTAATATCTATAAAAATATCTTTACTGAAATGAGACCAGGTTTAATTTTCTTTTGACTCAGTGACCATGACTTTTGACCTTGACCTTAACCTACTTTATGTAAACTGAACATCTAGACCAAGTTTCATGTAAGTAACAATTGTATCAGTCGAAAAGCAATATGTTTACAACAGACAGTGGAAAATGTGATTACTATGGATTTCACCTATTTCCAATTAACGGAGCCGATTCTAAAATTAATAAAAACCATTCATCAATAAAATATCTAATATACTACTTGTTGATTCTATTCTTCTAATTTGCGCTTTATTGATTTGACTTTTAAGTCAAAGTATTCAATTTCAAGCTTCAGTTTTTTTAAAGTCAGTTCCTCGATAAGTTGCTGATTACTGGTACTCCTGGTCTGTGTTCTACTCTTGCATGGCTGTTTGGCTGGCGACTCTCTTGTCGGTGGTGACACATCCTGAGACAAATCAGGCAAAACACATACCAATGGCACTGATGACCCGGAGGCTGAAGATGAATTTCCCTCCTCAAGTATGCCTAGTTGAAGAGAACTGAAAATAAAACCCTTCAATTACATGTTTGTTTAGAAAGTTGAAATAAATTTAACTTAAATGTACATTTGTGAAAAGGGTATGTTTGTGCAGTTTTAAAATATAAGATGTTAACTTTATTAATTTTACAACAATTATGAAACAAGTTAGGCCAGTACTAAACAATTCTTCGTTTGGCATTTGCCTACCCACCTTTTTAGGGTTGAGTAGGTAAGTAGGCATTTTTTTTGGATATGCTAATACATACCCATGTCGGTATATAAATATTGCCTAAATCAATATTGCATTTTAAAATTAACTGCAATATTGTTTTAACATTGGAGCTTGTTTGACATGGCATTAATGTGATTACTGCTTTTCAATAACCTGCATGGATAAAAAAAACGGAGAAAACATGAATAAAAAAAATGAGTAACACACATTTGTATGAGTCAGCCGGCTAACGCCAAACAAACATTTTTTTTTTATTTTGGCCTTATCCAACTTCTATTAATCACTCTTGTTGGCCCAGATGTTAGTACCAAGAGGTCTTTCTGTGGGAGGAAACTGGAGTACCCAGAGAAAACCCACGTGGTCGGACAGGTGCCCCCCCCCCCCATACCTTTTCACGTCCAGTTGTGGAATGGAACCCCAGCCGCCTTGGTGAAAGGCAGGTGCACTATCCACTGCACCACCCGAAACTGCAATGTTTGTGCAGTTTTGATATATACAAGACAATATGATATATCAATGCCATCAATCCTCTACAATATTTACAAATATCTATTGTGATGCAATCAATTTATTTTGGTCTTCACAGGATATGCAGTTCAAAATCGGTTCAAAATAACTGAATAAAGCCAAATAATTCCATTTAAATGTAAATATATAATAAGTAATGACTGTTTTAGCAAATATTATTACATCTTTCATTGCTGACAAACTTACATAAACTGGTTAATATAACCTACCAGGCTTTATTAAGTTTGTCAATAGCAATGTGTGTTAAAGAACTGTAACATTTGCTAAAACATTCATGGCTTAAATATGATGACCTTTCAGTATGATAAAGAGAAAAGGAGTATAGGTTAATTATCAAACAAACAATTATTGAGATATAATTATGTACAATAACCAATATTATCTTTAAGTTTGGTTTGGTTTATGAATGTTTTACGTCCTATTAACAGCCAGGGTCATTAGGTTTTTGAGGTGGAGGAAAGCCGGAGTACCCGCAGAAAAACCCCAGACCTATGGTCAGTACCTGGCAACTACCCGGCCCTTGCAACCTAGAGGTAGAATGTCGGGACACGTACCTTAACCACTCGGGCACTGCAACCCCTTAGCTTTGAGTTACTCTGACCGGCTTAAATACACATACCTGTTGTTACAAAATACAATGGCATGCAAATGTACAGAGCATAAAAACAGTACATTACTGTTGTGAACTATTGCTCATCTTTTGAAGTTTTCAGTATTATAAAGTTATCTTGACCAAATTAAAGATTACCCAAATTTATTTTCAACGAGAGGCCCAGAATGCCTGTATCGCTCACCTGGTTTTCAGCAAATATGACAAACATTAATTCCAGTTTAAGGGAAATTCGACACAGGATGGATGGCTGTTAATAGGGGTGACTTGTACAGTGGACTCCACTTAATATCACCCTTGTGAATATCACATTCCTCTTTATATCATGTTTTTCCCAAGCACAATTGTTCTCTCTATATAATATGTAATTTTATGTGGTTAATATCATGGGTATTTTGAGGTGAATTCCTCTTAATATCATGTTTTTTTAACCAATCACATGAAATATCCAGAAAATGATGTAATTTCCATTGATTTCAGATACAACTTGTACAAAATGTTGCATAGAAAATAAAAAATAACCCAAAAAAATATTTTTAATTGAAATAATGTTATCTATAATTATATTAAAACATTTGCATATGTACATTGAATAGCTTACTTTTAATTATGGAGATTGGAAATCCACTAAATTTAGTGGAAAAACAAGTTTCTCTTAATGTCACATTACTATTAATATCATGTTTTTGTCTGACAAATTCAACATGATATTAAGAGGAGTGCACTGTAGTAACATTGATATTTGTATACTGCATATATATGAAAAAAAAAATTGTTTACCAAGCACTGTCTTCAGAGAGAAGTTGTGAGAGCGAGGAATCTACCCCTCCATGCACCCCTTCGATTAGCTCACTGTCTTCCCCTAATACCATCTGTATGGTTTCTGCCAGAGCACTCAGGGGTTTGGTTGGGGGTCCTCCACCTAATAATATCCACAGGTGCTTGTGGACATGAATTTGACTATTTTTTGCATTGAATGTAGAAGGTAATACACATATACGGTGTTTCATAATGATATAATGCTAAATTATAAAGTTTACAATAACAACCTATGCAGCGTAGCCTTATAAAAACCTAAAGGTAAGCAACTAACCGGTAGAAAAATCTAGGTCACCGCCTACCCCCTCATGGGAATCCTTGTTTTCTCTCAAACAGGCAAAATATTACCGCTACAAGCCTATGTGCCATCGATTCATGGATAGTTTTTCTTTTCAACCAGCCATTGTTTGTGTATTGACATGCACGCATCGTTCAGAATTTTATATTCAAACACAATTTAGGCTACGCTCACGGCAGCCTTTCAGTGAAGATTTACGGAAGATGTCGATAAGCGCCCCCAGTGGCAGTAAACGTGAGCAAGGGTAGATAATTTAAGCATGAGACGGAAGTAAAAACCCGAGATAATCCGAGAGATTATGACGTAATATATTCAAATATTCCGCGAAATTCAAAATATTGTGTTTCGGGTTTTTACATCTGTCGTATGCATTAAATTATCTGCCCTTGCTCATGTTTACTGCCACTGGGGGCGCTTATCGACATCTTCCGTAAATCTTCACTGAAAGGCTGCCGTGAGCGTAGCCTAAATTGTGTTTGAATATAAAATTCTGAACGATGCGTGCATGTCAATACACAAACAATGGCTGGTTGAAAAGAAAAACTATCCATGAATCGACGGCACATAGGCTTGTAGCGGTAATATTTTGCCTGTTTGAGAGACAACAAGGATTCCCACGAGGGGGTAGGCGGTGACCTAGATTTTCTACCGGTTAGTTGCTTACCTTTAGGTTTTTATAAGGCTACGCTGCATAGGTTGTTATTGTAAACTTTATAATTTAGCATTATATCATTATGAAACACCGTATATGTGTATTACCTTCTACATTCAATGAAAAAATAGTCAAATTCATGTCCACAAGCACCTGTGGATCTAACATATTAAGCCCTTTTGACTAAATTTTCCAATTATTTCATTCTTTATTAATAAAGCATTTATCTAGTTACAGTACATACCACAAGTTCAACCACCTTCATTTCTTTCAAAAAAATTTGTTTGCAAATTTGTACATTAATGCAATTTGAATGAATTAATTAAACACATGTAGTGATATTTCTTAAAAATCACAATATTTTCATGCAAAACTTTCTATTTAGACACAATATTCATTTTAGCAATACAGTACATCATACAGTATGATGATACACTGCACTGTATTGATTAAGTAAATTAAACTTGAAAAAGCAGGTAATCATTAATAAATGCTATATTCTTATATACAGTGATTTATTACATATTTTTGTATGCTTGATATTATCACAGGTGCTTGTGGACATGAATTTGACTATTTTTTCATTGAATGTAGAAGGTAATACACATATACGGTGTTTCATAATGATATAATGCTAAATTATAAAGTTTACAATAACAACCTATGCAGCGTAGCCTTATAAAAACCTAAAGGTAAGCAACTAACCGGTAGAAAATCTAGGTCACCGCCTACCCCCTCGTGGGAATCCTTGTTGTCTCTCAAACAGGCAAAATATTACCGCTACAAGCCTATGTGCCGTCGATTCATGGATAGTTTTTCTTTTCAACCAGCCATTGTTTGTGTATTGACATGCACGCATCGTTCAGAATTTTATATTCAAACACAATTTAGGCTACGCTCACGGCAGCCTTTCAGTGAAGATTTACGGAAGATGTCGATAAGCGCCCCCAGTGGCAGTAAACATGAGCAAGGGCAGATAATTTAATGCATACGACAGATGTAAAAACCCGAAACACAATATTTTGAATTTCGCGGAATATTTGAATATATTACGTCATAATCTCTCGGATTATCTCGGGTTTTTACTTCCGTCTCATGCTTAAATTATCTACCCTTGCTCACGTTTACTGCCACTGGGGGCGCTTATCGACATCTTCCGTAAATCTTCACTGAAAGGCTGCCGTGAGCGTAGCCTAAATTGTGTTTGAATATAAAATTCTGAACGATGCGTGCATGTCAATACACAAACAATGGCTGGTTGAAAAGAAAAACTATCCATGAATCGATGGCACATAGGCTTGTAGCGGTAATATTTTGCCTGTTTGAGAGAAAACAAGGATTCCCACGAGGGGGTAGGCGGTGACCTAGATTTTTCTACCGGTTAGTTGCTTACCTTTAGGTTTTTATAAGGCTACGCTGCATAGGTTGTTATTGTAAACTTTATAATTTAGCATTATATCATTATGAAACACCGTATATGTGTATTACCTTCTACATTCAATGCAAAAAATAGTCAAATTCATGTCCACAAGCACCTGTGGCTGCGTTAAGATCTGAGATAATCCAATAGAGGGTCATGTCCCGATGACCTTTTGCATTAGCCAATCAAATTACTACTGGCAGAATCTTGACAGTGAAATTTTGAGGCGACAAAGCTTGCATTAAAACATTTTCCCGTTTAGTCATTTCGTCACCAAAAAGTTCGTGCGGAATAATGTGACGAAATGGCTTGCTGCAAGATGACAGGTCGTTGGAAAATTATTTTAGCGTTAAGTAAAGAGGCGACAAAGGTCATCTGGACGTGACCACTTATGGGATGTTGTCAGATCCTTGTAAAACGGAGTGAGGGAACAAGGATCTGTATTTTAATCAGATTGCAAGAACATAAAAATCTTGTTCAGGTTCAAGTGAAACATTCTTGTTTTGAATCTTGAATTTTGAAATTGATAATCCATTGAAGGGTAATTATAAAGACATGCAGTATATGTAGGCCTATATAAAACTCGCTAATAACACGTGAAAGTGCATAAATTCTATAGCAGCAATAACAAACCATCTTCCAGATTATGTTGTCTACGTTAGGTGTTGACGCGTAGGCAGTAGTATAGGCTTACAGTAGGCTACGTGTTATAACTTATAGCCGATTGATCTGATCTCATACATACATGTATGTACATGTACTGCATGCATGCAGATTATTCTTTAGTTTTAACTTTATCGATTCCGTGTTAATAAATGAAAAGCATCTAACCTGTTGCGGTTGTCGATTTTCTGAAAGCGGAGATTTCGCTTTTGGCATTTGACAATAGATTGTGCCATTTCTTCTCCACCTCTTCCGGGGATCGAGGAGTAACCGATGACGTATTAAAGTGTCTCGCCACCGCTTGCCACGCGTCCTTTTTCATTCTTGACGTCAAGTTGGGTCCGAGCTTTCCCCGTAAGACAATCTTTCGTCATTTACGAGGGAAGCAACGAGAATACACTCGTCCTGTGTCCAGTTTGGTTTGCGTTTGATTTTTTTTCTACGCCTACCGCCATATTGTTTATTGTCGTCTGGTTACAAAATCTATTTTTAGTCTGGGGTTTCCCCCTAGATTCACTTGGTTACACACTTAAGTGTCACGCGGAATTCTTAACTAAGAATTACTCTTAGCATCTTTTTGAAATGAACTTAAGTATTTTTTCTTAGCTAAGAAAACATTTCTTACTTAAGTATATTTTTAAGTGTAAAACTTAAGATTTTTGTATCCAAGTGAAACTAAGGGGAAATCCCAAGTCTAAAAATAGATTATGGAACCAGACGCCAACAAACAATATGGCGGCAAGTGAAGCGGCGAAAAGTAGGCGAAAGCCAAATTGGACACAGGATGTGTCTGCTGCCACACCTCGTTCTACCGAGGAGGTGGAAAGAAGTGGAACAACCTCTTCTCAAGCGCCAAGACGGAGATGTCTGCCTTTCGCAAAAGGCAGATATCATGCAAAGCAAATTCTTTGTTTTACAGCAATTACAAAGGTAATATTATTGTATTTCAGCATATCAGGGATAATTCTGGCTCTTAAAACCTGAATTTGAGAATTTGACGGATTTTATGAGATTAGTGAAATTTCTATGTGATTTTTCTATATAAAGTAACACTATTTTGAATTTTTAATGTGATTTTCAGGAAATAAATGGGTAAAATTCCCAAAATCTCGCCCCAAAGTGATCCCTGAGTTTATGCCTCCAGTACATGTATTTGTTCAGAGCTACAATGTATACATGTAGATACTCGGTCAACAGGGGGTGGGTGTAAAATTCATCACATATTTGTCGTCGAATGAGATATAAATATTTGTATTTGTTAACAGGTGGATGACCCTCATGCAAGTCATTAAGCCCCATTGCAGAGACGGTGCAGATGGTGATAGTGGAGTCTAATGCTGTCATTGATGGTGTAAATGGAGGAGTCTAATGCTGTCATTGATGGTGTAAATGGGGGAGTCTAATGCTGTCATTGATTGTGTAAATGGGGGAGTCTAATGTTGTCATTGATGGTGTAAATGGGGAAGTCTAATGCTGTCATTGATGGTGTAAATGGGGAAGTCTAATGCTGTCATTGATGGTGTAAATGGGGGAGTCTAATGCTGTCATTGATGGTGTAAATGGGGGAGTCTAATGCTGTCATTGATGGTGATAGGAGGAGTCTAATGCTGTCATTGATGGTGTAAATGGGGGAGTCTAATGCTGTCATTGATGGTGTAAATGGGGGAGTCTAATGCTGTCATTGATGGTGTAAATGGGGAAGTCTAATGCTGTCATTGATGGTGTAAATGGGGGAGTCTAATGCTGTCATTGATGGTGATAGGAGGAGTCTAATGCTGTCATTGATGTTGTAAATGGGGGAGTCTAATGTTGTCATTGATGATGTAAATGGAGGGGAGTCTAATGTTGTCATTGATGATGTAAATGGAGGGGAGTCTAATGCTGTCATTGATGTTGTAAATTGGGGAGTCTAATGCTGTCATTGATGGTGATAGGGGAAGTCTAATGCTGTCATTGATGGTGATAGGGGGAGTCTAATGCTGTCATTGATGGTGATAGGGGGAGTCTAATGCTGTCATTGATTGTGTAAATGGGGGAGTCTAATGCTGTCATTGATGGTGTAAATGGGGAAGTCTAATGCTGTCATTGATGGTGTAAATGGGGGAGTCTAATGCTGTCATTGATGGTGATAGGAGGAGTCTAATGCTGTCATTGATTGTGTAAATGGGGGAGTCTAATGCTGTCATTGATGGTGTAAATGGGGGAGTCTAATGCTGTCATTGATGGTGTAAATGGGGGAGTCTAATGCTGTCATTGATGGTGTAAATGGGGGAGTCTAATGCTGTCATTGATGGTGTAAATTGGGGAGTCTAATGCTGTCATTGATGTTGTAAATGGGGGAGTCTAATGCTGTCATTGATGGTGTAAATGGGGGAGTCTTATGCTGTCATTGATGTTGTAAATCGGGGAGCCTAATGCTGTCATTGATGTTGTAAATGGGGGAGTTGAACGATTCTTCATTACTTCAACTCCTGTCTGATGACAAAATCAACAGGTACTATTGTAGATTACATACATGGATGTACATGTAGATCATTTTCACTTGGGCAATTTGATGCAAATAATACAGTAAACACTCTGATATTAGATGCACATGTATCTGTAAAATTTACTAAAAAAAATCATTTTTTACAAAAATGGTCTGTTGACTGTACTGCTATCCTGATTATACAGCAACATACATTTTATTATACAATATTGTCAGACACAAGTGTAATACTATATTGCACTATTATGATGTCACAAGTACTTATAAAGATTAAATTTTTATATGTGACATCAGCAGATTGTCTTGGTTGATGGTAATGTACTTCCAGAGAAGGATTTCACATATCTGGTTATATCAAAACATAAATTAATTAATTAATTAAAATTAAAAAACAAAACAAAGACTGCACATGATACATTTTTGTAGAAGTTCAAAGAGGTGACTCAAATATGGTAACACTTATTCATATTATTAAAAAGGAAAAATAAAGTTGTATTTGCTTTAATCTTGTTATAGCAGGCCGGTTTTAATTGTTAATACTGTACATAGAGAGAATTTCCCTTTAGCTCAATCGGTAGAGGGGCGGACCAGTAAGCACAAACATACACTTTTCACATACATAAATTGATTTCTACTTTCTGAACAAACATGTAATTGGGTTTTATGTTCAGTTCTCATCAACTAGGCCTACTTGAGGAGGGAAATTCATCTTCAACATCCGGGTCATCAGTGCCATTGGTTTTTTGTTTTGCCTGATTTGTTTTGGGACGTGTCACCAACGACAAGAGAGTCGTCAGCCAAACAGCCATGCAAGAGTAGAACACAGACCAGGCGTACCAGTAATCAGCAACTTATCGAGGAACCGACTATAACAAAAACTGAAGCTTGAAATTGAATACTTTGACTTAAAAGTCAAATCAATGAAGCGCAAATTAGAAGAATAGATTCAACAAGTATTAATTAGATATTTTATTGATGATTGGTTTATATTAATTTTAGAATCGGCTCCGTAAATTGGAAATAGGGGTAAATCCATAGTAATCCCATTTTCAACTGTCTGTTGTAAAAATATTGCTTTTTCGACTGATAATATTGGAAGTTACATGAAACTTGGTCTAGATGTTCAGTTTACATACATGTAGGTTAAGGTCAAGGTTAAAAGTCATGATCACTGAGTCAAAAGAAAATCAAACCTGGTCTCATTTCAGTAAGGATATTTTTAGCATATTTTTATAGATATTACTAACGCTTTTGAATAAATTACACAAGGTGTAAACTGACCATTAATAAGAGGTCAAAGTCAATGTGCCAAAGATCAGACTTTGTTAATTGTTCAATGATAAAATTTGGTTTTAACTCCACATTTAGATTGATTTCTCTCAAAGTACAGAAACCGTTGAATAGTGTGTAGACCTTAAAAGGAACAATGTAAACTTTGTATACATGTATATGGTCTTTATTCTTTAGAACTGAACATTGCTATTGCTTATTGTACCAATCGATTTACTACATCTTGTCCTCCAGATTACATAAATATATTACGGACATAAAATACATAAATATATTAGGGACATAAACAAGGTAAACAGTTGCCGCATTAAACTCAAGATACATTTACTCTGTGACCCAGGTTTGAGGTGTATATTATAACAATACTTAAGTATCGTGGTTCATATACTTACATGTATACGCAAAGTTTTAATTAACATGAGTGATATGAAGTGGAATTTAATGAAGTACTATATACTAATATAAGAATCAAATTACTTAGAAGTACTACTTATAATCATTTATAAATTTGTAATTGACCAGAAAAAATGACACTTTAAGTTGTGTAATACAAGAAACAATTACAAATAGTAGTTACTTACTCTGAAATATATCCAATAACAGGTGTATTTTATAGAACCATGTGTTCAGCAGTGCCAAGTATTGTTAGCTTGACAAATACATCACGATAGATTTACAAATGAAGGAAACAATACTACTTCACATCCAATACAGATTAAGAAGAGCTACATCTGCACATTAATCCTACCTAGATATTAAACTGACAATAATTTATACTGATATAATAAACAAAACTAGCATTATAAACTACCGTACACTAATGTATGTATGTATGATCAGCCACTAGTCCAAAGGAAATGGCATGTGTGTGTAGAAAGTATTAAGCTAACTAATCAGGTAAGAGAGTTTTTTTTCAAAATATCGGTATGAAGTAGTTCACAGGGATTACCGAACTACAATTTTATAAATTATTTGGTGATTTTATAAAAAAGTAAACAAACTTCGCTTAATTGCCCCTTTAAAACTTATGGCCAAGATTTTCCTGAAAATAATACACACCAAGTTATAATTGTAATGGGAACTGTTGTAGCAGTCCTTGAAACTGACCCCTTAGTTGGAAATGATATCTGAATAGTACTGCATACAAATTTTAGGCAAAACTAGAGCGCGACATGCCAGGAAGGACCACATCACGTTATCTGATCCACATTTAAAAAATATGTAAAACATGACACCTTGATTTTACCGACCAATTCCGCTTCATAATGTCATAATAAAATGTTTAGCAGTAGAGATAAACAATTTGACCTCTGATGACCTTGAGGATAAGATGCAAAATATGAGCTGAACTTTTAATCCAAGCATTGGTACATTATTGCTACATGCTTAAAGAGACCGTGGTTGACCGCAATTATCACCTTTGCGTACACCAACCGGACATATGTGACCACTGACCTTTCTGTGAATGTTACGATGACCTTATGAGAGTGCACTTTGACTCCTGGTCTTAGGTTTAAGGTCACATTGACATAAGGCAGTGCAGTGCACATTGGCTTCAGGTGATGCCAGCGTATTGTAAATTTCGTCATGACATCTTAAATAATTCAGAAGCTGCCCATGTTAGTCATAGTTAGTCATAGTCATAGTTATAAGCAACGTTTTATCGCTGGCTAGTATCATTGCTCAACCAAGCCATTATCAAAACTTCCCATGCCCATGTTAGTCATAGTTAGTCATAGTCATAGTTATAAGCAACGTTTTATCGCTGGCTCGTCTCATTGCTCAACCAAGCCATTATCAAAACTTCCCATGCCCATGTTAGTCATAGTTAGTCATAGTCATAGTTATAAGCAACGTTTTATCGCTGGCTCGTCTCATTGCTCAACCAAGCCATTATCAAAACTTCCCATGCCCATGTTAGTCATAGTTAGTCATAGTCATAGTTATAAGCAACGTTTTATCGCTGGCTCGTCTCATTGCTCAACCAAGCCATTATCAAAACTTCTTACTACCATTCTAAGTACCGTTCAATCAGGGCTTCAGTCTTATTGTGACACTGTATACTCCAGAAGGGGCATTAATGGGATGTGGGTTTTGAAAAACTCAAAAGATCTTCTGATCAGTCTCGAGAACTCCCTTCTCAAAAATGTTTCGTCGTTCATAACATTTGATTTTTCCACGTGATAAACGTGACGATTTCGATTTTACGATCGTGAACTTTCCCTTTCTTGATAGTAACATTCCTGCTTCTCCATCCTATGGTGTTTACATGTCGCAGTTGATTCGTTATTCTAGGGCTTGCTCTGAATATCGAGATTTTCGTGATAGATGTCAACTGCTGACGAACAAACTTACGGCACAGGGATTCGAGAGATGCAGGTTGGTGAAGACTATGGGCAAGTTTTATGGTCGCCATCTTGATCTCATCGAGAAATATTCTGAATCTTTGTGCGATATGAAGATGGACGTATTTGAGTTTGCTTGTTAGTGTATTGTGATGACAATGATGACTCGGTTCTCATTTTGAGAATTGATGCTTACTTAGATGTGACCAAGATTTGCATGGCGGGTGTCGTCGATGAAGCAGAATACGCTTACTCTTCCGGAACAACTGGTCTTATTCGCTTGTGTTTTTGCGAGAGTCTCCATGTAATTCTTTACTTTGTTCCTATTTTGCCCCTAGTTTAATAGATTTATGTTCGGATTATGGTTTTGTTGACGCTTAGGTATTCTCTGATTTGTTTTAAGTAGAGATCGAGGTAAGCGGCTGATGTAGAAGAGTTTGTTGAGTCTGGAAGTACTGAAGGGGCCGTTCCTTGGATGTTTGAACATGGTACATGACTGAAATGTTAAAGGTGCATTATTTTTTAAAACGCAATTATAGAGTTACCACCAGTCACCTGTCAAACAACATAAATAATTGAACACCACTAGCCCTGTGACGTATCAAGTGTTCAGTGATGCCTAGCTAATGAAACATCAACACATGTAATCGATACAAAATTCCACAATAGGCGCTATCAACCGAGACAAGAAGGAACGATGGATGGTATTCTTTAAATGTTTTTTTTCGTTATACATGTATTACAATTAAACTGGCTTTAAAACACTTTACAGTATATAACTAGTGACAGATACTATTGTACATTTGCTTGATATTATTTTTACAAACATCTAACAAATCTGCTGTTATTAAAACAGGTTTTAAATCGTTTAGCCTTTTAACAATAGAAGCCATGCATAATTCTCGAAAAGTCATTTAACCACTATTTTTGAGACTTTGGTATGTCTCGGCAAAAGGAAAGGACCCAAAGCCTTACTGACAGCATCCTCGATGTCAAGGGGTTACATTCACCCACGCTCTCTACACCACTGAAATATGTCATGACAAAACTAAAAGCACGCTCAGGTAAAAAACACCTGACCAATCGCTAGGCTGTATGCCTGTTCTTTGAAGATTACAATGGAGTAACAACCGACTTTAAAGCTTGTCAATTTTACCGGTATGCGACCACGCGATTCTTTTGATGTACATGAAATGGTTGATCCAGTCTTCTTGCCTTATCAACAAGGTTGCGCTAACGGAACCTTCAGTTTTTCATGACATATTCCAGGGGTGTAGAGAGCAAAGGTGAGCGTAAACACTGGATATTGAGGATGTCCTGACAGAGGCGAATGATCAACTTAAAGTGAGATAGTGTCAAAGAAATATTGTGAAGGAAACCGTTGTATTAAAAGACCAAATGCCAGATCAGCATACACCAGGAGGCTGGCGTAAAATGACCTCAGCTGTTAATAGGACGTACAATAACAAAATCATAACCCAAAATAAAACTCGAATAAACCAGGGGCAAAAATTGAACAAAGGAAAGATTTACATGGAGACCCTTGCAAAAGTACAAGAGAATAAGACCAGGTGTTCCGGAAGAGTAAGCGTCTTATGCTTCATCGACGACACCCGCCATGTAAATCTTTGTCACATCCAAGTAAACATCAAGTTCTCAAAATGAGAACCGAGTATCATTGTCAATCACAACAAGTAAACACACTAATGAGAATACTCAAAAACGTCCATCTTCATATCACTTAAAGATACAGAATATTTCTCAATGAGACAAAGATGGCGACCATAAAACTTGCCCATAGTACTGATCAACCTGCATCTCTCGAATCCTTGTGTTGTTAGTTTGTTTGTCAGCAGTCGACATCGATCACGAAAATCCCGATATTTAGAGAAAGCCCTGGAATATCGAATCAACTGCGACATGTAAACACCATAGGTTGGAGAAGCAGGGATGTTACTATCAAGAAATTGTACCATGGCAACCAAAATGTCTGCAGAAAAATGCTCTGCTCTGCTTGCACATGGTCCATATATCCCTGTGTAGTTTCACTTGCATCGGTTTGCAGGTTTATAAGGAGTTTTTGGACAATACTTTCCCCCTGAAAACGCAGTTAAGTTACCTGTTTACTATGGCAACCAACATTTCAACCTGATATAGATTACGCACATCTAAAATGAATACAGATTATTGCAACAAAGTTTCATTGAAATTCCCTCCGTAGTTTATGAGTAGCCGGTACATCATTGTGTCTACAGATTGACAACATGATTCGAGTATACCACCTTGACTTCGTTGCTGAGAGGGGGGCTGTAAATATACCTAAACGTGTTATTTCACTATATAAACTATAAGCTCCCTGAGGGGTAACGGATGACCTGGGGGTACTGGAGCAGAAGATTTTTTAAATATTGTTTTTTTTCCCTTGGGGCCCAAGCCTGGTCCCTGGGGTAGGTGCAGGAATCCAAATTTTACAAATATGTATTCGTATTAAGTAAGGATTATTTTTGCTAAGTTTGAAAATATTTCATCCACTGGTTCTTGAGAAGAAGTCGAAGGTGTAAACAGTTCAAGCAAAATGCATGACGACGAACGGAAAGTGATCGGAATAGGTCACTTGAGAAAAGTCAATGAGAATACCCACTTGATATGTGTATGTAGTATTTCGAAATTGCGGAATGCCCCATTAACGACAATATGCTCTCTGAGCCACAGGAGCCTGAGCATTTGTTACAGCTAGATTTAGACCTAAACTAGGGTGTTTAGAGGAATTTTACACTTTTGGGAGGTTTAGATCAAGTTTCGATAAAAAAAATCCCTCAACGGTAGCCTTTATGACCATTGAGGGTTTTTTTTTTATCGAAAATTGATCTAAACCCCTCAAAAGTGTAAAATTACTCTAAACTTCCTAGAAACAATCTCGTTATAACAAGAAGGAAAACCGTAATCACGAGAAAGAAATTGGTTTATTTTCTTGTTACAAGAATTTTTATTTTTTTCTAGTGGTCCTTATCGGCTTCGTAGTAGCACGAGTGAAAATATATTTAAAATCTGCCATACGAGGGAAAATATATTTGATAGTTGGGCGGATTGTTCGAGTGGTTAACATTCCGGCCTTCCATGCAGGCGGCCGAGGTTCGATCCCCTTAATCGTCATGGGCATGAAACATTCTGAGAAAGTGTTTTTCTCCTGCCCACACAACTCGAACAACCCAGGTGGAGTAGGAAATGGTCTGGGGTGGGTGTTGCAGTATCTGTGATGTAGCATTCAAGTGAGGTGGCACTATAAAAGATGCCATTGGAAACACGGTCCCACTACAAACAGAACACAATTCATCACCAGCACACACGCATACATACACACACATATGGAGATAATAGCCAGGTGGTATACGACAAGTAGTTAGCGCCTGATAAGGCAGCTCCTGCGAACCCCTCAGAATTGTATATGATAGAACTGTATGTGTTAATTGTATTGATTGTTTAAGAATTGTATATATATGTACTGTAAAGGGGTAGAGTGGCTTATGCTAGCTAGATAGGGCGCTATATCAAATATTGTACATTATTATTATTTATTGGGAAACCATTGAATTTTTCGAAATTCCCAAAAGTCTGGTTTCATTTTTAAAATTTGCGGTTCCAACTGATCGGTGCGGAGTGTCTAAGGCTTATAGAATATAAATATACCACAGGATGCATTTTTGTTTTGTTTTTTTTGTTCAAAATATATTTTATAAGTATATTCATAATAGATATCTATTAATTTCCTTACTTTATATGATTTGATTCTAGAATAGCGAAATAAATAGTACACAATAGTGCGCATTGATATCGGACCGAAATTATATCATCACTAGTGATGATATATAAGTTTTATCAAGCTGATACTTTCTGATATTTCACTGGTAAAATGTAATAAATATATAAAGTTATAAAAAGGAGATATTTTCGTGTGGTGTGTTCTCCGAACGCCAACATTTGTTTTAACAATAGGTTGGTGTTGTTTTAGGAAACAATGGGAAGTTAATTATATACTGTTTCATATAAACTGCCCTTTTCACCTTACCTGTGATTTATCTGTGAACTCGCCTTACCTGAGATTTAATTGTGGTCAGTCAGCACTACATATGCATTAAATTGTACAATTTGATTTCTTCTTAAATACAAGGATACAGATATAAAGAAATAAAAAAAAATATGAAATGTGTTATCAGCACTTAATTGTACATAACATATACAATCCAGAGATAACCATATATTGAAGAAATAAAGAGAAATATTATTCGAAAGCTTTGAATTTTCAAATATTTCCTTAAAGTTAAAAATTCAGATAACTACATGTTACAATAAAATGGCTGAAAAGGGCACTGAAAGATAATATAGGGAACGAATTGTTCAGAATGCGGTAGGTTTGGGATATGTGTAGCAAACAGAAAATACAGGGAATGAAGGTAATGCATTAATCATTATTTTAAATAGAATGACAGATATTTTTCAACAACAATGTATAGGCTATATAAACGTATCATAAAAATGTTCACTTTGAAAATGTATCGGTGGTAATTTTGGTCTTAAACCATATTTAAAAAAAACCTATTTGTTTAAATAAATCGCAAAAATTAGATTGTCGTCTCATAACTGAATATTGAAATGGGACAGTTTAATAAATACATTGAATTAATAGGATTTGTACGCATTGCGACAGTGGCACGTACCATTTCATAATAAAATGTAAGTATCATGAAGAACGTTTCATCAAACCGTTTTACTATAGAAAACCTCATATGGAAAAGTAATTTTGAGATTAATTTGTATTTAGAACCTATAAAAATCAATCACCAAAACTTAACAGAATTTCCATCACCTATTATATACAAAAATATCATATTTATATTTTTGTAACAGTATCTTTTAAAATTAAGAATAAAAGTCATAAAATAATTCTATGGTGAGTTGAAAAGTGTTTTTTTTTTCCTAGAAAGGATCTTAGCATTTAATTTTAATTAATAATTACAAATATTATAATATTTACATTATGTATTACACAATTAAATATTGCTGATTAAAAAAAGTATTGTGAAGATAATTTTATGATGAACCTTTTTGTTATAGTTGTGCCTGAGTACCAACAGGTAACTTTTACAGGTCAATTTACCTGTTGGAACTGAGACTACTTTAAAGAAAAAGACTATAATCCCTATCACAACAAACTACCCTGTAGGCAAATTAAAAATGTTGGCGTACAGAGATACACCCTTTCATGTGAAACTACCATTATAATAAAAACAACGTTTATTCAAATCATCCGTTACTTGTTACCATATTGATGCCATGCTTGGTTGACTCCCCGTGACGGGGATAGGAGATACCTTTCATCCTACAGAATTTTATGGTAGTTGGCTTCGTCATTAATCAGAAATGCATCGTTGAACTTATTCAAGCATCTGGGAACGTGGCTTTAACACTAATGGTAAAACATAGCGCCAACAAAAAATTCTCCATAATGAATCCTGTCTTAATGTCAGGAATAAGAATTTAGACATAGACATAAGCTTATATTTACTTTTAGTATCAATCATAGCCACATTTGGCAGGTACTATTAGTTGGTCTTTATTCCATACAAGAGGTAGCATAAATGTCTGAAACATGGCCACAGAGAGAAAATGTGTTCTTTCAGTAAAATAATTTTATTGAAAAAATTGCATCACTTCTATTTTTTAGAAGCTTAACGATTTATAATTTTGTTTTTAATAGCAATAAAAATACTACACGTTTGTATACAAATATCACGCAGAGGTACAACAACATTTGTCCTTAGTTAAACAAAGCTGAATACCGTATCAAAAAATACGTCCGGGAATTTCGAAACCACAACATTTGTAAAGGGAATAATCAATTTTGCAATATACCACCAGCCGTTCTCGCCTGTCGCGGATGATAGCGCTTTTGGTTATGATTGTGGACATTGTACCGATTGCGTGTTTTTTTACCATAAAAATTTTATTGGAAATGCATCACTGAACATTTCATAATTGAAAAAAAAAAAATGCAAGGCCCGTATCCATGCAACTTTTCTCGTACTCAGGCATATTAACTACACGGGTACCTGATAATACAAAGACATGTATTTTGGCCTTCTACATTTAATTGCTAATTGCATCAGCTATGAAAGCAATCAAAAAACAGAAAATAAACTGGTGTACATGTAAATAAATGACCGTATAATATTATAGCTAATTCAAACATGGATTGCCTCCCTTACATAGACAAGCTACAATATTACTAGTCGTCTCCCTTAGACTGACAATCCAGAGAAAACTCGATCGTCTCCCTTATATTGACAATATGCAGAAAACCCGATTGTCTTCCTTAGATTGATAATCTATAGAAAAACTTACAAATGCATCAAGACTGTGAATGACATTTAAACATATACTGACTAATCATTTAATAATGATTGACATGCTATTAACTACGATGTAAGGAATCAAGTGAGACAATCAAATATATGCAATCAATGACAAGTGAATACAATAGAATGCTTGTAATAGAAAAGGACAAAAACAGTGAATCTACTCCTACAAAAAAAAATCAGAGAATACCAAAGCGTCAACAAAACCATAATCCGAACTCAAAATCAATTAAACTATGGGCAAAATAGGAACAAAGGAAAGATTTACATGGAGACTCTCGTAAAAGCACAAGAGAATAGGACCAGGTGTTCCGGAACAGTAAGCGTCTTCTGCTTCATCGACGACACCCGCCATGTAAATCTTGGTCACATCCAAGTAAGCATCAATCCTCAAAATGAAAACCGAGTCATCATTGTCATCACAACAAGTAAACACACTAACAAGCAAACTCAAAAACGTCCATCTTCATATCACACAAAGATACAGAATATTTCTCGATGATATCAAGATGGCGACCATAAAACTTGCCCATAGTCTTCATCAACCTGCATTTCTCGAATCCCTGTGCCGTAAGTTTGTTCGTCAGCAGTCGACATCTATCACAAAAATCGCCATATTCAGAGCAAGCCATGGAATAACGAATCAACTGCGACATGTAAACACCATAGGATGGAGAAGCAGGGATGTTACTGTCAAGAAAGGGAAAGTTTACGATCGGAAAATCGAAATCGTCACGTTTATCATACAGCTTAGTAGTAAGTTGCCCTTGTTGGTCATAGTTTAAGTAAAGATCGAGGTAAGAAGCTGATGTAGGAGAGTCAGTTGTGTCTTTAATCTCAAGTTCAGTAGGGTATATACGATCGACTAGGTCAGCAAACTTCTTGTTGTTTATAGACAGCACATCATCGATATACCTGAAAGTGAAATTGAAAGATTTGGCAAGGTTTTTGTTACCCGTCCTGATAAGCCCCTCGACAAATTCAGTCTCGTATGAAAACAAAAACAAGTCAGCCAAAAGTGGTGCACAGTTAGTGTCCATTGGAATGCCAACAGTTTGTTGGAAAATCTTTCCTCCGAACTCAACAAAGATATTGTCAACCAGGAATTCAATCATTCGTACTATATCTTCCTTAGTATATTTCAATCTAGCTTTTGTTGTGTTTTTACAAAGTATGCTCCAAGATAGCTCACAACCATGTATTTGTATCTTCGTTCACCTTTCTTGGAAAAGAAAGCTCTCATAATGAGAAACCGAAGACGTTCTTTCAGTTTGGCATGTGGTATGGTAATGTTCAGGGTGGAAAATCAAATGTTTTGATGGACGAAACAAATAATTCTACTTGGATAAGGGAAGGAGAGTTTGCGAATATTAGGATGGCCTGCAAAAATAGCTAGCAATGGCAGGGTACATTAAGATTGATGATGTCATTGAAATTGTAGCTGATAAGCTTAATTGACAGTAAAACATAGTTTCGTAAAAATAATTCATTAATTTATCTTTTTAACTACACCATTAAGTAATAAAGCAAAAGCAAGTATTGGACCCTTTACATTTTATATAAAGCAACCACAATACAGAAAATAAACTGGGGTAAATAAATGACCGTATAAATTCAGGTAATTCAAAAAGATATTGCCAGTAAAGATAATTTTAAACGCAACACCAACAATATTGAAAGTTTAAAAATGTATTAAGTCAGATTAAAGTATCTTGTTCAGGTTATTTATCTATTTTTTTGGCTTTCTTAGGGGCTGCTCTTCTACTTAATCCTTCTACAATAATAACATAATATATGTATTCCAACAGATCTATTAAAGCTAAAGAAAAAACACACATTCCTTAGCTAAAAAAAAGGAGTGGGGCAAGTGACAAAGTATAACCAAAACAGGATGATAGAGGTACGTGACTTAAGGAGTGCTCCCCAGCCCGCAACAATCTGGTTATAATTACAAAACTAAATACACAAAAACAATCAAATAATAAATTAGGGGCATAATTCCCCAAATTAAAAGTCCAAATCGAAAGTACAAATACAAATTGTATCTTAGATGTAGCATAAGTGAGAGCCCCCAAGAAGTAGACCACGTGGAATTGTTATATTAACCATACATATAAATACAAAATGTTTCATTCTTGAAGATTACGTTAATAAAGGTATACATTAATACAATACAATGCATTCAATTTAATATCCTGTTCTTAACTGGTAATAAAAAGATGGAAGAGTTCAAGGGTCCGTGTATATATAGCGAGCGAATACGTAACCATTAACCTAATACTTGAAAAGACCATCAACTCTTCAGCTGCCCCCGAGGAGCAAGCTTACAGCATAAATGCTAAAAGAATGACCATATAAAATTTAAACTCATAGCCTTATCCTCATAAGAGGTCCATTACTAAGTAAAGGAGCATATGAAGCCGAATAGTAGAAATAGTACCTACCATTTCATAAAACTAGACTCCGGTATTGAACACCTTTGGAAAAGCCAATATGCCAATATGTCAGCTAAGCAAGGAATATGTCAGCTAGACTCCTGTGCTACAAGAGATACTTTAATTCAAACTAAGTTAACTAATTGAAGCTGAGAGTAATTTCCCTGAATTGACCCAGGATGAGGTAAAGCAAGCAGCTAGCCCCTGAAAATGTCTACAAAAAAGTACTAGACTATGCAGTGAGTAATATAGAAAGAAGCAGCTAGACTCGGAAGATGCCCCCAAGACGTAGGTTGACACATGTAGTAAGTAGTGTAAAGAAAAGCAGCTAGACTTCCAGAGAAGCAACTAGATTATATCATAAATCCTAGAATCCAGTGATCAGCTCCAAAAAAACCAAGGCAATACCAACTAGCTACATAAGACTACTGTGCTACAAGAAGCTGCAATCGAAATGAAGTAAGTAATGGAAATCAAGCGTTAATTATATAATAACCCTTCGTAATTCATAGACCTAGGCGGTATAGACCGAAACAGCTAAATTAAAAAAAAAAAAAGATTCCTAAAAAAACACACCCTTTAATACATGCGTATCCTAAGAAGTTGGAGCTATACTCTGCAGAGAAGCACCTTGACTCTCATTTACGTGGTGGTTGTGGATTGTGTAATGAGAAGCAGCTAGACCCTGAATATGTCTCCAGAGAAGCAACTGGACTCTAGTTGTGGGTTCGAGAAGCAGCTAGACTCAGAAAATGTCTTCAGAGAAGCAACTAGACTCGTTGGTGGTAGTTGTGGGTTGTGTAAGATCGAGAAGTTGCTAGACTCTGAAAATATCTCCAGAGAAGTGACTTGTCTCTTGCTGAAGGTAGTTGAGAGAAGCAGCTAGACTCCGAAAGTGTCTCCGAAGAAGCCACTAGACTCTCAAGTGGTGGTTGTGGGTTGTGTAAAGAGAATCGGCTAGACTCTGGAAATGTCTCCAGAGAAGCGACAATACTTGAGAAACGTTGTATGTGATATGTAGAGAAGAGGCTAGACTCTGAAAAGGTCTCCAGAGAAGCAACTAGACTATCGTTGTGTGCGATGGTTGTGGATAGTGATGAGAAATTAGTCGCAAGACTCAGAAATGTCTCGAAAGAAGCGACTAGACCCCATAATGGGTAAAGTTGAAAAGTACTCTAAACTCTAGATGTGAGGTATTGAGACAAGCAACTAAATTGAAAACATCTCCAGGGAAGTGACTAGACTTAATTGTGACTAGACTTAATTGTGACTAGACTTAATTCTGATACACGAGAAGCAGCTAAACTCTGAAGACTGCCCTATCCTGCGGAGAAGCCCTTAAATACTTGCTAAAACAATCCATCATTTAGAATCTAAACACGTGCAAACATTTAACCACTTAAGAGATGTACAGTGTCCTCCGACTCGTGTAGCAATTATTATAAGGGATATTAAAATTGTGAGAAATAAGATAAGTTCATTTAAGTCAGCATATCAAGTACAACAAATAAACAAGCAAAACAAAACAAAATAACATGCAAAACCTCTACATGTAGTTGCATTTGCATCGGCAAGCACGAGTTCAAACACCCAGTAGACACGAAA
Organism: Mimachlamys varia; assembly: GCA_947623455.1. Classification (NCBI taxonomy): domain Eukaryota; kingdom Metazoa; phylum Mollusca; class Bivalvia; order Pectinida; family Pectinidae; genus Mimachlamys; species Mimachlamys varia. Next base: position 37,401,392 of record OX392538.1, on the reverse strand, counting down.
TGGTATATTGTCTATGGCATGGCCATACTGCCCAAATAAAACGCTTAGCCAGATTGCAACTGGAGTAATACCCATCCTGTTTGGGACTACCCACCGTATGGCAAAATTAAAAGTGGTTAAAAGTAGAACAGTTTGTTTGTTTGGGTTTTACGGCCCATCGACAACTATGGTCATTTAGGGCCAAGCGGATTTTGTTATATCCGAGATGGTAATTTTATTAAAAGACGAAAAAGACTTTAAAATGGGACTTCTATATTTTAAAAAATAGTCAACTAGCAAAAGACTCTTTAAATGTTTGGGGGGGGGGGGGGGGGGGAATAAAACAAGTGTTTGTATAAAACTATGCAAAGGTGATTATGGTTGATTAAAATAGCAAAAACGATTAATGGTTATGGAACGGTGAAAAATGTAACAACATGATTCTGTCAGATGATGATGTTGATGATGATTGTAATATTGCCAGTTAAATTTTGTGAAATCATCACTCTCTACTTCAATCATTACTCAAATACACAATGTCAAATGGACACCACTATCTATACTTCAATCATAGCTCAAATATACACTGTCAAATGGTCATCACTCTCTGTCCTTCAATCATAGCTCAAATAAACTCTGTCAAATTCTTTTATATAACAAAAAACATGTCTACATTTACGACGCTGAATAGCGTTTTCATGTCTGGGACATGAAAGTACTTCTCACAAATATGTTGAAATTGACGCATTCAATTAAAAATGCTCCACTGTAAAAGGCGAGTCGCATGCGTGGCATAAAGGTGGATCTCCCCCTTTCAGCAGACGCACATGGGGTATGTCCGGTTCGGAGTCGCGAGAGGACAACTTCCACTCTGCGATCTCTTTGACTTGACAGATATGGTTTAAATGTCGGTTGTGTTTTAAAGAGTTTGTTTGTAGTCTCTGTTATCCATTTTTGTTGCTATTGATGTTTGATGGCTGACTGAATAATTGGCTTTATATCTGTATATGGAAGCTAGAAATTTGTTTGTTCTAGGTTTAGAGCCATTTTAGCAGCTTTGTCCACTTTTTAATTTTCCTTTATGTCCACGTGGCTTTGGATCCATAGAAATACAATTTGACATTTCTCGGCAGTTCGATATACTCGAGAAGAAAGGTTTTGGATTCACGTGATTGTACAGTTTGAAGCACTGATAGTGAATCAGAACAGATGATTGCCCTTTCAATGCGGCGTTCATCGATACGGTCAAGTGCCAGATCAATGGCACATGCTTCCACAGGAAAAATAGAGGCGCCATCTGGTAGTCGAATTGAAGAACAATGCTGATAAGTCGGCATGCTGCTGCAACTTTTTCATCATCTTTTGAGCCATCAGTATATATCTGTACATAATCAGGGAAACCCGCAATGCATTCCCGAAAGAAGGATTTGTGTTCTTCCAGTAATGCGCTAGCTTTTGCCCACTCATGAAGTGTGAAATTAATATCGGGTGCTTTTGCAGGCCATGGTGGTACATCTGGAAGTGTAAACCTAGCTATGTTATGTTTAACTTTTTTTTAGAGAATTAGATATTCGGATGCCAAAAGTTGGTATGAGTTTTTGATTTTGAGTGAAAATATTCCGATATTGTGGATTGAAGACCTGGTTGAAAGCTTGCTTTCTTCTTGTTTGTGGTATCTTCTGCATCTATCAACATGCCATACAGCACTTAAGCACGTTTACTGAAATCCGGCATATATTTACGGTAATATCCGACGAGTCCTTACAACTGTCGAACCTCACCGATCGTACTGGGTCGCTTCTCTTTCAGCATACTCACCGCCTTTATATCCTCAGGATCCACCCTGCATCCGTCCGCTGAGACTAACTTTCCAATGAACCTTACCTCTCTTCTGAATAAGTGACATTTGGACGGCTTGAGTTTAATGCCAGTCTTCCTGAGCCTCTCTAACACGTTACGTCCACCTTCCAAATGTTAGGTCCCCATGGAGTTATGAAGGCGGTATAGGGTCTGCACTCTGGTTCTATAAATCCTTAGTGGTTTGTATGTGTTCCCTCCTAGGCTGTTCAAGGAAACTTGAATTCTTAGAATGGGTCGTCGACTGGGTACAGATTTCTAGTTAAGGGCTCTATAATCAATGCAGAGTCGTAGTGAAGTATCCTTCTTTCTAACGCATACCATAGGATTGGAATAGGGTGAGGCAGACATCTGTATCCAACCACGATTCACAAGGTCGATAATATGTTCCTTCACTTACCGGAATAGAGGTGGTGGTATAGAGTTTTCTGGACTAGTACTTAAATCTACAAGCCAGATGTTCAACGTCAGTCTTTGTGCTTCACCAACATCATCATCATCATCCTTCGAAAAGGCGTCACGTTCTTTTCTCAACATCTTTCAAATTACTTCTTGTAGTTCTTTGTCTATACCCCATGTTGACAGATATTTTAACTGAGGGGGGGGGGGGAGGTCCCATCTTATAGTTTAGAGGGTTGTGTCCATTTGACAGTGTGTATTTGATTCATGATTTAAGTATAGAGAGTAGTGATCATTTGACAGTGTTTATTTGAGTTAAGATTTAAGTATTGAGAGTGGTGCCCCTTGAACAGTGTGTGGATAGAGAGGTGTCATTTAGAGATCATAACAGGTCAGCATGACCTGAATTTCTCACCTAGTAATAATCTTACATTTAAAATTGGACTAAAATACAGTTACAAAATAAGTATTAGTCTTTGATTCAAAGGCATCTATTTACAGATTTATTTATATGATATACGTGACCTTGAGAATCAGAAAAGGAATGAAGAATTCAATGTTAGCCCTTTATCCTAGCTTGCTTATGGCCTATCATTGTATCCATTAGGTTTATCAGAAAAAAGTCATTGAGAGATCTTGATAAAAGATTTTAACATCTTTGACCTCTGCGACCTCGACAATGGCTGAATCTTTTTCATTTAAAACTTGGTAGACCTAAATTCCAACATGTTACTGGTTAAGTATCATCATCCTAAAGATTTTGGTTACAAAGAAATTGTTTAAATCTAACATTTCTAAACATGTTTGACCCCTGCGACCTTGAACATAAGTTAAAGTCATTAATTCGAACTTATTTGGTAGCTCTTCACCATCATATGCCTCTTGGTTATCCAGAAATCCTTTAAATATTTCAAAAATTGACCCTGTGACCTTGAAAAGGGGCAAATTTCATTCATTTTCACACACTTTATAGCTATTTATATCAGCATGCAATTGGCCAATTAACATGATCCTAGACTTTTCTGTTACTGAGAAGTTGTCAAGTAAAACTTAATGCCAGATGACCGATGGACGTACAACATAAGCTCACTTACCTTTCGGACGAGACGGACAGCCTAGAGGGCCTGTATCTCTCACCCGAATACAGTTGTTTCAAAACCATCATTGACAAATATGGACAACATCCTGTTATTCCTATAGAAGAAGGATTTAATAAATCAGGCCCCACTGGGGTCAGACCAAAAGTTTACAGAAAAGTGATTCCATTCACGCAAGGGTGCTCAGAGAAATAGAGGATATCTAACAGTGTCTTCAGGAATACCAAATATATTTCACGAGTGGGGCTAATATTTTGATATTTTTCACGAGTGCTCAGCACGAGTGCAAAACATCAAAATATTAGCCACACGAGTGAAATATATTTGGTATTCCTGAATATATACTGTTAGATATTCTGTTTATTACAATTGTATAGCAAAATCTACAGTGGCAGCTTTTGATTTTTCCAAAAGGTCATTTGTAAGCAGCATTCTGATTGGTCAAATCAGAAAAAAAAATCATCTTTCTCACTAGTGAAAAATATCACTTTTATTGAATGAATAATTTTCGATATTTCACTGGTAAAAATGTAATAAAATCCTGTCATTCCTTCAAAAGAATTCCTGTAGAATTCCTTCAGACTCACTGTCCTTACAAAATGAGTTCTCCTTTACGCAAGGATACTTGAGACCAAATTTGGTCAAAATTGGCTTTGTGGTTTATGACAAGTAGGGATTTATAGGAAAAGTTGATAGAAGAAGTGACGACAGATGCTGCGCCATGACATAAGCACACTAAAGGGCGGATGAGCCGAAAACAAAACAAAGGAATATTCTGTACACTTATTAACATCTTTATTCCAAGACGAAGCACATTTGTGTAGTAGAAAGTTAGACAGCTGTAGCATGTGTGACGATGGCACAAATGGTGATCTTATACAATATACAGATATAGCAGAGAAATAGAATATCATACTGCTACCAAAATATATAACGACAGACATAATATCATATTCAGTATTACCATTAGATTGTTACCAATAGGTTGATTAACATGAGGGAACAATTATATATAATTCTATTTGACCAAGATAAAAAGATAAGATACCAAAGAAATGCTTTATGTATGTTTACTTAATATTTAAATGAATGACTGGCAAATATTAGCATATTAATACGACTAATGACTTTAATAACAAATTAATTTTAACGAGTGTTTACTATGTAAGAACAGGTTCCAGTATTATCAAGCCGCATAGGATAAAAAATGAACCGAATTCACATCTTGTTTTAAAAAATTAAACAGTAATTGAAAACATAACGGGGAATTTCCTTTTTGAAAATTCTTTTTTTTCCAAATATTATATTTTGAAATAAATTATCTGTAATTTGTTTAAAAATGATACATTTAAAAGTCTCTACTTTAGGATAAGCATCATGATGGAATTGGAATACATTTTTCTCTCTTATGTAGCTTGATATAACTGAATCCCGTGTGTTATACTTATATACACGCTCTTTTATATGATTTTTACAAATATGTTATTACGCCTCTATCGTGTACACGTTTTAATAATGTGAGCAAAAATTACAACCGATCATCAAATATATATATACCATTGGACGTTATACTGAGTTCCTCTTCCGATATCTCAAGGCACAAGCAACCTAACCGATAATATCGAAGTTGATGCATAGATTACATAACAAAGGCGTAATTAATCAAATTAGTCCTTCAGAACACTCATATGTTAATGATTTTTAAAACTGTAATTCCCTTCATTCCATAGTTATAGTATAACATCTCCTCATGGCCTTAGATCCCAATTTCACACATACCAATATTTTTTCCTGGCCTTTAAACTTATTTTAATGAAAACAGACATCTTTTAATGACTATGTCTTAATGTAAAGATATCTTTTAATAACCTTACCTTAATGTACACAGACATATTTTAATGACCTTGTCTTAATATACAGACATCTTTTAATGACCTTGTCTTAATGTACAACGATATTTTTATGACCTTGTCTTCAAGTACAAAAACATCTTTCAGTGACCTTGTCTTAATGTACACAGACACATTTTAATTACCTTATCTTCATATACACAGACATCTTTTAATGACCTTGTCTTAATGTGCACAGACACATTTAATGACCTTGTCTTAATGTACACAGACATCTTTTAATTACCTTTTTTAATGTACACAGACATATTTTAATGACCTTGTTTTAATGTACAGACATATTTTAATAACCTTGTCTTAATGCACACAGACATCTTTAAATGACCTTTGTCTTGGTTTTTGTTACATTCATATATGAACATCCTTTAATGAACTAACATCTACTGACAGAGTCAGTTTAGCTGGAACATTTTATTCATTAAGTGAACGGTACACCTGCCCAGGGTTATGTTTATCGTAAATTGCTTTTTTTAAAAAAAAACTTTTCTACCAAAACTAAAATCAAGAATTAAGAATATCACACTAGTGTTTGTTTTATCTTGCAGGAGAATTACTATTCTGATATTGAGTGAAACCAACATCAAAAAATATCCTGTACATTTCGGCTTGACATCACAGCCCTACATGTACGATCAGAGAGAGAACACTGGAATCTACATTAAGTTTACTTTTTCAGTTTTGACATGTGCTACTACCAAAGTTGCTAAATTTATTTCAGATAGAACCCAGACCTGTCAATGTATTTCAAGACTTGCTGAGCATCTTGGTTTGTTTATGTCCTAGTAACAACTTGAGTCTTTTAAGACATGGCAGGTTTTGGTAGTGGTGAAGGAAAGGCGGAATTCTTGAACAAAAAAACCCCACCTATGTTCAGAACCTGGCGACTGTCCAACTAGGCCTCGAACCCGCAACCCGAGGTGGAGGGCTAGTGTTGGCAGAATGTCTGCTAACCTTTAACACTTGGCTAACCCAGATCAAACCTTCCCAAGGAATTAAATAATGCTGATTTTAACAGCAACTGTTTCACTCATAAACTGATACAAGAATTTTTGCTTTGCTTTAACGTATTACCCATAATTAATTTAGCACCAAAACATCCTTATATGGGCGATGATAAAAACGTTAAATTTTAAAAGTTAAGTTAAAAGTTAATCAAAATTATATCAACACCAATTCATATTTTAAGTCTTAAAGGCCCAATATACGTAACTTTAGGAAATTTTTTTGGATTTTGAAAAATTATAAAAAAAATCTAGTTGATAACCATGCAAAAAATAAGTCTAAAACAAAGTAAACCTGAGCGGTAACTAACAAGAAACTCTTGACCGAAAATTCCAAAGAATCAAAAACAGTTCAGGTGGGGCCCACTTCAACAACAAGCTGAAGTTAGAAGACAGTTCAGAATGGACGCGTTTTTACAAATACCGAGTTTCAACTGCTGCTGTACTGGTAACTGCATAAGAAGTCTTTTTGAATATTGTTGATATCAGTTAATCTTAACTAAATCTATAAATATAATAAGTTATCTAACTTGATTTTCCCTTTAAGTTTTGCCGAAAGTTACGTATACTGGGCCTTTAAATGAGAATACAGTGTACCTTGTTTAAAATTGTAGCTTTTTGCTGCACACTAAAACACACTGTGTAAAACGTCCTTGCTGTAGGCGAAACACGACTTTTGAAGTGAATATTAAAACTACACGATATAAATCTTAAAAAAAAGTGTTAAGAGAATGAAATCTTTGAGAAAAGAACAGAACACTGGACAGCAATATTGAACAAGAAAACAACAAATTTGCAAGTCCAGCAGAAATTGATTAATAAATCACGTTAAATATCCAAGCTGTTTTAGCAAGCAACAATTTCACAAACAACAAAATTACGTGAAAAAAATGCAAAGAGGGCAAGAAATGAAACAATTGAAAATACTATCATTGGCAAATACACATTTTAGACATGAACTGACAGCTTCATAAGGACAACACATGACAATTATGAAAAAGATTTTCACTAAAAACAAATGTAAACATTGATAATATTTAGACTGCGATACAGTGACAATGTTGTGATAATGTTTAAGATACTAAACAGGGAGATGGAAAAGATCTCCACTTTATATATACAAGTTAATTTTGTTGCTTAAAACTCATACATCCCTCTAATTTCAAAATGAACTATTCTAACCTTTGTTGCGGAAGAGTTCAAATTTGTCTCCGGGGTGAATGTGCTAAAGTGCCACTTGTCTCTTCAGACAAAACACATTTAGGTAGCTTCAACTGATTCACCCCTGTAATTCCATAATGAACTATTCCAACCTGAGAATTGTAAGAGTTCAAATATGTCTTCAAGGGTGAATGGGTTGAAGTATCACTCATAGGCCAAATGTTGATATTGTCTCTGCAGACAAATCACTTTTCTTACATTTAAGACGTAAAAGATCTTTTGTTGAAACTTAGTTGAAAGTTTTCAAGAAAATATCCCCCAACCAAAATAAATCAGCCTTTGAAGGTCATTTAAGATGTAAAAGATCTTTTGTTGAAACTTGGTTGAAAGTTTTCAAGAAAATGTCCCCCCAACCAAAATAAATCAGCCTTTAAAGGTCATTTAAGATGTAAAAGATCTTTTGTTGAAACTTGGTTGAAAGTTTTCAAGAAAATATCCCCCAACCAAAATAAACCAGCCTTTGAAGGTCATTTAAGATGTAAAAGATCTTTTGTTGAAACTTGGTTGAAAGTTTTCAAGAAAATGTCCCCCCAACCAAAATAAATCAGCCTTTAAAGGTCATTTAAGATGTAAAAGATCTTTTGTTGAAACTTGGTTGAAAGTTTTCAAGAAAATATCCCCCAACCAAAATAAATCAGCCTTTGAAGGTTACATGATAGATGAGTAAGAACAGAGTTTATGTCTGTTAGCAGTGAGGCTTTCACAACTCATTGTCATGTATTACAATCACAACACTAAACTTTAAAACCGATTAAAATTTGAATCACAATTACCATCAGTACAACCCAGCTCACAACCTTTTGTAAATTTTAGCAGATTCGCAGACTAAAACAGTAATGCCCGAACCTACCAGATATCAATTGTGTTAATTACACTTTGAAACGTTGGAATGGTGATTAATATTTAACGCAAAATCCTGCTACGGTTAATAATGGACCAATTACCTGCAGGCTATTAATAGGAATGCTTAAAAACTTTACAAAATAACAAACATTTCATTGTAACCGACAGCTGGCAACCAAAAAATGTGTACCAGACAAATAATAAATCTCTGTGATAAAACTAGCAAGATTTTTAGGAATGACTCAACATTAACCAATGAATCCCATGTCTCCCAAAAACATCTAAATTCATATAGGTCCCAAAAAATAACATGTACAACATTTCCTGCACTTACTATTTTATGCATGTGTATAATATTTTAGACACGATTTACTATCAAAATTAAGAATAACAGTTCCCAGACTGCTAGACCTAAGGTATAAAATGGAATGATTGATATACAGACACATAACAAAACAACCACGGATACAGATACCTAAACAACAACAGCTTTGTCTGGAATATGGAATTATCAATACAATCTAAAATCATAGTCTGCATTCATCAATTAACTCATTCACCCCTGAAGACACATTTGAACTCTTCCAATTCTTAGGTTCCAATTCTGAGGTTGGAATAGTTCATTATGAGATTTCAGGGGTGAATCAACCGTCCTCATGCACAAGCACGGATTTTGAGCTCAACCCATCAACTTGGTAATGTGAGGTAAAATTGAAAGGAAAATCAAATGTCAAGTCCTAACAAGGAATATGAAAGTTGTCTCCAAACATCTCCGTTTTTTTCCCCAAACTCATCTATTAACAAGACAAAAAGTTTTCTGAGTTCACAAATAAGAAATTGGATTGAGCGCAGAATCTAAGTAAGAGCATGAGAAGGACATCATGAAAATGGTCCTCAATTTTATCACTGTTCCTTTATATGACATGATTTATTTCCATACAGTATCAAAAAGGAAGGCAACAGTTTTAATTAATTTCCATTAAGATTCATAAAAATATTTCCATCGAGAAGATAATGATTTCTTACTGGTCTGTCAGGAGTCATCTCATTCTTCCGATTAATCCAATAGAAACTGACCGCTTAATCTTGAGGTCAAATCGGTCAACGATAAAAATTTCTCGGGAAACCTACGGCCACCCTGGTAAACATTCCATTTACTTTTTATATACACATGTGTTTGACCCATTGTTTGTTTGGCTCAAGACATTGGACATTTCTGAACGGCTCCAACCAAATATACTTCTCCTCTGATTATTATACTGCATATCCAAAACAATGAAATTTGAAGTCAATGCATGACTAGATCAACATACTTTGTTTCAATCTCACAAATAACTTTGTACTGAAACATATAAATCAATGATGGTATAGTCTTTTGAATTGTTTACAGAACTATATCTTTGATCCAAAATTTCTGGGAAAAACTTGCTCTCACACATATTTCTTTAACTGATACTCCTACGCAATGTGTGAATTCAAACATATTTGGTAAAATAGAACCTTAGGCCGAAAAATAACCCTTTTTTCACAGTTTAAGCTTTGATAATATATAACGTAGTAGCTGTGTATAATAAAGGTTTAATACATGCAGAGCAGGAATTCGTCATATTCTCAAAATACACAATATTCATTATCATGAAAAAAAAATCTTCCATGCTGTAAAATTAAATTTTATGAGAGTTAACAAGATAAAAACATGAAAGTGTAGAAAAGAATATCTGACATGCGTAACAGTCAAAAGCCAAATACAAATTTGATATGTATCTATATATTCAAATTCCAATATTTTGTATACAAATTCTAAAAATACACTGTATTAAATTGTTATACAATGTTACATCAATATTGATATGTTTATTTTTGGTTGCCATTAATTAATATAGAAATACCATAATTATACATAGGGCAACCTTAATAAAAAGACGTATTGTTCACTAAAAAGTTAAATCATAAAAACGAACCGAAAAGCTGGCAACCTGTATGTGTTGAAATTAGGTCGTAACCATTTCTTCAAAACTAAATATAATTTGTAAAATAAGAATTGAAAATTGATTTAATTTATAACAGTTTTATGCTTTTAAAAGATGATGAAGGATAACATTGTTTTATAAAATATGTAAACCTGCCCTAAATCAATGGACATAAGACCAAAATGACAAGATTCAAGTTATCCTTCTTTTAAAAATTGTTTCACAAGAAAGTAACAAAAAAGCAACCCTTTTCCCAATACGCATTGCAATGATTTCAACAATAGATTCCTTCCAACATCTTTAATTTTCGAGGAAGGGGGAAGGCAGCAAAACAATTGTAGAGTTATAATCAGTTGTGAATAATAGTTGAAGAAAATCCAGCATTCCACAACTGAAATCTAAGTTCAATTTACAACAACTGTTTTTTCCCTAGACTACCTTTAAACCACAGCAATGCTAAATGTTCACAACTCTTATACATCTCCAGAACTCTTGTCAAAAATCTTGTTCTTCCTACAAAAAACACTTTGAAAAGATCCACATAATTATACTTGCATTTCTTTATGTCAGATAAACTTGCTGAAGATTTGATCAATAATTCATATTTCGCAAACTGTGACATTTTGATGAAATATGTGAACATGCAAGTTAGTTATCTTCCACTTGTAAATCTGTTTAATTGCCAAAGTTGAAATATTCTCCTTCATCTTTGGCATCATCAACCCAATTTTTCCAACAGCTCAAAATACAGAAACACTTTCACTCATATTGTATCTTCGTCACAAATCAGAAAGGCGAAAAAAAAACTGACCATTCAAATTGTAATGCATTTTCAGGGGTAAATTGCAAGAACAAAAATGTTGATGATAAAGAACATTTTCATAATTCCGTTGTCAGGGTGACCTTCCGCTGCACGACTGGTTGCTCCGGAGACTGTACGTGCCACGGTGACAACCCATCCCCGTTGACCGCATTGTTTCGGCTGCTGGAGTCGGATTTATTGCGGGACACGGTGATTGTGTGACTGATGTTAGGCTGACCCCCGGGGAGACTCTTCGTACTTGTCGATGAAATGGTACGTGTCACCATCTTGTTTCCGGAAAATGATGTCTCCTGAAAAATCATTTAAAAAAAAAAACAATGAATTTTTTGCGTTCTTTTCTTACCTTGAATGATATATTTGCAACTCTCCAAAATTTCTCTTTTTGCTGCAAAGGTTGTTTTTATTTTCTTTTTTTTTTTTAATCAAATACGATAATAAACATAATTTAAATGTGTATTGTTTACATTGGTTCACTTCATGTAAAAAGCGAAAATACATTAGATATTATATAAAGCATTACATCATCATCATCATTGCCTCAGTGTAAAGGTGTTTTAGTTCATGCAAGAGATAAATGACTGCAATTCAAGAATTTCTTCGACCTTTGAAATAAAAACATTAAAGTAGACTAGTAAAACAGTTTTCTAAATATTGATCATGCCATGCAATTTTATCACTCATATACTTATCCAAGGTAATAATTATTCTTAATCAAGGCTTTACAAGTGTATTGAAACACAACTTCAAATCTTACTGTTCATATAATTATGCAAAAACAAATTAATGATTTCCCCTTCTCTCAAGTGAGCCAGCACCACACAAATAATGATTTCTCCCTGTTAAAGAGTTGTTATAACCAGATATTTACCAGAATATGAAGTATACTATCCTATCATCAGACAATAAAGTTAAGATTTGATGTACAAGGGTGGATATGATCAGTATCGAATACCATGTATATGTAAATATACTAAGTCTTGTTGTATATGCTGTTTGTATATTACGTTGCACTTTTGTCCGGCAAAAAACTACCGTAACGGCACCTAGATATAATTATGTACTTAGAAAATAACTGAAAGGGAACTAAAATATATGACATGATATACTATTTATGAATATATATATAGATTATACTAACAGCAACTAAATGTAGATATATATATTACGGGTGTATTATACATAAGAAATAACGTAATGCAAAAGTTTTTTGGAAGTTTGGGGCAGTTGAGCAAGTTTAAAGTATAAAGAGGAAAAGCCGGCGAAAGCTGGGATGCTTTACATTTTATTTTGGTGAAATTGATCACATATAATTATAATTATACTCTGGGAAAATCCTGCCGACAAAATTATGAAGAATGGCACAAAGAATCATCAAATGTAATTAACAGGTTGAAATATGTAATATTTGGAGTATACCCAAAATATTGTTCCTGCACTTTGAGAAATCCAATTTGTTGTACTTTCAACATGTATCTTAATTGATGCTGGTTTTTCAGAAGTAGTCCAAAATAAGCCGAGCAAAAATTTTGATTTCTATATTTAGCGTATTGAGTATGTAACAGCTTAATCAATTGATTGTGAATAAACATTTTGTCAGTTAAATTTGCATGTGAACTAATGAATTTACATAATGACATTTAAATGACCTTATTTATCTCTGAATTTGCATATTAACACCTAAATAAGTATGCTGATTCCCGAAATATTCTAATGCCATACAAATAAGTATATCTATTTATGCGATTTACACTTAGGAATTGACTACCGAGTTAATATATAGCTCCTCAATGACATTAAATAAGCATATTAATCATAGATTTATACATTATGATTCTTAAACAAGCTTTTACAAATATTCTTTCTTCAACTTGTTGAGTTAAATATATTATTGTTTCTTTGACTCGTTGAGTTAAATATATTATTGTTTTTTCTCCGAATCGTAGAGTTAAATAATTATGTTATTGTTTCTTTCTTCAACCCGTTGAGTTAAATATATTATTGTTTCTTTCTCCGACACCTTGAGTTAAATATATGATTGCTTTTTTCTCTAACTCATAGAGTTAAATATATTATTATTTCTTTCTCCGACTCGACTTGAGTTAAATATATTATTGTTTCTTTCTTCGACTTGAGTTAAATATATTATTGTTTCTTTCTCCGACTCATTGAGTTAAATATATTATTGTTTCTTTCTCCGACTCATTGAGTTAATTATATTATTGTTTCTTTCTCCGACTCATTGAGTTAATTATATTATTGTTTCTTTCTCCGACTCATTGAGTTAAATATATTATTGTTTCTTTCTCCGACTCATTGAGTTAATTACATTATTGTTTCTTTCTCCGACTCATTGAGTTAATTATATTATTGTTTCTTTCTCCGACTCATTGAGTTAATTATATTATTGTTTCTTTCTTTGACTCATTGAGTTAATTATAATATTACTGTTGCTGAAAAGCATTGTAATTCACCCTGCCAGTGCTATGCTAAAACAGATGAATGATGTGTTACATTTTTAGTGAATGTTACATTAATTAAATGGTTATGTAATTATGATCTACTAAACCCATTACAATGGAGGACACGTTTAGTAAGTGCATATACAACACTTAGATCTACATTAGTCCAGCAATCGCTTCAACGATTAAATATACAAAATTTACTACATCTAGAAATGGAAGTTATGACATGAAATTAGTGAATTATTCTCGTTCAAACTGTCACCAAAGTAAAAAACAAAAGGCATCTAGACTTCACTACTGTTATTGACGAAATAAAGTACCACTACTAGAAAGCCCTCTATAGCAAGCAAGCAACGCTTTTAGCAGTCTCAGATACAGAGCTTTGTGACAGAAGAAATAATTAATTACTGAATGTTAAGAATATTGACTGTGCTTCAGTTGAAAAACTAGATGTGTCAGTATATGACACCAATGCCACACTGACATTACCAAAGAAAGGAACATTTTTTGCAATTTTATTTTATTTTCTAAATTTTGGCTGGTGTTCCACAAGGCTCTCCAGTGTATATCACACCATTTAACTAATTTCACAAAATTCATGGATTTTATTCTGACAAAATTCAGGATTTACAATCCTTTAACAGTTTAGTTATGAAAAAAAAAATTCAATGTGTAGTTTTTTATTTTTAACTTTAAACTGCATTTCTGTGCTTATTTGATTCAGTGAAAATGCCTCCAGTCTCCAGCATGCATTGTGATTTTGTACCTTAATTTTGACCACTTTTTTTTTTTTTTATTGTTTAAATTCTTGTTTTCTTTTGTCAAATCTATCAAGGTTTTCTCATGATTGTTTTATGTTGTTGACCTGCATGACCTTATATCTATTTGTTTGAAAAAAAAAAAAAAAAAAAAACAGAGTTCAGGTTACTAAATTAAAGAAAAATCAATATATAAATATCAAAATTATTATTAATCAGGACCTGTTTGACAGTAAAAATATTGGCCTAGCTTATGTCCAATATATTAGCAATTTTAACTGCTGCGATTGTTAGAGCAAATATTAACTTTGTAATCAGCATCAATAACCACAAACCAGATGATGTGAACAAGAAATATTGCAAAATGAGCAATTTTAGAAAAGGTGCTATGACAAAAATGTTTGATATCTTTAAGTGAAATGGACGCTATTCATTGCAATAAACGTGAATCTGGAAATCTCTATCATGCAAATCATGTATCTGAGACAAGTGTGCGTGCTTCTGTTGCTAGGCAACAGTAGGTACAGAAAAGTGCACACAGCCAAAAAAAGTAGACCACTGGCGGTCCGTACAATGTATTACCGTAACCACTACACATTATCGCTCATGTTAGGGCAAGGTCTGCGTCTAGACGTCTATGGAAAGAATAAACCACCCAATAATAAAAACACCATTATCACATATGCAAATAAGTCAAAATGAAATATAGCTTGAAACCAATCAAAAATGCTTAAAAGTGAATAATATGAATATGCAAATAAGATAGATAACACCAATAACACACTAATATGCATATCAGTCGTGCATTTATCATGCATTATATATATATAAAACATAATTTGGATGCTAGAAAAATATGTGTGCTCGTGAATGAATAACAAAATACCATGGTACTACAATATCCAATATGCAAATTAAAGATGATTTCAAATTATTTTAAATGTACCCCTAGCAAACAATTAAAAATTTATGTAATAATTTCATGTCATTAAAAACAAACAAAATTATCTTACAACAATAACAAATAGATATATACATTGATATCACAAATACTACATACAGGGATTAAAAATGTACATGCAAAATATGCAAATTAAAATTTAATGATGAAGTTGGACACATGCATTATCCATCAGCTACATTCAGGGTAAATAAACACCTTTTTGGGGAATGGATTAAGTACTGTATTATGTTACCTATGAGATGAATATTCATTTGATGAAACGATAAGAGTATTTTGCAGGAGTGAATAATCCAGGGCTTATTAATATTCAACAGAGTTGAATAATTTTAAAACAATTTTTTGAAAGAAAAATGAAATAGAATTGTGGGTTTGTACTATTAAAAACAATGCAATCTACGTTCAGTTGTATGTCTAATGATAAAAGATATTTTGGGGAGGGGTGGGGGGAGAACACATAATGATATGCAATAAAAATAAGTACCCCGTATATGTACAGCGCAGAAAAAATAAATACAAATGGATAAATGATATATGTCAATGTATACTTCTCTGAGTAATATGAAACTATTTCTAATACCATACACCAGTGTATAATGGTTATACAAATAAATGCAATACTTTCAATGCTTTAACCAGCAAATTTTCTCATTTTGTCCCTATTCAGGTCCCAGAAAATATTTCTGTTGATTTAAAAAAATATCTAATGTCAAGCTTTGGAGGTACGAAGCTACGCCATTACAGGATTGGCAAACTTTCTACAGGGTGAAAAATATACGTAAAAATGAATTTAGGGATTATAATGGTTAACATGATATGAAATTTCAGCTTTACAGTAATGTATGATGCCAAAACACTATTCAACCCCGCCGCGACTCAATCAGTGTTCGCCTTTCAATCAATGGCCATGCCACTATATATCCTATGATTGACTCTCAGAGGCCAGTATGCCAAAATTCTGTCCGTTGCCACTATATATGCCAACATTATGTCAGTGGCCACTATGTCAAAATTCTGTCCTTGGCCACTATGCCTGGATTCCACCCTTGGCTACTATGCCTGGATTCCACCCTTGGCCACTATGCCTGGATTCCACCCTTGGCCACTATGCCATGATTCTGTTCTTGGCCACTATGCCTGGATTCCACCCTTGGCCACTATGCCTGGATTCCACCCTTGGCCACTATGCCATGATTCTGTTCTTGGCCACTATGCCTGGATTCCACCCTTGGCCACTATGCCTGGATTCCACCCTTGGCCACTATACCATGATTCTGTTCTTGGCCACTATGCCTGAATTCCACCCTTGGCCACTATGCCTGGATTCAACCATTGGCTACTATGCCTGGATTCCACCCTTGGCCACTATGCCACGATTCCACCCTTGGCCACTATGCCACAATTCTGTCCTTGGCCACTATGCCATAATCCTGTCTTTTGCCAATAATAAATTACCATAATCCTGTCTTTTGCAAATATGCCATAATCCTGTCAGTTGCAATCAAGCCAATTAATTCCGTCCTTGGCCCACATTCTGTTAGTGCCCACTATGCCACTATTCAGTCCTTGGCCACTCTGCCACACTCTTGCTACAGGTGGCACTGCAGCTTATTGCCTACTTTCGTTAAATGTTACATTACTAACTGTGACAGTTTATTTATCAACTTCAATTTTTTCCTGAATTTCTTTGCAAGCTTTAGTTTTATCA
This sequence comes from Mimachlamys varia, assembly GCA_947623455.1. NCBI lineage: Eukaryota > Metazoa > Mollusca > Bivalvia > Pectinida > Pectinidae > Mimachlamys > Mimachlamys varia. Next base: position 37,384,403 of record OX392538.1, on the reverse strand, counting down.
CTTAGTATAATGAATGAAGTGAGAAAATACTTTTTTGGTCATCAGTGAAATGGTAAATATAAGTGGATTTCTAATACCAACAATTAAAGGGAGATTACTCAAGTTATGAAATAATACTGAACATCCCAAATGTATAAAAATATATCAACCTTAAGTAAGCTTTTTTGTTTTCTTCCTCCACAACACAAATAGGCCAATAAACAAAAATGATTTCAATTATATGACTTTTAACATTTTATCAAAATGCCATTTTAACCCATTCTCGATTCCTTATTTTTCAATCTTGAATAAGTCAACAAGAAAAAAAAAGTTTGTCCTTATAATGAAACTCTGTAACTCGTCATGACTGTAACAAAATAATTTTATGGGTTTATTTTAACATAATTTACCAAAAGTTGGGGACAGAAAAATTCCAACACCATAGGTAACAAATATAGAGCATCATTTGCATAACATTGTGTTGAAAGGGCCTGTTTCCAAAATGGCCCCTTCTCTGATTTAAATTTCCTGTTGGTGGTGCATTGCCCATGCCGTTGTGGTCACAAATATATAAAGTATAAAGATTTAGGTCACTTGGTTTGTTTTTTATGGCTCCTCAAAGTTGTACCTTTTAGAAGCTGTCTAAGTGTTGATAAAATGTGCATGTTATGTAAAATACTGATGAAAATCTAATCAAAAGATAGTCACCGTAAAGAATACATCCATGGCATGATTGTGACAAAAAATCATGTTTCCATCGCGCCATTTGGCTGTTTTATGGAAGAAACAATCTCAAAAATGCCATTTTCGATGATAACATTTTAGACACAAAAATTGTGTTTGTTAGAGAATACACCCTTTTATGGGCGTTGGATGCAAACCAATTTTTATCCTATCAAACAGTATGTAATATGCTATTGATGAGAGGAAAAAACATCAAAATGTAAGTGGTGGAACATTTTCAAATCTTGGGTTGAATTAGCCTATGGTTGAATTGCCGATTTTCGACTTTCTTTAGATAATTAACAAAAACACGATGGTATTTGCTCGGTATGTTGAGAATATGTACACAGATGTGAGAGAAACACTTTTTCATGAAAAAAATCCAAGATGGCTACTTCACAAGTCCCCGTGGTTGAAGACATTGGCTGACAAATAGACAGAACAACAAACAAAACGTGTTCCTTATGGTTTTGGTTGGTTTTTACATTTACGGGAGTGTTCATAGCTACGGGCGATTGTATAATACCTATATTTATAAGTTGGGTTAGTCACATGGTAACGGGGATCTTTCATATCGAGCCCCAAACATACTTTCGACATATGCACTATGTTGCCGCATGGGAAACTATTTCAAGTTTTGTCGGAATTTCTTTACCTGTGGTTGTAATGGTCGAGGGTTTTCCAGCGCCCTGTAATACCCAAGGTAGTACAAGATACTGGAGATGTGCGCACACATTCCCATCGTTCTCTCTCCAACTGGGCACTGGCAGTAGTAGTCTTTTATTGGGGCCTCATCATCGGGTGAAACAGTGAACCGTATGCAAACGTTATATTTCGTTTGGCTTTTGTATCGAGAATGTATTTGACATCGGAGAAGGTCTTGGGAGTGCTGGTAAAGCCACACCTCATATTCTCCATAATCACTTAAATGTTCGGCGATGTAACCAGGAGCCAGATATATCTGATACGTTCCACACGTAATGGTTCTCAAGTAATCGAGATCGAGACGGGGAAACAGTACGGAAGATGCATCCATCTTGACAAACTCGGACCTTGCCTGTCTAGATAGATCCGGATCTGTCTTGACTCTCTGAGCTAAACCATTCGGTGTTGTCAAACGGTCCTTCATACGTTAAGCCATTAGCCTATCTTTGGCATCTCTCTCTGGAGATCTCTGGTAGATCGGTCCTCTAATACCATTCAGACAGGCTGTGACGGTTCGAAGCAAAGCCTCGATGACATTGATAAAGCTGTTAGACACCAATTGCGTTCGGAAGAACGTCCAGTGTTTGAGACGACCATGATAGGATTCCACAATCCACCTCGATTTGGTGATAGTTCTGTCAAGATTTGCTTGGACGTCAGAATGTTGACTTTGACCGTGTTTCAGGTATGACGGCATGCTAGCATTGAGGCCAGAGGCTTCGAGCACTGGTAGGACATCTCTAAAACCTCGGTCAACGACAATATTGTCATCTGGTTGTAGCCAAGTAACTAGTCCATGACTTTTTTGTAATTGTAGCATCATTTTCGCTGCCAGTGAATGGTCCTACTGTGTCCAGAATGTAGCCATCTGGTAAGGCGATGCTCATGAATTTGAGATAGTTTCTCTTCTTCTGGCTACAGTAGGACATTCTCTGGAGCTTGTGGTTGGGCTTTTCTGGATATAAATATAGGTGCCATCTAATATGGCAGTGGCTTTATCTCCAAAAAATCCTTCTGAAAAGATAGTATTGTGACCGAGCAACTGTTCTCTTGTCAAGTGATCCGGACCTAGAAATTGTGGGACTATCGATGTGTCTAATGTGTGTACTATGGAGTGGAAAGTTTTGGACACACTTGACTTGGAAATTCCAAAAAGAGAAGAACACTGACTCCAGGAAATGTCGGTTTTCAGTTTTACCCAGAACAGTAGTAGAGCATCGTGTGTAGTCTTGGTATATATATCAGATGAAAGATATGGGGAACAGTGCGAGTGGATTTCGAGGAACTGATCTTTGGACCAACCTGTCTAGGCCATGCATCCCGAGTCATCAAGAGAAGAAAAGCCTATTGCAAACGCAGACTGGTTCTGTGAAAGGACGTGCGACACCTCTAGGAGGTCATTAATGATAACTGAGATTCCAAGGAACATCTACCATCAAGGACAACCTCTGTAGACGGATCAAAGTCGTTACCAATAAGGTGAATGGAGCAGACGCGGGATGAGGTGGGACACCGCAGATTGTGTGAATAGATCAGGTGATGTCTTGCACGTTTTGGTAAGACTGATGATTTTGTTCCATTTATTGCAAAGCTAACAAGACAAGGACAGCATTTTTTGTGTGAAGATGATCCATTCAAAAGATCATGAAGGGTCAGCAACGGCAGGATATGGGACGGGGAGTCGTCTTCTTCCTCTAATTCCTGGTTCTGCGCGGGTTCAGGTTCAGGCTGATTTTTGTTCCGAAGATACTTCATGTAGCACTTCTAGCAAATGAGTGTTTGTTCCTTTGCTGACATCAATCCTTGTTGCACCAGCGTATCTAGGAGCCATTTATATTGTGGACTACTTACATTGCGTGTACTTCTGTTCTTATTGCCACTACGTTTCTTGAAGTATATTTGACAGCCTTCTCCAACACATGTACCCTCCATCTTGAAACAATAACGATTGGTTTATGAAGTGTCGATAAAGTAACAAAATAGCAAGCCACCGATGATTGCTGTAAACAGCTAATACTTAGTAGTTTGGTACAATTATGCGAAAATGTGTGATGAATAACGAACAACTAATTACACAAAATAACAAGACAATATAATAAATCACATTCAATACCTCCAAGAAGCGCAGAATTGAATGATTACTTAGAACAAAATAAAGTATTTCATATGGATAATCTATCTATTCGATGTGGCGTGGTCGGCAGGCACAAAGATAGTGAGACAAGTCAGGGTCCCAACCCTGACAGAGCCACAACGCTTTGGGTATGGGACAATAAAACAAGGAAAGTGAGACAAGAATAGCTAGCGTCGAGTCAATGATTCCGTAAACGTATAGACAAAGACAAGAAGATACCGAAAAATGTACAAGGCCACACGATCAGAAAATTCGGAAGAGGACAACTTGACATAGAACAGTATTCATGTATCAGGGTGTCCTCATTGTAAATCTTTATATCGATACTGTTTATTTAGTCGTTAGATATCATAAAACTGTCATGAAAATATCCGCTCTGATATTCAATATAAAATTTTGCATATAATAAGCTATATAATAGGGTTTCAGACAAGGTTGTTACTCATTTCCCCTTTTCTTTCAATTTACAACCACATTCAGGCGGCGATATGAGAACGTTCCACCACATGGAATTAGCTGATTTTTGGTACACATATGAAACAAGTAAAGCTCTATCCGATTTTCTGATTGACATTTGCATCCAAAACTAGAAAACGGGAGAAAATTGCAATTTTATGGCATTTTTCTTCATAATTGTGTCTCTGCAAGTGCATTTTCATCCGAGAAATTTTTTTTTTTATGTTTTATGAATAAACACGATGTTTTGCAAATATTTATCAAAAGAAATTTATACTATGTTGCGAATCACAATTTCGAGATAACCATCTTTTATTTACGACCTTGTGTCTTTAATGCTCAAAATGACAACTTTATAAAAATACATTTTCACTGAAATTATGAAATCTGGGTGTCGGAAAGGTGTAAAATTATTCTTCGGAAAAGAAAAAAACTGTAGTTGAGCTAGATAAGAAATTATACGGGGGCAGGCTCCTATGGAGAATTAACATTACTGGAAACAGGCCCTTTCTCTTCTTTTAGATACACAAATGTATATATATATATATAAAAGCTTTGTTAATATCATCCGAGATTCATTATGTCCATATTTGGAGTCAGACGTGTTTTACTATCAATATTAAGCAAACATCACTGACAAATGACATAAGCAAAACTGTGAAAAGTTTTCCAATCAAGAAAGTATTAGGATGGGAGCATTATAATTAAAGCCATTTAATTTAGTAGAAAAGTTTGCTCATAAATTGGTTGGTCGGGTGGTGCATTGGACAGGGCACTTGCATTCAACAAGGCAGCCGGGGTTCAATTCCCCGACCGGACATGAAAAGGTATGGGGTCACCTGCCCGACCACATGGGTTTTCTGCGGGTACTCCCGTTTCCTCCCACAAAAAGACCTCAGGCCCATTACATCCAGTCAACAAGAGTGATTAATATAAGTTATATAACTTGTTTCATAATTGTTGTAAAATAAATAAAATTTATTCATTTATCTTTTATTTGACCCAAAAAGACTGAAATTCCGACCAATCAGGAGAGGGATATGATTATGCATGGTCTCCATTCTGACGCATCAGAGAACCACCTCCTTTCAGCAGTCAGTTTTACAGCTCCAACAAGATTTTCGAAAACAATATTATTAATTTGCTGAAAAAGTGATGGATCTGGTAAGCTGAATCTCAGATGATAAGGTCTAGAATCCAAAACAATGTTAGAAATGTGTGCAAAAAACCCGAACAAATGAAACCACCTCCGTGAAAAGTTGTAAATAGATATAAAGCAGAGAGAGGTAAGTAAGCTGTTGATAGTACATGTGTAATGATCCATTATACTCAACAGGCAGGTCATTTTCACAAAGATTTTCAGCGGACAAGTTTCCGAAAAAAAAGCCCCATTAAACACAGTATCGTTTTTTTGGAGTCAAAATACAGTAAGATTTAATGCTTTTCATAAAAATTTGATTTGCGGTTTTTCATTAAAATTTGAAATGAATCTGTTTTAAACAGAAAAGTTAACAACTGGATTTCATTGTTTTCCAAAGTCTGTCTACTACTTTGTGAAATAACCATTGCCATGCATCTATTCAGTGTATCTCGATCTTATCTACAAAACAGGGAAACAGGGGAGAAAAGCTTGACATTGAAAGTAGCTAAAAAGCACCACAACCAAAACGCAAAAAAAAATAAAAAAAGATTACTAAAATACAAAATATATATTGCATGTATGCAAGAAACTGTCAATAACATCTCTGTCTGGCTTGGAAGTATTTGACACTCAACTCTCTAAAAACTTGTCTAAAGTTTGTCAGATTTTCATTTTTAATTGCCAACAAAATATAGACTATCTGTTATGAGAAAAGGTATTTCATAACAGGAAGTTTCTTTGAAGACATCCCTTGCAACAGGCTGGTATATCTCTTATATCTTTCTACTGTACTGTCGAAGTAAGGTATCGTTCATGAAAATCTGACTGTTGAATATCAATACTTTAATTTCTCATGACAAAAGCTGATACTGTATAGTTGTTCATGGGGAGAAAAATTCACGTTTTTCTTATTAGGACTTTTTTACAAGTATAACTTTTCGCGCTTTGCTCGGATTACTTGTTCTCTCATGGTAATAAGTCTTTAACAGGGTTTTATATTTTACCGTTATGTAATTTTTGTGGAATTTCATTTGACCATGAATATAGCGAAATTAAATCCCCCAGGAATAAAAACAACTATACAGTAGATGGTCTCTTAGGTGGTCTCTCTCTTAACACAGGTGGTCTTTATAAACAGGTTACACAATTTATGAACATGCAAGTTTATATTAAATTGTTGAGTTTGAAACAAACTGGCCCTGATTTCATCAACGTTCCTCAACTTAATGAAATTCCTTAAAGGAGATTTTTAAATTAAGGAATTTCCTTGGGTTAAGGAACATGATGAAACCCGGGCCAGAAGATATATCTGTCCAGAGAAGTCTCAGTGTGTTTCTAGCACTTGGTTCTCATTCAATACAGGTAATTGAGATTATGACTATTTTTAAACAGTTGAGTTCTCGCTTCAAAAGACCAGACATAGACGTTTACCTAACACTAAATCTCTGTTCACACGGGACCTGAATAGCTGCTGAGAGAAAACTTACAATGGCCACCGGGGCAGGAATCCCAGTCTGCTCCTTCTTCCCGACGGTGCTGGTGGTGGTGGGCAAGGAGGAACTGGACGAGGCTTGACCGCCGGTGGGGGAGGCCAGAGAGGCCGACTTGGGTACAGGGATGGAGCTCAGGTTGGCCGAGGTTCGCGGAGCTTTTGGGGGTCTGGGTGGTGGTGCATCATGGGTTGTGGGGCTCTTAACTGACCCTGTGTTCTCTTGCTTGAAACTGTTCCTAAGCGAGTCATCGGTCTTTGTGGTAGGACTGGTTGGGAGTTTGGGGATGCGCGACTCTCGCGGTTTAGGTAAAGAGGATGAGGCTGACTTAGAGGTTGGTGAAGAGCTGTCGGCTTCTTCAATCTCCTCCTCGTCATCCAGGAAAGGATTGTTGGATTTTTTAGGAACTGGAGGGGGTGGTGCAGCAAAGGGGTTTGTAGATTTCGGGGGCGTTATCATCCGGGGCTTCGTAGGGATCTGACTTGGAGGGGCTGGGGCTGCGAAGGGGTTGGTGGATCTTGGGATCTGCTTGACGGGAGGAGGAGGGGCTGCAAAAGGATTGGATGAAGTCCTTGGTGAGGGAATCATCGAAGGAGCAGGAATTTTGCTTACAGGCGATGTTGGAGGCTCGTTAGTACTAGGTGAAGCAATACTAGACCTAGGGGCTGGCTTGGGTATTTTGCTATCCTTTTTCTTCTCCAAAGTGGGAAAATCAATAATTATCTCCCCTTCCTCATTGTTGATATGAGATGGCACCTCAGAGGGGCTCGCCAAACGTGGGATGTTGCTTCCTCGGTTTGGGGGCGGGGGTCTAACGGGGGCCACAGACTGAGTGGTCGGAGGTTGCGGGCTTGTCGGGGAGACGGACCCAGAGGAGGATGCGGATGACACCCGAGGCTGTCTCAGGCTTGAGGAAGTAGAAGGCATTCTCAAGGTTGGTTTTTCAGACTCTGAATCAGTAGATACTACCCTAGCCTTGGGGACCCGGGGAGGGGAGTCTGTAGTGTCACCGTCTGCGGTGCTGCCTGTGCTTGTGGTGCTCACGGTCGGCTGTTCATTACAAAAAGGCAAAGAAATAATCTACAGTCAGCTAAGTACAGAACACCAACAAACTAGTTTTAAAGACAACATAACATTTACAATCATATTTTCTTTTATATATGTCTCTTCCAGTGAATCTTGTTCAAACTGAGATACATAAATTCTCAATTGATTTTTATAAATACAAAGTTATATTCTGAACACATTCTAAACTCGTCTTTCTTTATGCAAAGTTTATTTATAATTTCCATCGCTCGTTGACTTTTGGACATAATGTACATCTTTAATGAATAATTAACTTTCCTAAAAGAGCTAGTATAAACTTCTAAATTAAACTTACAAAAATTGGCTTTTTTCTATTCACTGCCATGAAAAAACCCCTATTAAACAAACTCCAATATTTTGAATCTATTTTCTATTCCCCTTCAGTAAATGTTTTGTTGGCTGTCCAAAATGTAAAATTCACCGATCACACATCACAACCATTAATGCCACCACAAAGAATAAAAGCAGCAATTATCTACAGGATATAAGTCTGAATTCAAATTCTATTTATAGACGGTGACCTTGGCAGGGAACGAAAAAATTGGGTCACCAAAGCTAAGGACATAGACTTGGAAACAACCGCACTAGACAAAGCAGGTAAAACAAATAGATTGTAAAGGAAAGATCAAACAATGTAATTTGCTTGCCAAAGAAAGAAGGTAATTTAACCAAATTGGTATCTTATTCTACACAAGCTTCCAAATTTCATAAAATTTTTTGTTAATTTTTATTTTTTTTTAATATAATGTCATTTTGAAAAAAAAAATAAAAAATAAAAAATAAATCCTTTTCTGAATCAGCTAGTCCTTTTATTAATTCATATAATGGTACGTAACCTATTTCTGCCATAAAATATGAATACAAAAAAATAAATACAAAAATATTAGTTGATATCAATTAATAAATTTTAATATTTCACAACTAGGCTAAGTATTAAAGCTTTATTATAAGACAATAATTATATATATAAGAGACAACTGAAGGACATATATATGGCTAATAGAATGTAATATTTTTTTAAGTTAAATATACTGTACAGAAAGAGAGGATGTGTGCATGATTGACTTTTTTCTCTTTCTCAAAACTTAATGTGGCTATTCCTTTTCACCATCAAACAAGAAACTACCGGAAAAAATCAAAATCGGAATGAATTCAAATGTCAGTGCAAATTGATGAACGATATGAAAAATGAACAATGAAATAAATGACAACAAAGTTAAAAGATGAATGTAATGACAACACTAGAACACACAACTGTTCAACACAACTGGACATAACGAAAACTGGACAACGGTCAAAGTGCTAAATATACCACTACGAGTGACTGTCACCTGAAAGATTAATTAAAACTACCTGTGACTTCATAGTTATATATATACATAAATAGGTTACTACCGTCATGTTAATGTCTGATAAAAAATATACTAAATAACGTTACTTTTCCCCAAAACTGAAAAAAGAAATAAGAAGGAATAAGTGTAAAATGAATTTAAGATAAAAAATTAATATTTTTCAATTAATTATAGATACTATCTGTACCGGAAAGTTGAAAATCTGAAATTTTGAGAAAAACAGCTTTTGTTCAAATATTATCTGTATAATGATAATTTAAGTAATTTCTGCTAACTACAAAATAACTAAAAGTAAGAAAATATTTGTTGTATGATACAAGATATTTATCAATTTTAACCAGGAAACACAAGTTTGCTATAAAGTTTTCCCATAATGTTTGTACTGATTATGAATCTACCAAATAAGCCCAACTGGATGTTCTATGAAACAGTGTCCCGGTACCCTTGATCTAACTTCCAAATAGACCAAAGCTTAGAGCTAGATTTTCTACACAGTGATTTTTTTTAAAGATCCCCAAAAAATGTATTTCTGGACTTGTTTTACGGAAAAGAATTGTACGAATTAAAATGTTCCAATTTATCTATTTCAAATCAAGGCACCTCCTTGATTCTAGTGTGATGAAAAAAAATCTGATAATTATTTTTTTAAAATCTTTTTCACTGTATAAAACATGAAGAACCTGCGTAAAATTCTTGAGCAACAGCTAAAAACCTATTAACATATTCAAGAATGCAAACAGTTTTTCAGACAAGCTGAAGGCACACTCGTATTTATGTTAAGGCTATATGCTATGTTATGCATCATTTTGTAAATTGTGCTAAGTTATTTCCCTTTATTAGCATTAGTATAATTCAAAATAATTTGTTTTGTTTGTTTTAAATTGGATAACTTGAATTTTTAATCATCAAAGAATAAACACTTTTTATTAATATTTCTTAAAACAGAATTCTTCTTGTCAAGGAAAGGAAACGCATTTGAAAGAACTTTGACATTCATCTTTAGATCTGCTGGACTTTACCGTATTATGCATAATATGTAGTTATCTGATTGAAGATTACTAAATACAACAATACACATATATTCACTTCAGTCACATTTAAGAAAGATCAGTAAGCGATTGTTTGTTATAGGCGTAAAACAAAAAACTTGAAATTGCATAACATGTATTAATTGAAATCAAACAATTTCAAATTATTTTTTTAATTCTTCTATAAACAATTTTTACAACCCCTTCTTACTTTTAAAATTTGATGGTTAATACTGCATTTTATTTTCATTCCGTATGCAAAGCAATAAATCTTACATAACATGTCATTTTTTATTTGAAATAAAGATAAATGTCATTTAACACTAAGATTGCAGTCCCGGGTATAAACTATATTTATACTCAAGAAACTATAGTCTCTTAAATCAAGCCCCCCCAAGTAACATCCATATTGGGTTAAGTCTCGCAAATAAAGCCCCCCAAGTTACATCCATATTGGGTTAAGTGTCGTTAATCAAGCCCCCAAGTAACATCCATACTGGGTTAAGTCTCGTAAATCAAGCCCCCAAGTAACATCCATATTGGGTCAAGTCTCGTAAATCAAGCCCCCAAGTAACATCCATATTGGGTCAAGTCTCGTAAATCAAGCCCCCAAGTAACATCCATATTGGGTTAAGTCTTGCAAATAAAGCCCCCACTTATCTAGTTTGTTCACTTGCTATCTATCCAATGTTTTCAAGCTTTCTTTCAAAATCAGTCCTGCTCAACAACTTAATCCAAACACATAAGCAATGAGGCTGGGAGGCAGGAATATCAAGGCTCTATGATATTGAACATATAGGTTGGGAAAGTACTTTGGGAAATCTTAAAAAAGAAACGTTTGATAGACACTGATGTTCATTTCATCGTACCTGTTTAGTGATACTGCTGGGGGGTGGAGTCAGGATGAACACATCATTATTGAGATTGGTCAATCGGGCTTGACCTTCGACCCTAAAACATAAAAACAGTTTATCAATATCATATAATTCATGAAGACAGGAATATTGATCAAACAACAGAAACTCTCAAAACTAAATTCACAAAATGTTGTTGATCTGTTTTATCTTTAAAATTGAATCACCATAGTATATTTGAACTCAATATCATGGAACTTCCGATCAATTTCCCGTTATTGTCGTGTTATTCTGACACACCATTGTTTAATACCAAGATCGAATATTACTGACAATCTGCCATATAATTATAGTTTATGATTTGTTGGGGAGTTATCTCCCCTGTTGTTTTTTTTAAGAATTCAACAATAATTCACATTATTTCATTCTCAGAACTAGTTGAATATCACTATCACTGTGAACATAAGCGATAATGAAAGAAGGGTCATAAGTCTGTATTTATACAATGGGGTAGAAAACCCTAAATCAGTATGCTACAAACTGTCATCCGAATACAACAAAAGGTCAAGGTCAATTCAACTTAAGTTACGCTGGGGTGAAAGACTTAACACAATTTCAGATTATGTGTCACAATTATTTAATTAATATTCCATTGATTGTATGCAGAATGCGGCTTTCTGATTGGTTGAGATTTTTTTACATACCTCTATGAAAAAAAAATCTGAGATGGCGCGAACATTGTGTTGTCATGATATATACAGCAACTGACATTGCATATTGATTTGTGAAAAAGAATCCATTGTTAGATCAGTCAAATTGTACATAAACATGTTATAAATTTGAAGATGAGTTTCAAAAATTTATTATCAGCGTTGATGTCAATTATTTTTTAGTTTCATAGGGTTATGAAAAAATTTTGCTTGCAAACTTTGTAAGAATCCGCTATGTGGATTCATACAGTTTGCAAACAAAATTTTTTCATACCCAAATGAAACTTTAAAAAATTGTCATCAATGCTTGAATAGACAGATGAAACTTTTCAAAACATACAGGACAGACAATGTGATGTCTAGAGAAGCTAAGGAGTGATTTGACCCCTGACCTCTAACCTCTGTGACACACTTACCCTGTGTGGTTGACCCCAGAGCCGGATGATACGGAGCCATGAAACACTTTGTCACTCTGCGTACTCCTAGGGCTGTGGAACAAAAACAGGAAAAGTTCAAACAGTGCTCAACATCTCAGCAGAAACGTTTTGTAATGTTTACAAAATAATGATAAAAACAGTACATAGTTTGATGTATTTTCATTCATAGTTGTGTATTTAAATCTTAAATTCATTCCAACAAAAAACATGTTGTTTTTTATATTAACTCATTCACCCCTGAATACACATTTGAACTCTTCCTATTCAAAGGTTGGATAAGTTCATTAAGAAATGTCAGGGGTGAATGAATTAATATACTAACGTCAGGTAAAAAAAGATTCCATGTTTAAGAATTATTTTTTTTTATTTATAGCTGAATTTTTTACTTTTTGCATATACTTACCTGACTATTACTTTTTTTTCAAAAACGATTTTTTTTTTTAAGTTATGTTTTTTTTTTCTGGACATGGTTTAGAGCAAAAACATTTTGCTTCTATTTTTTTCCAAAATAATGTTGTACAGTCAAAAAGTTCAATACAGTGAATGTATTGTAGTTATTCACTTATTCAAATTATTTAGCATGGAACATATTTTACTGGCAACATTGGTCTAGCAGAAATACTTTATATAGTTTGTCAATATATTTATGCATGCTTAGTCTTACCCTGGAAAACCTCGACTTACAAACAATACATTTCCAACCTTGATGCAAAATCTTCACCTAATTTTGAAGAAATTCATTTCATGAAAAGTAAAATTGCTATATATCAAATTATATATTAGGTGATAATTTTATGAGAACAAAACTAAGATCAATCTAATAAAATGTATAAGGTGTTAAGTTTATGAAGTACAATGCAGACTATATACTTCTGTATTACAAAAGTTGCATGCAGTGTCAGTGCAGTGTTAAATGATAGACAAGAACAGGAACACCCTTGATATCCAGGGATTACGATCACCTTCCCTCTCTACACCCCTGGAATATGTTATGGCAAAACGGAAGACAAACTCAGGTAAAAAAAAAACTTAACAATCGCTAGGTTGCATGCCTGATTTTTGAAAATTATAAAGGAGCAGCAACCGACTTCAAAGCTTTTCAAATTTTACTGTTATGGGACTGTAAGATTCTTTTGATGTACATCAAAGGGTTGAACCAGTTTCCTTGCCTCATCAACAAAGTGGCACACACAGAGCCTTCAGATTTGCCATGACATATTCCAGAGTTGTAGAGAGCTAGATATTGGGGATTGAACAGAAAGGACACACAACAAACACCAGTGCCAACAGCCATGCAGTGACGCAAACACAAAACAGCAAGCTCCATTTTCTGAGAAATCATATATAGCAATGAGCGCACTAACCAAGACTCCAATAATCCTTTTATTTGGTAAAGTTCAAATTTGACTTTTCGGCGAATAGATTAACATTTAGCTGGTAAGTATTTTTTTCACATTCTGACTTTTATAATGTCATTTAAATTTAATTGATATTTCAATGAAATCATTTTTACATACCTATGTTAATTAGAATGCAGTGTTAAGTGGCAAATGAAAGAGATGAAGAGCCTTTAACTACATGTATGACAATAGTTAATATGATTGTCATGATATATGGAAAGATTCTCGTTAAAACACTAATAATACTTCAATCTATGTGATGTTTTGGTGATTAGCAATGTCGCTACTCTTTCAAGAGAACATACAATACAGTAAAACCGAAGTGCTCGAACCCGGTTTACTCGGAAAAAAAACCTCAGTCGTCGAACAGTTCATTTGTTTCTGACCATGTTCAAACATTTCAACCAACCAAGTGACTGGATATCTTTTGGTAAAATTCAACACTATTGTACATACAATATACAGTGGAGTGGAATCAACATTGTTTTGCATGGAAAGCTCGCTCACATATATAGTGTACAAGCTCTTTACTGGTCATTTGATGAAAGTGACAGTATATAAGTACTAGTCTTCGAAATATAACATCTAAAACATTTTTCAGTTGTGTTACAAGAACCTTCGCATAAATCAGACTTTCCAACCTGAAGAAAATATTAAGGAGTATGTATGATAGCCAGTAGCCATGTGATAAATAGAGCTTCATTATGAGGGAGGAAAGCTGTTAGATATGGGTCTGAATACTGAAATAAAACATGCATGAACTGGAAAGTTAATGACATTTTCAGCATTCTTAACCCATTATATCATAAAGCACATGCATCCCCCATTTCCTCTGTGCCCCACCAATTTTTTCAAGGTATCTGTTTTTTCTGGACAAAGATTAGTCTAATCCGTCCTAATATATTAGAGAACCTCTTTACAATGCCAATTTTTTGCCTTGCAATCAGAAATGGCAGTATAGTGATTTTTTTCTTTTATATTTTGTTTTGAAGGATCTGATGAATTAACTCTTTCACCCCTGAAGACACTTTGAACTCTTCCAATTCCAAGGTTGGAATAGTTCATAATGAGATGTCAGGGGTAAATAAGTTAGTCTCCCTTTCAAAGCCATTTCCCTTCAAAGTCCTAGGCAGGTCACATAAATTGTTCCAGTGACATGGACAACTTTTTGTTAAACCAGATTGTTAGAGAATTCTAGTATAAACAGCCAAGTGACTTAATTACAATTAGTTTCATTTTATGCCAGATTACTAAGAAACTTAAAATTGTGCAAGTTATAGGTGCTTTAGAAATAGGGTGAGTAAAATTGACAGTGATGTCTATTAGAAAAACATATTAGGTTTTGAAATGACTGAACTTAGATCGAAACAGGAAAGAATATTCTAAGAACATGCAAAAATCGTAGTTTTGTCCAAAAAAAAAATTTCAATTTTCTTTTGTCAATAGACTTACTTGAATATTTTTTTTTTTCCTGTCTTATATAATTTTTCTTTATACTTTTTGAATGATCTTTTTTCTTTTAATGCTCATCAATTTAAACGGATCACTAGCCTCTGGTACAGCTGATTTAGCTTTAATTACTTTTATAGAAATTGATTGGCTTGGATTCAAAGTTATGCTTTCCTATTTCATATAATTTGAATATAAAGATGACGGGGAGCAAGAAGCATTCAAAATTGTTGAATCAGACAAAATATTTGAACTTTCTTTCTCAAGAATAACAGATTTCTTGAAATATATTCCCAGTTACTGTATACCAACAATTTAATAATGAGGCGAACACAAAACAAATTAGTGATAATTAGTCTAAAAATAGAGTATATATTGCAATTTACATAAAATTACAATATATACCTGATTTGTCCCTTGTCGTCTTCGATTGATTTAATATCCACGCGCAACCCCTTTTTGGTGCGGCTGATTTCATCCTCGGATTCGCTTGACTCGTCTCTGTTACTGTCGCTGTAAGCAAGGGAATGAATTAGGCCACAAGACAAGAGATGCAGGAGAGGCTGCGTGCATGTCAACATTTTCAAAATCTAAAAACAATTGACAAGTTTGTCATATCTGTTTTTTTCACTGACTGTATACTAGAAACAAGTTTTAGCGAACATGTTGCATTCACAGCCAATCTCTTATTCTGCTAGTAAACATGATTTTGTTAGCGCTATTCTTTCGAAGCATAACTTAAAATTTCATGGGAAAGCTTATAACCTATTAACGGGCTATTTCAAACTGATGTTTGTCAGTTTTACATTGTTGGAAAATGAAACAAGCTTTGTTACAGTTGCGACATTAATATCAATTTTAAAGCATTTTTCTGTTTTAAATCAAAATCAACAAATACTTCATTTTCATGTACTATTTATTATTCCTTAATCACATTTTACTCTGAAAGACTTATTTTATTTATTTAACAGCAATTTAATGGTAATTTAACTTTTTTACACCAATTTATTTTTTAAGAAAGCCTGATAATTTGAACTTTGTAATGTCTAAAAGATTTGCAACAGAAAGCAGTACTTAATCAGATAAATACTTTTACTACTTGGTCTAATCTTTGTTTCACATTTACAAAAGATCTATTTTGAAAGCAAAAGCCCTGAAATAATCTAGACAGTGAACTAGCTAACAAGGTAAGAAAGAATCTGGTTCAGAATTCTTTCCCTCAGAGCAAAACAAAACAGACTAATGAATGCTTGGCAGCTAAACCTTTGGAATGGACATTTCTCAAGCAAGCCTTCAAATGCATACAAATTTTGGATCTTAAAATGAAAAAAAAAAATAGAAAAAAAAATATATATATATACGGACGAAAATGAAATCTATTTCAAGCTTCTCAAGGCAATGCTAAGGCAACTTGAAGCATTTTGTTTTTATAAAACGAAGAAATATTCAGAAATGTACCCCTTTGAATGAATCTCACTCATCTCTTTAACTTATTTCACCACTGAAATTTCATAACCAACTACAGGGCTTTTTCTCGTCGCTTAGGGATAGAGCCTTTTTGCTTATTTTAGAAGAAAATTAATAACTTGGGAAAGATTTTTTCAGGAATAAACTTCAAATTTTAGGAATTTCTCTTAAATATGAAATCATTTCAATTGGGAATAGGGCCCATTAACGGCCGCAAGACGCCTTCAGAAAAAGCCCTGAACTATTCCAACCTTGAATTTGAAAGGGTTCAAATGTGTGTTCAAAGGTGAATGGTTAAGCTATTGTATCTTTGGATTATGAATACTGTTACACAAGATGATTATGAATACTGTTACCCAGAATTATTTTCCAGGTGGGGTGACAACATTATGACAATACAACATGATGTTGACCTCTGGTATGATATGATATACAAGGTGGTGTTGAGGTCAACCTTAGGTCTGTGGTACGATATATAACATGGTGTTGAGATCAACCTTAGGTCTGTGGTACAATATATAACACGGTGTTGATATCAACTTTAGGTCTGTGGTACAATATATAACATGGTGTAGAGATCAACCTTAGGTCTGTGGTACGATATATAACATGGTGTAGAGATCAACCTTAGGTCTGTGGTACAATATATAACATGGTGTTGAGATCAACCTTAGGTCTGTGGTACGATATATAACATGGTGTAGAGATCAACCTTAGGTCTGTGGTATGATATATAACATGGTGTTGATATCAACCTTAGGTCTGTGGTACGATATATAACATGGTGTTGAGATCAACCTTAGGTCTGTGGTACGATATAAAACATGGTGTTGAGACCGATGTTTGGTTTCAGGTACAATATACAAGGCGGGCGAGAGTGGAGGTTGGGTGAGGGTGGGGGATACCAAAGTCAGTCTAGTTTAAAAAATATGGAATTCATACATCTGGAAATTTGATATTGGTACCTCTATCTGTTATAAATGATAAACAACAGTTGTATTTAATTCTGTGTGACCTATTGTTTGTTTAAAATAGTGAAAAAAATGTTTAATCTGAATGAAAACTTGACATTGCAATCAGACTATCATTTGCACTTTTGCTTTTCTTTTTTTGAAATATGGGATAAATATTTACACATAAAATTTTCAGTTGACACAGAATTTTTAAACAATTTTGAAAAAAGGTCATTCAATCTGTTTGATAAATACACATTTGATCAACATCTCAATTCCATGCAGGATCATGTCAATAAATTTAGGAATATTTTGTTTTTACATATTAAACAGAAAGAAATATTAAAACTGAATATTCATTTAAGATTATAATTTTCAAATTTGCATTAAGTTCTTATTCATCTTCAGACATGTTAACTATATAGCACTACAATGGAATACATGCATGGTTTTGTTTACAGGATTTTGAGCAGTCTGTAAAAAATAGTGTGGGAAAGGATATGGCTTAATACGACAACATTTACGGAGGGTGATTGTTCGATTGGTGGTGATGGTACGTGAGAGGTAACAGTAATACGAAGCTTGCAGACCCTGTTGATGGTCGGCAGTGAGTGATGTACACAATACAGTGGCTACTTACAAGAAATAAGGGCGCTTAACTCTGGATGAAAGAGTTTCATAGAAATATATCAAAAAGTATGTATTTTTTGTAAACACCTTTTTAAAATTGAAGGAATTTCAATTTCAATACTTATGAAACTAACATGACCTTGTGACCATGCAAACGTGAACAAGAGGCCCAGAAGGCCTTTATTGTTCACTGTTAGAAGATTTCATATCTCCCTTATTGCCTCTCCCCCAATCCCTGTATCTTATCTAAAACACAAGAGAAGAGTTATCTCCTCTTTATTAAACAAGACACTTTCTCGTTATATATCTGAACAGAGTGAATCCTCTCTAATGCAACACTCTTTGAGAGACAAGTAATCAGCCATATTTGACAGCATGTCAAAATACAAAGGTTTTCTTGAAAACAATATTGCAACAAGGTGGGGGCGGGGAGTGCTTTCATGGGCTTTGCATGTTGCCCAATTCCGCTTGCATCAGATCTTTACAAATCTTGAGAAATGAACAAAAGGTCAGGTAAGACATGATGTTGGAACAACGAGGATTTTAATTCTGTATGTTTCAATCTTAGTGGGATCTGAAATTATTTTAGCATGGATTAAAAGTCCATGACATCTTACCCCAACCTCGAACACCCCCACCCCGTCCCCCTTCAAGATGGCCTAAACACACTTTTGATACAACCAGTTAAAATGATAACAGTTTAAAGGGACATTATTCGAAACATCCTTTCTGAGTTTTCTGGATGAGAATTTCTTATATTGACAGGGATAACATCAATTCATATTTAATACTTAAACCAAAGGTATGACTTAATTAAAATAGGACTTATCCGTCTATGACCCTTGACCTTGACCCTTACCTCCTCTGGTCCTCTTCCTCAGCGCGGTCCTCAGGTTCACCATCTTCCTCTGGTTGCCCTGGAAACATTAACAAGAAGATATTGACATTACAGCATTTTGGTTTGAGAATTTGTGCAAAAAACACTTCATACAAATGATGTATACATCTCAGTAAGTAGTGTCTTTGGTATATGTAGGATTAAAACTAACTTCAGCTCAATTGATTCAATTGGGAAAAAAACAAGAGGCCCAATGGGCCTGCATCGCTCACCTGGAATTAATCTCTTGTAACCCTAAAGTCGTCAAAATGGCCCCTTAGGGGTAAGAGTCACCATTTATGCAAAATTTGTTCCCCTTCCCCCAACTATGTTTCTGACCAAATTTGGACAAAATCTATTCATAACTTTAAGACAAGAAGAGATTTAAAGGAATTACTTCTATTTTCGCTATTGGGCCCCGCCCCTCTGGCCCCTTGGGTGTCAGTGTCACCATTGATGCAAAATCTGTTCCCCTTCCCCCAAGGATGTTTCTGACCAAATTTGGACAAAATCTATTCATAACTTTATGACAAGAAGAGATTTAAAGGAATTACCTCTATTTCCCCTATTGGGCCACGCCCCTCTGGCCCCTTTGGCGTCAGAGTCTCCATTTATGCAAAATCTGTTCCTCTTCCCTAAAGGATGTTTCTGACTAAATTTGGGCCAAATCCATTCATAACTTTATGACAAGAAGAGATTTAAAGGAATTACCTCTATTTTCCCTGTTGGGCCCCACTCCTCTGGCCCCTTGGGTGTCAGAGTCACCATTTATGCAAAATCTGTTCCCCTTCCCCCAAGGATGTTTCTGTCCAAATTTGGGCCAAATCCAACCAGGACTTTTTGACAAGAAGAGATTGAAAGGAATTACCTCTATTTTCCCTATTGGGCCCCGCCCCTCTGGCCCCTTGGGGGTCAGAGTCACCATTTATGCAAAATTTGTTCCCCTTCCCCCAACAATGTTTCTGTCCAAATTTGGGCGAAATCCAATCAGGACTTTTTGACAAGAAGAGATTGAAAGGAATTACCTCTATTTTCCCTATTGGGCCCCGCCCCTCTGGCCCCTTGGGGGTCAGAGTCACCATTTATGCAAAATTTGTTCCCCTTCCCCCAACAATGTTTCTGTCCAAATTTGGGCGAAATCCAATCAGGACTTTTTGACAAGAAGAGATTTAAAGGAATTACTTCTATTTCCCCTATTGGGCCCCGTGCCTCTGGGCCCTTAGGGGTCAGAGTCACCATTTATGCAAAATCTGTTCCCCTTCCCCTAAGGATGTTTCTGACTAAATTTGGTCGAAATCCAACCAGGACTTTTTGACAAGAAGAGATTTAAAGAATTACCTCTATTTCCCCTATTGGGCCCCGCCCCTCTGTCCCTTTAGGGGTCAGAGTCACCATTTATGCAAAATCTGTTCTCCTTCGCCCAAGGATGTTTCTGACCAAATTTGGTTAAAATCCAATCAGGACTTTTTGACTAGTAGCGATTTGAAGCAAATGTTGACAGACGACGGACGGACGACGGACGCTGCGCCATGGCATAAGCTCACCGGACCTTCGGTCCAGGTGAGCTAAAAATCATTATTTGAATAGGTGCATGTCACAAATACACAAACATTATAACTTTCTTCAGTATTATGATCTTATGTAGCTCATTTACCCCTGAAATTTCAAAATGACATAATCCAAGCTTTGAATTGGTTGAGTTCAAATGTGTATTCAGGGGTGATTGAGCTTAAGCGTCACTCATAGGCCAAAACTTGATATTGTTTCCTCAGACAAAACATATTTAGGTAGCTTTGACCTATTCACCCCTTAAATGTCATAATGAACCATTCCAACCTTTGAATTGGAAGAGTTCAATTGTGTTTTCAGTGGTGAATGAGTTGAAACACTATTTCCACATATATGAATTTGAACACAGCTTTAAACTATTCTGTCTAATCCTTTCCCACCTTTTCTGAGCTCCTCTTCCATCTTGGCCTTGAGAATATTGCACTTCATCTGATCTGGAGGGATGACAGCAGGACCACCAGCAAATTTCACCTGGTTATTTTGGAAATTGTTCACATCTGGCTTGACCTTTTGAACTGGAGGTCGCAAAGGTCGAGTCTCATCAAGACCTTTGATTTTAGCTTGGGCAGCCTCAGACGCTTCTGAAAATAGGGGCCAATCAACAAGAACCATAAATAAAAAGTGTTTTATTGCACCACTGTGCTGGTAATATTTATTCATTTTATTTGCACCCTTCATTAAAATTGAGGACTATTCCAAATTTATTTCAAATTATATGAGAGGGCCGGGTTAAAGGCAATATTTCAGAGACACTTTCCATATGAACACAACATTTTAAATAAACATTTTATTTTTTTCACTGGATTGCAAACAAATTGGCTAATGAATATTAATAGTAAAATTATAATATTATTGTATTGGACCTAATAAGCGCACACCCACCATATTCCAGGGCAAAAGTATGGTGGGTAATATTAAAACCTCCAAAATTTCATGGACCTGCTGGTACAATCTTAACTTGTTTCACCATACACTAAATTCCAGAGATATGAAAACACACTTAATTTCTAAGATTTCAAATGGAAGCTTTTCTCTGAACCTTTTGTGTTTTTGTATTTAGCTTTATACTGTTGAATACAGTGAGTATGATAAGATACTAAAAGCCATATCATTTATTGTCCAAACCTTTCAAATTAATGTCCTTTTCATGTCCAGACGCCCCGGCAATAGGTGACTTTGACCGAGATGGAGCATCTGGTACGTCTTTTTCTGTTCCAGATTTTCGATGCCTTCCCCAGCCTGAGGGTGCTGTTGTGCCATTGGTCACAGGAGATTTTGGGGCAGGGCTTCTTGGTGGAGTTTTTACTTTTGCGGAGGCTGCAGCCACCGGAGGGACTGATGCTGCTGGTATGTTGGGTTCTACGACAGCTTTTTGTCTGGAAGAAAAGAATTAGGCATAATCATGTCTCGCCTTTCGCACTTTGTGAAATAGTCAAGTAAAAACGGTGTATGAAATACCAAAAGCTGTAATACAATTTGCTGTAAATTGAGTTAAATGATAAGAATGAAACAAAAGTAATGTGACCAAATTTCAATAAAATCGCATATCAATAACACTGTAACGTAAATTCTCAAAATCCACCAAAAATCATTTTTACCACAAACAGAACCTGCAAACAAATTTCCTCCAAATTGGAGTTACGTATTCAGTAAGATAAGTATGAGTAAATCAATCAAATTTCAATTCAATCAGATAACAATAACACTGTGAAAAGTGGAAAAGTGCAAATGTTGACGTGATTGTAGCCGCTGCCGGAAAAGCAATACCTTAATCTCAGTATTCTCAATAAAATTATCCCTTTATATTTAATAACAAGAGGCCCAGAGGGCCTGTATCGCTCACCTGGATACATTGGTATCTAAGTAATCATGACAAAATTTTCTTTTTGGCTTGCCCCTCAGCCCCCTAGGGTGTCAGTACCACCATTAGTACAATTTTGAATGTTGAGCAGCTAGGGATGCTCCTGCCAAATAAGGCTGATTTCCAATCAATGGTTATGGAGAAGAAGTCGATTAAACCAATATAGCTAAATAACCCTTTTTGGCCCCGCCCCTCAGCCCCCTAGGGGATCAGTCCCACCATGAGTACAATTTTGAATCCTGGGCACCTAAGCATGCTTCCTGCCAAATAAGGTTGATTACCAATCAGTGGTTATGAAGAAAAAGTCACTTATATCAATATAGCTTAATACTTTTTTATGGCCCCCACCCCTCAGCCCCCTAGGGGGTCAGTCCCACCATGCGTACAATTTTGAATCCTGAGCACCTAGGGATACTTTCTGCCAAATAAGGATGATTTCCAATCAGTGGTTATGAAGAAGAAGTCGCTAATATCAATATAGCTAAATAATTCTTTTTGGCCCCGCCCCTCAGCTCCCTTGGGGGTCAGTCCCACCATGAGTACCATTTTGAATCCTGAGCAGCTAGGGATGCTTCCTGCCAAATAAGGCTGATTTCCAATCAATGGTTATGGAGAAGAAGTTAATTAAACCAATATAGATTTAATAACCCTTTTTGGCCCCGCCCCTCAGCCCCCTAGGGGGTCAGTCCCACCATTAGTACAATTTTAAATCCTGGGCACCTAAGCATGCTTCCTGCCAAACAAGTGGTTATTAAGAAGAAGTCAATTGTTGACGGACGGACGACGGACGACGGACGGACGCCACGGTATGGCATAAGCTCACCCTGGTCCTTTGGACCAGGTGAGCTAATTAAAAGTGTGTCGCAAACCCCAGGGCCAAATCAAAAACCATGATTGTAATCATCTCTTTATGCCCAGTAATTGTATGTATAGTTTTGGGGTGGGGATCTCAACCGTGTAAAAGTTATGACTCAGGGGTCAAATTAAAAGTGTGTGGCAGACCCCAGGGCCAAATCAAAAACCATGATTGTGATCATCTCTTAATGCCCAGTAATTGTATGTATAGTTTCGGGGTGGGGATCTCGACCATTCAAAAGTTACGACTCAGTAGTCAATTTGCAAGGGTGTGGCAGACCCTTGGATCAAATATGAAATCATGATTGTGATTGTCTCTTAATGCCGAGCAATTGTATATATAGTTTTTGGGTGGGGATCTCAACTGTTTAAAAGTTATGACTCCGAAGTCAATTTACAAGGGCGTGGCAAACCCTGGGGTCAAAACATAAACCATGATTGTGATCATCTGATAATGCCCAGCAATTGTATATATAGTTTTGGGGTGGGGATCTCAACCGTTTAAAAGTTATGACTCAGGGGTCAAATTAAAAGGGTGTGGCAGACCCCAGGGCCAAATCAAAAACCATGATTGTGATCATCTCTTAATGCCCAGTAATTGTATATATAGTTTTGGGGTGGGGATCTCAACCGTTTAAAAGTTATGACTCCGGGGTCAAATTAAAAGGGTGTGGCAGACCCCAGGGCCAAATCAAAAACCATGATTGTGATTATCTCTTAATTCCTAGTAATTGTATATGTAGTTTTGGGGTGGGGATCTCAACCATTTAAAAGTTATGACTCAGGAGTCAAGTTTCAAGGGCGTGGCAGACCCTGGAGTCAAATATAAAATCATAATTGTGATTGTCTCTTAATGCCCAGCAATTGTATATATAGTTTTGGGGTGGGGATCTCAGCCGTTTAAAAGTTATGAGTCAGGAGTCAAGTTGCAAGGGCGTGGCAGACCCTGGGGTCATATCTAAATCCATGATTGTGATCGAGGTTACCAAAACATTTGTATAAATTTGAATTCAAGCAACCTTTGGATTCTACCACTAGAATATAGATGTCATACATTGCTTAGTTTCAGGAAAGAGATCATTTATACCAATATTGTCTAATGTGCCCCTTTTGGCCCCACCCCTCAGGCCCCTCCGTGATCATAATCATATAATTTTGAATCCTAATCCCATAGTGATGATACCAGGCAAATATGAATAATATCCATTGCTTGGTTTCAGAGAAGAAGTCATTTTTATCATTATAGCCAAATTGACTCCTTTCGGCCCCGCCCCTCAGGCCCCTGGGGGATCAGCCCCACCATTTATACAATTTTGAATCCACACCCCATGGTAATGCTACCAGGCAAATATAAGCGATATACATTACTGGGTTTCAGAGAAGAAATCGTTTATATCAATATAGCCAAATTGACCCCTTTTGACCCCGCCCCCCAGGCCCCTTGGGGGTCAGCCCCACCATTTGTACAATTTTGAATCCCCACTCAATAGTGATGCTACCAGCCAAATATGAGCGATATATATTACTGGGTTTCAGAGAAGAAGTCGTTTATATCAATATAGCCAACTAACCCTTTTGGCCCCGCCCCCCAGGCCCCTGGGGGGTCAGCCCCACCATTTGTACAATTTTGAATCCCCAACCCATAGTAATACTACCAGCCAAATATGAGCAATATACATTGCTCGGTTTCAGAGAAGAAGTCGTTTATATCAAATAGCCAAATTGACCCCTTTTGGCCCCGCCCCCCAGGCCCCTGGGGGGTCAGCCCAACCATTTGTACAATTTTGAGTCCCCACCCCATAGGGATGCTTCTGACCAAATTTGGTCAAATTCCGATCAGTGGTTATAAAGAAGAAGTCAATTGTTGACGGACGGACGACGGACGACGGACGACGGACGGACGACGGACGACGGACGCCACGGTATCGCATAAGCTCACCTTGGTCCTTTGGACCAGGTGAGCTAATAACAACTAGGGAAATTTCTCATTGTCCAAACCACTAACAAACATGACTGGAGGGGCGTTCTCTGTAAGTTCGTAGATAGTTACGTTGTTTTTGACCTAACAATTACAGTAATATTCTTAAAGTTGTCCTTATCATCGAAGGTGAGACAACAAATCAACAAAGTTTAGAACCTGCAAAAAAATATATCATTTTTTTTTTTTACTTATCCCTGATTAGAAAACTTCCATGTAACAAATTAGATTTTTTGGATCTTTTCTTTTTCTCATGATGAATGAAGATAAAAGAATGAGTCCTGTGCGCGGGTCAATGCCTCACTCAGACAGTGATATACATACTGTCGCTCAGATGACTCTCGTTTCTTGGCGTCTCTCTTCTCTTGTTCTCGCTTCATGGCCGCCTCTCTCTCCTTCTTCTCGAAAGTTGGTCGCCTTGAGTATCGCTGACTTCCTTTCCGTTCAAATCGCACACTGCGTCTCGCTCGACTCACCGAAGATGTTTGATATTCTGTCCTCCCACTATTAAAAAGTAGATAAAACATTTAATGAATGTTTCTCTTTTAATCTTACAGCAAATTATTTTGTCCCAAAAAATACAAATATTTATTACATTTTTACCAGTGGAATAACGAAAATTATTTATTCTATAAAAGTGATATTTTTCACAAGATTTTTCACTAGCGAGAAATATCACTTTTTTTTATTTACCAATCAGAACGCTGCTAACTACAAACAACATTTTGGAAAATCAAAAGCTGCCACTGCAGATTTTGCTACAAAAATGTAATAAACAGAATATCTAACAGTATCTTCAGGAATATCAAATATATTTCACTCATGTGGCTAATATTTTGATATTTTCACTAGTGCTGCCCCACTCGTGAAATATATTTGGTATTACTGAAGACACTATTAGATATCCTCTATTTATTTTACATAGTCTGATCTAACTCAACTGAGTAACTATATCATTCCTTCTGGAAATTTCGGCTGTTCCAGTTTCTAACTTGTCAGTGTCAGTGACATGGTAAGAGACAAATTTAAATATATCCTTGCTCCAGTTTAAAAAATATCTTTTTAAATGTAAATGCATAACTGTCGACATTCTATTGATCTGTCTCCCAAATTGTATTTATATTGATTGTATACCACCACTTGGTAACAGTTCAATGCTTAAAAGTACAAGCCACTTATAGAATCACTGGGGCACAAGGAATGCGAGGACCTGGATGACCCAAGATGTCATGGAGGGAGTTGAAAAAGAGATTGCAGAGAGTGGACAGGGCTCCCCCCCCCCCCCCCCCCCCCATTGCAATTATTTCATATTAAGCCAAATTCCAAAAATTTGCAGTTTACACCGGAAAAAATCTTTCCCAATTCACCAATTTTCTTTTGAAAATAAGACCAGAAGGCCTGCCCATCCTAAACCGACGAGAAAAAGCCCTGGTGGAAGCTCTTCATGGTCGACCCTCATGATAGAGCCACTAAGAGAATCTGGAGTGAGATATGCTATGTGTGCAGCTAGCCAGCTATCTGGAAGGGGGCCCACTGGTGTGAATTATAGGGCTGGGCGGTTTTATCGGTATATTGGTATACAGTGGTATAAAGTTGTCATGGTACATACCGTGGTACATTAGTCCTGTACCGGTTTTTTGGGAACTTTCATTTAACTTAAGCTTATCAATGAACTATTTGTTACATAGATCAATTGGAATTCCATGGTTTAGTTATAATTTCCTATAAGTTTGCTGATCAACTAGGACAGACATAGCTTCACTCAAACAATATAAGAGGATAACAAAAAGACAAACTTCTGACAGGCCACTTATTGATTTGCTTCAGAACAAAAACAGCCAGAGACCTTTAGCTAGCTCAAACATTCAATCAAGGTGGTATACCGTGGTACGTACCGAAGTATTTGCCTAAATACTGTGGTACTTTTGATTTTGTGGTACCCAGCTCTAGTGAATTATGCTCCTGAACCTGCACATTAATAAAAGAGAACCGATCTGACTGACTGACTGACTGACAAAATCTCTGTGTTTGACCTGTCCGAGAATATACCTGTATCGGAATCTGGACCCCATCCTGAAGAAGTTCTGCCGCGTCCCTGGCCCCTTTACGGGCCCCTTCAGACGGAAGAATGCGTGGTGCTCCAGGGCACACTTCCATAAATGTTTACACGCCTTCTCTGTGGCGAGTCGAAACACAAACGTGTGTTCTTGTTCTCTACCCTAGAAAACACAAAATAAAATATTGGTAAAAATATGAAACTTTATCCTTTTAACCACAATTATGAAACAAGTTTTTGTAATTTCCTTTTTTACTTTAATTATGAAACAAGTTTTTGTAATTTCCTACTTTACTTTAACTATGAAACAAGTTTTTGTAATTTCCTACTTTACTTTAATTATGAAACAAGTTTTTACAACTGATATTTATCATTGTTGGCGGCCTATTATTAGCATGTGGGTCTTTAAACACATTTATCCCTGAAAGTTCATAATGAAACATTCCAACTATTGAGTTTGAAGAGTTCATTTGTGTCTTTAGGGGTGAGTGAGTTGATGTGGGAGGAAACCCATGTAGTTGTTCAGGTGACCCCAGACAACTTTAAGTCCGTTTTCGAAATCAATCTCGGTGAAAGGCATGTTAACCTGACCAACCGATTAACTGAAGTATCTCTTTAAAAATACTTTGTGTAAATTTAAGTGAACAGAGACAGCCTTTAGTTATCCGGAAGTCATCAAAATTAATCTAATCAGTTTTTCAGGCTAATATTTTACGACTACACGACACATGAGTGATATATTTCTATAAGTGCAAACCTCATTGTCATCTTCGACTACTACTAGAGTCAGTAGCTTGCCTCGGAAGTCCAATTTCGTCATTTTTGGCCTGAAAAGGCAAAAAAAAATAAATGGTTTTAAATGTCTGTTGATAAATTAGGAGACACTTACTGAAAATTAAGATTAAATAATCAGAATATAATATAAATGTACATATTTTAATGACAATATTATTTCCTTAATTTTTGCACTGAAAGCTTTCTGCTAAATATTTTACTTGCGCTAATATTGCTTTCTGCAGCAAATACTGTATGTTCATCATTTTATCATTGTTTTTAATTTGAACGTGAACTAAAATTTAAGTGAGCCAAAATAAGTATGTTAACAGTATTGTAAATCTGACTGTACTCACCAGAAAAAGAGCCCAATCTTGGCGATGCCCTCGTAAACTAATATTCCCGTCGGTGTGAGTCCCAACTTATACTCCGAACCGTCACGGCCCTGAAAATGTATATCAAAAAATGTTTTAGTATTTCAAATCCCGGAAATTACTCTTAACTCATCCCTAAAATTTCAAGATGAACTATTCCAACTTTTGAATTGGAAGAGTTCAAATGTGTTTCAGGGGTTAATGAGTTAACTCCTAATTTGGGTAAAAGCTGTAAATAACTACATGTTTAATTACCAAAATATAATTGGCTGAAATGGTTCATGTGGTACAGAAATATTTGGTGATCAATAAAATTTAATTTAAAGTACTTTAACTGGCACTGTGCTAAACTTATAGGCAGATCTAAAACTGTGCAGTTTCAAGAGTTTTATGGATTATAAACTGAATTTTTAACAAAATATCAAGAATTATATATATCCTTTAATTTGAAGTGTACTAAATTTCTTAAAAAGTCCTGAAATATAGTGGTGAATAGACTTATATATTTAGAAATAATATAATGTAAACTAGACATAGCCATAGTCAGTCCCCTTGACATATAAAAGATTAAATTATCCTGGACCAGAGGAGAGTTTCTGTTTAGCTCTGAGCCTGGCCTTTCCTTCAGTTCCTGCTGGTTGAAATGGTGAAACTTAATATGCCACAATGGGCCTAGAAACATTGCTGCTAACACTCATCTAACACCTACCATGACACTGTGCATGTCCACACCATACATTTCCAGGTACTTCGCTTTGTTCAGGTAGTTGAGTTCTGACATGGCCGGAGTTTGTCCCCTGAATGAAACAAAAAGTAAGTCTACCTGATGTCATGTGAAAACATTCAACCAATCAGAGCACAGTATGAACTTTAATATCATTTAACATCCTGTCACAAATTTTGATCCCTATGTTTAAAAGATAAAATATATAAATTTTATTTAGTTAAGAACAGTTATGAAACAATTTATTTCAAGTTTTATTTAATCACGCTTATTGGTGTGGGTGTTGGAGCACAAGAAGTCTTATTGTGGGAGGAAACTGGAGTACCTGGAGGAAACCCACAAGGTCAGGCAGGTGACATCATACCTTTTCACGATCAATTGGCAGACAAAAGTGCACGATCCACTACGGCACCTGGCCACTCTATAGCGTACATAATTATAATATCATTTGCATTTTTAACTCATTCACCCCTGATTTCTTATAATGAACTCTTCCATCTATTGGACAGGAAAAGTTCATGTGTGTCCTCAGGGGTAAATGATTTAAAGATGTCTTTCAAAATTACCGGTAGGCATCATTTCATGAAAGTTCCTTCTTCTTTCATTTCTTTGTTCTTTCATTTTGTGATATTTTCACATATCTACCATTACAATCTGGACAAACAAGATCGTGTGTTACAAACCGGCATGTCTTGAATTGTTCCACCATTTCCAGCTCCATTTCTTCACTCTGGTTGGGGACGAAGTGAAACTCAGATATAACTCCAGGTGTATGGACCTCCGGATCATAGTCACCAAGTTCAGCTGTAAACACAAACCAACATTAACTTAACCATGTAGAAAAACTTTTGTTTTTTTTGTGGAAATTAGAACAACAAACATTTTAAGATAGGTTTAATGTATGTAATACTGTAGTTGACCTAACAAGCATGCTTTTCGCTTACAAAATTAAAAGTGTGGGGAACGCTTAATATAGCTGTGTTAAGCGAAACGTTTCCATCTGAAATCTTGGAAATAAAGTGTGTTTTTGTTTTTCTGAGTCTTTGGTCAAAAGTATGAAGATGATATTGGCAGATCAGTGACGTAAAGAACTATTTAATTGGTTTTAATTAGCACACCCAAGGTCTTTCCCTCAAAGAAAGGTGGGTGCGTTTATAGGGGCAGGCAACTTATAGGTCCAATATGGTATGATAATGCGCTTCATTTTATTGGCATTTACATCAGGTCTGACATAACTTAACATTGGCAGTTAGAATACAGTGGATTCCACTTAATATCACCCCTGTTTATATCACATTCCTCTTTATATCATGTTTTTCCAAAGCACCATTTTTCTCTCTATATAATCTATGTAATTTAATTATGTTAATATCATGTATTTTGAGGTGAATTCCTCTCTTAATATCATGTTTTTTTTCACCAATCACATAAAATACCAAGAAAATGATGTCATTTCCATTGATTTCAGATACAATTTGTACAAAATGTTGCATAGAAAATGAAAAATAACCCCAAAAATGATTTTTAATTGAAATAATGTTATCTATATATTAAAACATCTTTATATGTAAATTGAATAGCTTACTTTTAGTTATGGAGATTGGAAATGAAGTAGATATAGTGGAAAAACGTGTTTCTCTTAATGTCACATTCCTGTTAATATCACGTTTTTGTCTGACAAATGCAACATGATATAAAGAGGAGTGCACTGTATCTTTAAACCTGTTGTAGCATTGATTTGGTAATACTATATGAAATCACTGAGTTGCTTACATTGAAGCGCGAAGCCTGATAGTTCAACAATCGTGTCAAAGTTGGCCTCAAGTCTCCCTGACAGCAAATCATTTTTTAACTGCAGGAAAAACTGATACCTGAAACAAGTCAAAACATTTAGTTACATTAACAATCAAAACTAATGAAATCTGAGATTATAACATAGTATATAATGCTGGGACACAGATTTCTTCAAAAACAGTCAGCTTGTTAGAATAATATCACAGAATGAACAAATACATTCTTATATCACACATAGATACCTCAATAGAATTAATATCTTACTATTCCTTCTCAATGCCTTATAAATCTGAGTAAACAGTTAGCTTTGTCATGATAGGAATTTTCTGATCAACAACATATATATACAAACATTTAACAACACCCAAATTTTCCAAAAAAATAATGTGGTCAAATGTAAACAATCAAAATACTGATATAGGAGAGGGACTATTCTGCCTAGATATAAATAGTACCAAATATTGGTATATCGTGAATTTCA
The DNA here is from genome assembly GCA_947623455.1 of Mimachlamys varia. Lineage (NCBI taxonomy): Eukaryota > Metazoa > Mollusca > Bivalvia > Pectinida > Pectinidae > Mimachlamys > Mimachlamys varia. Next base: position 37,353,066 of record OX392538.1, on the reverse strand, counting down.
CATTTTGACAAAGTGGAGATAATTCCTAATTTAAAAAACTCCAAAATGTTCAATCAATGTTCATTTGGGAAGTCTGCAACCTAGCTATTCTCCATCTTTAAGTAAATTTTAGAGAAATTTCAACTATATGACACAACAATTTTTCCCCAATTTTGATGACTTTGGTAATTCCCAAAATAACCAGGGTGTCCCTGTTGGCTGTTTGATAAAATTGATGTCACAAAATAACAAATCTAGATAATAGACCAAGTTCTCTGTGTAACGATAATCTTTATACAAACCGGAATGATACATCATATAGCTACTTTTAAACATTACATACCTAGTGAGTTCTTCGTGTAAGTTGTTGGGATCCGAAGGGTAAAATTTGACACGGAATCGGAATGTATAGTGTGGTCCAACTGCAAATAGGAGTGAAAGTAAATTATAATCACATTTAAATATAAAAAGATTACCAGGTATTCTTTTAAAGGCCCAATATACGTAACTTTTGGCAAAACTTGAGGTGAATGTATTTTTTCAACTCATTGTGATTCACCCCTGAGGACAAATTCTTTCAATTCAAAGAATGGTATAGTTCATTATGAATTGTTATGGGTGATTGAATTTATCATTACACAATTAATTAAAATATAAAGAAAGAAACAAAATTATATTTGTTTCCATCCAAAAATTGGTACATGAAGTGAGGTAAATGCAAAACATTTTATATCTTATGGATCAAATGGAAGCGAGGAAAGCTAAGACCTGTTATTAAAGGCCCAATATACGTAACTTTCGGCAAAACTTGAAGCAAAAACCAAGCCTAATAACTTATTACATTTATAGATTTTAGTTAACATTAACTGATATCGGCAATATTCAAGGTGAATTCCTACGCGGGTACCTGTACAGCACCTGTTGAAACGCGGTATTTGTAAACACGTGTCCATTTTGAATTGTCTTCTAGCTACCTTCAGCTTGTTGTTGAAGTGGACTCCACCTGTATTATTTTCAGTTCTTTGGATTTTTCTGTCAAGAGTTTCTTGTTAGTTACTGCTCAGGTTTACTTCGTTTTAGGCTTATTTTTGCATGGTTATCAACTGGATTTTTTTTCAAAATTTTTCAGAATCCCAAAACATTTCCTGAAGTTACATATATTGGGCCTTTAACCTTATTTTCCTTGTATAAGATTGGTATATCATGAAAATTCTTACCACTAAGGGGAACAATGAACGATGAAATGATTTTGTTGCCCTTATAAATCACTGGTTTTTGAAACAGTAATTTTGTTGACTTTTCCCATTTTTTTTTTTAATACTCTTTCATTTGATAACTTACTTTTGACCTGTTTCTTGATCCTTTTCGTTGGATCTAGCCAGTGCTGAAAATTAAACGAAAAACATTAGTAGCTGATCTAATCAAAGTATGTACATCACAATATGTCAGCATGATAGGTGGTGATTATATATACAATGTACCCTCGTTATACCGCCACCTTTCGTCCACAGCAATTATGGCAGTATAACAAGGGTGGCGATAGTATCGAATTATGAAAATTATAACCATGAATTAAATTGCATTATAGATTGCATTTCCAACATTTTATTAAAAACAAGCTTAGTATTATATCGTCATATAGATCTACATTGGCAGAAATTTATAGGACAGAAATCTGTTCTAGAGGTTTAGGTGGCAGTAGGCGAGGGTGGCGATTGGTCGAGGGTACACTGTATATAACAGCATCAGCCCGAGTATTTGGTTCAGAGAATGATGAACCTCGAAACGGAGACTTTCCTGCAGATTTGATGTCATTTCTTTAAATCTAAAATTACTCTCAAACCTCAATAATGTTGAACATGAAGATCCTGTTTGATTCAAAAGTATTTCCTAGTGTCTCCGTCAAACTTGATTCAGAATATTCATTCAAACTCCTTTAACTTGAATACTCTAGATCTGATAATTCAAAATTTCCTCGTAGTCTCCTGTCTTTGAGACATGCAAGGTTTAACTATGATATCCAATGAGATATGACTCTTTAATATTCACTAATATGTAGGTGTAATTAGGTGAAATAATGACCTCATTGTGTCTGGTGCCACCCAACCTCTGCTATCTAATCTACACCACCCTTAATCCCTGTGTATCAATAGTCAATGTTATGACTAAGAGGTGTCTGTATTGTATCATAGCTGAATTCAGCAACATTACAACATCATTCGCCCATTTTCTCATAATCAACTTGTATTAGCTAAATTCATTAACATTGTCACATGACATTAGCTCATTTTCTGATAATCATTTTGTATCAGCTAAATTCTGCAACATTGCAACATTACAACATCACTGTACGTATTCACCCAAACTCTGATAATCAATATATATATCACAAACAGCTGATTATTTCCGACACAGATGTTGGACTATACATTTGTAATTACATTATGTACTACAAACTGACTTTGACCATTTAATTATCTGCCAGGGAAAAATTATAGCATAGACTGATATTGGCTTCAATCAGTGGTATTGTAACCTTGACCTTGTCCAATATTTATTGCTTATTATTATATATTCACCTCAACCCAAGCCAGTGTATGTAACAAGTATTTATAGTATATTCATCTTGTGGTATCTATAGTAGTTGAAAGCCTTGACCTTGACCTAGCTATATAGTCGTGCTAACAGAAAGCTGACCTTGACCCTAACATGTAGGTGTTAGCTAGCATTTGAAAACCTTGACCTTGACCTGGTGGTAATCATACAAGACTGACCTTGACATGAACCACTTTGGTTTTAGCTAGCAGTTGAAAACTTTGACCTTGAATAGTACAGCATTAATAGAAGACTAGCATTGACCTTGATTGATGAAAGCTAGCAATAGAAAACTTTGACCTTCACCAGACGAAGGAAACTTGCAGCAGAAGACTGACCTTGACTATATGGTGCTTACAGAGGTCTTGGCCTTCACCTTGGTCAGTATATTGTGCCAACAAAAGACTGACCTCGGCCTTGATGCACACCATATTGGACCATTGTTGTATACTACAGTTATCTACAGACATGTGACCGTATTACATGTTAAGCTTTGGTTGAAGTCAATTGGAGTTGGTATTACATTAATGTTGTACTTACATTGACATTATTGTGGTCAGTGTACTGCAGACCGAAGTAATCTTTCTCTACGATGTCAAGGTGATAAAACACCTGCTCAAACAGCTCCTTGCCCTCAGCCTTTTTCTGGAAACAGAAGAAATAAAAGCTGTTAGTCAGAATCATCCTGATCAAGTCCCTGGATAACCAGGTGATAAATGATTAATAAATTAATAATCCTACCCCCCTCCCCCCTCCAACCCCACACCCTCTTTGCCCACCCTATATAATATATGTTATCCTTCCAATCTTATTATCATGCATGAAGTGCAATTATCATTATGAAATCATAAATAACAGGTCATCAATCAAATTTTCAGAAATGGTATGGCAGTTCCCGTTATTATTTATATGATGGCATTTACAAATCAGAATCTTAACACATCTTAGTAGTTTCTGAAAGAATTTTCAATAATTGAAGAGATGTAACGAAGATAAAATATTTTATTCTATAGCACATAGGTCATTTGTTGCCTTGCAATATTGGCGTGAGCATGCACTATCCATAAATTATAACATGTACAATACATTGTAGCTATGCAATTTAGTCTTGCTATTAAGAAAACACTATTGTGATGTCATAATATAAAAGACGTCACATCATTGTACATATCATGCTCTAGATCTTGTCACTTTGTCACAGTTGTGAAAATTGATTCATCTGTTATATAGGAGAATCATTGAAAATACATTAGTATATATATTCTTCAAGCCATATAATAAAAAGAATCTAATACCTGTGTCCATGTAATATTGAATTTATTAAACTTGTTGAGTAATTTCATATGAAATTGATAAACTTGTCCAATAAATTCAATATTACATGAACACTTGAGTTAGATCCTCTATTTATGTGTATCTTGGCTGATATGTTCCACAGCCAAATCCAATTATTCCGAATCTCGCTTTCAGACAAACATGTGGAGAGGGCGTAACTTTTCCAGTAATAAATTACTTCAACATATAATTTTTTACAAGTCATTAGTCTGAATATACAACTGTTATTCAGGACCAAGGTTGTTTGTACAAATAATGCACAGAAAGTGTACCAGAATGCTTCCTTACGTACACAGAAATACAATATTCTGTATGTTAGCATTACGTAACAATTTGCCCACAGGTGAGATTACAAATTGTATACAAGTCAGTAAAATATAAGAGATGTCTTGTTTACTCATTCACCCCTGAGACACATTTGAACTCTTCCAATTCAAAGGTTGGAATAGTCCATTGTGAAATTTCAGGGGTGGATGAGTTAAAAATTTTACCTGTACGAGCTGGTGAAGTGAACCAGTACAGGACTTCAGTGAAACTTAAAGGTGTCACACTAGTTTTGTAGTATATGACATGCACCTTACGGTGAGTGAATTTAATGGACAAAAATTGCTTAACTTTATTGCAAAACTTGTACTACTTTCCCGAATAAATTCTTACAGGACGCTCCCCTTTACATAGTCTCCACATTATAGCACTTATCACACAGCATAATTTTACCTACTGGCAATATATATATATATAGAGCGACATTATTATACCTTTTTACCAAACACATTGCACATAACAGACCAGTAAATGACTTCACAAAGTTCATTCTAAATATCATCTAAGTTTTAGTAGTAAGTTCTGCTCATTCACCACTGAATTAAGACACATCTCATTCACTCCCTGAATTAAGACACTTCTCATTCACCCCCTGAATTAAGACACTTCTCATTCAACCCTGAATTCAGACATATCACATTCAACCCTGAATTAAGACACTTCTCATTCACCCCTGAATTAAGACACATCTCATTCAACCCTGAATTCAGACATATCACATTCAACCCTGAATTAAGACACATTCAATTTCATCCAATTAAAAAAATATGAGTAGTTCATCATGAGATTTCAGGGAAGAATGAGTTAAAAAAAAGTGCATTCAGATCAGAAATACTCAAATTGATATTGTAAATTTGTATTCAATTGAGTTTCATTTGTACCATTAACATTTTTGGGGAATTGATGGTTGGTTTTTCACATACATTTTGTATGTCCACAGACTATGATCTATCCAGTGTGTTTTTTCCTGGTAGCTATCCTTTAAATGTGTTTATTACATGTACAATGTATACACCTATAGGTGTTAATCTCTAAAACCCCCAATGAGGGATCCCCCCCCTCCAGGTCTCCCTCATTCCACTTTTCCAATGAGGGAGAATGTATGTGAAATATGACTGAAACTGTTTAATGGTCTGTCAATACACACATCCTGCAGTAACTAGGATATCATTTGACCACAGGATGTAGATTTAGAGTGTGTGGGAGTTTTGACTAAAATGAGGGAGATTTCAAGGTGATTGGTAATTCTTTTATCAAAATGAGGAAGTCTCCCTCCTAATGAGGAGGGGTTCACAGATTTGTATTTGTAAGGTATAACTATAACATCTTTTCTGGCTATCAACTTTGTGTTAAAGAAAGGGTGTTTCTTTGCTGGTAAAATGCATGTGTGTATATAGTAAAATATATATATCTCTTGTTACGGTAGGCTTGTGTCTTTTCTGGCGCCGACTGTATATAAACGTATATACCTGTATGTGTATACACTATCCTTCACACCTGCTCGGCGTACAGCCACCAGTACAAGTGTGATACATCCTGAAGTTTTGTACAAACAAAACACAGAATGCCCTCGACTAGATCTCCCATTGTGTGTCTGTCTGCCTGGTCTCAAGTGATATGTAAGATTACAATGATTTAAGTCCCGGCCAACACACTCCCCCAATATACCTATCTGTTACTAGGTACGATTTCGCAAACCCACAGTTAGTATAATACCTAAATACTCATCGATTACTGATCATGACCATTAACTCTATCGGTAGCTTCCTTTCCCCATTTAGATTATAAAAGGATATATATAAACTGCAAATGAACAATTTGGGGGCACTCAAATTTTAATGCATAACAATTTATGAAATAAATAAGTGGAACGCTTTTTGCGCAAAAACAGGCAAAATAAGATAACCTCAAAAATACTCATGTTTCGAGTTTTCCATTTTCCTCAAAGATACGTACACTCATTAAGCTTCCTTTATATAATCACCATCTTGTTATAGCTACATTTTGCTGATACTGTATGAAAGTATTTTAAGGATATATGTCACCTTCCTCCATATATATATATATATACCTCCTACCCAGGAGAGTTCCACAGTGAGAAACACTAAGGTATGTAGCATATACCGTTACCAATAACATGTGTGGTTACACTTTAATATTTTTTGAAGAACACAATACCAGGATACTAAATGATTTTAATACAAGTATGTTATTGTATACACTATACTGTGACCCAGTATAGTAACCTGCATCATTATTGAAGATTGACCTACTTTTTAACCTGTAACATAAGCTGGCTTTTATGTCTTATCAAATTCCAAACATCTTGTATATAAGTATATAAGCAATATTGCTCAACTAGAGACCATGTGTTTACACTCACAGTAAATATAACCACAGGCACCCTCACCACAATGTAATGTTATTGTTAAGGGTGTATGCTACCTTCCTGTAAATCTTTAGACCATGAGCTACCTTACTGTAAATCTTTAGGCCATGAACTACAGTCTACCTTACCTTAAATCTTTAGGCCATGAGCTACAGTCTACCTTACTGTAAATCTTTAGACCATGAGCTACCTTACTGTAATTCTCTAGACCATGAGCATAACAGTCTACCTTACTGTAATTCTTAAGTGCATATATACATGTACCTTATTTTAAGTTTTTAGGCTGTGAGCTACCTTACGCTTACTGTAATTCTTAAGGGTATAATGCTACCTTACTGCAATTCTTCAATCTTGAAGGGTGCTAAGCTACACTGTACATTAGTATAATTCCTAACTGATCATGAGTTACTGAAATTCTTGAGGGTGTTTTCTTGTTTCGACCTTACTATAGTTCTGAAGCGTGTATGCTACATTATTGCTATATTCATCAGTATAAACCTACAATGTGTGTCAAAACTTGCCTCTCCTACATAATATGTAAGTAACCAATTTTAACTTATTTCTGACACATGTACCTTTTAAATTTATCATCATTTCATTAATGTAATCCATTCATAAACACACTTCCCAGAATTCTTTATTTAGAACTCTTATGGATTGGAGGTTTATTGTCAGATCAAGATAGCATACAACCTTAAGTAGGAAGCATGCACAGCCCTGGCATTAAGCTGGAAGAGAGAGATTTGTGTCAATGAAATACCAGAGGCGATAGTGTATCGCTGAGTGAAGGAGTTTGGGGGGCTTGAGTATGTGTACACACTACCCAGAAACTTACAACAACAGTAAAGGGCTGGGCAAACACTGCTCTATGTACTCTGTCTACATCCTTGGAGATAACTTAATCAAGTTTACCACTCGGGCTACAAGTCAACCCCTCGATGCAGCCGAATTATATAACTAATATTTTGATTTTAATATCAAACTTGAGGACATAAATTTCCTAAAATTTATTCAAACATTTTTGTAATTTTTATTAGTTTTACAACAATCATGAAACATTTAAGTTGTATGAACTTATATTAATCACTCTTGTTGGCCCAGATATTAGCGTAAGGGGGAATTATTCATGTAGGGAAAATCAAGCAGTTGACTGCCAATACCTGTTCATGTCTGCTTGGGGAATCAAACTCATCTTGATTAAAGCTAGGCAAGTGCACTTGATATATCCACTGTGCCACCCGACCACTTGACAGTCATGTGCAGGAATAGAATTTTAATTTAAGATTCAGTGTTACATGCCCTTTATAGTTATGTACATGTGAGCTGTCTTCCCCCACCTAGCTAGCAACTGTTTTTTTGTTAACACATATTTATACAATCTCCTGAAAATTTCTGGTGCATATATACACATGTTAATTTTTTATTCCGACTCTTAATTAGGCCTAATTTACACAAAATACACCCACAGGTAAACATAGTTGTTACAGGTCCCTGTGTACTTTGAGTATACCGTAGGGTACACTTTAGCATTATCTGTAGTCTGATCATTAAAGGGGAGATGGCAGACAGAGATCAGCTCTGTTAAATGGACAAATCCACAAAATACATAAAACAAGCTAATATAACATTGAACAAAACAGGACATTGTTTGTTCAGGCCCCGGGATGGTTAGTACAAAGTTTTTTTTCCAACGATAGCCAGCTAAATGGGAGAAAGAACATTTTGCTTGAAGGTTGCTCATGCACCATAATTATTGGTGTTTTAGAACTCATTCACCAATGAAAACACATTTGAATGAAACTCTTCCAATTCAAAAGCTGGAATACAGTCAAACCTCACTATATCTCCAAGTCGACGGGCCCAGGGACCGTATAAAAACTCCCGAGTTGTCAGAGTGGTATGAGTTTGAATGTTGGTGTAAAGCTTAACCAGGACCAACAAAACGGTGTCTTCGAGTTATTTGAGTTTGAGATAACGAGGTTCGACTGTCGGTCAGTGTAATTTCAGGGTTAAATGAATAAAAAGTTCTATAATGGGTATATATTTATGACAGAGCTCGGAACTTATTACAGATAATATGGCGTGTTATATAAATAATTTTTACCGTCCCGTAATCTAGGTATATGGTTAATATTGTATTGAAAGAACCCGGGTTCTGTGACTGTACATTCAATGTAAAAGCTGGTCCTGTTTCTAATATACAATGTATGTATCTACACAAGACAAGGTATCTATGACAAAACACAGCTTGAACCCTTTTCAGACATATAATATACAGGATATGTACAACTGTTCCAGTCCAATAATTCAGCCTCTTCACCTTCATTGAAATCAAAGTTAGTTTTTAGATTGTTATCTGATCATCAGGAATGACACCAAACCACAGGTACTTATTCTTAACCTACAGGATGTATTGAAATCTTCAAACATGTACTCCACATTTGGTATATATTACTGTACTAGGTATATATAGGTTAATGTTTTCTGTGCTTCAACAAAAATTGATCTGAAACAAAAACAGAAGCTAAAAATTCAACAATTTAGAATGAATTAAACTTTTATGTTGGATTAATGGTGTTGATCATGACCTAATTTTAAAGAAGACAAAAAAAATCCAATATTTTTCTGAGTTTTTAACAGGCATAGCAACATCCATATTATACCACCTGAAAGTATTTTGTACTTGATACAAAATGTACCAACTTGGATCTGTTTTTGTACCAGGCCATTATTATGTAATTATATCAGCTTAATTTAATTACTACAGCTACCTATATAGCTACTGTATATTGATTCTTGTAAGTCAATTTGTATGTACCGGTATATATACTTGAATCCCTGGCTAATAGAATTGTTACCTGTTGATTGGATGTCATTACGTATACCTGTATGACTGATTCACCTGTACAGGTAAAAATTACATCACACCTGAGCAAGTTACATGTAAGACTTTATAACATGGCTATATAGATTTTACATATCAATTCATGTATATAGACTGAGAGGAAGTCCAAATCTATTGGATTTCACCAGTGACCAGGGATCACCCCCTCCAATGATAAATATATATACAACCCTATAGTAGTACACTTCCTGTCTAGACACCAGAAGCTGTGATAATTACATATATTACAATGCATCTGTCAGAGAAAACACTGACATATACCTTAAATGACTAAAGCAGCTAAATTGAATTAAAACTACTGCAGATGTTGTTCCGACAACAGAATATGGTTTATGGTAGTCAACTGAAACATCAGAAATAATTTGGAAAACAAAGTGACTGCCTATAATATAAGTGTACAGACATACATTGTACAGTGATCAATCTACGTACGAGTCCCGAGTCAAGTACTCATAAAATTATGAAAGGACTCATAGAAATTCTGGAAATGCTTTAACTTAACATTGTACATGTGGGACCCATCGTTTTTGGCAATGTATACAAAAAGGACCCATGAAAATAAATTGGTAATTGGCCACTGGACATAAATAGCCCTAAAAAGGAAGACAAGAAGCGGAGCTAGATCAGTATAATTACAACCATAAACACAAGAGTATATGCTTCGTCATAGTAATTTTTTCGATCCTCTGCCATCAAAATGCAGTACCAGGTACATCACACAGATATTGTCTAGGTGCTTAAATTGTAGGGTATTGATATTTTAAATCATGTATCTTGAATAACTGTATGTATATTTGACCAATTGTTCAATAATAAGCGCACTTATCTTTATGAGTACATCCTCCCTTTCTATCCCTACCCATCACTAACCCTACCCTCCTTTATTCAGGAAGAGGACGGGGCGTACAATTGTATGTGCTGCCAATACAATTTTCAATCTTTTAACCAAATTTAAGACTATAATCTTCCAAAGAAATGGAAAAAAAAAAACATACTTATTCCCCAATTCAGATTTCAATTGTAAATTTTCCTGAATATATATATATATATACATGTATATAAGTTTTATTAAGCACTCCCCTTTTGTGTTTATGTGTAAGCACACTGTGAACTTTTAAGGTAGAATAATGTATTATTTTTATATTTGGTATTTATATCAAATTATTTCAAAGATATTTCTTTCACATGAACTTGACATGTTCAGAAAACATATTTGTTCCCCAGGAGTGAAATTAAAGGAGTTGTTTCTGTTTTTGCCTCCAGGTTTCCATATATATAGTTTACCAACACCAGCTCTTTGTTTACACTTCATGCCTGACTGAACGTGAAATCAATATTGGCAGGTATATAACGCCACGGCTATAGCTTTAACCACTTCAGGCTATGGTGTCATGTTGGTGATGTCATCGGCGGATTAAATACCATGATGCATCATGCAGAGTGGACCATTTTTCTTCAAAACAATATTTTGCACATATGTTTTCTTATATTTTCCCCCGCTATATTCGTTTATATGAAATAGTATAGCAGTAGCAGTAAATACCATATTGGAATTTTAAGGACAAAATCCCTAACATGAACTGTCAATATTACTATGATATATATATGCCATCAAATTCTGTTTTATACAATTATACATACACTGTAGCTTGGTATGCAAGTTACAACACCTACTATGGAGTATACATCTAAAGGAAATGTAATGATAACTATAGTTTCTCAAATGAAAGTGCTAGAGAGTGAAATTCAATCATGTTTACATTCAGCTATATTAAGCATACTATATATATAATACATTAACAGGAACAAACAGCTGTTTCAGGTGTTGGTGAAAACACATTTCAGTGTATCTAGATCTTACATGTAATGGACTAAATGACCAGGTTGTCTAACAAAGCCTTGGTCAGAAAAAGTCATTTTTCAAAATTTTACTTTTTAAACCTGCATGCATACTTTTTAAAACATATTCACTTGCTCCCATTATCAGGCATGTCAGTTATATATATGTAATTGGATTTAAGGATGTATCTTACCAGGGGTTAATCTAGGATTAAGGCGAAACTACCTTTTTTGACTTCAGGGGGGAAAAAACTCCTCAAAGGAGAATTTTTAATTATCACATAGTTACACTTTTTAAACTTTAAAGAACAATTTTTCAACTGAAAACAGCAAAGGATTATCAGAAAAAAAAACAAATATGGAGGATTTGGGTAGATATTGACATAAAAAATGAAGGAAAACACAATATTTAGTAAATTTAACACAATTCAGAGCCTAAGAGGGGAAAAAAGGAAAATAAATTCTGAGGGGAAACTACCCATAAACGGTAGTAAAAAAGGCCTAGATTGACCCCTGCTTACTTTATTGTGATATGTACCTTTTTCTCAAAAGAGTACAATATATGCAATCAACCCTCTATATTGCTGACACATCTTTGGTTTGGTTTGGTTTATTTGGTTTTACTCCTTATTAACAGTCAAGGTCATTTAAGGACATACCAGGTTTAGGAGGTGGAGGAAAGCCTGGGTACCTGGAGAAAAAACACTGACCTATACGATGAGTACCTGGCAACTGCCCCATGTGGGTTTTGAACTCACAACCCAGAGGTGGAGAGCTAGTGGTAGAATGTTGGGACATATTAACCACCTGGCCACCGTGTCCAGAGGTGGAGAGCTAGTGGTAGAATGTTGGGACATATTAACCACCTGGCCACCGTGTCCAGAGGTGAAGGGCTAGTGCACGCGTAGCATGGTAGAATGTCGGGACACCTTAACCACTCGGCCACCATGTCCAGAGGTGGAGGGCTAGTGGTAGAATGTTGGGACATATTAACCACCTGGCCACTGTGTCCAGAGGTGGAGGGCTAGTGGCAGAATGTCAGGACATATTAACCACCTGGCCACCGTGTCCAGAGGTGGAGGGCTGGTGGCAGAATGTCAGGACATATTAACCACCTGACCACCGTGTCCAGAGGTGGAGGGCTAGTGGTAGATTGACGGGACAGCTTAAACCACTCTGCCACCAAGTCCTCACATTTACATGCTTACACATCCAGCTTTAATTAAAATGTCATACATGAAATTGTAAACTTACAAGATTATAAACATTTTATACAAACTCCTCATAATTATCAAACTGAATATAAATGATTTAAGACACATGAATTTTAAATGAAGGGATATCATATAACGAGTTAATATTTAATTAAGATAACATAGATTGTCTGCTACATTGTTGATGTTTATGAATGGCTTAGCAAATTAGCATGTAGCTCACGTACCTAAAACATGTGTAATATCAGATTTATACATCAAGTGGCGGTGGGAAGGTTCCCACACGCGGTGTACATTAATTGACTGCTACTACAATATGTATGTAACAGTGATGTCAATATGAATCATTTCTCCTTGAGCAGGTAATGTATGATCTCTATTAAGAGTCCCGGGGAAAACCCAGCTACCAGAAACAATTTGTAACATTACACATTTGTAGGTATTGTAAATGTCATGAAAATTTGAAGGCATTTTAATTCATTCCAAATCTAGTCGGAGGCTGACAACGTAATAATTTAGTTCTTTTTTTTTACAACCAAAAGTAGCTGAAATAGGTTGTTTAATTAATTATAACCAATTACTTGGGGACTTTGATACTTTTTTAAAACGGTGCCATGTAAAACAGGCACCATTCAGTGAAATGTAATAATATACACCAGCATTGTTGCAGGATTGTGTTTGCCATTATAAGACATTTGAATGATGACCTTGAATACTGGGAAACGACCTTGAGGTAAGGTTGCAATATGTTACCCAGCTAAATAAATTATTTCATTCGAATCATTTTGTGTCTTGTATCATTTATATACATATGTACATCAACTTGGTATATTTCTACCATTAAATTATCTATACCAATAATTATAAGCTACTAAACAAATGCATTTCTACCATAACAGATACATTTAAATATAGTACATTATTCAGTACTAGTATATAATAATATACATTACACACATTTGTCTGTCATAGATTAAGATATCAGCAGATCTGACAGGTGTGTCATTCCTTGCTACAGGTATATCTCAGGTGTGTTTTAAATGTCAGTACCCGTCTAAACCAGATCCCTGTACTAGAGGACACAACTAGAGCCGTACTCATGATCTCCAGATTTATGAATATGAAGTATCAGGAATTTTAGTGCCTATTGATATACATAATAGATAATGTTGCAAACTTTTAAATGTCTCTCTGCCACGGCTGTCACACACATTCAATGGATTCCAGTCAGATGGAACTGTAGTTGCCACATCTGGAAAGTTTACAACATTTAGAGGTCATATGTCACACTATATATATTAGGCCATACGGAAATAATTTTATGTTTCTGTTTTCCCTTTATACATGTATCCTACTGTTAAATAAGAAAATAGTTATCGATATCTAATATCTTTCTCTTTAATTTGAAGTGCTCTAACTTTCAGAATCAAGATTAAGTACTGCTATATAAATTCAGGATGTGCTTTAGCTTGTGCATCATAAAATGTTACTACAATGTACATAAAATAAATACTGTTCTGACATACATATACAATGTAGATGTAATACCTACTCATATTTTCTGAATGTATAGCCTAAAACACTGGTAAATGGGGTCTGGGTTATATTACGCAAGATTTTTTTCAAAACCTATTTCTTTTTTCTTAATGACCGTTTTTTTGCAATGAGAGCATAATGCAACAAGAATTATTTTAATGCAGTTTATATATTACCAGCTTGCAGGTAGGTTTTGGAAAAATATAATCAACTTTTTCAAAGAATGTTCATGAAAATTATTTACACCAAGCATTTCATATTTACTTGTTATATATACATGTATATATACTTTGTATGTGTGTTTATAAAAAAAACACCAAAACCTCAGACTTTCTCAGGTCATTGGATCAACACTTTGCTGATAATTTCATCGATATCTCTAGTTTTACGCAGTACACACTTAACTGCGATGGAAAATTAATTCCTAAAAATATGCATAAACCTTTATCAAATTGTTTTGATTATCTTAAAGTCTGTGATAATATAAGGTGATCATTAATTTATGATTATGAAGAATCTGATACCACATACCACCAACAATACTAAATTTGATTTACCCAATTTACGTAAAGTAATCAAAATTAATCTGTATAAACTTTATAAATTCAGTAAGCTGCAAAAAAATATCTACTTATTGTAGGATGAATTTTGTAGACATATATTCAGGATAGAAAATCAGTAGGTAAAGCATTAAATTTAGTGCCATTTTTGAACAGATTTTGTACATGTACAATGTAGGTCAATAAGAACCTGTTTTTCTTTAGTCCAACACTAAATTATATTTGTACTGTGGTGACCAGACTCCAATTTCATATCAAATTACAAAACCTCTTACATCTTATGCAGGACCATGAAGTTGCTAGTGTGGGATCCACACACCTTAACGAGTATATGTCATGTCACCTGTACATCACTACCTATTGTCTCATCAGGTAGAACACAGGTAAGTATATAACGCTACCACAGGTACACTTCCAGTACAGGTAATACACAATGGAGCATGAGGGCCACCTGTTACTGTATAATTCTAACGGTTATAGAGGTATACTGTTAAGTCTACTTTTACATAGCTGTTACGTGGGTATTAGCACAACTGGAAACACAAACTGACCACAAGTATACAGATGTATATATATATATGTATATCCGAAGCTTACACCTTTATCACCTGGACATAATATACCTATGATAAACATCTAATCACAGGTGTGGTACACAGGTATACATGTGGGCTACAACTTATGTATTTACAGCCAAGAAAAAGCCTAGTAAACAGATGGTAAACAACTACCAGGGACACCTATATACTACCTCCCACTCTCCCTTCAGTCACATACAACTGCGTACATGGTCCAGTGATGTGATTGACACCACAAGTCACACCAACCCCTGGCTCTACCTGTTGTCTCTGTTTACCTGTATCAGACATCCCTACCTGGCCATCCAGGTGTAGTGTTAAAAGTCAATCAAGCAAACCTCCTTTAGCTACTAAGAGAAGACCTGGAGGTTACAATATAATCACCATAACCCTTTACCAATATATATATAGGATGAGCAGTCATCTATTGGTATATTTAGTAGACTTGACTATACAAAGAAATACTTTAGTCTATCTTCAAAAGGTCAACTGGACTGACAACAATCTATTTGTGAAGTCATTTATTCGTTAATTGACGATGAAGGTAAATTTTATACTTTATTTAAAATAGCAAATACATGCCGACAATACAACTGAATACCATTGCATCTCAAGATACTGGTATAATTTGCTATAGAAATGAAAGCAGTGGTGGTTTTTTTTTTAAATTAAAAACTAACCAGGAATTTCCATTACAGGCTAGACCAGCTTTAATCTTTTGATGAGAAAATGGCATCAAAATTATTTAATGATGAATAAAATGATTCAGATTGTGTTTGATTTAGCATTATTACTGAAAACTTATGGCATGTATACACATGTACATACACACTGCTGCATCTAAAGTGTAGTTTTGAACCATAACCAATTTAATATGTACATATATCTATCTGTATATATCTAAAGTCTAAAGCATTATTCACATATCCCTCATCACAATGAAGTGTTCTATCCACTCAGCCGTTTATAATACTGTGTCAACAACCGTGATGGTAAAATGCCACCAACTTAAATATGTGAACGAATGCAGTGGTGAAGCAAAGTAGACAAGTAAATAAATTCTTTCTGGGCTCTTGATTGAACGTATCAATATCTTTTGTGTTTTCTTACAGAACAGATCAAAAGGTGACATACATGTAACTAGAAGTTGTCATCTGCAATGGCCTGAATCTTTGAACTCATTCATCACAGAAGACACAATTGAACACCTCCATTCTAAGGTTTAAAATTATATATATACATCAATTTCACGATAAAATTTTAGGGTTAAATTAGTTATAATGTCATAAACTTTTTTAACTGTTGGGGTGCAGGGGAAGGGGAGAACAAATTGGTCTCCATTGGTAACAGTGATTTCCTCATTTTCAAAAAGAAAAAAATACAAATTATGAAATACATTAAACTCCACATTGCTTTTAATGCATAAACAAGATTTCATTTGAAATTTTTACCAGTTCTTTTGATCGCAAGAAAATTAATCTTATACTACCCCCTCCTCATTGTAGTTTAAAGTTATATACGTTGTATGTATGACGGAACCTCTCAAGCACAACTGCATAGCCACACCATACGTATACAGAAATCATTGTATCAGAGAATACAGAGAGCTAATTAAGTGACAGGCTAATTATCAGTTAGTCAGTTACATTAAAAAATTGATCAGTTGCCTTTTCCAATTCCAATCATTGTTAAGAAATTCTATGATTAATATAGTAGGTTCTTCATTAAAATCTTCAATATTTGAATGACTTCAAATGAATGACCTTGATCCACTTTAAATGTCTACGGGATGAAATGTATTGAAATGTACAAATATAAACTTCTAAATAACTAAATAGAATTGATTCCCCGACCAGACATGATAAGGCATTGGGTCACCTGACCGACGACATGAGTTTTCTCCAGGTACGCCAGTTTCCTCCCACAATAAGACCGGTACCCCTTGTTTGCTAACATTCAGGCCAACAACATGCAGTGATTAATTTTAATATGGATAACATAATTGTTGTAAAATAAATAAATTAATGAAATTATATATTGATGACTACGCATTTGATCATTGATTGCTTTATGATTTCCGATAACATTCTGATTATCAATCAACAGCCCAATATATCCTTTTATTTATATAGCATAAGTTTAGCAAATTGGTCGGGAATTCTTTCTCCAGAAGCAAGGAGGGAGATTTAAATACTTTAGTACAGTGTATCTTATAGTTGACCTTTACTTTTTTTCCAAAATCCTTGCCACATCACTAGTGTACTGTAGAACCTTGTTTTCTTTAACTCATATAACTCAAAGACCCTGTATAATTCGAAGTATTTTGTCGGTCCATGCCTAGCTTTACACAAGCATTCAAACTTATGTAACTTGAACTCTCAGACAACTCCTAAGTTCTCCTGTGGTCCTGTTGACTTTGGAATAATAAGGTTCTGGCTTCAATTGTAGATTTAATGGTTGCAATTCCTGATAGGGGTATTGTTAATTTGATCATCACAGTCAAAATTATCAATTTTAAGTAACAAGAAAACCATGCAACACCGAAAATTTCATAGAATCCAAAACACTGTGCCATCATATATTGTTCTACAACTTAGAACACACCTTATGAAAGGGTATTGGTGTTTCAAAACAATGATCTACAATTTGGGTGTGTATTTTAATTTCATCCAGTTTTTCCTTGTCACCTTTATATATATATTTTTACCTTTATGTGAAATAAGTACCATTTGACACACAGTAAGTGATTGCAGCTAGGTTACAAATAAAAAATTAAGACATAACATAACTGAAATGATATTTTGGGTTTGGTAAGCTCCTCGTTTACACCTACTAGTGCATAGCGGCTTGGGATTCACACCTTGGTATTCTAAAATCATGGTTACATTGATCATCAAAACCTTAAAAAAATGGATTCAAACAACAGATTGCAAACTCATCCGAATCATACTTACGGAAAGATCTAGTGTGAAGTCTGTAGAATCCAATAACATAACCGTAACAGTAATAGCATTCTTCTTTTTGATGGGTGCATTTTCTCCAAGCTTCTGCCGTCTGCCAGTCCTACGGCGGCTAAGGAATCGGAAAAATCTCGACATTTTTGCGGACAAATGCCAAACCGGTACAAATTATTTTTCTTCTACATTCTCCTGAATATGTTAACAGTTCATCACACGTCGAAATACACCCTTTCTATAAACCATTTTGAAATGTGACTCATAAGACAGGTTAGATTTTTGTGCAGTGTTGTCTTCCTGTTTTGCCCTCGGATATGTCCGGAAGTTACCGAAGGTGAGAAATCGGCAACTTCCGGTTTAATTTACAGGTGCCCGTCTGGGTCAGTTGGACGTATGAAAGCATTTGGTCTTTTACACTGTTTTTCAAGCGTTGAAACTACGCTGAAGTACCGGTCGTCGGGGTTGCCCTCCAAACTCCAAAACACATGTGCAAAATGACAAATGTTGATCAGCTGTTGAATTGAGCGGAAAAGTGGGGTTCGTTTAGTATCAAAGGTGTCAAATCTTTATTTGTGCTGTGAGTGTAACCCCTATCGGAATTACGCATGACCATATGTATAGTGAAACATGGTTTCGTTTTACACCACAGGAAGAACATGCGTTACAGTTACACATTTCAGTAACAATTTTGTTAATCATGGGTAATAATGTGAAAAAACACACAAAGTCCTTTTAAACTCTTGGAGTAAAAAGGTGTCATTCTTTTCACTTAGTTTGATAAATAATACAAGATGTATTTGTGCCAAAAAAAATATACTCTATTGTCTTAACTTTTTCAAAAAGTGACAAATTGTATTACTTCTATTGCCTATAATGGTGAAGAGTCGAACTATTGATAGAATGTCAGTTTACCTGTGGCATGTGCACTCCGAGTACTTATATTAACACCTGGCCTCCTATGGCTGTTCCCCGGCCGAGTATTAAATCGATCCCATGCCTCATAATGGAGCAAGCCTGGTGTGATTCATAGCGGGGCTATATTTGCATCACTTATCAGCTTATTTGGTTCCCATCAATAAACATATTTGAATTATAAACCATTTCTGTCTATCTCCTACCTTACTTGAAATTAAAGTCCATCTAAAATGTCGTTATTATACTGAAATTAGAAGCGGCAGCCATGATTAAGAATTTAATGTTTTCTTGGTTTCTTTTCTGAAGAGCTCCTCTAAATTTATGAATGGGCTCGTGTGTGCAGACCATATAATACGGAAGTTGTAGTAAGCCGTAGTAATGTCATATTTGGCCATGCCAGCCATATATAAGATTTGAGATAACATCACACGCAAACTGTCACTGCAAATTTTGTGAAAACTATTTTTTATCAGGGTAAGCACTCAATATTTCAGCAATCCTGTATTATTTTGAATAAAATTTGCTCACATGGGGTGCTAATGAAATCTTACAGATTTAACACTGTTGATGTTGCTCCACTGGCAGGCATGGGATCGCTTTGTAGCTGTAATGACACAATATAAAAAAAATTGTCTTGACATGTAGAGCTACGTTATCGCAGCTAGTGCACTGCATGCCTGCTCCCAACAGCTATATACACTGTAGTCAGCGAAGAACCAAATCAGTGATATGGTTACCGTTTGTCAATTTTACAAAGAAATACACAATTCAAATTATATTTTCTGGTGCACAAATGCACCTTGTTGTATTGTTTTTGCTGTAAGTCTTTAAAAGGACTTTGTGTGTTTTTATTTCACATTATTACCCATATGAGTAACACAATTGTTCCTGAAATGAGAAACATACCTAAATGCAGGATTATTACCCATATGCGCCATTTTGCCTAACCTGACACACTTATATTTGTGATAATATTTCCAATATTTTCTCTAAATTTTATGATACAAGTCCCTGTGCTCAAATTTAGCAACCTTGGTCGTTATCGTTTATGAAGAACTACTGGTTTGTCAGCTTTTAAATATAATGTTTTCACGTAAAAATCCTGGCGGAACTGCAAATTGGTACGTAGGCGATTGTAAGGATTTCTCGAGGCTCACCTAAAAGCTGCATATCGGATTACTTGGACTGACCTTATTTCATAAATAAACAACTATGATCTGATCTTTTCAACCGCATAAATGAAAACGGCCAAGTTCTTCAACTCACTTTTAAGTGCAAGTCCGCTTATGCTGTTTGGCGTCAATATTTTACTTCAAATTACTTTTATAGCTGAATAACTAAAAGTCCTTCATTACTGATATTAGGCAAGTCTGAAGGGTTCCGACTCTCTTGACCTGCTAAATGTTGGGACCGCTGGCAGGTGCGAGAGTCAGAATTCCAACCATAATGAATATGCAAAATTTTAGCAACCCATCACTAATTAAGCAGTGTTTTATAATATGCAATGTTTTTTACACATGTAAATTAGCAAGGGCTTTTTCTGATGTTGTTTTTAGGGCCGTTAATGGACCCCATTCCCAATTGAAATTATTTAATTTTTAAGCCAAATTCACAAAATATGCAGTTTAACCCTGAAGAAAATCTTTCCCAATTTGCCTATTTTCTTTCCAAAATAAGACCAAAGTCCCTATCCCAAACCAGTGAGGAAAAGCCCTGATTAGGTATCAATGAAAAGAATAAATATTCACAATAGTCATAAACAAACTGTCGCCACCCATTTCTAAAAAATAAACAGATTCCAGACATCTGAATGAAAATGGCAGCGTGTCGCAAGATCTCGCGGAAGTTTCTTTCTGAACTATATCTATTTTAGATCACATGACGTTAGACGTCGGCCATTTTAAAACAGATGTTTCCAATATGGGGTTTTTTTTAGAAATGGGTGGCAACAGTTAGTTTACGACTTCTGTGACTTCAATACTGGATGAGAAATTTAATAGGTAGATCATCCTTCTAGATTTTGAAGGATCCAAAGTTCCAACCCCAGTCTGACCAATTCATTTAAAATTTCTCCCGTTACATGTAAAGCTTTGTTTTTAGCATAGGGATTAGGCTGTGGTTTTGGAGCTATTACATACCCCTTTGTACCTGTTATGCTAGGAAATGTATGCATTTCTTTGATTTAATTCTTAAAAAATACTATTTTTTCAGATGGCTGCCAGAATTTTAGATTTTTGGAGAAGGAATTCAGATGTTGTGCATTTTACAATCACCAGTGCCTGGATAAGCATCGGATATAGTTCACTCGTTGCGTTTCATAAAAGACAGGAAGAAATTACACTCTGCGTGGGAAGTTGTCCCGTAGAGGTTGATCAGAAAACACTCTCCATGTCAAAGGAGGTAGGTTTGTATTACTGCATTTGACTCAATCTGTGCTCTTCAAAAAACACAAAGGACTGCAAATATCAAAACCATTTTCAGGGAAAAGTTTGTATGTGTAAACTGAGTGGAGAAAATAGAAGTGTTTTTTTTCATATTTCTGTATCAAAATAACCATAAGGCCAAGAGTATTAATACAGTGTACTTGGCCAGTAGGTACCTGGGACAGAGTACTGATACTTGGCCAGTAGGTACCTGGGACAGAGTACTGATACTTGGCCGGTAGGTACCTGGGACAGAGTACTGATACATGGGCAGTAGGTACCTGTGACAGAGTACTGATACTTGGCCAGTCGGTACCTGGGACAGAGTACTGATGCTTGGCCAGTAGGTACCTGGGACAGAGTACTGATACTTGGCCAGTAGGTACCTGGGACAGAGTACTGATACTTGGCCGGTATGTACCTGGGACAGAGTACTGATACATGGGCAGTAGGTACCTGTGACAGAGTACTGATACTTGGCCAGTCGGTACCTGGGACAGAGTACTGATGCTTGGCCAGTAGGTACCTGGGACAGAGTACTGATACTTGGCCGGTAGGTACCTGGGACAGAGTACTGATACTTGGCCAGTAGGTACCAGGGACAGAGTACCGATACCTGGCCTGTAGGTACCTGGGACAGAGTACTGATACTTGGCCAGTAGGTACCTGGGACAGAATACTGATACTTGGCCAGTAGGTACATGGGACAGAGTACTGATACTTGGCCAGTAGGTACATGGGACAGAGTACTGATACTTGGCCAGTAGGTACCTGGGACAGAATACTGATACTTGGCCAGTAGATACCTGGAACAGAGTACTGATACTTGGCCAGTAGGTACCTGGGACAGAGTACTGATACTTGGCCAGTAGGTACCTGGGACAGAGTACTGATACTTGGCCGGTAGGTACCTGGGACAGAGTACTGATACTTGGCCAGTAGGTACATGGGACAGAGTACTGATACTTGGCCGGTAGGTACCTGGGACAGAGTACCGATACCTGGCCTGTAGGTACCTGGGACAGAGTACTGATACTTGGCCAGTAGGTACCTGGGACAGAGTACTGATACTTGGCCAGTAGGTACATGGGACAGAGTACTGATACTTGGCCGGTAGGTACCTGGGACAGAGTACTGATACTTGGCCAGTAGGTACCAGGGACAGAGTACCGATACCTGGCCTGTAGGTACCTGGGACAGAGTACTGATACTTGGCCAGTAGGTACCTGGGACAGAGTACTGATACTTGGCCAGTAGGTACCTGGGACAGAATACTGATACTTGGCCAGTAGGTACATGGGACAGAGTACTGATACTTGGCCAGTAGGTACATGGGACAGAGTACTGATACTTGGCCAGTAGGTATATGGGACAGAGTACTGATACTTGGCCAGTAGGTACCTGGGACAGAATACTGATACTTGGCCAGTAGATACATGGGACAGAGTACTGATACTTGGCCAGTAGGTACCTGGGACAGAGTACTGATACTTGGCCAGTAGGTACCAGGGACAGAGTACCGATACCTGGCCTGTAGGTACCTGGGACAGAGTACTGATACTTGGCCAGTCGGTACCTGGGACAGAATACTGATACTTGGCCAGTAGGTACCTGGGACAGAATACTGATACTTGGCCAGTAGGTACCTGGGACAGAGTACTGATACTTGGCCAGTAGATACCTGGGACAGAGTACTGATACTTGGCCAGTAGGTTCATGGGACAGAGTACTGATACTTGGCTGGTAGGTACCTGGCATGAAGTATTATAAAGTTTCCTCAAATAGATTACCTTGACATATTTTTAAGGTCACATGAGTCACAAGCTGATTAAAATGTTGAGGGATCTGGAAGCATCCCATAAGAAGTCATGGTCAGGTGATGTGTGTTGCCTCTTTATTTCACACTCAGTTAGAATTTTCTAATTGATGTCAGTTGACGCTGTAATCTGCACCAAGTCATTTCGTTACAACATGCACATTAGCTTGTTGTGACAAAAAAACCTAAACACACAGATAGGATTATATAAGTTTTTTCGCCCAAAATACATTCACAATTAAGATTCTGTAAGCAGTAACTTGATTGGCTGTTGCAAAAGGTCTCCAGAACCTTACCCCTTATTGTAAGTTGTCAGATGCATTGTATGCATAGTAAAAAGTAGGAGTCAAATATGTAAAAACCTTTTAAAAATTACTGATACTTGGCGGCAAGGTACCTGGCATGAAGTTCTATAACGTTTTCTCAAATATATGACTCACTTTCAAGGTCACAGTGGTCAAATATGTAAAAATCCTTTAAAAAATCAAGTACCAAGTTCTCCTCCCCATAACCATACAATTGCTGGGCAGACTGAGATATATATATGATATGTTACTAGAATGGCCTCACAATCTGTTCCCATGCTGGAAGATTTAGTTCCTGGGACAAACCAATCTGATTGAAATGCAGGTACAAATCGACTCGCTGTTACTCTTCGCATACAAAGCATCTTGACAACTTTCAATAAGGGGTCATGTTCTGGTGAACTTCAACATTAGCCAATCACGTTACCACTTACAGAATTTTGAAAGTGAATGTTGTTGGGGCGAAAAAGCTAGCATATATATATATAATTCCATTTGTCATACTTAGTGTGTTAAGTCATTTCGGCACAAGGTAATGTACGTAATGTGATGAAAAAACTTACTGCAGAAGACAGCGCTAACTAGACAATTTGGCTTGAGTGCGAAGTTCAGAATCAGAAATGGCCTGGGGATTTCCTACCAGCCTTACATACTAGTTCAAGTGTCATAACATACATATAATGTATATATAGGTCTCCTGAAGTCCCCACTTCCTATTACAATACATGTAGTAGTTGGGGTGGAGATTGGCTGTCTGATGTTTCAGAATATCTTAATTTTCCTGCTGTTCACAGGTTACAGGATGTATGTCTGTTGGTAGTTTGTTATTGTGATTGATTTCCTGGTGTTTATTTTTATATCAGTGAACCTTAATTGATGTCATAGAGGCCCTATGACGACATTTCAGTAACTACTACCTCATCAAATAAGATCAAATCATCATGTTCCGTTTTGCTACGTTATTGGGATACAAATATGCTACCATCGTCGGAAACCCACGGTACACTTCTTTGACGTTTGCATACCGTGGGCCAGAATCGATCTAAATATTCGTTTCCCCGAATAGAAGTTTATTCGGAGATTTCAACCAATCAGAATGATCATTTCTCCTGACACTTTGTCATGATGCCGATGTCAATCTCCGTGTAGTAGGACCTTATGTTTTGATCACAATTATAACACAATTGACAGGTTTTGTTGACAGGCGGTGCTTCAAATTAAACGGGATACCCCAGCTGGATGTAGTTATGGATGAAACTATCGATATGATAGGCTACTATTTTAGTACGAAAACGAGAGTTTCCATTGATTCTGACCCACGGTATTCAAACGTCAGAGAAGTGTACCGTGGGTTTCCGACGATGATATGCTTCATGTTACAATGTATCAGGATATGGGGTCTGACCCTGAACCTTTGATCTTATTTGCCAATCTATCTTGTTATATAGCTGAAACTGTAAATTGTGCAATCATAATTCAATAAAATATTTTCAGGGCGAAAAATCACTAAAATAAGATTAACGCTAAAATATGTGCATTTACAGTAATTTGATATCCAGCTGAGTGATAAGAGGCCCTTTGTGCCTCTTTTTTAAAAATTGATTTAGAATTTTTTTTTAAAGTTGCAATTTTTTGTTTTGATCTGTTTTAGGTTGTTGATGAGAAGATCAGATCCTTTAAAGCTCCCGGTAACGAAGATGCACTATTGTTGACCCCGTTCGTAACGGTCGGTTCGGAAGCAGTGAGTTTTGGCTCCTTAAAGAACAGATTTGGTGGAGTTGTAGGCATACCATACTCGTGGCGCTATTCATCTAGTCAAGACATTGAGTCAGTAGACATCACACTTCGTAGAAAAACTACATCGAGCAAATCTAGATGGATAGTAATGTTCAGGGACTATGTGTACGCTGTACCAAAGTCGTCAAAATATGATGTCATTACCACAAGCAAATCAGACTGTGAACTTGTGAGGACTAAAGAAAATAGCCAAACAATAGATGCCTTGAAGGAATCGCTGATATTAAGTGATCAGGCAAAGACATATGCATATTTGCGGGAAATTGGATATTTGAATACCCATCATCAAAACTTTGTGGTCGGTTTGGGTACTGCTTCAATATGCATGGCTGGTGTTTTCGGGTATCTTCCACTAATGATTATGCAAATGAAATCTGCCATGAAACCAGGCCGCATGTTACCAGTTGTTGTGCTTGCTCATGCTGTCGCGTACAAGTTCAGTCTTGATTGGTTCAAGGTCAGCATGGATTCATACCTCAAAAAACGGGATGCAAACATTGAGCAAGATCTTGTTGAGAAAGGGTTTGTGAAAGGTGGAATCGAATTCTATGAAAAATTGATACAGAAAAATATAAGTCTGCGTACCCTGCTAGGAGGGCTAGGTGAAGAACTCTACACAGAGGACGGTAACGAGATCTATCCAGATTATCGATTTCCACATCTTCCTCTCACGCAACTCAGAGACAATTTGCTTAGAAAACTAGATTCTGAAGCTTTACATGAGTTTTAAATACAGTACTTTTACATATTGAAATCTGGTGTTTATTTTTCAAAGCAATGGTTGAATAACAAGTTATTTCCGAGATATTTTTTTCTTCACGATTTTACCAGGTTTTAGATATGGCGGTCACATGATAAGGAGACATGTGTACTTTTGGTGTATCGCAAAATAAAGCAAAGGATTAGTACAAAACAATATACAAACAAAAACCTGCGACAAGTTTCCAGACTTCATATCTATCAGCATGGTACAGGTCGTAAGAAAACTTATTTTTTGAGAATGCTAAATTTCAGCCATTTTTGTCCAAATTTACCGAAGTTTTTACTTTGACATAGTAAACTACAGATTTATTTCTACATCAACAGGTCACATGCGCCTTTATTTACCATATGATCGCCAAATTACGTGACTTATGTTCCGGAAAGTTGCATCTCGAAAATGACATATTGATAGATGTTTCTTTCTACCGATATTTGTACTATTCAGAATGTTACAAGGATAGTTATAATAATGGGCCTGTAGCAGTCTGTAACATTAACATTTTCAAGCAGTAGTCCGGACAAGCAAAATGCAGTTTTTATTATAACTAAATTAATGTATTGCAATTCAAGGACTTTCCACTAGTCCGAACCAAAATTTACTAGTCATGGGCATAGGACTAGTGGCTAACGTCGCAGACTGCCTGTAGCATCCTGGGATGAAAGGCTACAAAGTTTGTTAATACAAATGACCTTCACCTATTTGACCCAGGCGTAAAATGTCTGAAAATCTTTAAGCAACTTCTAAATAACCAAAGGTCTAAGATACTGATAGTTGCCATGTGGTATGTTGGCATAAAGGCTATGAAGTCTGTTCAAATTAATGAACAGAATGTCCTTGACCAATTTTCAAGGTCGCAGGGGTCAAATGTCTTAAAATCATCCGACATCTTATTAACCAAAAAGCCCTAAGGGACTGATATTGCTTCCAGCCACTCACTTCGTTTTTTAACGCTGCATAAATTTCATCTGTTTCATTCCTTCATTAATGCATGTTTTATTTTAAGATTGATCAGGAACAAGAGGCCCAGAGGGCCTGTATCACTCACCTGGTATCTAGGTAAACATGGTAAAACTGGGTCCCTAGGGCTGTGGCCAGACCTTGACATCAATGGTAATATCTTCAGGGTAATTCTCTTTTTGCCCAGCAACTGTATAGTATTTGGTTGGGAAGTCTACAAGGGTATGGTAGATCCTGGGAACAAATCTATATCATGATTGTGATCGTCTGTGTATGCCCTGCAATTTTATATATAGTTTTTTGGGTGGGTATCTGAACTGCTTAAAAGTTAGGACTTGGGTGTTAAATCTGCAAGGGCGTGATGGACCCTGGGGTCAAATCTAAAATCATGATTGTGATTGTCTTTTAATGACCAGCAATTAAATATATAGTTTTGGGGTGGGAATATCAACCGTTTAAAAGTTATGATTCAGAAACTGATTTCACAAGGGTGGGGCAGACCCTGAGACCAATTATAATCTCATGATTGTTTTAGTTTCTTTATGCCAAGCAATGGTATATATATTGTTATATGGTGGGGATCACAGAGTGATCATTTATACAAAATATGTTCATATCCTCCATAGGATGTTTCTGACCAAAGTTGGTTCAAATCCATTCAATACTTTTGACAAGTTGTGATTTAAAAGGATTTTCCTGATTGGGCCCTGCCTCTCTGACCCCAGGAGGATCAGTCACCATTTATACAAAATCTTTCCCCTTCATTCAAAGAATGTTTCTGACCAACTTTGGTTGAAATCTATTCAGTACTTTATAACAAATAGCGATTAAAAATGCTTTTCCTCTATTTCCCCTGTTGTGCCCCATCCCTCCGGCCCCAGGGGGGTCAGATTCCCCATTTATACAAAATCTATTCCCCTCCTTCAAAGGTTGTTTCTGACCAAATTTGTTTCAAATCTATTCAGTTCTTGATGAAAAGTAGAGATTTAAAATGCTTTCCTCCATTTTCCCTTTTGGGCCCCACCTCTCCCACCCCAGGGGGTGTCAGAGACGCCATTTATACAAAATCTGTTCCCACCCTCCAAATCATGTTTCTGACCAAATTTGCTTCAAATCAATTTAGTACTTTATGACAAGTAGAGATTTAAAATGCTTGTCTTCTAGTCCAGCCCCAGGTGGGGTAGAAGTAGAACTGGATAGATCTTTTTTTCAAATTCTAAATAAAGGCTCCCTAATGGATATGCATTTAGTACTAACTGTGCCTTATATAGAGTTCACACCACTACATCACATCCGAAAGAACATTGTAATACACAGAAGTGTGAATTTTTATCAAAATTTGCCCAAATTATACCGGTAAAGTGTGTTTACCACAGTTTTTACAACTCAAAACTCAATCTAGCAGATAATGTCAAGAGAAAAGACAAATCTAAATAGAACTTTAATATGAAGATTGTTATAGGCCCAATATACGTAACTTCAGGACATTTTTCAGGATTCTAAAAAATTATGACAGAAATCCAGTTGATAACCATGCAAAAATAAGCCTAAAACGAAGTAAACCTGAGCGGTAACTGACAAGAAACTCTTGACAAAAAAATCCAAAGAATTGAAAATAATTCAGGTGTGGCCCACTTCAACAACAAGCTGAAGTTAGAAGACAGTTCAGAATGGACACATGTTTACAAATAGCATGTTTCAACTGCTGCTGTACCGGTAACCGCATAACAATTCATCTTGAATATTGTTGATATCAGTGAATCTTAACTTAATCTATAATTATAATAGGTTATTAGGCTTGTTTTTCGCTTCAAGTTTTGCCGGAATTTACGTATATTGGGCCTTTAAATGGTAAAATGGTGGGCCCTGATGAGTGAAGCATTGCTGAACTACCATAGGTGATGATGTAACACAAGAATCATCCGTTAGATTTCATTGTTGGTTAATGAAAGTTTGGAGGTTTATAGATACATGTACTGAGAATCATGTTCAATGTTGAAATACACTCTACAATCTAAATCATCATCCTTAAACAGAGGAAAATATAACTTAAGCTGATAAACAACACGGAAAAATACATAATTATATTCACTAACTTTATTCATTATTTCACCATGAATGATTTTGATTGGCACATTATTATACACTGTAGGTTGCTACAAAACAAACACTGCGACTTATTGACAAATTTAGCAGCAAATCTAAATTATCTCCTCGTGAAATATAATACTTCAATGATGTGTTAGTATTGGGTTTGATTTACAAAAACAAACGCAAACTTAGTAGATCGATACGATTCAGTTGTAAATGCATGTATATAATAAGTGGAATGTTTAGTTAATGGACTCAGTGGTTTGGGAATTGGTTGACTCTAGTTTAATTCACAACTCTTTCACAGTTTGCTTATGCCATCATTGTTACATATTTCGAAAATTATACATGCAGTTATAAAATTTTGATTGTGTTCTTTTCAAACTGTTCTTGCTGAAACACTGACCCAGGTTTTATTTTGATCATAGAACATTATAATTTTGTATTAAAAATGACAAAAATTGTCTTTTTAAAATTTTGCCTTGTTAGGATTAATCGACATATATGAACAATATTAATTTTCGTAAATGTATGTTTTATGAATATGTTTACTGGTAAGCTCAATTCCCAATGTGATCTCCACACATATGTACCACCGATGAGTTTAGAATAAGAAAAAAAAAGATAAAACAACCTCATTTTTGGTAAATTATTTGAATAAAGACAAGAAAGGATTTCAATATATTTAATATGGGCCTATATGGTACTGCAATAAAATTCTAGGTATATATAATACTGAGTAGTTTGAGCACCAAAACTCTTCATCTCGAAAACCTCTTTCAAGATTCTTATGGCTATACAAATGTTTACGCATATAATACTTACCTACATGTTACATAATGCATCTCCTTTCCAAATGAGTTCCAAAAGAGATGAAAATATTTGTCATATGAGTAAGTTAAATATAAACTTTACAACAATTATGAAACAAGTATTTTAACTTATATTAATCACTGATGTTGACCCGGATGTTAGCACACAAGGGGCCTTATTGTGGGGGGACAACCGAAGTATTCAAATAAACCCATACGTTTTTCACGTCCGGTTGGGGAATTAAACCCCAGCCATCTTGGTGAAAGGTAAGTGCACTATCTATAGCACCACCTAAGCACATGGGTATATATGAGTAATTTGAATCATGTTATTTTGAAGTTGGCGGTACTGAAGAAAAACTTACAGTTTTCTGAGTA